>CM033726.1:17627607-18246924 GCA_019671005.1 Hibiscus mutabilis
TGATTTTCAAAATACATTTTATATTCGGCCTGTATTATAAAATTGGTTTTTTACAAAATAAATCCCTGTGTCCCTTGCTTATTACGCACGAAAGCCATTTCGTATTTCAAAAACCCCCTCGATCCCTCGAAGTTTTCAAGATCTTGCAATTTCACCATTGTTTTGAGTCAATTCAGTTTTAAAATAGTTTTATCTCCCATTAAATGTAACACCCCTTTCTCGTATCCATACACCGAGTATGATTCGGAAATGTTACGACTTCTTTAATAAAAAATCAGGGTAATTTAAAATTTTTAGAAAAAAAAATTTCTCAACGGTCACCCATCCTCAAATTTTTCTAGCCCAAGCACGCTTAACTTTATTTAAAACCAACATAAATTATTTATTCGAGTTCCAATCATAAATCAATTATCTTAGCATGCAACACATCACCTAAGGTTATTCTTAACCTTGAATCTTTCCAGAAACGCCAATTATCTTGAAACTATAATGAACTTTAAAGGCCAATCACAACTCAAATAGGTTTAGCAAGTATACATGCCACTATAATAATCAAACCTTAATTTGGATGTCATTACTGTGATTACCTGTTGAGCTTTCCAATATTGATGCAATGCTCTTCTCACTCTCATCTTGATTTACCTACGAGTGCACAATCAAACACATGGTAAGTACGAACTTAGTGAGGCAATAAAGGCAGTGAATAACAATAATTTAAATTTTATTTGACTTCATGGCTATGTTTATATAACATGATATATATATGCCAAAGCATCAACTTTCACATTGCATTAGTAATGATTTACTACATGCTAATGTCATAAGACTTTCATGCTTGTTTATTTGTCATAATATGCCATATATGTATAAATGCATCATGATCACTAGACATGTAAATCCATCATGTTAATCATATATTAAAATAATATAAACCAGATATAAATTTCTTACCAATATACTTGCCATTTATTCCAAAATCTCATACGCTTATTGTTGTGTGTTTTAAGTGTAACGTAAACGGTGCAAGTATACACGTCGCAAGTAATAGTATAGTAAAGATATCTTCTCTACAGGGATTGGTTTGGGCCACTTTGCTTAAGCTACTGTGGTGTAAGAGATAGATTGAATGATGATGAATAATAAGTAAAATAAACTAAGTAAACAGAAATAAAGGATAAAGTAATCGAATAAGAGAGAGTAGGTTGGGTTATCGTGAGTCGTGGAGTGATAGTTGAATGGACTGTCATGGTAATTGAGTGCTAGAGTAGCTCAATCGTTCTTCAACGGTTTCTCGTTATCCCTAACTCGAAACACTCTTAATTGTGCATACCTTGATAATACATCCCCGCGTGAACCAAGGGTGGACAACAACTGATCTTGCGCTCCTTTTAGCCGTTAAAATTCACAACTTATCCCTAAGTCGAATTAGTCTTCACCATCGATTGATTGAATAAAGACCATGCTCATTTGTTTCTTGAATATAACTCTCCCGATATTAGATAAATGGATGAATTCACGAGATCCTTTCCCAATTCACTCGTAATTAAAATAAGAACCAAGAATGAACAAACTTTAAAATTAAATTGCAACTTAAAAACCTAAACAATCTAAACGTTTATCAAAACTACAAGCCCAAAATAAACCTAGCCAATTTACATCAATTCATGGTTGGGTTCGAAAGATATACAAAGGAAAAATTCCCAGCCATGGATCGCATAAGAATAAAGAAGAAGATGAAGAACGTGCGATCTGTTCTCTCTCTCTGATTACCTTTTTCCCTTTCTTCCAATCACATGTTTGATCTCTATTTAAAGATATGATCGATCGGTTGTTTGCTGATAGGAGAAGTTGAATTGCGTTGGAGTTAGATTTGCATTGGAATTCCATGGAGATTAGTTCATCATCCGATAACTCTTGAATTTCTTGTGGATAATGCTTGTTGATTAGGATAGGATTGGGCTTGATTAAATTAGATAAAAGATAATTAATATCTTCCATCTTTATCTCCAAGAACTCCTCAACAATTGGAGTCTTTATCTCTATCAAATTCCTCTTGTAAATCTGGATTTTGGGGGCTTATCCATTGAATTTCGAGTTTATCCAAAAATAGGCAGATTTATCCTGACTTGCCTCGGCAATTAGCACTTGCCTCGGCAATCCTAACCTACACAAATTAAAGCACCAAAGTAGTGACTTTTTCCACAAAAATAGCAAAACACAAGATCAAGCCCTCCAAACAAAAAAACTACGAAATTATGCATGAATGGCTGCAAATGCAACTAAAATTGGCCTAAGTCTAACAATAATATGAGTAAAAGGGTAGGAAAAATAGTACTTTTACGCACTTCTCACTTATTCACCTGTTTATCATTTATTAACCAATAAACCATAGCCCAAATATAAGCCTATGAGGACCCTGGGTACACGAGTCAAATATGCACCGAAACGCTAATACACATAAGGTCGTGCCCACCATCCGCATATTTATAAGGTAGTGTTAACCATCCGCACATTTATAAGGCAGTGCTAACCATCCGCACATTTATAAGGCCGTGCTAACCATATACACTAAGTGTCCTTTATATACACTATAGTGCTAAACCGAGTATGCAACGTACTGCTGGACTATATGGCATGCCAACTATGCCTTGTCCCTCAATGACTTACTTGGGCATATTTTCCATATTTATTTCATCCATTGCAATGTATATCAATATAATTTAACATTGGGCTGTTCATACCCGGAATAACATTCATAATATAACATCATATATAACTAGTGATCCATGCATTTATATTCAACTTTTGACATATTTAAAATATGTCAAATATATGATAAATGACATAAATATCATGCCAATATATAAACAAGGTAGACACATCGCAAGTCTTCCTAATGATGTATAAAAATCCATGTATCATGTTATTTACGCATTGCAATCACCTTGGCCACTTAACACAATGCCTCACTAGGTTCTAGATCGATCTTTTCTTTCATAGAACTTCGAACCTTCTTTCACTCAAACTTGACTTCATTAATCACATGAATAAAATAAAATATTTGTTATTCAAATCTAACAATACCTTAAACATGTTGTCTAATATAATCATTTGAATATAAAATTTTTAAATATTTTTCCTGTACTGTTCAAAAACTCATTATGGTCCTTAGTGACCAATTTGAACTTCCGTAAATTCTTTCAACCTTGCTAACTAACATTTGAATACAAAATGTTTCAAATTCCATTTTCTGACAGCTTGCGCTACCTTCAAAGATTTACTTATACATGGCAGAATACATATTGGATCTTAATTTCCTTTATACTGGAGAAACTAAATTCGATAGAGATTCTAAAGGTATAAGCCACATAAATTAATAAAATCTACAAAAAATATGAAAAAACACTGAATTCACGTCACAGACTGTCCAGGCAGAAAACTGCTCTATAATTTTTATGACCTTCATTCGAATAAAAATTCATATCTTTTTACTCGGAATTCGAAATCAGTTTCCGTTTGTTGGAAACGAAACTAGAACAACTAATCTTTCCAACGGTATAAAATTCATCATCTAACCATTTTTGTAGAATTTATGGCCAAATTTTAAACTTACTACCATAATTCAATTCCAGCATAACTTTCCATAAATAACTTTTAATTTACACCAACTTCTCCCTATTTCTCTACTTATCAATTTAGTCTTATCACTTTACTTCAAATGACCATAATAAAGCTTGTATTCTTATGTTCTATTTACATCCTTCATCAAATTGGGCTCAAACCTTTACTACTCTAATTTCTCTTAATTTGTCGAGATGGTCACCAAATTTCAAATATAAGGATTCAAGCTTCTTAACTTTGAAAATTAGTCCTCCAATCAACATTATTACCTTAATTTCATAATTTTAACTAAAAATCAGATTTACTCCTTCTATATATCCTCTTTGACGAATAGACCATTCAAGTTTGACAAATTGTCAAAATGGTCACTAATGCGATTAATCATCGGTTTAACATTCTAACTTAATTTTCATGTCTCTATCATCATTAATAATATAGATACACATCAAATTCATAAAAAAATCAGATCTGGTCACTTAATTTTAAAGCTTACCGAAATGGTCCCTATGTATTTAACTTAGGGTTTTGCTTCCAAACAACAAATCAAGCTTACTAGATCATTAATCCAACATCACAAACCCTAAGTTAAACTTGAATCCATAAACCCTAATCTTCTCTATACAAACCGAAATATGTAGGGTTTAAATCCCAACTCAATAACATGATTCTAACATCATGCAAGCATGATTCTAACTTAAAATCAACCATGGATTCATAAAATCATAAAAGCCCCAATTTGTTCATAAACCCTAATTTCTTTCTCATATCAAGTCTCATCAACCAAGCAAGTATTCTATGAATTATTTACATCAAAAGATAGAGCTCGAAGAGTAGAACAACTTTGTTGTTCGAAAGATTACCTTAAAACCAAGATTCGGGGCTTAAATCGAGCTTGGAAATTTCCCTCTTCTTTCTCCATGGTTTATGGTTGGAAAAGATGAACAATTTTTTTCATCTTTTCGCTATTAAATTACACTTGTAACTATTAAATGAATTTTAAATTCATTTAAATAGTAAAATTACCAATTTAGCCTTTAAATCCAATGGCTAATTTAATCTCATCCAAAATCAAGGGCCAATATTAAATCCATGTATATTTCATCTTTCAAAAACTTCCTCAAAATTTCAAAAATATTTCAAAACTGCCATCCTTGTCAAATGACCAATTTGCCCTCCAACTAGTCTTTATTTACTAGTTTGTTTCAAAATTGCCACGCCATTATAATATAACTAAATTAGTTCCTTCTCAACCAGCCACTATTCCATAAATATCAATTTATTATTTTTCATGGCTTATGGAACAGTCTCTAAATTTTACATTCAATCCGGTTTCCCAATATTCACTAAATACTTCTACTACGATTTTACCTTTACCGAGCTATCAGATTTATTCCAAAAATTCTATATTTCCATATTTGGAAAATAAATACCATTATCTCATAAAATCTTCCTTTCTTAAGGACTTAGACTGATTTTTCCTAACTCAGTCTATTATTCTGATAATTATTGAAAATCCTCCTCAAATCCAATGAATCCATAATGCACCACATGTCATCATCCTTCATCCATTGGTCTAGATTTAATCTTGAGTTAATAGTTACAAACTTTGCCCTTATAATTTTCCAAAAATTACGATCTTGCCATTTTTCATCAAACGGCTCATATTTAACATGGAAAATCAACTTAAATCTAAGGGTTCATATTCTTCCAACACAAAGAAAATATCTTAGACATATAAAATGACATAATCAACCTTGGCTTTTCATCTTTCAAAATATCCTGAATATTCGATTCAATCTGATTATCCGAATATTTTTTTAAACTTTATCGCTTTATAGCCATTAATACAAAACATCATTCTTGGGGGGTAAACTATTCATTTATAGGACTAAAATACATAACTTTTGAAAATTACAATTTAGACCCTACACTTTTCCTAAATTTATACTTTATCCATAAAACTTTCAAAATTTACATTTTGGTCACTAGCCAATTATTGGGATATTACAATTCTCCCCGCTTAAGAAAATTCGTCCTCGAATTTTTAATATGTACTTGGTTCAAAAAGGTGAGGAAACTGGTTTCTCATATCTTTTTCTCTTTCCTAAGTCGCTTTTTCGACTTCATGATTTCGCCAAAGGATTTTAACAAGCGAGATCATCCTATTTCTTAGTTCTTTGACTCCATGTGCCAATATCTTTACCAATTCTTCTTCATAAATCAAATTTGGTTGAATCTCTATTCCTTTCAGGGTAATGGTATGTAAGGATCTGATCGATACTTTTTAAGCATCGATACATAAAATATATTGTGAATCTTGTCTATTTTCGGAGGTAAGACTAGCTAATAAGCCACCAGACCAACTCTCTTCACAATCTTAGATGGACCAATAAATCTTAGACTTAGCTTCCCTTTTTGTCCAAACCATAACACCTTCTTCCAAGGTGAAACTTTTACGGAATATTTTATCCTTAACTTCATATTAAATATCTTTTCTTTCAAGATCAGCATATAATATCCATCATTCTAAAGCAATTCTAGATTGCTTCGAACTATTCTTACTTTATTCTCCATATTAAATATTTTTTCTTTCAAGATCAACATATAATATCCATCATTCTAAAGCAATTCTAGATTGCTTCGAACTATTCTTACTTTATTCTCCACATCCTGAACTAAATCAAATCAGATTCAATCACCTCTTAGTTCTCTTTTTAACTCATTATCATTGGGGATATAAATTACCCTTTGATAATATGAACATTCTTTAGACTAAACATCGATACCTTTAATTTTTCCTTTTCACCTTACTGAATTCTTTCCAGGCATATCTTATCTTTCATCTGTAAATCTTTGACCCGATTTCTCAAAGTAGGCTTGAGCTGAAGTTGTGTAATGAATACACTATGTTCCTCCAAAGGTAATTGGGCATTTAATACTTATAAGGCAAAGAATAACTTTTGGCTAAATACATCAACTACTACTTTAGCCTTATTACATCACTACACATCCCAACCTATTATGGGACATATTCTTGAATAAGGTAGAATCCTTACTAGATTCATACTACACTAATACTAGTGCTACTATCAAATCTTCTTCTACTGGTAATAATATAATCATAATTTAATCTTAGAGAAATATTACTCCTTCTTTTGACTAACATCACTAGAGCTTCCTAACGTGATAAACTGAGTCGTATAAAACCTCAATCAATGACTCTTGCAACTAGATCTTTAGCTTTCTCAATTTAGTAAGAGCCATTCTGTAGAGTGCAATCAATATAGGTCCAATATTGGATTAAATCTAATCCTAAACTTAGCCTCTCGATTAAGCGTCAAGCCTGACAGCACTTTTTGGGCAACCCATTTAAAACTCACAAACAATAGGAATACTCTCCCAACTTACCCTTGATGCTCGGTATCCATAGCATAAGTTAAACAATCTTCACATTGGTAACAAATTCCAATAAAAACACTGCATGCTCACGCATGCCAATTATTACAACACTCACATGATTGGTTTTGTGGTTTTCTTGAATCTCCAACATTAATTATAAATGTCAGAGAGTTCCTAATTTTCCCTGTCCCAATCTCTTAGCGGAACTATGTAATAAATTCAACTTGATATTTTTGCTGGGAATCCTCGCCACTTTTTAGAAGTGGTGAAATACATAATGATTCACTATTCCTCTTTACGAGCTATGACCTCTGTTTAGATATTTTCTCATTCTGAACCCTTTGCATTTGGCATAATTTGCTACTTCATAGAATTTTGAAATACATAGGGCAGTCAGTACTTCTTTATACCTGGCCTCTAGCCTTCTATGAGCCGTCATAACACGCTCTCCTTCTGTCTGTAGGAAGCAGTTTAGAAGCGAATCAACTCAGTTTATTAAACTTGCACTCAAGCACGTAAATAATTCAATTGCCATAATTAAGATGCAAGAAACTTTGTTGCATCTCTAAGATAAACTTTGTTACAGAACTCTTAAAGAAAGAACTTCTAGTTAATAAACTTTTGAGTATGTTTCATAACATTACTTTATCAAATACTGGTCTAATCCTTTCAGATGAGATAATACTTTTTCTTTGAGTCTCCTCGATCGATCATCAATACTGAAATTCCTTCTTTTATAATTAAACCATAGATATTGTTAATATCCATATTAATATTTTTATATAGATATTGTTAATATATTAATATAATAATTAATATATATTATTATTGCATGTATACTTATATTATATGTTTATTATATACTTAATATTAATGTGTGCAAAATATATGTGTGATGTGAGTAAATGCATATATAGTATGTTATGTGGTGTATGGGTGCTATGTGTGTATTGTTAGTATATATGTCAATGCGTGCATAGTTATATTGAGTATGTGTGATTAAACCATTATATATAAATTGGTATGTTATTTTAATTGTGTATGTTATGGATGGTATTTTGCATGTCTACCCGTATGTCGTATGTATGTGTGTGCTTGCGTGTACGTATATTGTATGTGTATACATATGTATGCATTATTATTATTATTAATGTTGGAACAAATTTAAATTAAATGCAAATAAATAAATATTAAAAACCTAAATAACAATTAAGTCCAGTCCATTACATATATGCAAAACCCAAATTACATTTACATAGGCCCAACCGACCAAGCCTCTTGATAAATAAAAACCCTAAAAATATATCTAACCCTAATTACATTATTTTTGCGCAGCCATCCCAGAGCCGTTGGATCAGATCCGGATCCAACGGCTATGATCAAGCCAGGGTGACCTTCCATCTGCTGCGCGTGATATCACTCGTTGCTCAGCTGTATTCCACGCGCGCGTGGCACGCACGCTCTAGACCCTTCAGATCCCCTTGCACCACGTGGCAAGATCCTGTGCGGCCTCATCTTTTCCAGATCACATCCTGGCCACCCGATCTTCGAACCATCTTAGCCGTTGGATCAAATCTGATCCAACGGCCCAGATTTTTTCTGACCAATAACCTTCACCGGACAGCTCTGCCATGCTTTGTCGTACCACCTGCTCCAACCACCATGCTCAGAGATCACCAAAAATAAAAAAATCAGAAATGTCAGTACCAAAATCAAAAAAAATATGTATTCTATCTTATCTTCAACAAAACAAAAATCACATATATGTATCCAACTCAAAATTTGTAAGGGAGTCAATTTTCAATTTCATAAATAACACAAAGAAAAAAAGAATTTCCAGAAAGGTATCTCCTACCTTATTTTCTTTTCATGCATTTGAACTAAAACACAAAAAAAACAATTAAAAGGGAAATAATATACCCTTTCGACTTCGGCCGGCCACCTTGCATGGTGGTCGAGGCTAGGACCGCCGATGAACGGTTCCCACACATCCGTCTATTTATCTTCTCATTTCCCCCACCGTCTTTCAAACTTTCAAAGGTTTTCTTTTTGTTTTGTTTTTTGTAGATCTAGGGCAAAAGACTCTTTTTCTTAAAAGTTTGGGTTCGGATTTGAGTTTAAAAATAAAGGAAGGTTATTTTAAGGTTTTTTTTGGTTTCGCCGCCACCGACGAACGGAGGTCGGAGGTGACCAATGGCGGATGGCACTGCTGTGGGTGCCTGGTTTTGGATCTTGAAAGAGCCGGCTTCAAGGTTATTAAAATGGGGAGAGGATTTGTTTTACAAAACAAAATTTTAAAATGGCAAAACCCTTAAACTAGGTCTAATAATGTCTATTTATAGACTTTCAGTTTTAAAAAAATGGTATAATTCCCTCATAAGGACTTCGTCCTTTTAGTTTTTTACTCCGGGCTTGCTCCTTGGTCTAATTTCAAATCTCGTCCTCCCCTCTTTGCATTTTCTTTTAATTTCGTCCCATAATTAACCAAAATCTGTTTTCAAATGGTAAAATTACACCCCGAGGACCTCTGCATTTTCAAATTCTTCAAACCAAGCTTGCCTCTTGGTCTTATTACAAGCTCGGTCCCTATAAATTTTGTCCATTTTTTAATTAAACCCTTAAATGTACTATTTTATTTATTTAGTTTCGGTTCTTTTTTTTATCTTTATCACATTTCGGTCCCTTTTTATTCTTAGACATTTATGTTATTTCATTTTTTATTATGCATTTTTAGCGTTTAAATGGTGCATCATGTTCTCATATGTTTTCTATGCCATGTCCTTTTTTTGAATGTGTTATTAGGCTTTTATGTTCCATTATTTGGTCTTATTGTATACATATGTTTTATTAAGTGAGCATTTTTAGTTTAATTATTTATTATGTATATATGTTCTAATTTGTTTTATTTTGTTTTGTATTTTAAATTATATGTTAAAATGGGTAAATTTGTTACATGTTATCATCATGATGTTTATAATATGGGTACATATAATGTCTTGTTTTTTATTTTTTGTGCATATAGATGGTATCATATGTTAAGTATCAAGTGTTGGTCTTTTTTGTTGGCATATTGCTTTGTTAATTTAGCATTAGATTGTATGTCATGTCATGTTTTTTGTTATGTTTTTTAATATATTCAAGCATTTTATACATATGTTAGTCTAATTTTATAGTATGTCATTTCGTTTTTATGCTTTCATGTCTCAATTTGTTTAGGCTTTATGTCATTTGTATTTATGTTCATGCATTTTATTATTATTATTATTATCTTTGTTTAATAGTGGAATATGCATGTTTTTATGCTTTAATATTTAAATGTATGTTCTTTAGAATGCATAATGGAATATAAATTGTCAATGCGGTGCCCTTTTATCCGAGCGAAAACGGGGCCAGTATCAGGCGTAGTGATGGTGATTGAGCGTTTATTCTCGAATAACGGGGATTTTAAAATTTCTCGCACATATAACTAAATGTTAATTAAATCATCACTTTAATCTGAAAAATTTAGTATTAATAAAGCGGTAATTATTAAAGTACCAATTTTGGGCGGTGTGGGGGGTGCTAATCATTCCCCATCCGTAACCGACTCCCGAACCCAACAGTTTTCAAATCTCTGGTTTTATGGTGCCCGACCTACCTAAGTGGCGGGTGGCGACTCCATTTGTTAAATAAAATACGGTTTTTGCAAAACCCCTACGGAAAAATTATTTTCAAATCAAAACAAAATAAAAATATTTTTAGCGAACATAAAACAAGAGGGGGACATCGCTACAGATGGCGACTCCGCTGGGGAAATTATTTTTGTTTTTAAAAAACAAAAAAAAAGAGTCAAGTTTTTTCGAATAATTACCGCTTTAGTAATATTATAAGTTTCAGATTAAAGCGACTACTAAATTAACATTCGGTTATAATTGCGCGTTTATTTGAACGCATTTAAAATACGATATATAAACCCGTTCTTTTTAAGTGGGGGAAAATGCTAATGCTTTCGTGGGGATATCGTTCCCCCGTATGGGCCTAGCAAGTACCTTCGGGGCTCGAGTACCTTATGCTCTTGTGAGGATATCCTTCCTTCGTATGGGCATAAGCGAATGGGTCCCCCTGAATTGAACCCGGTTGAAAGGAGCCTATAATGGGTGATGATCGGGGGCCTATACTGACTTGTTTTCTTTTTTGTTTTTGTTTTGTTTTTGCATATATCATCGCATTCGTATTACATAGGGTATTGATTCCCGAGCGGTTTCTCCCACAATAGAGATTGTTCAGGATGGACCAAGAGTTCTTTGACCTGACGAAGGAGGGTTCGGTTCCAGAAATTAATCCTGACGCTAGATCAGAGACAGTAGAAGAAGAATCGTTCGGAGACTTCAGGTCAGATTCGGCAAGCAGTGTTAGTTCTGGTAACGAGCGAGGTGAAGTACAAGAGTTAAATAAGCAAATGGCCGAGATGATGAATCAGATAAATGCTATGATAAAAGGTAAACAACCCTTTAAATTCAGAGAAGAATCGATCAAGGATCAGAATGTAGAACATAATGGTCAGAATGCTAAGATAGACAATGCCGTTAAATACGACAAGTTGAATCCATTTGTGTTCAATCTCAAGAAACAAACAGGTGGAATATCTGGGGCAGATACCCATGAGACAGAGGCAAGACTAAGAAAAACCTGAGAATCAAATGACGAAAAGAAGCATTGTCCTATACATATGAGATACACTGAGCAGCTTCCGTTGCTTATTGAAAGGAATCTTATCATACCGGTGAAGTCTGTACCAAAGAGACCTCCTTATCTGAAGGGTTACAATAGTCGTATCTGGTGCAGCTACCACATAGGGGGTTCGGGTCATCACACTGAGAACTGCGGAGCCCTGAAGAATAGAGTTCCTGATCTTATCAGGACGGGAGTTTTTGGTTTCGAAGACGGGCAACCCCGATTCTACAATGAGCCAGCCATTGCCCGAGGGGCAAAGTCGAAGAAGGGTTAGTGCCAAATTCAGGAGTCGACAGTAAAAACATCTCAAAAGACAAACTTACATTCGAGTACGGCCAGCTCAAGCAGGAGAGGTATGATCCGAGTAAAATATCGAAGGGTATACAAGACGAGTACTATAAGTTGAACTTTGAATTCAAGAATACCGGTGTGGGTAAAACCTTTAAAGAATGGGTTAATGGCATGATTCAGCTGAAGAACGATTTGGAGCGTTGGAAGCAGAAATGCAAGACTAGTAAAAATAAGGCCTGATCATTGTCACAGAAGCTGAGAGCCAACGCGATATCCTCCAAGGTGAGTTGGAAAACAGTCTGGCTATGAACGAGATCCTGAAATCAAGTCTGCAGCAGGAAGGGGAAGAATCTCAAGCCCTTGAAATGGAAAACACAACACTCAAAGAACAGATGGAAAGGCTCAAGACTTCTTTACGTACCAGCGAGATTCGTGCCGAAGCGTACAAGCATGCCGGGTATGAAAGTTTCAAAGAAGTAACTGTCAAGCTATAAAAGGTCGAGCAGAAAATACAGGAGAAAGACAGAGACATGAAGATTGTTATGACTCAAGCGCGACAAGTGGCCCAACAGGTAGCAGACTTAGCTGATGCAGCAGCGCCGATAAGCCAGAATATGGATCTAGAGTTGGACTGCAAAGGAAAGCTGACGAAACTATTGAATAAGGTCAAGAAATTAGGTGCTAGGGCTCACCGCTATCTGTAAACTCTTAATACCGGATGTAATGAAAGCTTTTGGTCTGAATGAAAAGTGTTCTATGGGGACAAATCACTTGCGGAATCAATACCTTATTGCATTCATGCATTGCATTTGCATCACATTCTTTGCATTGTTTAATGATTTTATCGTTGCATGGCACTTCATCATTTAATTTCTAGGGTTCGATGGCAGAACTGGTTAAAAAAATGGAACGAACTAAGGAGTCGAGGCTTGACATGCTAGAAAAAAGAATCGAGAAAGAGCGAAAGAATAAAGAAAAAAATAGATGTTTTCAATACGAGGGAACTCTGCCTAGCCCTTGATTTGGTCATTCCTCCGAATTTCAAGATTCCCAGATTTGCGCAATATGACAGAACTAGCTGCTCGAAGGTTCACTTGACCATGTTTTGCAGAAAAATAGAGGGATACATGAAGAATGAAGAGTTGTTGATCCACTACTTCCATGATAGCCTGACGGGACCTGCAGCAGTGTGGTATAACCGTTTGAGCAGAAACCAAGTTCGATCATGGGATGACCTTGCTAATGCCTTCTTGACTCAGTACAGATATGCTTTAGACTTAGCGCCCTATCGTCAGTTTCTTCAGAATGAGAAATGAGACCAAATGAAAGCTTCAGGGAGTATGCACTAAGCTGGCGATGTTCGGCAACCCAAGTTCAGCCTTCTATAGCAGAAGAAGAGTTGACTCCCCTGTTCCATGCAACACTTCCTTCTCCTTTCTTCGATATGATGTTGGAGAAATCAAGAAGCAGATTCGAGGATTTTATGACGATTGGAGAAAGGATTGAGTACGCAATTCAAGAAGGAAAATTAGGGTCTAAGTTTAAGGACTAAACTGAAGAAATGGCATATGAAGATAAAGAAGTAAATGAGTGTCACCTCTAGGGTTCCTGTAGCCGTAAAGGAAGAAGACAGACTGACACTTCGGGGTCATCAAGGAAGATTCCTCGGACGAGTGCAAATTTGGAAGTATTCAAAGTATCCATCTTAGATATATGGCCTTATTTGGTAGAATGTCGCTATCTCGCTCCCAGACCGATAAAGATTACACCTGATTCATCGGCCCGTAGCTTCGACTCGAGTAGCACATGTGAATTCTATATGGGGGCACCAGGGCATCCCACCAGAAAGTGTAGACCTTTACTGGAGGAGATCAAGAAGCTGATCAATAATGAGACCTTGAAACAAGAACTGATCCAGCAGTGGATGACCAAGGATGGGGGCAAGTTTGCATAGTGCTAAGGAAGCCAGAGATGTCTCCACATTAGCAGACCTTTCTTGAAGTAATACAAGGAACCGACTTCACTACCTGTGGCCCACATATGGTAAAGATCTTTTGTGAAGGGGCGTGCATCTGTTTGTTGATTTTCATTCCAATGAAGAACCCATTTTGCTTAACATACAATGATTTTGAAAGCACATAGATGTGTATCTTTTCTCACCGTTGTAGGACACTGGATATCAATTGCAAGATGTGATATTAGTTGGATGTTGCAATAACGATGACGTGTGATCTTCCTACCAGACTCTGGTAAGCAAAGCAAGACTACTACTCTTTCGATGACGTTCAAGGACGAAAAAGTTCCAAATGTTAACCATGTAGAGTTGCTTGAAATTGAAACTCTAAGTGTAATCTTCTAGGTACTAAAGAGTTAAAAAATCAAAACATGACACATGTGTGTGGAATAAAAGAAAATAACGATATTAGATAGATTAAATAAAAAAGCACTCCTATGTTTGAAACCTGGTAATAGGCTTGTTCGGATAAGAGTGTGGAAATTTTGGGGCACTCCGCTGAAGCAATAAGGTGGCAACACACCATCCAAGTCAAGAAACCTTAGCTTCATGAGTGATGGTAATATTTTCAAATCATGACTATGCTGAGTAACTTGGGGTAATGTTGTTTGCTCCATCGTTATCCTCAAGACAAAGGACTGTGACGAGTTGATTTCCCCAAAAATAATGATGAACGCGTGAAAAAAAAAAGAAAGAAGAGAAATGAAAAAGAAAAAAGAAAGAAAGAAAGAAAGAAAGAAAAAAGAAAGAAAGAAAAGAAAAGAAAAGAGAAAGAGAAAAAAGAGAAGAAAAAAGGGGAAAAAAGAAAAAAAAAAAGAAAAAAGGGAGAAAGAAAAATGAACAATAACGTAATTATAATAAAAAAACACACACACACACCTAGAACTTTATTCTTAGAATGATATTTCTGCGCTCGAGTGGTCAAATAAGTCCACCCTTTTAGGGCGGAGCAAATAATGAGAATTGAGAAAGAGTAGTATTCTGCAGCAACGCGGTAATCATGAGGATGAGCCGAGTCATCTGGCAAGATTTCACAGCCTTGAATTGCCGCAACATTCGGATCAAAGCTATGCTTGAAATGATCGCTGAATGGTTGAATATAAGACACTCTTGCACTTGATATCTAGAGCTCCTATTTTGTTGTTTGTTATACTAAGATGTGATTTCAAGATCCTGTATGTTAATCTAAATGATACTCTTCAGTGGAATGCCAATCAACAAATTGACAATTTAAAGCAACAAAGATTTCCATGTTTTGCTTCAGAGATAAGATCTAGAGCACAAGGTCGCAAATATTATTGGGCACCTAACCAGAAAAATGACCCCTCAATGTATAAGATGAAGATGATGACAAGAATATATGTGTCAGACGGCTCAATAGCAGGAAGCGGGTTTCAGCTATGATGCCTTGATTGTTCATCGAAAGGAAGAACAAACTAGAACGAGAATGAGGTCGCAAAATACGGGGGAAAGGTAAGATATAAATATTGATTCTCTAAAGAGTTGGAGCATAGGGATCGAGAGATAGTTCTCGTCCAGAAGCAGCAAAGAGGATTGAATTTTGAAATTAAGCTCAGAGTATGGAAGTATTTTGCTCGCCATGATGATGAAACTGAAAAATAATCTGAATGTTGGGTCAAAGAATTGGAAGATAGTTGAACTCATGATTGAGTGGGGCAAGAAGAAACATGCCGAATGGTAAGAAACCTACACAAGAATGATATAGATATTAGAATGAGCTTATTTGTGAAGTGGGTAGAGACCCCGAAGAAGAAAGACAGTCGCTTGTGCAAGAGAGCAAGAGTTGGTATTCAATTGATAAAGGAAAGATTGATGAAAATGAAGATCAAAACTGAGCATATTGCAAAAAAGAAAGGAAATAGAGAAATCTGAAGAATGACTTTTCAGAGCATAGGATTTTTAAAACGTAAAGAGAGAGAAGAGAGTGAAAAAAAGAGAGAGGAAAAAGAGAGGAAATAAATGATAAAGAGAGAAATAAATAAGAAAAGAAGAGAAAAAGAGAAAAAAAAGAAAAAAAGAGAGAGAAGAAAAAAATAAGAAAGAAGAAAAAGAAAGCATTACATCGCATGCATCATATAGATAGAGGCATGATAGTTTTTGCTTGTTTTAGATAGGTACTTGAAGAATTATCAAGGAGCTTTAAGAAGTAGATTTTATTAAAGAGAGAAAGATCGACAACCATAGTAGCGTAAGGCCAGATGACGGTAGCCATAGTATCGTAAAGCCATATATTAAGTCATTCGGGCCATCAGTAAGTCCTTCGAGCATGATGATAAGTCCTTCAGGCCACCAGTAAGTCTTTCGAGCATGGTGATAAGTCCTTCGGGTTATCAATAAGTCATTCGGGCATGATGCGGCAGCCATAGTAGCATGAGGCCAGATGATGGTAGCAAAGGTAGTGTGAAGCCAGATATTAAGTCATTTGGGCCATCATTAAGGCCTTCGGGCATGATGATAAGTCTTTCGGGCCACCAGTAAGTTTTTTGAGCATGGTGATAAGTCTTTCGGGCCATCAATAAGTCCCTCGGGCATGATGCAGTAGCCATAGTAACGTGAGGCTAGATGACGGTAGTTGTAGTAGTGTGGAGCCAGACATTAAGTCCTTTGGGCCATCAGTAAGTCCTCCTTCGGGCATGATGATAAGTTCTTTGGGCCACCGGTAAGTCTTTCGAGCATGGTGATAAGTCCTTCGGACCATCAATAAGACCTTCGGGCATAATGAGGCAGCCATAGTAGCGTGAGGCCAGATGACGGTAGCCAGGGTAGCGTGAAGCCATATATGAAGTCTTTCGGGCCACCAGTAAGTCTTTCAAGCATGGTGATAAGTCCTTCGGGCATGATGCGACAACCTTAGTAGTGTGGAAAAAAAAATCGATAGCCATGTTGGCCTGAATCCCAAATTCGAAGATAAAAAGTTCTATATATGAAGGACATGTAGTTCCAAGATCAGAAGATGAAGAAGTTCTATATATGAAGAAGTTACGAGCCTGAAGATTCAGCCGAGGAAAAGCGGAGAGTTCCAGAAGAACATGTGATTTCGAAGCCACAAACAGGGAAGTCGGATAAAAATGAGTGCTTTTGGTGTTTGCTTTGTTCCTGTTCCACGAGAACAAGCAAAAAGGGGCAACTGTAATCACTCATTTTTATCCGGTTTATAGATATTGTTAATATATTAATATAATAATTAATATATATTATTATTGCATGTATACTTATATTATGTGTTTATTATATACGTAATATTAATGTGTGCAAAATATATGTGTGGTGTGTGTAAATGCATGTATAGTATGTTATGTGGTGTATGGGTGCTATGTGTGTATTGTTAGTATATATGTCAATGCGTGCATAGTTATATTGAGTATGTGTGATTAAACCATTATATATAAGTTGGTATGTTATTTTAATTGTGTATGTTATGGATGGTATTTTTGCATGTCTACTCGTATGTCGTATGTATGTGTGTGCTTGCGTGTACGTATATTGCATGTGCATATATACGCATGTATTATTATTATTAATGTTGGACCAAATTTAAATTAAATGCAAATAAATGCATATTAAAAACCTAAATAACAATTAAGTCCAGTCCATACATATATGCAAAACCCAAATTACATTTACATAGGCCCAACCGGCCAAGCCTCTTGATAAATAAAAACCCTAAAATATATCTAACCCTAATTACATTATTTGTGCGCAGCCAACCCAGATCAAGCTAGGGTGACCTTCCATCTGTTGCGCGTGATATCACTCGCTACTCAGCTGTCTTTCACGCGCGCGTGGCACGCATGCTCCAGACCCTTCAGATCCCATTGCACCACGTGGCAAGATCCCGTGCGGCCTCATCTTTTCCAGATCACATCCTGGCAACCCGATCTTCGAGCCATCTTAGCCGTTGGATCAAATCTGATCCAATGGCCTAGATTTTTCTGACCGATAACCTTCACCGGACAGCTACGCCATGCTTTGCCGTACCACCAGCTCCAACCACCGTGCTCAGAGATCACCAAAAATACAAAAGGATCAAAAATGTCAGTACCAAAATAAAAAAAAATATGTATTCTATCTTATCTTCTACCAAACAAAAATCACATATATGTATCCAACTCAAAATTTGTAATGGAGTCAGTTTTCAATTCCAGAAATAACACAAAGAAAAAAAAGAATTTCCAGAAAGGTATCTCCTCCCTTATTTTTTTTACATGCATTTGAACTAAAACACAAGAAAAAAACGATTAAAATGAAAATAATATACCCTTTCGGCTTCGGCTGACCACCTTGCATGGTGGCCGAGGCTGGGACCGCCGATGAACGGTTCCCACACATCCGTCTATTTATCTTCTCTTTTCCCCGCCGTCTTTCAAACTTTCAAAGGTTTTCTTTTTGTTTCGTTTTTTTGTATATCTATGGCAAAAGACTCGTTTTCTTAAAAGTTTGGGTTCGGATCTGAGTTTAAAAATAAAGGAAGGTCATTTTGAGGTTTTTTTAGGTTTCGCCGCCGCCGATGAACGACGGTCGACGGTGACCAACGACGGATGGCGCGGTTGTGGGTGGTCGGTTTCTAGATCTTGAGAGAGTCGAATTCAAGGTTATTAAAATGGGGAGAGGATTTGTTTTACAAAACAAAGTTTTCTAATGGCAAAACCCTTAAACAGGTCTAATAATGTCTATTTATAGGCTTTCAATTTTAAAAAATGGTATAATTCCCTCATAAGGACTTCTGTCCTTTTAGTTTTTTACTCCGGGCTTGCCTCTTGGTCTAATTTCGAATCTGGTCCTCCCCTCTTTGTATTTTCTTTCAATTTCGTCCCATAATTAACCAAAATCTGTTTTCAAATGGTAAAATTACACCCTGAGGACCTCCGCGTTTTCAAATTCTTCAAACCAAGCTTGCCCCTTGGTCTTATTACAAGCTCGGTCCCTATAAATTTTGTCCATTTTTTAATTAAACCCTTAAATGTGCTATTTTATTTATTTAGTTTCGGTTTTCTTTTTTTATCTTTATCACATTTCGGTCCATTTTTATTCTTAGACATTTATGTTATTTTATTTTTTTATTATGCATTTTTAGCATTTAAACGGTGCATCATGTTCTCATATGTTTTTTATGCCATGTCCTTTTTTTTGAATGTGTTATTAGGCTTTTATGTTCCATTATTTGGTCTTGTTGTATACATATGTTTTATTAAGTGAGCATGTTTAGTTTAGTTATTTATTATGTATATGTGTTCTAATTTGTTTTATTTTGTTTTGTATTTTAAATTATATGTTAAAAATGGGTAACTTTGTTACATGTTAGCATCATGATGTTTATAATATGTGTACATAGAATGTGTTGTTGTTTTTTTATTTTTTGTGCATATAGATGGTATCATATGTTAAGTATCAAGTGTTGGTCTTTTTTGTTGGCATATTGCTTTGTTAATTTAGCATTAGATTGTATGTCATGGCATGTTTTTTTGTTATGTTTTTTTAATATATTCAAGCATGTTATACATGTGTTAGTCTAATTTTATAGTATGTCATTTTCTTTTCATGCATTCATGTCTCAATTTGTTTAGGCTTTATGTCATTTGTATTTATGTTCATGCATTTTATTATTATTATCTTTGTTTAATAGTGGAATATGCATGTTTTTATGCTTTAATATTTAAATGTATGTTCTTTAGATTGCATAATGGAATATAAATTGTCAATGCGGTGCCCTTTTATCCGAGCGTAAACGAGACCAGTATCAGGCGTAGTGATGGTGGTTGAGCGTTTATTCTCGAATAACGGGGATTTTAAAATTTCTCGCACATATAACTAAATCTCTTATTGATCCACTCGCCTAAACACCTGACACGATTCTTTTACCCTCACACATTGGAATTTAACATTATTATCATAAAGAAGTAATCAATTGCATCCATTCAAACAAGAAAAATCATCAGTAATTCTGACATCCTAGTGGTATGTATAAACTTTTGACCTTTACCATACTTTGTTTTAACTCCAGAACCGGTTAAACCTGTAGCTCTGATACCAATAAAGTAACACCCCTTTCACGTATCCGTACACCGGGTACGAGTTGAAAATGTTACGACTTCTTTAATAAAAAATCAGGGTAATTTAAAATTTTTAGAAAAAAAAAACTTCTCAATGGTCACCCATCCTCAAATTTCTCTAGACCAAGCACACGTAACTTTATTTAAAACTGGCATAAATTATTTATTCGAGTTCCAACCATAAATCAATTATCTTAGCATGCAACACATCACCTAAGGTTATTCTTAACCTTTAATCTTTCCAGAAACGCCAATTATCTTGAAACCATAACGAACTTTAAAGGCCAATCACAACTCAAATAGGTTTAGCAAGTATACATGCCACTATAATAATCAAACCTTAATTAGGATGTCATTACTGTGATTACCTGTTGAGCTTTCCAATATTGATGCAATGCTCTTCTCACTCTTATCTTGATTTACCTACGTGTGCACAATCAAACACACGCTAAGTACGAACTTAGTGAGGCAATAAAGGCAGTGAATAACAATAATTTAAATTTTATTTGACTTCATGGCTATGTTTATATAACATGATATATATATATATATATATATGCCAAAGCATCAACTTTCACATTGAATTAGTAATGATTTACTACATGCTAATGTCATAAGACTTTCATGCTTGTTCATTTGTCATAATATGTCATATATGCATAAATGCATCATGATCACTAGACATGTAAATCCATCATGTTAATCATATATTAACATAATATAAATCGGATATAAATTTCTTACCAATATACTTGCCATTTATTCCAAAAGCTCATACGCTTATTCACCTGTTTATCATTTATTAACCAATAAACCATAGCCCCAATATAAGCCTATAAGGACCTTGGGTACATGAGTCAAATATGCAACGAAGTGCTAATACACATAAGGTCGTGCCCACCATCCGCACATTTATAAGGCACTGCTAACCATCCGCACATTTATAAGGTCGTGCTAACCATATACACTAAGTGTCCTTTATATACACTATAGTGCTAAACCGAGTATGCAGCGAGCTGTTGGACTCTATGGCATGCCAACTATACTCTGTCCCTCAATGACTTACTTGGGCATATTTTCCATATTTATTTCATCCATGGCAATGTATATCAATATAATTTAACATTGGACAGTTCATACCCGAAATAACATTCATAATATAACATCATATATAACCAGTGATCCATGCATTATATTCAACTTTTGACATATTTAAAATATGTCAAATATATGAGAAATGACATAAATATCATGCCAATATATAAACAAGGTAGACTCATCGCAAGTCTTCCTAATGATGTATAAAACATCCATGTATCATGTTATGTATGCATTGCACTCACCTTGGCCACTTAACACAATGCCTCACTAGGTTCTAGATCGATCCTTTCTTTCATAGAACTTCGAACCTTCTTTGATTCGGACTTGACTTCATTAATCACATGAATAAAATAAAATATTTGTTAGATTCAAATCTACCAATACCTTAAACATGTTGTCTAATATAATCATTCAAATATAAAATTTCCAAATATTTTTCCTTTCTTCTTATACTGTTCAAAAACTCATTATGGTCCTTAGTGACCAATTTGAACTTTCATAAATTCTTTCGAGCTTGCTAACTAACATTTGAATACAAAATGTTTCAAATTCCATTTTCTGACAACTTGCGCTACATTCAAAGATTTATTTATACAGGGCAGAATACAGATTGGATCTTAATTTCCTTTATACTGGAGAAACTACATTCGATAGCGATTCTAAAGGTATAAGCCACATAAATTAATAAAATCTACAAAAATTATGAAATATCATTGAATTCACGTCACAGACTGTCCAGGCAGAAAATTGCTCTATAATTTTTCTAACCTTCATTCGAATAAAAATTCATATTTTTTAACTCGGAATTCGAAATCGGTTTCCATTTGTTGGAACCAAAACTAGACTAACAAATCTTTCCAACAGTATAAAATTCATCATCTAACCATTTTTTGTAGAATTTATGGCAAAATTTTAAACTTACTGCCATAATTCAATTCCAACATAACTTTCCATAAATAACTTTTAATTTACACCAACTTCTCCCTATTTCTCTACTTGTCAATTTAGCCCCATCACTTTACTTCAAATGCCCAGAATAAAGCTTGTATTCATATGTTCTATTTACATCCTTCATCAAATTAGGCTCAAACCTTTACTTCTCTAATTTCTCTTAATTTGTCGAGATGGTCACCAAATTTCAAATATAAGGATTCAAGCTTCTTAACTTTGCAAATTAGTCCTCCAATCAATATTATTACCTTAATTCCATCATTTTAACTAAAAATCAGATTTACTCCTTCTACATATCCTCTTTGTCGAATAGACCATCCAAGTTTGACAAATTGTCAAAATGGTCACTAATGCGATTAATCATCGGTTTAACATTCTAACTTCATTTTCATGTCTCTATCATCATTAATAATATAGATACACATCAAATTCATAAAAAAAATTAGATCTGGTCCCTTAATTTTAAAGCTTACCGAAATGGTCCATATGCATTTAACTTTGGGTTTTGCTTCCAAACAACAAATCAAGCTTACTATATCATTAATCCAACATCTCAAAACCTAAGTTAAACTTGAATCCATAAACCCTAATCTTCTCTATACAAACCAAAATATGTAGGGTTTAAATCCCAACTCAATAACATGATTCTAACATCATGCAAGCATGATTCTAACTTAAAATCAACCATGGATTCATAAAATCATAAAAGCCCAAATTTGTTCATAAACCCTAATTTCTTTCTCATATCAAATCTCATCAACCAAGCAAGTATTCTATGAATTATTTACATCAAAAGATAGAGCTCGAAGAGTAGAACAACTTTGTAGTTCGAAAAATTACCTTAAAACCGAGATTCGGGGCTTAAATCGAGCTTGTAAATTTCCCTCTTCTTTCTCCTCTTTCTCCATGGTTTATGGCTGGAAATGATGAACTTTTTTTTCATCTTTTCACTATTTAATTACACTTGTAACTATTAAATGAATTTTAAATTCATTTAAATAGTGAAATTATCAATTTAGCCTTTAAATCCAATGGCTAATTCAATCTCATCCAAAATCAAGGGCCAAGATTAAATCCATGTATATTTTATCTTCCAAAAACGTTGTCAATATTTCAAAAATATTTCAAAACTGCCATCCTTGTCAAATGACCAATTTGCCCTCCAACTAGTCTTTATTTACTAGTTTGTTTCAAAATTGCCACTCCATTATAATCTAACTAAATTAGTTCCTTCTCAACCAGCCACTATTCCATAAATATCATTTTTTGATTTTCCATGGCTTATGGAGCAATCTCTGAATTTTACATTCAATCCGATTTCCCAATATTCACTAAATACTTCTACTACGATTTTACCTTTACCGAGCTATCGAATTTATTCCAAAAATTCTATATTTCCATATTTGGAAAATAAATACCATTATCTCATAAAATATTCCTTTTTTAAGGACTTAGACTGAATTTTCTTAACTCAGCCTATTATTCTGATAATTATCGAAAATCCTCCAAATGGTGAAATAACCGTTATGTCCTCAAATCCAATGAATCTGTAATGTACCACATGTCATCTTCCTTCATCCAATGGTCTATATTTAATCTTGAGTTAATAGTTGCAAACTTTGCCCTTATAATTTTCCAAAAATTACGATCTTTCTATTTTTCATCCAACGGCTCATATTTAACATGGAAAATCAACTTAAATCCAAGCGTTCATATTCTTCCAACACAAAGAAAATATCTTAGACATATAAAATGACATAATCAACCTTGGCTTATCATCCTTCAAAATATCCTGGATATTCAATTCGATTCGATTCGATTATTCGAATATTTTTCTGAATTTTATCGCTTTATAGCCATTAATACAAACTTCGTATGAAAAATCCGAATAACACAAAAATATCATTCTTGGGGGTAAACTATTCATTTACGGGACTAAAATACATAACTTTTGAAAATTACAATTTAGTCCCTAAACTTTTCTTAAGTTTATACTTTATCCACAATACTTTCAAATTTTACATTTTGGTCACTAGCCAAAATTGGGATATTACATTAATCCTTTCGCTCAGTTATAATTCCACCCGCAACCCTTTCACCTTTTGAAATTCTCTCCGCAATCCCTATTTTTTAAATCTTTTTAATTTCATCCCTTTGATTTCTAAATCTGGTTTCCAGTGGGTTAATACCTCTTTTAGTCCCCTGAATTCGATTTGTTCTTTTAATTCAGTCCCTTTTTCATGATTTAATTAATTGTTTTAGTGGTTTTATTATTGTTTTAGCCCCTACTTGCATGCATGTTTATTTTTTAGCATTGTATTTTACGTTCTTTAATTTCTAGCCTTTGTTTATATTTAATGTTAATGTATGTGTGGAATTGTGTTTTATTTTGTTGTCGTTTATATGTTCGATTGATTGCTTTGTGAATTTATGTAGGATGTTGGTATTAGATGTGTTTCATGATGTACATTGTATGTATGTGGTCTTTTAAAATATATTGCATATATATATATATGTATTTTTTAAATTAAGTGTTTTTTAAACATAGTATATGTATTGTAAGATTTATAAGTGCTATATATACATATGTGTACATATTATTATTTCATGAAGCTCCTTTTATATATATAATATTATTAGAGGTTTTTAAGTATATAGATATAGGAGTATGTTAGTTTTCTATAAAGTAGTATGTATATATATATATTGTTTGTAAAGGAGTGAAGCCGTTTTTTTAAAAATATTATATATTATAAGATTTCATTATGTTATTTTATGTAGTGTTTTAGTTATGTTTATGTACTTGTATGTGGTAAATTTGTTCGAATGATTAATATGTATCAATTTCTTTAATTTATTCATAAGCGTTTTTACCATGCCTTGTTGTTGCATATCCGGAATATAAATTGTTAATGCGACGCCTCTTTATTTGAGAATAAACGTGGCTAGTACCAAGCGTAGTGGTGGTAATTTTTCATTTATTCTCGAATAACAGGGCCCTCAAAATTTACTTGTATGTATAACTGAATTTTGATTTAAATGTCACTTTAATTTGGAAAATTCAGTATTAAAAAGCGATAATTTTTTTGTACTAATTTTGGGCAGAGTGTGAGTGTTAATCCTTCCCCATCCGTAACCGACTCCCGGACCCATTTTTATTTCTAGTTTTATTTTGGTGTCCGATCTACCCCTTTTAAAATGACCGGTGGCGACTTCATCATTTTATTTTCAAAAATATGATAGAATTCCCACGTTTTTAAATATTCTCAAATATTATATATTTCCCTCATTTTTTAGCATCAAATGTTTTTTTATAAAATTAAATTTATTTTTTTTCAAACCTCGAATTTTAATTCTTTTAATCCTTTTTTAAATCCTCGAATCTTAACGAATTTTTCAACTATCAAATTTCAACTAATATATATAAATTTTTTTCTTTTTTTCAAAAAATGGTCACTACAATTACCTAACTTTTTAACGATGCAAGTAGGTACTTAATTTTTTAATGGTGCATTAAGTACTTAATTTTTATTTTTCTGGAATTAACATTTTTTAAATTCATGTGTTCGTACTTCAAATTTCAACGCCTAGTTTTTTAATTAATAAAACAAGCCATCCTTTAGCTAAACTACATTAACATTATAAGTATGAACCAATTAAAATTGAACATGTACAATTAAAAAAATGTTAGGCATCTAATTGCACAAAAAATCTTAGGTACCTAATTGCAAAACAAGTTGGGTACTACATTGCACATAAATGTCAAACTTAAGTGCCAAAAGTTATATTTACCCTTTAAAAATAAGAACAACAAAAAACATTATTTTGTTTTTTTTATTTTTTATTAAGTGAGAGATATTAAATTCTATAAAAAAATGTCATGATTTGAATACATACAAAATAGAATAATATAACATTCTTGGCTATTCGGCAATTAATAAATCTCATATATTTTTTATTCGTGTGTATAATAAAAGCAGAGGTTCTATAAAAAAAAGAAGCAAAGGTTAAAATATGCTGAAAGTCAATACACTCTTCGTAAATATGGAATTTAATCCTCCTATTTTTATTTCTAGAAATTTAGTCCGCTACTTTTTAAAATTAAAAAATTTGAGTCAAATTAATAACATTGTTCTGCATAACAGATCAGAAGAGTGTACAAGGAGAAGGACTATGCTGAATTTGGGTTCACTGTAAGTATTTATCTGATTATTCAAGTAGATATTTGCATAACAAGCTTGTTCTTAATTTAGGTTGGTCCAATACCAATCCATGATGGATTTCAGCACAAATGAAAACCAACAAAACATTCTATACGTTGTGATTTCCTCAAAAGGATTTGTTTCCTGCTTATCTTGATATCTTAGCATGGGGGGGGGGGGAGTATGTATGACTGCATTATTCGATATTTGAAACGTGATTGTTATTTCGCAGATTCGAGACTGTCGAAAAGACTGGACCCGGGACGTGAATCAGGCTGTTGTAGGAAACTATTACTACACTTACCTTAGCCTGATCTTACTAATGACTCGGATTACAAACGTTGATTACCAGTTTTCCCTTTAAGCTATCAAGTCTCTCCCGTGGCTTTCTCCTCATAATTTTAGCTAAAATTCCTTATTTTTAGCCTTTTCTAACTGGCACGTGTAGCGACCCTTTCTTTGAAATCTGTCGCGACCATTTTTGAAATCGGAATGTGTAAAATAGCTTGACGATCGATCTTTTAGAAAATTAGGGTTTTCTAGCCATTTTTAATTTGATCTTGAAAATTTAGGATTTTTAATACTAAATTAGATTTTTCTTTATTTATCCTTTAAAAAATATTTTGAAGTCACCACCGATCACTTCGAGGTAGACCGGACACCGAAAAAACAAACCAGAGATTCTGTTGATAAATTAACTTTTGGCTTCAATCCATTTTTGTTCAAACTTTCTTTATATAGGAGGTTGTTTCAAGATGATGGTAGAGGTGTTGCAAAATCCCTAAATGAAACAGTGTGTGTTCTAAGTAAGTGCAGTGGACAAACTATAAGCACTTATTGGTTATATCTTTGATCTTTAGTTTGCATCAAGACCATACTTTTTTTGCATCTATCTTTGTTAACATTGTATGTTTTTATAGATCATGGGAAAGTATTACCTTAGAATTAATCCTCTCGGAGAGGAATAATCGGTAACAGATCATTTCAGTGCGTGTGAACTCTTCACTTTTCTCATTTTCCGATCATCGCATCATTTTCATTTCTTCTTATATTCAAATAAATAAACTGTCTGAGATGAGTCTATCTTCTAACCAAGGAAGATCAGAAATGGAAAAGAAAAGGCTGGTTTGAAAAGTCGATGGCTTCTCCGAAGAAGCTTCGAAAGTGGTGAGAGGAGGGCCAGTCAATCCTACCGTATTGGTGGTTGAAATTTGATGAAATACCGATCAAAGATAATGAAATCAATGAAGAAGAAAATATATGAAATTAGAAATCTGATAGTTAAAGAAAAGAGAATGATATCTAGAGAATAAAGACCATAATTCTCACTTAATCTATAATAGGCCTTACAACATACACTTTTATAGCCCATATGAACCTGATTAAGAAAACGACCCAACATCAGTTACAACAGATTAACCACTTAATTGACCAGTCGACTACCTTTGACTCAACTAATCCTTATCCTCAACATTCACCCTACTTCTTCCATCTTCTTCAATTGAGCAGACATTGACCTTCTGTCGAAACATACTGAAATAAGCACTGGTAAGAGGCTTTGTAAAACCATCAGCAGTCTGATAAGCTCCATATACATAATTCACTCAGACTATTGTCTGAAACTTTCTCGACAAAGTGAATGTCTAGCTCCACATGCTTTGATCGTGCATGAACAACTTTCTCGACAAACATTCACTACAGGAAAAATGTCTTTAGCTGCGTTTTTAGCCCTATAGCGGCATTTTTAAGCGTCGCTAATACCCTCCCGACTCTAGAAAAAGCACTGCAAGAAGCGCCACTAAATTAAATGCCGCAACAGTTAACGACGTTTGTGAACAAAAAACACAACAAAAGGTCGAGTTATATAGCGGCATTTGCTCCTCCAAACACCGCTAAATACTTTTTCTTTAGTGGCATTTGTTCTAGCAAATGCCGCTAATACATTGTCTTTTGTGCATTTGTTCCATCAAACATCGCTAAATATCTTTGTCTTTAGCGGCATTTGTTCCACCAGACGCCGCTAAATACCTTGTCTTTAGTGACGTTTGTTCCACCAAACGCCAATATATACCTTGTCTTTAGTGGCGTTTGTTCCTCCAAACGCCGTTATTGACTATGTATCTTCGTCCCTCACCTCATTACTTAGCTCAGTGATTTATACTTGGAATTCACTTCTTTATAAAGTCCAGTAAGATATAAATGGAGTCGATGTGGGATTTAAACATTTAAATCCTACTGCGGTGTTTGTATAACAAATGCCGCTAAAGTGCATGTCTATAGTGGCATTTGCTCAAAAACGCCGTTGAAGTACATGTTTATCGTGGCGTTTGTCTAACAAATATCACTAAAGTATGTGACTATAGTGGCATTTCTTCAAAAATGCCAACATTATATCAGTCTATTGAGGCGTTTGCTCAGAAAATGCTGCTAAAAACCTATTTTGCTGTAGTGACTCAAATTTATTTTATTCAAATCTATAGGTAGTAAAATATTGAGACCTTTACAAGTTTTCAACAGAGTGTCATGGGCAGGATGCCCTAATCTCTTATGCCAAAGCTTATATTCATTTGTTTTGGCACTAGCTACATTTATCTCACAACAACTCTTATTATCCAACATAATAGAATTGCAGGATCCTAACCCCGCACTTGAGTTAAACTTGTATAGGCCATTAATTTCTCTACCTTGCAATAAAAGACCACCAATTTCTTCATCTCTAATCTCACATGAATGAGCATGATATTCAAGGTACACATGGTTGTCTCTAGCAAGCTTAGACAGCAAGAGTAAATTTTTAGTAATATGAGGCACATGCATTAGATTATTAAGATTTAAGTCATGAGAAGAAGTAGCTAATGAAGCATGTCCGATTCTAGAAATATGTAATTGCATACCATTCCCAACAATGAGCTTACCCGGGCCTGCCTATTCAGTGGCATTCATTACATTAGAAGGCTCGAGCTTAACATGATGTTGCCCCAAAAGTCTACAAACCATTGTCCTTGAGCAGTAGCAACATAAGCTTGTGGTTAAGTCACCACATGAGGACTCAACCTTAGTTTTCCCTACACGTTTACACCCACCATAACACATATTGACAATTCTTGACTCATCTCTCAAATCAGACTTGTTGTTTGCAACAGTGACCCTAGGAAAGGATTGATCAAAGCAATAATAGCAACGATCCACTAGATACCCATTCTTCTCACATAGTTGACACTATAAATGAGACCGTTCGCTGCCTCTGCCTCCTTGATAAGATTGTTGCCTTTGAGACTGCTAAGCAGACACTCTTTTAGACTCATGAGTCATCTCATACCCTTGAGTGGTTATCTGAGCCATATTTGCAATTTCTGGAAACACACTAAACTGATCATACATGTTTTGCTAGGCCTCAGCATCTACAATCATAGAGATGACCCCATCTAAAGTGAACTACTCTCGGCTAGTAGTGATAACAACAACA
Source organism: Hibiscus mutabilis (assembly GCA_019671005.1). Lineage (NCBI taxonomy): Eukaryota > Viridiplantae > Streptophyta > Magnoliopsida > Malvales > Malvaceae > Hibiscus > Hibiscus mutabilis. The sequence goes on from CM033726.1 coordinate 17,657,437, forward strand.
AATGACTTATAATCAATAAGCAAGCCATTCAAGATTTTAGCAATCTTTTTAATATCAAATATTGGGCTTCTACATGCAGCAAGAGCATTACATACTTTCTTTACTTGAGCAATGTATGTCTTCATCCCAAGATCTCCCTTACGTAGTGAACGTAGTCGGTAGTGGAGATTTATCATAGAAGTTGTAGATTTACTAAAGAACTTTGTAACAGTTTGTCAGATCTCTGATGCAGTCTCAGCACCAACAAACTAAGGCAGAAGGTGTGAGCTCATCGCTGATAGGAGCCATAAGGCTTTAAGCATTGTCATGAGCCACATAATCATCAAACTCCTAATTGTGAACCATTTATCCATCAACATTTCGAATTGTTGCCGGTGGTGGTTTGACCTTCCCATTCAAAAGCTTCTCCAACTAATGGCTTTTGACAGTAAGAAGAATTTTTTGCTTCTATACAAAGAAGTTCGATTCATCAAGATCAAGATTAATGCGCTTGTTCGTGAAGGATTTAACCTTTCTTGAAAGAGAAAATAGAATATTCTTCACCATCATTCTTCAAAACTGAACCAATAGCCATATCAAGCAAAAACAATACGAATAAACCAAGAAATTACAAGTTTCAAACACGAACCACCTTGACAATAAACAAGAATCACGTCTTTAGATACACCCATGATCTCTGGAATCTGATACCATGATGAAATACCGATCAAAGATGATGAAATGATGAATTAATAAAGAAGAAACTATACGCAATTAAGAATATAACAATTAAAGAAAGGGTAAACTAGTTGAGTAACCACCCAACAATTGGGTCTGACCTATTTTAACCATCAAACTACATAAATTAAAAATTTGTATAACTACACACTTGGTTCCTATTAGTTACATATTCTATCAATTTAATCATAATTTTAATTTAATTAAATTAAATAAATTAATCATTCAATTAGGTATCAACACGTCTCATCACCTTATTGGAAGAGGAAAATAAAACAAAAATTTAAGATTGTGCATAGTGTGGGTTGAACCTGGGATCTCCTAGGTAAAAGTCCAAGCTATTACCACTTCAACTTATTCATATTGATACAAGTTGCACCCTTTTTTATATATCCGTTCATTTTCCTCGCACCAATCCTTCCTCACACCAAATCATCATCCCTTTCAATAAATATCCAGGACATATTGAACAAACCTCTACCAAAGGATAAAATCGAAACAGTTGCCAACTTTCTTCTTCATCTCCTGCTCGATCTTTTCTTGCTGCATTTTTTGTCTGCCACGAAAAGAATATCGATTGATTCCCGAGCTAAATGCAGGATCTTACTCTAATTTCCTATGTTATCTAAAAGCTTCTTGGTTTACCTTTTGGCCGCCATTAAACATTAGCGAGAAACCCGAGCTTTTCTTTTTATTTTGAGATGCCCCTCCAAGATATTTCATGTTATTCACAACTTTCGTGTCTTCTGGTGTTAATTTAGCCAACTGATGAATAAATAGAAAAAGAAAAGAACCAAGAACCAAGAACAATTCACTTTTTAATAAGTCTAAGAATAAGTCTATGATTGCTTCATAATGTAAGCAACTAATAGGACTACAGCAGTTACCTGCATTAGCTTCATACCTTTATCGCCCTCAAATTTCTTTGGATACACAATAGTATAAATCATCAGCAAACGCAATTTATTCTCGGTAGATGCGTCCTGTATCATATTAAAATATTGAATGTTGTTAGGTTGTTGAAAGAGATGGCGATTTGGTGTGAGGAAGGATTGGTGCGAGGAAGAGGAGCGCATATATATAAAAAGATACAATTTGCATCAATATGAATAAGTGGGTGTAGTGGTAATGCTTGGGTTTTATACCCAGGAGATCCCAAGTTCAACCCACGCCCTCCAATAAGGTGATGACACGTGTCGACACCTAATTGAATTATTAATTTATTTAATTAAATTAAAATTAAAGATCAAATTGATAGAATGAGTAACTAACATGGACCAAATGTGTAGTTATACAAATTTCTATTAACAGCCACGTCACCCATCCGTTAGATTTTAACGGCTAGTGGTCAGAATAGGTCCAATTAAATAGTTGGGTGGTCGAATTTTAAATTTTTATAGTTCGGTGGTCAAAATAGGTCAGACCCAATAATTGGGTGGTCACCCAAGTAGTTTACCCTTAAAGAAAAGGGAAAGTAAACAAAGAATGATATTTGGAGAATACAACTGATAATTCTCACTTAATCAATAATAAGCTTTACAACATGCAATTTTATAGCCCTTACGAAAATGATTAAGAAAAAGACCTAATATCAGTTACAATAGATTAACCACTTAACTGACCAGTCAACTAACTTTGACTCAACTAATCTTTATCCTCAATAAACTTGATGCAACCCTCTCGACCCAGCCTAGTCGCTAGACCCAAATCAAGGACATCACATTGGTTTGCCGAAGCAAACTTAAACTATCTAACTCGAATTCAACATTTTTTATTTTATCTTGCCTATATGCATCATTGGGTCCTATGGTGTACATACAAGCAACGGTTCAAATTTTGTTCAAAATGGACGCCATATCGACGCTCAATTGCAGACACAAGCATATTAGGGACCAAATTGTAAATATGGATAAATATAGGGGCTTAACTAAATTTTAAGTTACCAATATTTAATTAACCAGGTTTCATGCTATCATGTGAAATTTTGTCTTAAACGGACCCTTCGAACGCATCCAATTGACATTTGCACATTTAGGGACTATTTTGCATAGAATCCAAAACACATCATTAAACCAACGGCAATAACTGCCATCAATGTCAGTACTCGGGACACCGTACTGATACGGTAGGGAGGCGTACCAATTCTAGAATTCTAATAATATAAATTCGTACCGGTACGGCTAAACCTGTATCGATACTCACTCCTGAACTTCATATATTTAGGTCGATTTCAGGCTTCGTGTATCGGTATAGTGGGCACCGTACTGATACGGGCAGAGCTATAATGCCTAATTTTTTTTGGTTTTTTAACTTTAATCCCTTCCAAACATACTCCAATCAATCTAACATGCTTCCTAAACATAAACCACATGTAAAACATGCTTCAAAGTATTTGCAAACCAAGCATCATGCATTTTCATCCACAATAGGACAATCTAGAGGCATGTTTCCTAATTACAGAAAACCAACGTGCTTGAATTGCAAAACAAGACTTGAAATGAACCAAATATGCAATCCAACATTAATGTATGCCATTTATATCTTGCTCAAGCAATCAAATCACAAGCATATGCATCAAACCAAAATTTGCATACTATGGCAATTTAAAGCATATATCTCCCATACAATGATCAATCAAATCACAACCTTAACATGCTTAAAAGATCATTAAACCAGCAAGATATAAAGGTCCAAAAACCATACAAAGGCATATCACAAAACCCCCAAATGTTTAACGACTCATTACCTTATTATCCACAAATTCAAACTAGTTTCATACTCAAAGTAAATCAGAGAATCTTGGGATCTCTTTGCCTTGAATGCTGCCTCGAAACTCTATTTCTCTATAAAGATAAAACGGGGGCGTAAGCAATGCATGCTTAGTGAGGAATGCTCAACAAATATTCATCAATGCAATTCCAAAATCATTTTCATAATCATAAGTGCATCTTATAAAACCATGCTTGTTTAAAACATGTGTATCATGCTTTCATTCTTGCTTTCCATCATATATTCATATATTGGCAATTGTTGTGACAAATTCATAAACATCATTTTATCATAAATCTCATCAGATACTCAGATTACGGTGGTGATAGTCTTTCAATCGCCTTTTAATGGTGATAATAGTCTTGCAATTGCCTTTTTAACGATGGTAATAATATTTCAATTACCTTTTTATGCCTCCAGCCCAAATAATGTCTTTCAATTACCTCAAAGTTGTGGATACCTCTAGGCCTGGATAATGTCTTTCAATTACCTCAAATCCGAGGAACGATCAATCAATTAGGCTCTAAGCCCATTACATTTTATAGTGCACTTTAATCCTATGGCATGACAACTATATCCGGTACAATTTTTTAGAGTGTCACATAGCCAATATCATGCTCTTAGAATCTAAATCAATGGTTGTGCATGTTGTACACCTATTTAAACCATTCTCATGCTTATAGAACATGGCAAATCATAATAATTATGCATTGTAACATCAAGTTTCATCCTCATGCATTTTATCAATTCAATTTCAAAACATTTATATGCATCTCAATGCCAAAATTGCAAGATAATTAAAGGTAAACCATTTCAACTTACTCTTGGTGTAACACCCCGATTTTGGGCTTAGATGTTTAAAGGTTGGTTCGAAGGTCCGGTGGATCGGTATTAGTGATTCGAGTCGATTTTGGGATTAAATCAGATTAAATAGTTTTGAAGGGGATAAAATTGTGGAACAATATTCTAAAATCATTATTAAATATATTAATGATTTTTGGTGAAATCAATTTTGGAAAAGGAGTTTTGGAAATCGGACATTTTGGACTAGTGACCAAAATGCAAACTTTGAAAACTGTTTTTGGTGGCTGTTTTGTAAAGAGTCAAAACTTTGAATCTTTAAGGAGCTAATTGCCCTAAAAGTCTAATATCAGACTTTATCCCTTAATTGGCTATTTTAAAAGTGTTTTGGAAAATATAAATAGGTTGGGGAGAATTAATTTGTTAATTAATCTCTTAAAACAAAAATCACGTAACTACTTTCTCAAAATATTTTCTCTCAAAATCTCTCCAGCCAAACATCAATTTCTTCTTCTAAATCTTCGGGTAAACCTTTCTTTTCTTAAATCTTTTGTTTGTAAATGATCCATTCTTGTTAGTTTTCCAAAACCTTATTGTTTTAACTTTGTTTTCTCATGTAAATCATCCAATTAAGGGTGAAACCATCAATTAGAGGTAAGGTCGTTCTCCTCCTCTAATGAAAGGTTGTTTATTGAAATTGCCAAGTTATTGACTTTTTACAATTGTTTTCTAATGTGTTTTGATAGTTTAATTGAGGAAATTTTGTTTAATTGTGTTTTGATTGATAATATTGGTGGATCTTCATACTTGTTCTGTTTTGCTGAGATTTTGATCAGATTGGATCATGATTTTGATGTTTAATTGAGTTGATAACTTGGTTTTAACATTGTAATCCCGAAACAAGTTGAATCTCTAATGTTTAAGGTTGTTAATCAAGGGTTTTTGGGGTGATAGTTGAGTTTAATCATTGCTGGAAGTAAGAGGATGTTGGGAAGGAGTTTTTAGATGTTAATTGAAGAGGTTTGGTGTATTGAATCATTATATTATGGCTGGGTTGAGTTTTGGAAGTGTTTGAGGATGATTTCGATATGTTTCGGATGGTTTTTGAGTGGGCAACTTGAGAGTTGCCGGTAATTGCTTGTTGACAATGGTTTGAATGCACAATGATGCATTTTCCCTCTAGTTTTATGTGGTTAAAACAGAGGATAATCAAGGTGACGAAGCTTGACGATGTTTGTTGCTTGCTGGGAGCTCCATTCGTGTTGGCGAGCAAGGCGAGGTGTATCGGTGAGTGAAAACTAGTTTAAATGCCTTTCAAAGGTTTAATAAAGGTTGTTGGGAGTTTAGAGTAAACGTGAAACACTTACCTAAGCTCAGAAGTAAGTTTCCCTTATTTTGCTCTTGAATATCGGTTTGGATATGAGCATGTTGATTTCATGTTTTGGTGTTAAACATGGTTTGATTTACTTACTGGAAATACATGATTTTAAGTACATATGCAGGGGTTTAAAAGTATAAGAAATGCTAGAGAGCATTGGTTTTCATTTCGGTCGGGAATGGTGTTATTGCTTTGGCAATGTGATTTGCATATGTGGTGATTTTTGTTTAATGCATTGTAAAACGGTAAGTAAATGGTTTTATAAACTATATATAGGCTATGTGACAAGATGAGAAAACAATATATAGTTGGCATGCCATAGGATTAAAGTGCACTATAAAATATGAACAAAATCGATCGTGGACATGGGTCCTCGAGGTATGGCAGTTTAACAAGGCCACTCGGACTGTTGGGACATCATTTGGGGTATGCGGTTTAACTAGGCAACCCAAATTGATGGTGATCTTGCGGTTTAACTAGGCAAGGTCAGTACTCCTGCGGTTTAACTAGGCAATGGTGGAAATCTCGCGGTTTAACTAGGCGAGGGTGTCAAATCTTGCGGTTTAACTAGGCAAGGTTTGGGATATCATGCGGTTTAACTAGGCATGGTATGAGAGATCTGTGTATCCGATGTGTAGGATAGAAGTAGTCTATTCGGGACACTATAAATGCCAATATATGTGATAGTTCGTGTGTTGAACCTATTATAATGCTTTGAGATTTAAGCATGGTTTATGATATAATGCTTTGGGATTTAAGCATGGTTTTTGACATAATGCTTTGGGATTTAAGCATGGTTTATGATATAATGCTTTGGGATTTAAGCATGGTAAAATGGTTTAATGCTTTGGGACTTAAGCATGGAATTTATATATGATGTTGCATAAGGGTCGTTATGCATGTTTTGATCAGAAATAATGAAAATGCTTGGGTTGTTAAGCATATTTTGAAAATAAGTGATTTTGGTTTTCAAATGTCTTTTATTGCATCATTGTTTTAAGAGCATCATCACTAAGCATGTGTGCTTTCGCTCTCTTTTTCCTAATGATGTAGAGCATTAAAGTTGGGGGCAGCAAAGGCAAAGTTTGAAGTAATCCGAGTGCAAAACTACTTTGAGTATGAAATCGGTTTATGTTTCCGATTAATAAGGCAATGTGTTCGCCATATTTGGGGGATTTGTAAATCTATTTTCCCATAGTTTTTAGGCATGTGAAGTACTGGATTTTATGATTGGTTTGATATTGTTGAACTTGTGTGGATCCTTGCTTATATTGATGCTAGATGAGTGCTTAGGAAAGCATCTAGTTAATTTGGAATGGTTGCCATGTTTTGATTATTCAAGCAAGTTTGTTATGATGCTTTAGATGTGTAAGCATGCCTTAAAAGTGCCTAATGTGAGTTTTGGTTGTTTGGTAGAATGATATTAGGAAGCGCGCCTATAGAATATCTTGGGTCGTATGAATGCAATGTAATGTTGTTGGCTCTGTGTTGTTTTGGTTAGGAATGTATCCTAGTAATGTTGTTTAAGTGTTGGAAGCATGTTGGAGTGTTTTGATTATCATCAAGGTGTGTTTAGACAACATTTTGGGACATTACAGGTCCAGGCGTATCGAAATAGGTGTCCCCGTATCGGTACTGCCAGGCCATTTCAGGCATAGCGTTTCGATAAGAGGGAGGGTGTTTCGATACGGGTAAGCCTTTACTGGCATAGCGTTCCGATACTTGAGCAAGTGTTCTGGTACGGTCTAAAGCATTTTAGCCAGACGTTTCGATACGCGGGCTAGTGTTTCGGTGCGAGTTTAAGCTACTGAAATCTGAGTTTTGGAAATTGTTAAGGCGTACCGAAACACCCGTACGTGTATCGGTACGGCTGCAGTTATTTCAGTTATTTGGAATGTTGAAGCTCTGTTTTCTTTCATTTTGGTTCCTGAGTTTTGTGGATGTAATTGTATGAGCTTGGATGATCGTTTTGGCCTGAAATTTGACATGTAAGCATGTAATTGGACTAATTGAGGATTGGCAACCTTAATTTTAGTTTTGGTCCTTAAATTTATCAGATTTGCATTTTAGTACTTAAAATGTATGTTATGCAATTGGTTGCCTTTCCGTGGTCCGATTCCTTTGTAAATTATCCCCTGCAAGTATGTACAGTTAGGTTTAATAATATGCATCTAGACAAGATAAAAAGGAAAAAATTGACCGATTTTCGCAATCTTTCTCCGGTTTGCTTCGGCAAACCTAATGTAGTTCTCTCGGTTCGGTCGGGCATCTAGGCCAGGTCGAGGGGGTTACACTTGGACTTAGGAAAGCTTTTCACACTTTCCCTAAGTCCCCCAAAACAGAGCATGTAAGCTTTGTATTCCTCTTAAATCGTTTTCACTCACCGATCAATCGCTTCACTTGCCGACACGTCTTGAGTTACCGAAACAATCTGATCGGTATGAAGCAAGCTCTTCTTGCTCTTCCTCTATTTCTACAACATAAAACCATAGGAACAATGCATCAAAATGCATTCAACAACCAGTCTTAAACATTCCCCTGCAACCTCAACAAAACACTTTTGAAATCTATCCGAGAACACCGAAAACATCCCCTAACTTCATCCAAACAACATCCAACCACAAACCTATGATTCTATCATCTAAACTCCATCAATTATCATCCAAAAACACAATCTAAACATCCTTATACCTCCAACAATCACATATTACCAAAAATAGCCCCAAAACTAACTAAACATCAGCATAAATATCAAGCAATTAAATAGTTTTGGTATTTAAATCAAAAACCTCATTCACATTATGATTATACAACTAAAATGTGAATTAACCCAATATAAATCACCAGCATTCATCATCTTAATCAAGAATTTAGACAAAACACCAAAATCACGGTTAAACGTTAATTTCTTGAATTAAATTGTAAAATCAAGCTATAAATCAATAAACAAGAGCCAATTACTAGGGAATATCAATAAAGAATCTTAGTTTTAAGACAGAGGAAGAAATTTACCTTTTGAAGCTTTCCACCAAAAATTGACGCAACTTTTCTTTTGAAGTGAAAATGAGAAAATAGATGAAATCTTGTAAAATCTTTTGTATGATTTTAATAAAAAAATGAAAGATGAATCAAATGAGATATTTCCATTGAAAACAAACAAGAAATATGGATTTAATGAAGAAGAAAGTGAAAAGAAAATGAGAGAAAATGTGTTGAGAAAATCTTGAGAAAATGTGGGGAAAAAAGAGAAAATGATTTTGAGAAACCAATTAACCATCAAAATCTTTCGTCAATTAAGGTGGTAAACTCAATTAAAACATTTAGAAAACATAGCTCTCTAAGGATTCTTAGTATTGTCCCTTTTACAATTTAGTCGCTTAAAAATAATTTTGCAAACTTTACATTTTAGTCACTAAATCCAAAATGTCACTTTAATCGATTTAATTAACCTTTAATTTAATTACTAAAACGCTTAATAAAATAATTAAACATTTTTAGAAGTCCAAATCAATTTTTATTTAACATAATTCCATTTTTAAAATATTTATTTTCTCTTGAAACATATTTAACCGATTAATCGGGTTTGATTGGTTTGAACTGAACTCAATCAAACCCCTAATTCTTCTAACCTTATTTTTGGAGTGTTACACTTGCTCCGATGAAAATCCGAACATTTGTAATAAACTTCGACTAGTAGACAAAAAACAAGTTATGCTAATTGCTCTTTAACAATGATCAAATAAACTGCAACTGGTTTCATCCATGGAGGTAAGCGAGTGGGTGATAAGATTAGTTTCAAAGTTTCCTTGATGACAATATTTTTCGCCAACTCTGTTGGCTTTTAACGCCGCCAAATTTTGGGTCCCTCCACTAAACAGCATGTTGTAACATAAATAAATCATTGCTTCTTTGGTTTGGCATATGCTTGTTATTGTTTTCATCTTCACTCATTATTTTCTGCTTTTGTCACCAGCCTCTGAAAATCCAACCAGAAATATATAAATTCATAGATGTGGTTGAATAAATGGAAGGTATTTGACAATGCACAAAATTATATTTGAGTCAAATTATTTTTCCAGGCTTCTTGTTGGTCATGGTGTTTTGTTTAAGTCTTCTCTTGTGGTTGTTTTGTGTTCGTGTTTTACATGTTTGTATTTTTTTTCTGCATGTTTTTTTTTGCTGTTGTTTCTGTGTCGCTGTTTGCTGAGTTCTTTGAAATCCCTTTCTTCCCGTTGTATTTTTTTCTTGTTCTAAGTTCAATGAAATCGGCTTTATGTTAAAAAAAACAAATCAATGAAATGCATATACGTAAATCATTTAATTAAGTCAGACTTATAAAATTAACGGTTAATTTTATCTATTATAAGATGACCATTATTCTCTTTTTTTTGAAAAAAATACTTTGTTATTCTTTTTATGTTAATATTTCTATAAAATGAAAATAATATTGTACGTTAAAAGAATAAAACCATAAAAGAAAGATCATTTTGCTATTCTTTTAAGAAAACTTTATACAAGTTTGTTAAATTTAGGGTTTAAGATGTTATACTAGGGTTTAGGGATTTAGGTTGTAGGGTTTGGAATTTGGGATTTAGGGTTAGAGTTTAGGTTTTAGGATTTTAGATTTAGGAATTTAGAAAAGGCTTAAAGGCACCAATGCCCCCTAAAGTATACATTTTTTACCGAGTGGCCCTTAAAGAATTTTTCGGGACGTTTTACCCCCTAAACTTAAAATCGTGACCTCAATTGCCTCCTATCGTTAACTCTAGTTAAAAAAATCACGGACCAATCAGAACGCACCACATGTCACTAATAAACAAAAAATCATCTGACTTTAATAAAAGGGGTAAATTGCACGTTAAGTCTGTCAAATTTTTAGTTTTGTTCAATTTAGTCCTAAAAATATTTATTTAACACAAAATCGGCCCCAATATCTTTCTAATTTTTATAAATTAGTCCAATATTTTTAATATGATGATATTTTTTATCAATTTAGTACTCCTCAAAATCTTTATTTAACCTGAAATTGACCCCTGTTACTTTATAATTTTTATAATTTTGTCCAAAATTTTAAATATAATTACATTTTTGTTTAATTTAGTCCTAAAAGTCTATATTTCACCCAAAACTGACCCCTATTTCTTTATAATTTAATCCAATATTTTAAATATATTCATTTTTTATTCAATTTAGTCCTAAAAATCATTATTTAAACCCAAATTAACCTTAATTTCTTTCTATTTTTTATAATTTAGTTCGATATTTTAAATACAATTATATTTTTTTCAATCCAGTCATAAAAATCTTTATTTAACCCAAGATTAACCTTGATTTCTTTCTAGATTTTTAATTTAGTCCAATATTTTAAATCTGATGATATTTTTGTTCAATTTAGTCCTAAAATAATTTATCCCAATATTTTTAATATGATGATATTTTTGTTTATTTTATGATAGGCTTGTAGCACGCTCAAATCGATCTCCCAAAACCATCAAGATGGTTGATTTGCGCTCTTTGATGAATTGGCTAAAACCGATAAAAAATAATAGACAATTTGCACAAGGATTTTATAGTGGTTCGACTACCCAACTGAGTCTACATCTACTAACTTAGCACACTACTAAGGATTTTCCAATTCACTATTGAATTCTTCCCTTTTCCCGGGATCAAGAGGCAGCCCTTACAACCCTATATTTTCAATGGCTAAGATAGGATCACTCTAGTTTTTACTTAGGCTAAACTAGAACATCTTCCTTTTAAAAGGTAAAAATATGTAAACAAATAAACCTCACAAAGTGGGTATTTACAAGAATTAAGCTCACAAGAGTGTAAATGATAAAAACAAATAAGACACTCTTTTGAACACTACTTACAAGAGAAATAATAAAATTGGATTTGAAAGTTAATTTCTCTTGAACATGATGTTTGGATGTGTTCTCTAACCATCTTCAAGTGTTCCAAGACTTGTATTTATGTTTGGAATGATCTACTAGCCGTTTATGGCCGTTGGATGTGATTTGGAGCCATTGGAGACAGTTCTGGACAATGGGTATCGATACGTTTAACCTCCATATCGATACCTACACTTAAATCAAAATTAGCCGTTGCAGACCATTAGACGGGTACCGGTACGCGATACTTTGTATCGGTACGGGACCTCACATTTTGCCTTGTATATCGGTATGGGCATACCCGTATCAGTACGTGTTTTGGTCTCTAGAAAACTCGGGCTGGGGAAAACAAAGGGTGTATCGGTACAGGTTTAACCGTATCGGTATGGGCATGTTGTTTTTTTGATATTTTGAAATGTTTAAAACATATTAGAACAAGTCAAAAACACTTAAAAACAATTTTCATTTGTTATATTGAAATAATATTTTAATCTCCCCCTTTTTGATATAACAAAATATTTGAAAATTTGTTTTTGAGATTGCTTCCCCTTAGGAAAATAATTTTTGAAAAAGATAATATTTTTGTAAAATATTTAAAGACTTCCCCCTTTTTTTTTGAAATTGAATTTTTCAAACCTACCCATTTCTCCCCATTTTTGTTATGTCAAAAATAGTTCAAACCAAGTTTGAAATCTCATTAAGTTTAAACAATGGAGAAAGGATATTTTCCTTTTTTTAAATCAAAGCTCCCCCTTAATTAAAGCATTTCATTTAATAAATTTAGCTCAAATGTTTGACACTTAAAAGACATTAAATTTCAAGATAAAATCAAATTAAGAGCATATGAAATTCAATTTAGCCAATGCTTTAAAAACTATATGCAAAAATTGATTGAAAAATTTTAAGAAAAATATGCATAAAGTACTCAAATAATGTCATTCTTATTTAGATATTAAAATAAAGACACATAAATGCATGAACATTAATCAATAAAAAATAGATAACCAAAAATATAAAATTAAAAGCATTAAGCTTAGAGGTTACCCATTTTCTTCACTTGTGTGACTAGAGCATTTCCATGTCTTTGCATTTATGTCCATTGCTCCAACACACCTATAAGAGACATTTATTTGGATTTTGGTATCCAAATTGCTTTGGATCCATTTATATTAATTTCGATGTATCTAGTTCCCTGAGGAACCCATACTTGTCTAATCCTATAAGTTTTTCTTTTCTTTATAGGACAAGTATGTAAAGAATGACAATGATAATGGCAATGTGAACATTTTGCCATTATGTGACCAGATGAATTATTAAAAATAATTTCTTTTTTCTTTTGTTAAGCTTTCAAATCAAGATTTTATTTCTCTAAAACTCTATTGCTTGTTTTTAAAAACTCTAAATCATTTTTCAAAATTTCATTTTGGTTTTCAAAATCCAACTTTGTTTTCAAAAGAAAATCGTTTTCAAGTTCAATTTTAGAAATCATTTTCTTAAATTTGGACTTCATGGTCTCAAATTCCAAAAATAATTCATCGAAAGCATCTTGTAACCCATCAAATGAATAAGAATTTGAATCACTAGAGTTAGAAGATACCTTTGGCTCATCGAGAGCCAAAACACCATCCACCTTTGTAGATGAGAGGAGGTTACCACTTTATGGGACTCCATCTTTCTTCTGTTCTTTCCTATAAAATTTCTCTAGCTTCTCCCAAATTTCTTTAGCACTTTTGGATGGGGAGACCTTCTTGGAAATCTCTTCATTTAGGGCGCAAAGAAGAATGTGCATTGCCTTTGCGTTTAGCTTGACCTTTGTGTCATTTTTACTCATTTGCCTCTTCTTCTTCTTAGGAACTTCCAAGTAACCATCTTTTATGATATCTCAAACCTCAAAATTGAGAGATTTGATGAAATACTTCATGACATTGCTCCATTGGAAGTATGCTTCTCCTTTGAAGAGCGGAAGACACGAGATAGAGCGACCTTCTTCAAATCTTGCCATTTTCTTGAACGATGGACTTCGAGCAAATGATCTTTACTCCCAGATGTTATTCCTTCGATGGAGACAAGGCTCTGATGCCAATTGATAGGCTTGTAGCACGCTTGAATTGATCTCCCAAAACCGTCAAGAGTGTTGATTTGCGCTCTTTGATGAATTGGCTAAAATCGATAAAAATAATAAAAAATTTGCACAAGGATTTTAGAGTGGTTCGACTACCCAACCAAGTCTACATCCACTACCTTAGCACACCACTAAGGATTTTACAATTCATTATTGAATTCTTCCCTTTTTTCTAGGATCAATAGGCAACCTTTACAACCCTATCTTTTCAATGGCTAAGATAGAACCACCCTAGTTTTTACTTAGGCTAAATTAGAACCTCTCCCTTTTACAAGATAAAAAGATGTAAACAAATAAACCTCACAAGGTGGGTGTTTACAAGAATTAATCTCACAAGAGTGTAAAGGATAAAAACAAATAAAACACTATTTTAAACACTATTTACAAGAGAAATAATAAAATTGGATTTGAAAGTTAATTTCTCTTGAACATGATGCTTGGATGTGTTCTCTAACCATCTTCAAGTGTCCCAATAATTGTACTTATGTTTGGAATGATCTACTAGCCATTTATGGCCATTGGATGTGATTTGGAGTCGTTGGAGGCAATTCTGGACAGTGGGTATCGGTACGTGTAACCTTTGTATCGGTACCTGCACTTAAATCAAAACTAGTCATTGCAGACCGTTAGACGGGTACTGGTATGCGATACTTTGTATCGGTACAGAACCTCACATTTTGCCTTTCGTATTGGTAAGGGCTAACCCATATCGGTACGTGTTTTGGTCTCTAGAAAACTCGGGCTAAGGAAAACAAAGGGCGTATCGATACGGGTTTAACCGCATCGGTACGGGCATACTGTTTTTGACATTTTGAAATGTTTAAAATATATTATATTTAAAATATAAAGTTATTAAGAAATAGGGGTCAATTTTGGGTTAAATATAGATTTCTAGGACTAAATTGAACAAATATATAATTATATTTAAAATATTGGAATAAATTATAAAAATTAGAAAGAAATTAGGGTTAATTTTCATTTAAACAATGATTTCTAGGACTAAATTTGTATAAATCAATTAGTAACATCTTTAATGTGTATTCAAATATACGTTGAGGGTGTTACAAAATTGAACAAAAATATAATTATATTTAAAATGTTAGACTAAATTTTAAAAATTATAAAGTAATAGGGGCCAATTTTGGATTAAATAAAGATTTTGAGGATTAAATTGAACAAAAATATCATAATAATAAAAATATTGTACTAAATTATAAAAATTAGAAAGAAATTGGGGTCAATTTAGGGTTAAATAAATATTTTTAGGACTAAATTGAACAAAAATAAAAATTTGACAGACTTAATGTGCAATTTAACCCTTATATTAAAGTCAACTGGTTTTTTTGTTTATTAGTAACACGTGGTGCATTCTGATTGGTCCATAAATTTTTTTTAATGAGAGTAAAAGCTAGGGGGCAATTGAGGTCACGGTTTAAAGTTTAGGGGTCAAAACGTCTTGAAAAATTCTTTAGGGACCACTTGGTATAAAGTGTATACTTTAGGGGCCATTGGTGCTATTAAGCCTTTAGAAAATGGTTGTGTAATAGTTTTTTACACATGCGCCTCATTTGGTACAACAAATGTAAAAGAGGTGTGCTGCATTAAATAACACTTGTGTATTAAAAAGATAGATGAAAGATCGTTGTTACTACATCAAGGTGTTTGGTTGTGAAATTTGTAATAAAGTTAAAAGATAAGTGTTATGTATGAATGTACCATTTTACCCTTAAAATTCTAGCTTCATATTTTCCCTTTGTTTTGACATTGAATATTATATTATTTTTAAGGTTTATGGTTTGGTGTTTAAGGTTTAGGGTTTATGGTTTATGGTTTGGAGTTCATGTCTTAGGTTTTGTGGTTTGGGTTTAAAGGTTTAGGGGTTCATGTTTTATGGCCATGATTTAAGGTTTAGAGTTCATGTTTTATGGTTCAAGGTTTGGATTTTGAGGGTTATGGGTCAAGGTTCAAGGTTTAGGTTTCGAGTTTAGAGTTTCAGGTTTATGGTTTAAAGTTTAGAGTTTGGGGTTCGATGCTTGTGGTTTAGGATTTTACAATTTAATATTTCATGGTGTATGGTTTAGGGTTTAGGGTTGGGATTTATTGTTTATGGTATAGTGTTTATGGTTTGATGTTTGGGGTTTGAGGTTATGGTTTAAGGTTTAAGGTTCATGGTTTGAAATTTATAGTCTATAGTTTAAAGTTTGAGGTACATGAGTTAGGGTTTAATGTTTGGTGTTTAGATGTTTTGGGGTTGGGGTTTATTTTTTATGGTTTAGAGTTTGTGGTTTAATGTTTGGGGTTGAGTTAGGGTTTATTGTTTATGGTTTGTGTTTTAGGTTTAGGGTTTAGGGTTGGGTGTTGGGGATCATTATTTAGGGTCTAGGGTTAGCATATTTACAATGATTTAAATATTTGAAAAATAGTATGATAGTATAATAGACAAAACTAGCGTATTAAATAAACACCACCTCCACGCCCGTGATAAATATCACCCAACTTACGTATAAAATAATACTCCCTCCGTCCCACAAATATTGTCTCTTATTGACTTTTATAAAGTCAAAATTTTTAAACTTTGACTATAATTATATTAAATACTTTAAATAATTAAATTTTATAAAATATATAATTAAAATCTACTTGATTACAGGTTTTTAAAATATTTTTTTATAGTTTTATCAATAATAAATTTTAAATAATCACGAGTCCAAATTTAAAATTTTTTACCAAAAAAAAGTCAATAAGAGACACTTTTATTAGGACAGAGGGAGTATGCCGTATTAAATTTTACATCTACCAAACGCACGTATAAAAGTAAGTTTCGTAATAAAGACGTATTAAATAGGCTAAAAGAGTATTATGTCCCTGAGTTCGACTCAAAAAAATCGATTCAACCCCTCACAATAAAACACACCCAATTAGGCCTTCTAGTTCGCAAATTGCATCAAATTGACCCTTTGACCGACATTGACTGCTACAATGCTGACATGGTAGCTAATAGTGCTGACTATCAGTCCACGATGTTGATGTGGCGGTCAACGATGATGATGTGGTAGTACATGTGTGATGATAACGTGGTAGAGGGGCTGAATTGATTATTTTAACCGAATTCGAGGGCATAATTGATTTTTTTGCTGAGTTTAGGGGCATACTGTTTTTAATTGAAAGTTCGATAACTTCTTTAATATTAAGCTAAAAATAAAAAAATTTAAATTTTAAAAATATTTAAATATTCATAAAATATTAAAAAAATAAAAACACTATAATGAAATAAAAATTTAGTAAAAAACATAAAATTAAAAATATCAAAATTTATAAATATAAAAAATCAAAATTTAAAAATATTATAAACCATTAAAAAAGTTTTCGATTGTTTATGATTATGATAAGCGTACTAATATTACTTGAATATATGTTTCCACATCAAATATTAATGAGCATCAAACATCAAATATTAATGAGCGTCGATTTGATATAGAAAATAGAATCATCCCTGTATTAGAGTATAATAAAACCAAAATTTTGTTTAACGACTGATAATACTCACAGTGATGAATTCGAAGTCTTTTTCAATGAAATTGTTCATTATTTTAATACTTTATAAAAAATTAATTTTAATATTTAAATTTTATCATTTTATAATTTCTAATATATTTTAATTTTTTATTTTCAATAATTTTTGAATATTTTATTTATTTATATTAAGTTTATGAATGTTTTTTAAAAAAATTATGAATATTTCAATTTTTGTGAGAGTTCTCACTTTGTTTTTTTTTTTAAAAGAGATTATTCTTATTGAAATCTCCCTAAATTCTAAATGGAGAAAAAAGAGTGTTATATATCCTAGCCAAACTAGCTCAACTGAAACCAAAATACTGGTCAAACCATAAAAACAACTCACAATAAGACTCGGCAAAATGGATATACCTCGAACTGATACAACACATACTATGATAGCCACTCAATGATCAGACTTAACTATTTAGATAAGCACAATGCTGACTAATCCAAAGGCTACTGCCCATATACCTACTAAACTGATTCAGACCCAAGGAATTGCGCAAAGAAAGTGTGATCTTTGCTTCTGGATATCCCCTGCTTAACCAACCTATCGGCAGTTAGGTTACATTGACGAGAAACCAACTGTATGCTCCAATTCAAATTTCGCATATGGTTCTGCATTCACTTATATACTGTTTGAATATAGTCGGAGCTTTCTCTGGATGATGAAACCACTCAACCACCAAGGAGCAATCAGATTTGATAATAAGATGAAGGATGTTGGACCATGGAAAAGACCGGAATAATAAGCACGCCTCTTTAATTGCCAAGCATTCCGCGGACAAAGCATCTAAACAGCTCATTGGCTTTGAAAAAGATATAAGGGTTCTATTTTTCGAGTCGCAAAGAATACTTCCGTTGCCAGCTTTGCCAAACCTTCCGATCACAGCGCCATCCACATTGAATTTAGCAAAACTCGGAGGTGGGATAATTCACTCATAAACTTTTGAGCAGGTCCTGTCGGTATGAACATCTTGAAACAATTTAGGCCGCATGGTAAACTCATTTGAGGACAGAGTCGCAAGAGGCCATTTGGCTTTGCTCCACAGACTAAACCATAGAATACATAAATCAAACAATTGGTTCGAGTCAACTGAAGCCTCTTTGAAAATAACCTCATTCCTATGAAGCCAAATAGACCACACAATACTAAAAAAACTCATCATCCATACTGACTTAGATTTAAACATATGTTCTAACTCACTCCATTGTAATATCCAGGATCTAAAATTAATAGGCATGACAATGTTCAAGCCCCACAGACCACACCACTTTGTCCATAGCCCCGACGAAACAGAACAGTGACACAGGAAATGAGATACAGTTTTATTTTCAGTCAAAGACCCAGATGATATTTACACAGATTTGTTAATCGATTTTTATATATTCAATTTGTAAAAATTAACTTGAAAAATTAAATTATTTATCCAATTTTATTCAAAAATTAAATAAATCGATTAAATTAACTTGAAATTTAAACAAATTCTTTATCCATTAAATTAGCTTGAAATTTAAACAAATTATTTATCCAGTTTTAATATTTTTTAATTTTAATAATTTTCTAAGTTCTTATTTTTTAACTTAATTATTAAATAAGTTATTGAACTTTCAATTAAAATCAATTATGCCCCTAAACTTGACAAAAATAATTAATTATGTCATTAGATTCGGTTAAAAAGATCAGTTTAGCCCCTCTGCCATGTCAAAATACCATGTGTACTACCACATCATTATCGTGGACCACCACGTCAGCATCGTGGACTGCCACGTCAATACTGGAATGGTCAACGTCGGTCAAAGGGTCAATTTGATGCAATTTACAAACTGGAGAGCTTAGATGGGTGCATTTTTTCGACAATGAGCTGAATTGATTTTTTTAGATCGAACTCAGGAATAAAAGTACATCTTTAACCTATTAAATAATACATTACGCCAGTTACATCACAACCAATCGAAGCGAGCTTGTATACCAAAACTATTACATTCTTTTAACTAAAAATGATATTTTTTAAAGTATAAAACTAAAATATTGTACATGGCTCTTTACAATAGTTTTTTTTTTTTGTTGAAAATATCTTTACAATAGTCTGATCCATACGATTGCAACTTTTAAGTTTTTCATTTTATGTTTTATATTAGGTTAAAAGGGTATTTTTTCTCTCGAATTCGATTTAAATGAGTTCGACTTAAATTAGTAATGTCGTTTCTCACGTAAATACACGTTCAATTAGGTACTCCAGTTTGTACATTGTAATAAATTAGCTCCTTCATCAATGTTAATTGACGAAACCGTTAAATGTTACATATGTAGCCGATAATTTTTTACACGTCATATGTTTTCTTTATTCTTGCCCTAGCACGCCGCCGTCTCCCTCTCTCAACGACGGAATGAACCATAAAATGAATCGGTGAAGGAATAAATCGAAACATTTTCAAGCAATTAACCCAGAATAGAAATTCTTGGGTTTAATTTCTCTTCTAATTTCTTATATTTTCTGAGAAAATATCAAAGCATAACAAAATATAGAATGAATCGATGAAGGAATGAATCGAACCATTTTCAAGCAATTAACCCAGAACAAAAATTCATGGGTTTAATTTCTCTTCTAATTTCCTACATTTTCTTAGATTGAGCAAAGCTGCGCCACCATGGGTTTTCATCTTATAGTAATCAAAGATTGGGCAGTTATCCTCCATTAAGACAGAATAAAAGTGCACCAACAGCATCCTCTCCTCCGCCACCATGGGCGCCAGAAGCTGCGCCACCACCATGCTTCTTTGCAACTTTAATCTCATGTTTTACCTCCTGATTCAGTCGAGATTGAAGATGCAATGGAAAGAGAGGAAATAGTAGAAGAAAAAGACGGCAATAGAAGAAAAAATGGAGCAAGAAGAAAACGACAATGGAAGAAAATATAATTATTTAATTATTTTAAATTTAATTTAATTTGTTTAAAAAATTTGTATTTTATGCCATGTCAGTAATTTTTTTTACATCATGGGTGACATGGCACGCCAGCTAGGTCAAAGGTTGACTTTGAAAGAGTTAACGGCAATTGGCGTAGAAGATGATGGTTTTCGTCGGTCAACGGTTTTCTGCAATGTGCAAACTGGGAGACTAATTGAATACGTTTTCGCGCGAGAAACGACATTGCTAATTTGAGTCGAACTTGGGACAAAAATAACCCTTTAGCCTTTATATTATTTGATTTTTTATTTACCCTTGTATTTGACACATTTTTATAGTTTTTTTTACTAAAATAATTTTTTGACTAAAACATTTTCATAGTTGATACTTGTATTTTTTCCCCGGTTGATACCCAACTTTTATTTAGTAAATTAGGGATAAATATCAAATTTTTATATAAACTTTGCTTTGATGTACAATAGATACAATTTTGATTTGGTACAATTATACACATATAACTTTAATTGTGATTTAAATATACATAGAAAACCTTGATTTTAATTTAATTATGTGCATTCAAAGAAATAAATTTATTTATTTTTGAATAGTGTGATTAAAATGTAGTATCTGTTCATAGATATTCTTAACCCTTTAGCAATACACATACACTTTACAGACATTGTGATCGAACCTGAGACTCTTAGGATGAACATCATCCGCTTTTCTAATAGGACTGTAACATCCCCTTCCCGTATCCATACTGTAACACCCATTTTCCGTATCCAT
The DNA here is from genome assembly GCA_019671005.1 of Hibiscus mutabilis. Classification (NCBI taxonomy): domain Eukaryota; kingdom Viridiplantae; phylum Streptophyta; class Magnoliopsida; order Malvales; family Malvaceae; genus Hibiscus; species Hibiscus mutabilis. The sequence continues at coordinate 17,678,370 of CM033726.1, forward strand.
CATTGAATACGAGAAAGAGATGTCACAAAACATTTGTAAAACCATCTATATTTATAATTCGGTAGAAATTTGTTTCTTTAAAAAATATTACAATTTAGTCTTTATTTACAAATCTAATTAATCGCGTAAAGTTTAAAATTTATATTTTCATCTTCAGATCAGGTTTAATTTCAGGCAGCAACTTATCAATTTAATTCGACTTTATATAATTAGTGAAACTGTCTAAAAACTGTCTGATTTAAAATTCTTCCAGATTCCAAATAAACTACAAATTCTATCAAAACAGACATAGCATTTTAATATACATGCCAACTAGTAAATATCAAATAGTGTCAAAAGATATATTACTGATACTGATGTACCTGTTATTGATCGATGATGTCCGTTTATGCTCCTTACTTTACCCATTTCTTCTTTCCTACGTGTGAAATAGTCACACGCTAAGTAATTACTTAGTGAGGCAATAATTCATAGTCAAATGCAATTTGACATAAATATCAATGTAAATAATAATGCATATGGTCATTGTACCATGTCATGCTCGTTAACATAAATAAATATGTAACAGCATATATGAATATCAAAGTGATAAGATTAGATCTTACCAATTACCGTTGTCATTTCCATTCGTAAGCTTTCAAAGCTTACTAATACCTTTTTTATTTCTATCTGCAAGCTTTCAAGCTTATCATTCTGTTTCTTTGATTCATTTCAATTTACTTAGCCCAAGGTATCAAATTAAGAGATTCTATGTACACGAGTCATCCCCCTCTACTTACTTGAGTATAGTGTATTATTGCACTCTACCGGGAGTGTTTAGCACCGAAGTGCTTTGGTATACTCAACGGAGTATACCATTAATGAAATTTACACTTTACCTGAAGTGCTTAGAATAAATTTGCACTTTACCTGAAGTGCTTAGAATATTTATACAGCTGTTTATGATTCTATGGATATCCAACTACACCTTCAAATCTCTATATCATACATTGGGCTTTATATCATCAATCTATTTCATCAATGACAACATATATCAATATATATATATATATATATATATATATCAACATTGGGCAGTTCATACATGAAATAACATTTTAATTTCATCAATGTAAGTAATCAAATGATCAATGCATTTTATTTCTCAAATCTTGACATATTCATATTATATCAATCATATACTCAATGACATAAATATCAATATATTATGATATGCTTGCAATTGCACTCACCTAGGCCATTTATTTGTATGCCTCACTAAGTCCTCTTTAATCTTTTTCTTCATTACACCCCGAACCTCTCTTGATTCTAACTTAAACTTCATAAATCAAATAAATGAAATATTTGTTAGATCCCAATCTAATAATATCTTAGACATATTGTCCAATTTAATCATTCGAATATAAAAATTTTCAAACGTTTTCCTTTCTTCCTTGTATTGTTCAAAAACTCATTATGGTCCTTAGTGACCAATTTGAACTTCCATTAACCCCTTTCAAGCTTACTAATCAACCTTAGATACAAAGTGTGTCAATTCTCATTTTCTGGCAGTTTGTAGTACCTCCAAAGAAATATTTCTATAAAATAATCTACAACTCGGAATTCGACTCTGTTTATTTTGAAAAAAAAAACTAGATTTGATAAGCTTTTCACTTATATAAGTTAATATTACAAATTCACCTTGTACGATTTATGACGAATTTTCAAAGTCAATTATAGTGCTGAAATTCAGAACAAAGTGGTGTTTTGTTTTCTGACCTTTCGTCACTTAAAAATTCATATCTTTTGACTCGAAACTCGAAATCAGTTTCCGTTTGTTGGAGACAAAATTAGACGAACAAATATTTACATCGGTATATAATTCACCATCTAACCATTTTTCTAGAATTTATGGTGAATTTTCAAAGTTACTGCCATAAACCAGTTTTTCTACACAGCTTCCATAAACAACTTCAACTTTTATACTAACTTCTCCTTACTTCTCTACTTTTCAATTTAGTCCAATTACTTGCTTTAAACCACCATCTTATGACCTTCTTCATCAAATAATTATTCATAATAATTCTCCTTAATTTTTCCTTCTTTACCGAAATAGTCACTAAAATGCAAATATAAGGATTCAAGCTTCTTAACTTTGCAAATTAGTCCTCAATTCAACATTACTACCTTAATTCCATCATTACAACTAAAAATCAGATTTATCCCCATACAAAACTTCAATTTCGATTTGGTCACTTAACTTTGACAATTTATCAAAATGGTCACTAATTCAATTCAACATCAATTTAGCATTCTAACTTCATTTTCTTGTCTCTAACATCATTAATAACATAAATACACTCCAAATTCTAAAAATTCAAATTTGGTCCTTCAACTTTTCAATTTGCCGACATGGTCCCTATACAATTTAACTTAGGGTTTTGCTTCCAAACAATAATTCAAGCTTACTAGATCATTATTTCAAAATCACAAACCCTATATTAAACTTGAATCCATAAACCCTAATCATCTTCATAATAATCAAAACATGTAAAACTTAAATTCCAACTCAATATCATGATTTTAACATCATACTAGCTTGATTTCAACTTGAATTCAATCATGGAATCATAAAATCTCAAAAGCCCCAATTTGATCCATAAACCCTAATTTCTTTCTCATGTAAATCAAGCATGGATTCCATGAATTATTGATATCAAAAGATAGAGCTTGAAGAGTAGAACAACTTTGTAGCTGAAGAGATTACCTGAAAACCGAGTTTCGGGGCTTGAATCTAGCTTGTAAATTTTTTTTCTCTTTCTTTCCCTAGCCCTCACGTTTTTGGCTGGACCATTATTTTACACATATATCTATTAAATGAATATTAAATTTATTTAATAGTTAAATTACAAATTTGCCATTTTTATCCAATGGTTGAGATTGATTTTATCATTAATCAAGGGCCAAGATTTAATCTTCCATTTCCTCTTTCCAAAATTGCCCTTATAACTTTTTTTAAATATTTCAAAATTGCCATTGGGGCCAAATGACCAATTTGCCCTCCAACTAGTCTTTATTTACTAGTTTGTTTCCAAATTGCCATTCCATTAAAATCTAACTAAATCTAGTTAGAATTTAACCAACCATAATAAAATATTCAAAAAATAACAGTTTATGACTTTTCCATAGCTTTTGGATCAGTCTCCAAAATTTCCATTCGATCCAATATACCGATAAATAATCCTTTATTCAGAAATAAACTATAGGATTCATCTTGAATCAAACTAAAAATATTTCCAACACTTGGAAATGAATTTTATAACCTTTCTCTATCATATGGCAAAATTTCAAAATTTCCAGCTCGATCTGGGTATCCAAATTTCACTTAAACTTTAACTACGATTTTCCCAATAATCGAAATATCATATCAAACCAAAATCTTCACATTCGATCCACACCCTTAGGTGATCTATTTATTTATGAAATAAAAACCCTTAACTTTTAGGGAATTACAACTTTAGTCCACAAACTTTTCCAAAGTTTATACTTTAGCCATAAAATTTTCAAAATTTACATTTTGGTCCTAACGTTTTAAACTTCAATTCCCATTCCAATTTTCCTTGGAATTCAACCAAACTTTAAGAATACTTTATTTAATTCACTATCTATCACATGAGACCTTTAAACCTTGAAATTTCTTTTCAAAACCCATAATTAGAGAAATCCTAACTTTTGCATTTTTGTCATTTTAGTCACTAAGTTAGCTTTTAAGCTATTATCTTAGTACTAAATGACCCTTAATCAACTTAGTAAATTTTGGGGTATCACACGTACACTGGGCACGGGTCAGAAATATTACGACTTTTTTAATAAAAAATTGGGGTAATTTAAAAAAATTTTAGGAAAACTTTTCAATGGTCACCCATCCTAAAATTTCTCTAGCCCAAGCACGCTTAACTTTATTTAAAACCGAAATAAATTATTTATTTGAGTTCCAATCAAAAATTAATTATCTTAGCATACAACTCATCACCTGAGTTTACTCTTAACTTTGTACCTTTCCAGAAACGCTAATTATCATGAAACCCTACAGAACTTTATAGGCCAATCACAACCTAAATAAGTTTAGCAAGTATACATGCCACTATAATAATCAAACCTCAATTAGGATGTCATTACTGTGATTACCTGTTGAGCTTTTCCATATTGATGCAATACCCTTCTCACTCTTATCTTGATTTACCTACGTGTGCACAATCAAACACACGCTAAGTACGAACTTAGTGAGGCAATAAAGGAAATTAATAACAATAATTTAAACTTTATTCGACTTCATGGCTATGTTTATATAACATGATATATATATGCCAAAGCATCAACTTTCACATTGCATTAGTAATGATTTACTACATGCTAATGTCATAAGACTTTCATGCTTGTCCATTTGTCATAATATGCCATATATGCATAAATGCATCATGATCACTAGACATGTATTACCAGCATGTTAATCATATATTAACATAATATAAACCATATATAAATTTCTTACCAATATACTTGCCATTTATTCCAAAAGCTCATAAGCTTGTTCACCTGTTTATCTTTTATTAACCAATAAACCATAGCCCAAATATAAGCCTATAAGGACCATGGGTACTCGAGTCAAAGATGCACCGAAGTGCTAATACACATAAGGTCGTGCCCACCATAATACACATAAGATCGTGCCCACCATATGCACTAAGTGTCCTTTATATACACTATAGTGCTAAACCGGATAACCAAATATCAATGTGTTGCTAGAGTCTATGGCATGCCAACTATACCATGTCCCTCAATGACATACTTGGGCATATTTTCCGTATTTATTTCATCCATGACAATGTATATCAACATAATTTAATATTGGGCAGTTCATACCCGAAATAACGTTCATAATATAACATCGTATATAACTAGTGATCCATGCATATATATTCAACTTTTGACATATTTAAAATATGTCAATCATATGATCAATGACATAATATCATGCCAATATATAAACCAGGTAGACTTATCGCAAGTCTTCCCATTGATGTATAAAACATCCATGTATCATGTTATGTATGCATTGCACTCACCTTGGCCACTTAACACAATGCCTCACTAAGTCCTAGCTCGATCCTTTCTTTCATAGTATCTCGAACCTTCTTTGTTTTGGACTTGACTTCATTAATCACATGAATAAAATAAAATATTTGTTAGATTCAAATCTAACAATACCTTAAACATGTTGTCTAATACAATCATTCGAATATAAAATTTCCAAATATTTTTCCTTTCTTCCTTGTACTGTTCAAAAACTCATTATGGTCCTTAGTAACCAATTTAAACTTCCATTAATTCTTCTGAGCTTGCTAACTAGCATTTGAATACAAAATGTTTCAAATTTCATTTTCTAACAGCTTGCGCTACCTTTAAAGATTTACTTATACAGGGCAGAATACATATTGGATCTTAATTTCCTTTATACTGGAAAAACGAGATTTGATAACAGTTCTAACGGTATAATCCAAATAAATTAATAAAATCTACAAAAATTATGAAAAATCACTGAATTCACGTCACAGAATGTCCAGACAGAAAACTGCTCTATAATTTTTCTGGCATTCATTCGAATAAAAATTCATATCTTTTAACTCAGAATTCGAAATCAGTTTTCGTTTGTTGGAAACGAAACTAGACTAACAATTCTTTCCAACGATATAAAATTCATCATCTAACCATTTTTGTAGAATTTATGGCGAAATTTTAAACTTACTACCATAATTCAATTCTAACATAACTTTCCATAAATAACTTCTAATTTACACCAAATTCTCCCTATTTCTCTACTTGTCAATTTAGTCCCATCACTTTACTTCAAATGACCAGAATAAAGCTTGTATTCATATGTTCTATTTACATTCTTCATCAAAATAGGCTCAAACCTTTACTTCTCTAATTTCGCTTGTTTTGTCGAGATGGTCACCAAATTTCAAATATAAGGATTCAAGCTTCTTAACTTTGCAAATTAGTTCTCCAATCAAAATTACTACCTTAATTCCATCATTTTAACTAAAAATCAGATTTACTCCTTCTACATATCCTCTTTGTCGAATAGACCATTCAAGTTTGACAATTTGTCAAAATGGTCACTAATGTGATTAATCGTCGGTTTAGCATTCTAACTTCATTTTCATGTCTCTAACATCATTAATAATATAAATACACATCAAATTCAATAAAAAAACAGATCTGGTCCCTTAATTTTGAAGCTTGCTGAAATGGTCCCTATGCATTTAACTTTGGATTTTGCTTCCAAACAACAAATCAAGCTTACTAGATCATTAATCCAACATCACAAACCCTAAGTTAGACTTGAATCCATAAACCCTAATCTTCTCTATGCAAACCGAAATATGTAGGGTTTAAATCCCAACTCAATAACATGATTCCAACATCATACAAGCATGATTCTAACTTAAAATCAACCATGGATTCATAAAATCATAAAAGCCACAATTTATTCATAAACCCTAATTTCTTCCACATATCAAATCTCATCAACCAAGCAAGTATTCTATAAATTATTTACATCAAAAGATAGAGCTGGAAGAGTAGAACAACTTTGTAGTTCGAAAGATTACCTAAAAACCGAGATTCGGGGCTTAAATCGAACTTGGAAATTTCCCTCTTTTTTCTCCTCTTTCTCCATGGTTTATGGCTGGAAAAGATGAACATTTTTTTTTCATATTTTTACTATTAAATTACACTTGTAACTATTAAATGAATTTTAAATTCATTTAAATAGTGAAATTCCCAATTTAGCCTTTAAATCCAATGGGTAATTTAATCTCATCCAAAATCAAGGGCCAAGATGAAATCCATATATATATTTCATCTTCCAAAAACGTCCTCAAAATTTAAAAAATATTTCAAAATTGCCATCCTTGCCAAATGACCAATTTGCCCTCCAATTAGTTTTTATTTACTAGTTTGTTTCAAAATTGCCATTCCATTACAATCTAATTAAATTAGTTCCTTCTCAACTGGCCACTATTCCATAAATATCATTTTATGATTTTCCATGGCTTATGGATCGGTCTTTGAAATTTCAATTCAATCCAATTTCCTGATATTCACTAAGTACTTCTACTACGATTTTACATTTACCGAGCTATCGGATCTATTCCAAAAATTCTATATTTCCATAATGTACCTCATGTCATCATCCTTCATCCAATGGCCTAGATTTAATCTTGAGCTAGTAGTTACCAACCTTGCCCTTATAATTTTCCAAAATTACAATCTTGCCATTTTTCATCCTTCATATTTAACATGGAAAATCAACTTAAATCCAAGGGTTCATATTCTTCCAACACAAAGAAAATATCTTAGACATGTAAAATGACATAATTAACCTTGCCTTATCATCCTTCAAAATATCATGGATATTCGATTCGATCCGAATATTTTTTTGAACTTTATCGCTTTATAGCCTTTAATACAAACTCCGTACGAAAAATCCGGGTAACACAAAAACATCATTCTTCGGGGTAGACTATTCATTTACGGGACTAAAATACATAACTTTTGAAAATTACAATTTAGTCCCTAAACTTTTCCTAAGTTTAAACTTTATCCACAAAACTTTTAAAATTTACATTTTGGTCACTAGCCAAAAATTGGGATATTATAGGGACCACTTTTTGGATTCTATTTATTTATTTTTATATTAAATAAATATAATTATTTATATCAATAGGGTTATTTTTTGACATTTAAGGGAAAATTTTGTAGGTAGGTGTGTTCATTCAGTTAATTCAATCGGTGACCAAACCGAACTAAGTAAAACTAAATTAATTGACTTTTTAACCATTAAGTGAACTGAAATTTATTTAAAAATAATTAATTGAACAAAATAAAGTTTGTTTAATTCGGTTGGTTTTTGAATTAATTGAAGTTTGTTATAAGTTCTTGGATTTGTGATTTTCCGTTAGTTAAATTAGTTATTTTGTGTAATTATTTATTCATTTGAGTTAAAAGTTGGTTATATCTTAAAAATTTAATAGGGGTAGGATTAAAAATTAGTTGAGTCTAAAAAAAATTAACCGTCAATTGAACAAACATTTAATCAATTGATCGATTAACCGAAATAAATTTTAATTTGATCCGTTAATTCAATTTAATCGATAATGAACGCCCCAATATGTAGGGACCTGATTATTATTATTTCTTGTAAGATTTCTCTTCAATTTTCGTGTATCTTACATGTATCTCCCTTTGTAATTTGTGTGATTATCGTGGCTTTTATGGATCAAATAATTATATTTCTTTTTTATATATAATTTTCTATTTTGTATATTTTTAAATTTTCATGATTTTTCTTAAATTTTATATAATTGTCAGTTTTTTTAATTTTTTAGTTTTTATACAAAATTTTAAATTAATATCATCATGTCATCATCAATATAACGATGTGTCACATGTCACTGCCATTGACTTTAAAAAAGGGTAAAGTACACAAATGGTAATTAAACTATCCCCAAAAATACAAAATGGTCATCAAACTTTCAAAAATTACATAATTGTCATTAAAATTTAGTTTTTATTACAAAATGGTCACTAGACCGCTAACTGTCATTAACTGGGATACGTGGCAGTTACGAAAATTTGTATAATAGCATATTTAATCCTCAACATTTACACATTCAATAGATTTAAACATCAATAGTAAGGGTTAAATTAGGAATAGATTGGTTATATGTGTCAATCTGGAGGAGTAAATGTTATGTTATTCAAATTTCTGTAACTGTCACGTCATCAAATTAACGATAATTAATGGCTCAGTGACTATTTTGTAACAAAAACTAAAGTTTAATGCCTATTATGTAACATTTGAAAGTTTAATGACCATTTTGTACTTTTAGAGATAGTTTAGTGACCATTTGTGTATTTTACCCTTAAAAATAATGCAATAGCCATTTCTAGCTTCTTCTTCTTTGTTTGGGACGTCAATTTAGTCTATCATTTTAGTTGATATCCAATTTCTAAAAGGCATAATGTAAAAATATGCTTCCAACGTTTAACTGAATAGTCATTTTGATTCTTAATTTTAAGCAATTTAGCCCTCAACGTTTCATTTTGGGTCAAAATAGTCCATCTACGGATGAAAACTGTTAATCAATTGACGATAAACAACTTAAAATGGCTTGACAGAATGACACGTCAGAAGAAAAAATATTTTATATTTTATAAAATTTTATAAAATTAATCTTTCGACTGATGTGTCATTCTGTAAAGTCAGCATATTTGACTATATGACACTGCTATCGCAATGTGCATTGCCATGTAGGTTTGACATGTCATTTCAAGCCATTTACCGTTAGTTGACTAACAGTTTTCATCCGCATAAAAACCATTTTTATCCAAAATAAAACGTTGAGACTAAATTTCTTCAAAAAAAAATAAAGACCAAAATAATTATTCAGTCAAACGTAGGGGCATATTTTGACATTATACCTTTTTAAAATTATTAATCGAACTGATTGACAAATTAGTTGAAATTACCCAAAGCTGGTCCAATCTACTAACCAGCCAACCACTCAATCTAAATTAATTCCGTTAATTGATTAAATTAATTGATCAAGCCGAAGTTATTAGTTCATTTAAGTCGATTTTTACAATTCAAATTGGTCGGTTCAATTTTAGTAGATTACAAGGATAAGTCTAGATCAGACAATGCTACACATTATTATACACCGTTAACATTTTGTATTAACTTCTAAAAAATATTATAATTCTCATAGATTTAATGTACAATAAACTATATTTCAAAACAATATTAAAATTTGAGTTGAATAACCATTTAAGCTTCTTGCTTTTTTTTAAAATTTTTTAAATTTAAAGTACTAATATATTAAATTCTCTATCCACCCTAAACTATAGACTCATCCCTAAACCCTTATCCTCTTGTTTCTGCCACCCCATCTAAAGTAGGGGTGTAAATGAATTGAGTTTGAACGAATAAAATTTTGTTCGTGTTTATTTGTTTATTTTCGAAGATGTTCATGTTCAGGTTATGTTCGTTTAAATTTTTAATATTATGTTTGTGCTTGTTTATTTATTTTGAAGGTGTCCATTTGTTTAGCATTCGTGAACATGTTCGTCTATATGTTCACGAACATGTTCGTTTAACGTTCGAGAACATGTTCGTTTAACGTTCAGGAACATGTTCGTTTAACATTAGCGGACATTTATGTTTAACCTTCTCCCAAATGTTAAAATTACATCACTAGTCTTTAAGCTCCTTAGGCTTCATAGTTTGAACTCTAAAGTTTACCATATGTTCAATTTTGTCCTTACCTTCATTAATATTTAAAATGTAAAAAAATAAAATTAAAAGAAGAACCAAGTATACGAGCTTATAAACGAGTCGCTAAACGAGCTTGTTTGTGAATATAAACAAGCCGAACACACATTTATTCGTTTGCGTTCATTTATTAAACGAACATAAAAATAGTGTTTATACTTGTTTATTTAAGTTAATAAACGAATGTTATACGAATGATTCACGAATAATTCGTCGAGCACTCTGTTCATTTACCCCATAACTGAAAGTCACTACCACCGTTCACCTTAACCCAACCAAATCGCGTTTGTCTTCCTATAACTATGAATGAAAGAAAAAAAAAGGTTGTATTGCAATCCTATAAAATCCATGTCCGTCCACTCATCTTTGGAACATGTATCATATAGGTGAATGTTTTTAATATAAAATAAGATTATCCATATAAATAACTGATGTCTCCTGCAATATAAAAAGAAAAACACGATCTGGCTGGGTTAGGGTGAACCACGACAGTGATTTTCAACGGAGACCGAAGCAACGGGAGAAGAGTTTAGGGTTTGTGTGGATGAAAATTTAATATTAGTATTTTAAATTAAAATTTAAATAAAATACTAGAAAATCAAAATATTAAAATCAACTCAAATTCAAACTTTGTTTTGAAATATGAGCCTTGTTTGGCAATTAGCGGATAGTGGATAGCTGACAACGGATTACATTAGCTGATAGCTGATTGCATTAGCTGATTTGATTAGCGGATTGTATTAGTTGATTGCATAAAAGTGTTTGGTAAAATTAACTGATACCTAATAACTGTTTGATTATTTAAATAAGCAAAATAACATATAAAGACAGGATTATATTCGATACTTGTCGAGTAGTTTATTAGTATCAATATTTTGTATCTATTAATATTAATTGGATTATGAAAAATAAATTTTTAATATAACATTACTAAATATACTTAAAGGATCTATATATTAATTTATTATTTATATAATTATTTTTAATATTAATTAATTAATTATTAAATATAAATATAAATATAAATATAAACGTGTGAGAATAAAAAGGAAAAAAAAATAAAAGTATTAGTTTACAAATGTCACAACGTAAATACTTGAGGGTGAAAAATTAAAATAGAAAAGGTTAAATTTAGATTATTCGGAGATTTTTTTATAATTGTTAAGGGTAAAAAGGTCTTTTTAGCTCTTATGTTAAAACCTCTAATTTCAAAAGGCTACTATTATCAGCTTTTTTAAAATTAGAGGTTTCACCCCAATCCGCTATTTACCAAAAATCCAAATTAGCATATTTGACTGGTCAAACCTCTAATTTTGGCTCAAACCGCTGTTTACCAAATAGGACCATGGTTTATTTGCACGACGAGTCCCTGAGAATTTTAATTTTTTAAAATCATTAAAGAATATTAATGGTATGTAGAGGTGTGTAGCGTTAGTGGTGTGTGTCACCGTTCTAGAATTTTCTGGATTACAATTGCCTAATTCATTTTTTCTTAAGGATTAATTTTGTCTCCATCTCAAATTAGCAATGTTATCTTTTCTTTTTAATTGCATCAATCTATTTTTATAGTCTTCCAAAATCAACAATATTGTCATTCTTTTTTAATTTCATCAATTTAGCCATCAAACTCCTAAATTGCATCAAACTCACCTTTTGACTATCATTCACTGGCATAACCGTCATCATCAGTCGCTTTGTGCCATGTCAAACACTCTGTTATTAAATAATTAATAGCGTATGAGTTAACATGCACATATGTAATTAATTCTAAAACTATCAATTCGCACCATCACGTCATTAAAACTAACTTGTCATCATCGACATGACAAGACAATTAGTGATTACAACTGATGTGGAAACAAATAGCGGCCACATGCATAGAATTTAACGAGATTGAAACAATTCAAGAGCTCGAGAGTTAAATGATAAAAATTAAAAAAGAAGAGACAACATTATTAATTTTGAAAGATTACGAAGCTACATTAATGTAATTAAAAAGGATTACATTTAAGTTTACTACTGGGACAAAATCACTCCTTAAATTTTTTTTATTATTAAAATCGATTATTCCCCTAATAGGCAGAATGAAAGTAAAAGTACCAATTAGGAGAAGGTGCCAAGTACATGGGTCAGATGAGTAATTAAGCCCTTTAAAATCAAAATACAAGTATCTTTCGTAGGAGAGGGAGAAGCAGAAAAGGCGGGTTATGTGTGTATTGTATTAGTGAGAGCCATGGAAGTTTGCGGTGGAAGTTCTCCGCTTCGCGCCTTTTTCTCAAAGCCTCCCGTCCCAAGCAGCACAACGCAAACCAAATCAAATAAAATTTCCACTCCCATTTATCAAATTTAATTTCATTACAGGAAAACTTCTTCTCAAATTCCGCGTTTCGCAAAACATGAATTTCACCAAACTCGAAGATACGCCCATGTTCAGGCAAGAGGTTCGTTTTATTCTCCTCCTCCTTGTTTATACAAATATATGGCAATGCTGCTTTTTTTTCGTTTGCGTTATGTTCTTCTCCTTCTTGTTTATACACATATATGGCAAGAGGTTCGTTTTCGTTCGCAAAATTAGTTTTTTTTTTTCTGGTTATGTTACGATCTCTTGATCTATTTCCTTATGAATTCTCTCTTTATCTATCTGAATTTGGCTATTATTAAATCTTGGGTAAACTATGTTGTTAGTCACCCATGTATTAACAACTTTTGTTTTGGTCACCAAACTAATAACTTCCAATTTCATCATTGTTTTAGAGTAATAACACATTTAATTTTTAATGTTTACATATTCTATCAATTTGGTCATCATTCTAAGTAAACCAACAAATTTAGCCATCCACGTTTACAATTCTTTTCCATTTTGTTTGCGATTTTAAAAATTCAAAAAAAGTATAATTATAAAAATTAAAAAAAACATAAAAATTAAAACTTTTTTGAAAAATTATAAAAAAGTAGGACAGGGTGGTTTTGGATCAAAAGCATGCTCTGCATCAACGGGTATTGCGTTGCTACCAAACCTCTGCATATAATTAACATAAAAGACAATGCATATAGCAATTAGCGAGTATTTCAGTTCAATAGAAATTTTTGTAGCATAATAAATCAGAAACAGGAAACTATCAACCTGCACTTGAGCTTTCTGCAAAGTGAAGGTGTGAAACAGCAGATATTATGATGCCATTCAAAGCAGGTTTTATTATAATGTTGAAACCAGTCAATATAAATTGTTTTTAAGACAACTATGTAGGTAACATCTCACTATTTACACTTCAAAGTGCGTCCAGATTTCGGTTAATTCATAATCTCTACTCTGCATATAGGTTTGATCTAAGATCCTGTATAAACAAATGGAAATCCAAAAGTCCGAACTATCAAATTCATGGAGAAAAATAATGATATGGAATGAGAAAAGCAATACCTCCATGATTCCCACCTCCTAAGGCTAAATCTAGGGTCTCTGAAATGAAATGGGTTAATTTTTAGCCATAGTAAACATAAGTTTTTTTCCCATCTTAACAAGAAGGGAACAAAATCTGAAAACCGCAATGTTATTTTATGGTAAGTTCGAAAGCATACACCAATGAACTATTTATGTCATTCATTGCACCCTCCAAATTCCAATGCTTTTTGCTGGAATTAAAAAGATAAAGAATTATGCATAAACATTAAGCATCCAAATAAAATAGATCTCTATCAACATATTTGAAAAAAATACAAAGGTCTTTTTAAAATTTTTGTAATTATTTTAAACTTTTAAAATGTTTTAATACATATTTTAATTTTTATATTTCTTTTGGATTTTTTAATATTTTTAAAATTTTAGAATTAGGATCAAACTGATATAATTTGTAAATATGAAGAGTTAAATTTGTTGATTTATTTGTCATTAGGACCAAATTGATAAAACATTTAAATGTTGAGGGTTAAGTGTTGTTATGCCACCCATCATCCATTGATGACTAAAACAAACAAGAAACACTTACTAAACAGTGTAGTTTACCCTTGAAACTTTTACCGGTTATTTCATCCATTTAATCCAATTTTTTTTAAATGAACTGTATTTTTTGGGATTATCCATTAATTTATTGTTGTTTAGAAACATTTTCTTGCTGTGTTTTAAATGGAATCTTTTACTTCTTTTAAGCAGTGTAATTTAAGTGGCAAGCACAGTAGTACTTCATTTTTTTATTATTGTTTACTAGTATTAGTAATTTTTGCATTGTGTTTAGGTTAGTTTGTGTTAGATATTGGTAGTAACTGTTGTATTGGTTGCCTGAAACAGATACAATGCCTGGAAGAGAATGCTGAGTTGATGCGAGGAAGATGTTTAAAGTTTTACAAAGGATGTCGAAAATACACGTAGGTCTACGTTTTTTTGTTACTGTTTCAATCGTTTGCACATACCCTTTCTAAAGAGGAAACACTCTTCATTTACTTGCAATCTCACATGGTCTATCCTTGAAAAAACCAGAGAAGGGCTTGTAGAAGGGAATGCTGGTGACATTGCTTTTGTAAACGCCCTTGAAACTTTTGGTGGGGATCAAAATGATCCTACATGTGTTGCTTTTGGAGGTACACATTCTGCCTTCCTATACCCTCTTAGATTTGTAAGGTCCTAAAATGCAGTAAATTGCTCAACATATGAGTGGTGTTCTTAATGATGAAATCCAGGCCCAGTCATGTCAAAGTTCACTGTTGCACTAAGAGAAATTGCCTCATACAAGGAAGTTCTTCGCTCAAAGGTAGTGACTTCTGTGATTTTAGAGGTGCCTTGTTAAAATATCATGTATGATCTTTACATTTTCTGTAGGGTTTTGACAACTGAATATGGTGACATGACTTAATTTTGTGTATGTTTTTTTTTTCTTCTCTTAAAGTGTAAAACTGTTCTTTGTTAAGATTTGTAGTTGTAGAACCAGTTTCATCCTGACCAATTTTAGTGTAAATTATGAATAATTACAAACAAAAAGGACAGTGCCGATCTTCTGCTACAATAAGGTAGAACATTCTCTAGATATATGCCTGAGATCTTCTGCTACAATAAGGTGATTTTATTTTTTACCATTAAACTTCTAAGTTGTTTCATCCTAGCAAAGTAGTTTGTGAGGTCTGGTGAAAGATTTTGAATTAATTTTCCCGCTTCTGAATCTTGTATTTGACCTTTTCAGATAGAGCACATGCTAAATGATAGGTTGCTTCAGTTTGTGAATGTTGATCTGCAAGATATTAAGGTACTCTCTATCATACGAGGGATGTTTAATGAAAGTTCCAGTCATCTTAATTGTGTCGCACTTTAGGGACTATAACTTGATATTTTCTTAGTTATCACTAGAAGATGATATCATTTAGATTTTCTCCATTCTTCTGGATTTATTTTCACATGATTTAATGTAACAATACTGGGAGAGACTAGTGGCTTCTCTCATATTTTCTGACCCAATGTTATACCATTGTTTCAGGATGCCCGAAAACCTTTTGACAAGGCTTCATTTGCATATGATCAGGTGAATTTCAAATCTTCTTTTAACCTTCATTATGATTTCCATTTCTACTGTAATAACGATGCCTTTAATCTATAAGCATCGTGATTGCTAATTAAAATTTATTGACAAACAATTGGTAGAAAAAGTTATGAGATTTTGTTGAAAATAGAAAATACCATGTTACCAACCATCTTTTGATAGGTTATTCCACATTCTAGAATTCCATTTCTTAACTTTCCTATGTTGATTATTGATTATGCACAAAAAAACCAGAAGGGAGACAAGGGCCATGCAAACATTTGTCTTATATTTGATTCTAGCTTCTTCTACAGTGTTGAAATCTTTCCCCACAAAATGGTATTATATCATCATAAAGCCTCTGTTT
Source organism: Hibiscus mutabilis (assembly GCA_019671005.1). NCBI lineage: Eukaryota > Viridiplantae > Streptophyta > Magnoliopsida > Malvales > Malvaceae > Hibiscus > Hibiscus mutabilis. The sequence goes on from CM033726.1 coordinate 17,694,616, forward strand.
GGTTGTTTTCTTTGCTACTTGCTAAAAAGGCGTGTTTGTATAATCAATAATTACAAATAAAAAATGAAGGTTTATAAATGAAAGAATGGATGGATGTTTTTTAAAAAATAATTACATTTGATTTTGGCATACAGGCACGGGATAAGTTTATGTCTTTAAGGAAAAGCACTCGGATTGATGTAGCTGCAGCCATAGAGGAGGTATATACAATATCAACTCTTTTCTTGACCCAAAGATTTATCCTACAAGTGCAGAAACTGTTGAACATTTTGTCAAGGTTAACCATTATCTTTCAAAATCTAATTTGGTAGAGAGACATTCCAGGAATTGCTTACTGCCAAAACCTCTTTTGAGCTGGCCCGCTTCAATCTGGTAAGTTACTTTTTCCAGCAAAGGTATTCATTTGTTTATTTGAAGCTGTAATTGTACATGTTCTGCTACCTTCAGATTAGTGCTCTATCCAAGTTTGAAGCCAAAAAGAGGTTTGAATTTTTGGAGGCTGTTAGCGGGGTGATGGATGCTCACCTACTATTCTTCAAACAGGTTTGGAACATTTCATATGCTTCCACTTGTATCTTTTTAGTATTTTCAACTTATGGAGTCTGGACCCTTTCTTCTTTGCAGGGATATGAACTCTTACATAAGATGGAACCCTTTATTAACCAGGTTTGTCATCTTATTTCCTGAGGAGATACATCTTTTTGTCTCGAGTTTTCTGCCCCAGAAACTTTTTTCTTCTATCTTTGAACTTCCATATCTCTTAATCCGGAGAATTTCAGAAACCAGTGTATGTGGGTCACAGGTCTTAACTTACGCACAGCAGTCTCGGGAATGTTCGAACTATGAACAGGAATCCCTCACTGAAAGGATGCAGGAACATATCAGGCAGATTGATCGAGAGGGTAAACAGTCCTTAACTGGCTATACTGGTCCTTCTGTTGCCGATGGCATGCAACCTTTCGCAAGGGGATCCCAAAAAGTTATTGAGGCAGTTATGCAGTCTGCTGCAAAGGGAAAGGTGATAACTCATCTAGAGATTCTTAATCATGGTTTGAATTTAAATGGTTTTGTATTCTTAGTGAGTTTATTTACATAGGTCCAAACCATACGACAAGGTTATCTTTCAAAACGTTCCTCAAACCTGAGAGGTGATTGGAAGAGAAGGTTTTTTGTTCTCGACAGTCGAGGGATGCTGTACTACTATCGTAAACCATTTGTCTGGTCTTCTGTAAGTCGCTAAACGAAGATCACTGGGCTTTGAGTTTTACTCTCTCTTTTCTCCATAGTCCACACTAAATGTTACTTATTCAGGCAGGTGGAAGTCAGTGTGCTGTACAAAGGAGTAGTTGTGAAAATGGTCCTGGGCTGCTGAGCCGATGGCTTTCTAATCATTACCATAGTACCGTACATGATGAAAAATCTGTTACACGTCACACAGTAAACTTGTTGACATCAACAATCAAAGTTGATGCAGATCAGTCTGATTTAATGTTCTGTTTCAGAATTATCTCACCAACCAAAATCTATACATTGCAGGTATGTTCAATATATCAATTTTATTTGTGACTCTAGACTTCTTGGTAATGTTTTGTGGTTATTAAGTTTGGAAATGAGCAAACTATTGAAAGGACTAGGTTGGCTATGCAGGCAGAAAATGCACTAGACCAGAGGGATTGGATTGAAAAAATAACTGGAGTGATTACTTCATTATTGAGTTCCCAAACACCAGAAAAGGTAAGTTGATTAAAATTTGTTTGTAAGAAAATGGGGGGAAAAGCATTGAACCGTTCCTTCTTAAACACAAAATGAGTTATACGTTTGTTTAATTTTCTTGAATTGGAAAAGGAGGCATTGATCAAGTTTTCCTCACTGATTTCTTTCTCCATGAAAATGACCATACAATGTTTATGTCAGTGTCAACCTGCTTTCCCAACGGTAAGTGGTGATAGTAACTTTACTAGTGATAGTTCACTAGTGGAGTCCCCTGATGCTTATAACACAGCAACTGGACAACCTATACCTAAGATTCCCTCCACCGGAAATCTCCTTGATATGTCTAAAAGTTCGCAGCATCAAGAATATTGCGCGAAGAGTGAAAAGCCAATTGATGTCTTAAGAAAAGTAGCCGGGAATGATAAATGTGCCGATTGTTGTGCACCTGAGCCAGACTGGGCATCTTTAAACCTTGGTCTACTCATATGCATTGAATGTTCTGGAGTTCATCGCAATCTTGGCGTACATGTATCGAAGGTATGTCATATAAATGTGCTCTGGGAACATTATGTCTTTCTAAGAAATGATATTGACAATTCTTTAATAGTTTCTTAAAAGAAAGCTTTTGTTTCTGTTTTACTTTTGTTTTCTTTGATTGCATGTTCATGCAGCTTTTGTATTACTCAGGTAAGATCTCTGACACTTGATGTTAAAGTGTGGGAACCGTCTGTCTTGGCTTTGTTTCAATCACTGGGAAATATCTATGTGAATTCAGTCTGGGAGGAGTTGTTGCAATCAGGACATTCAAGAACTGTCATACCTGTGGGGTAAGTAAAACTATTCGATTCCATGGGGGAGCTCTTCCTATAATGATACCTTTTTACTTGTTGTAGTTCTTCAAAGCCTGAAGGACAAAAGCAGCTTCTCAAAATGAAACCTGACCAGGATGACCCAATTTCAGTGAAGGAGTTGTTCATTCATGCAAAGGTAGTTTCCTCTTGTTTCCTTTTTTGAAGTAAGACTGCATCAATGATGTTTGCAAAGGTAGTAACCTTTTTTTTAGGATGTAGAGTTGATGGTTTCCGATTATTTCAGTATGCAGAGAAAGCTTTTGTTTCTAAGATAACGGATAATCAGAGTCCCCTTTCGGTAGCAGAAGAGGTGTGGGAAAGTGTTCGTTCTAATGACCCAAAGGCTGTATACCGCCACATTGTTTGCAATGGAGCAGATGTCAATGCTATTTATGGTCATGCAACATATTGTACATCCTCTCCCCCTGTTCATTACTCTAGATTAATGTAATAGGAGAAACCAAAGAAACCCTTTAATTACACAGCTTTTATTGCTTTTGCAGTTGACTCTCTGGACCAGTCCTCGAGAGCCTTGAACTCTAAAAATGAAAGCAAAGATGAGATTGAAGAGGAGCATTCTGACGGTTGTTCACTGCTTCATCTTGCCTGCTTAAACACGGATATTAGCATGGTTGAGCTACTGCTTCAGTACGGCGCAAATGTAAATGCATCTGATTCAAGAGGCCGGGTGCCGCTCCATCTTTGTATCATTGGCAGGAATTTTGCAATAGCAAGGTTGCTTATTACAAGGTGATTTTTCTTTTTCTTATCTTACACACACACGTACAATTTTGTTCACACCGGTTATCTTCCCCAGTGCTATGAATGCAATTGACTGGTTCCGATGAAAATTGCAGGGGAGCAGACCCACATGCTATAGACGGAGAAGGTAAAACGCCTCTTCAGCTTGCATTGACATCAGGTGTCAATGAAAATGAGGTTTTGACGCTCTTAACAGATTGATACTATAGTAGTTCAGAATCCCCAAAAGGGAACGTAAGACCTGCGAATCAGAAGAAATCAGCGATGACCTTCTGCCTTTCGCTCTGAAAAATCAGGGCTATTTGTGTACAAGGTCAAAAGCTTGGTTTACCAAGGTGAAACTGCATCATACAGGTTTCTTCAAGTGTGTGTAGCTCCTCCCGCCATCTTAGTAGTTCCTTTGGGTGCTCTGTCATAGTAGCTATATGTAAAACTGCATCATACAGGTTTCTTCAAGTGTGTGTAGCTCCTCCCGCCATCTTAGTAGTTCCTTTGGGTGCTCTGTCATAGTAGCTATATATATATAAATTCAGAAGTTGATCGCTTATTTGGCTAAACTATTATAGATTGGAATTTCGTGTATACTACATGGAATGAGAAGCCAAATGAATTTCTAGCTTTTTTGAGAGCCAAAGGCTTGCATGTAAATTGATAATAAAGAAGGTATGTTAAAATGTTTTCAAGCATTTGGGAAATGATGATGATTCATGATACAGAATGCAGGCTTTTCCTAAGTTAAGAGGCCGACTTTCATCCATCCATGTCAAAAAGATTACCCAGCTCCCCATCCGGCCATGCCTATCAACCATAATCTATCATGTTTCAGGTTCATCTTCACTGGCAACAAACCTGAACAACTTATTCCTAGAAATATAATGCAAAAAAAAAAAGAAAGAAAGAAAGAAAAAGAAATCAACATACAAACAGATAGATAAAACATGTTATTTCTCAGGGACCATGAATTCCTGCAAAGATAAACCGGAGAAATATTAGTAATACAAACTTTTTTATTTAATCAATGTGAGAAAACCATGCACAGCAAGTGCTGGCTTCCGCCTACATCGCTCATTCAAAGTTACCATGTTAGTCACTAACTGTAATGAACCGAGGTAGAAAATAGATTAAGGAAGAAAAGAAGAAAGGACTTAGAAGGTTGAAGAAGAAAAATAATTCGCTGATATTTTCATTGATAAGATAAAATTCCTTTTACTGATATGCAACAACCTCCTTGATTTCAAATTCAAATGTCATATTTCAGATTCAAAGAGCATAATATTCAAATGTGATGATAAGATTATGTTATTAAAATTTATATTTGAATAATTAGATAGTATCAAACTCTACTGCGATGTGTATAAATAGGTTGGTTGTCATCGGTGAAATGAATAAGATAAACTTCAACCTTCATAATTCTTCTTTTTCTATATGATATCAGAGCCAATCTCCCACGAGTAAGGTTCCGATCTCAAAGATTGATGAAACATCTCTTTCCGACCAGTGATCCAACTGACCAAATTGTCTGCCTTTCCGTAACACAATTGACCTGTGCGTCCTTTTTTGGGCAAAGGTCAATGGTGTTGGGCTTAGGGTCATGTTATCACTCAATGCCATCTCTTTCACCAGCAGTTCTCGAATGCATCCGCACCTCAGTGACTATAGCCCATGTTGCCACTTCCTCTTCCCATTCCTATGATCTTTGGCTATTAGACAGCCGATCAACCTTCAATACCTCTCTGTTCATAACGCTTATACAAGTTTAGAATTCCTATTATTGACACCAGTTCTACTTCTCTTCCCACTACATCTCACTCTTTTACTTTTTTAATGTTCTCTGTACTCCTAGTATGAAACATAATTTAATTTCGTTTCTCAATTTTGTAAAATCAACAATGCATCTATTGAATTCTTGCCATCTTCTTTTTTTTTGTCAAGGAACTTCAAATAGAGGCAATCCTTTTTCAAGCCCAACCTAAACATGGTGTATATGAATGGCCTATTCTCTCTTCTTCCACACCATTACTTGCTTTCTTTACAATAAAGACAATGTCTCCTACTTGGCATTATAGACTTGATCACTCATCTCCACCAATGTTTAAACACATGGTTCACTCATTTCATTTGGATGTTAGCAAGTCCTCTCTATCGAATATGCATTATAATGCTTGTCACTCCAATAAAAGTCACAAATTACCTTTTTTCCGTGTCTACCTTGTTTTTTTCTTCCCCTTTCGAAATTAGTTATGCCGATGTTTGGATCTCCCCAATACACTCCGTTGACAGCTTTATATACTATATAATCTTTGTCGACCATTTCACAAAGTATATATGGTTGTACCCTCTAAAAAGCAAGTCCGATACCCGTGATATTTTCATCTGTTTCAAAGTCGCAGTCGAAAATTTTGCTCCTCTAAAATCAAAACAATTTACCCCGATAATGAAGGTGAATATCAAGCCTTGTCCTCATATTTCACGATCAATTGCATCTTTTACCTCATCTACCCTCCGTAAACCCCTGAACACAACAGCTACTAAGAACGTCGACACCGACATAATGTAGAAACTGGTTTATCCCTCATTTTCCATGCTTTTATCTTATTGGTCCTTTGATATCTTCATGGTCATCTATCTTATAAACTGTATGCCTACATATACTCTTAATAATGAGTCTTCATACTTCAAACTCTTCGGCACACTTCTTAATTATAACAAACTTTGAAGCTTTGGTTGTTTATGTTATCCCTAGCTTCGTCCCTATACCTCTCACAAACTCGAACTCAGATTGATTCCTTGTCTTTTTGTCGGATACCCCTCTAATCAAAGTGCATATCTTTGTCTTGATACATCCTCCAATCGTTTATACATTTCTCGTCATGTTCGCTTTGTTGAAACTATCTTTCCGTTTACCAAAACTGCTCCCACACTTCTTAGAGTAACCTCCTCCACCATATCTGAATGGTGTTTCATGACTTTACCAATCATTATTTCATCGTCAAAAACACCTAAAACCACACGTCTCAAATACTCCATCACCCCCACATTATGCTTGACCACAACCTTCTACCACTACCACAGTCACCCCAAACCATTCCCTCGATCAATCCTCCTCATCCTCCACTCAAGCTGAACCTATAGCCTCTGCCTCTAATCACCCACCATCATCCTCTCTGGACATTATTACTCATTCCAAAAAAAATATTCGCAAACCAATCCAAAAACTCAACCTTAATACCGAACTACACCACCCAACCCTTTAACCCACCTCAATTACTCAAGAGTTAAATGACCCTCGGTGGAGGCGTGCCATGTCTAACGAATTTGATGTCCTTCTCTGCAATGGGACATGGAAGCTTGTTCCATATCGACTTACTCAAAACTTGGTAGGCTGTAAATGGATATTTCGCACTAAATATCATTCTAATGGTTTTCTTGACAGGTACAAAGTATGATTAGTCGCAAAGGGCTTTCATCAACGCCCGAGGTGGATTTCACTAAAACTTTCAACTCAGTCATTAAACCAACTATAGTACGAGTGGTTCTTAGCATTGCGGTCAGTCACAGTCGGTCCCTTCACCAACTCAATGTCAATAATGCCTTCCTTCAAGGAACCCTTTCAGACGATGTATTTATGTCCCAACCACTAAGATTTATTGATCGAGACAATCCTCATCATGTGTGCAAGCTTCAGAAAGCTATCTACGGCCTTAAACAGGCTCCATGTGCTTGGTATCATGAATTGCACTCCTTAATGTCTTTTGGCTTCCACAACTTAGTTGTCGATGTCTCATTGTTCACTTTTCATAGCCAAGGTATCATTATTTATTTTATTATTTACGTCAACGACATCATTGTTACTGGTAACACCTTTTCAGCTATAACTTGGTTTCTCCAACAACTCTCTGCTCATTTCTCGTTAAAGAATCTTGGCCACTTACATTACTTTCTTGGTGTTGAAGTAGTTTTTCATGTCGATGGTTTGTTCCTCAGTTAACGCAAGTACATTTCTGATCTCCATATGTAAATCTCACATTGCATTCTAGTATAGCTTTACCCGATGCAATTGCCTATCGCACCACTGTTGAGAGTCTCTACTATCTCTCTTTGACTCACCCCAACATCACCTATGCCATCAACAAGCTCTCTCAATTCATGCATCAACCCACGACCGAGCACTGGACTGCGATCACACGGTTGTTGTATTATCTCCGTGGTACCTTAGATCATGGCTTCACTCTCTGTCGTAGTTCTTCTCTTTCTCTTCATGCCTTCTCTGATGTAGATTGGATTGGCGAAAAAGATGACTTTACTTTTACAGGTGCTTACATTGTCTTTCTTGGCTGCAATCTAGTGTCCTGGAGCTTTAAGAAACAAAAAATAGTTGCTCGATCTTCTACTGAAGCTGAGTATCATTCAGTGGCTATGACAACTGCTGAACTATGCTAACTATGCTCCCTTCCGTCTAAACTTGGCATCATCACACCTCAACATCCGGTTATCTATTGTGACAACGTTGAGGCCACTAGTCTTTGGGCCAATCCGGTGTTCCATTCATGCATGGAACATGTTGCGTTAGACTATCACTTCAACCGTGAAACAAGTGTAAAGTGGTTGTCTCCGAGTCCCTTATGTTTCCACTAATGACCAGCTTGTTGATGTTCTTACCAAACCGTTGTCACCAATAATTCCTCACTTTCAACAACAATATTGGCCTCACTTCACCTTCGTCCATCTTGCGGGGGCATGTTAATATTATGCAACAACTTCCTTGATTTCAAATCGAAATAGCATGATATTCAAATGTGATAATAATATTATGTTATTTAGAATTTTTATTTGAATAATTAGATAGTAACAAACTCTACTATGGTAGGTATAAATAGGTCGTCATTCGTGAAATAAATAAGATACATTTCTTTAACCTTTATAATTATTGTCTTTCTATATTTACATAACACACATATATATATATATATATATATATTAATTTAGTGACATGAGCAGTAGAATATCCTTTTATTAATTAACAGCTGTGTTCTTTTGCATAACAGAATTCCTAGCTGTTGCTACATCATAATTGTGCACTTGATCCAGTGCACTATCCTAAAGCCCAACCTCTATTTCCAAAGATCCAGCATCCTCTTGAACCAGGTTTGCAATAAATTTTCCAATTCCATCCAGAGTTATGACAATACCCCCAACTGCAGTTAATTCTTGTCCCCAAGGATCATCTTTCTCAGCTTGCAGTTGTCTTTAATTCTTTGTACCACTTTTCCTAAGGCTAACCTATTTAACTTGCTTTTCCATATTGACATGAGAGCTTCTAACTGGGTTGTTCTGATTTTTAGATGACATGACTTGATCCTTTCCCTTAAGAATTTTTGTTATTACCCTTATTTGGTCTATCTTTTCTTCTTGTCCATTCATCACAAAGAAATGAAATCATCTTCGAGAATAACATCCAAATAAGTATTATGCTATTCATCAACTGCTTTTTTTTCATATGCTAGAATAGTTCTTTTACTTTGTTCAACAAGGTGTTTCTGCTTAGCTTCATTCTTAATCCATCTTTGATACTCCAAAGTCTTCTCAAGCTTCTTATTTTCTTGTTGTTTTAATTCAATACTATTCACATAAACTTCAAAATCCAGATGATCACCATAAGAAGGAACTTTCACAAGTTCTTTTTTGTGCTTTCTAAGAGCAGATTCATAACTTCGATGAACAAATTCAGTGGTGGTCTCCCTCTTTTTATTTTCTTCAAGCCAAAGATCCTCTAAAGCCTGCAAAGATCTTCTTCTTACATTTTCTTTCATATGTATCCATGATGCCCATTGATCTCCACTTGAGGTGCCAGAAAATATCCAGGATAACAGAGCATCAACATTTCGTGCATACTCATGTCCTTTGCTTCCACTAGAATTTTTCATGGCCAAGTCTTCTTTTGTTGCATCATGCAATAAATGTTCATCTAGGAGGAGACACGAAACATCTACCTTAACAGTCTTATCTCTAACCATATGAGCAGTCTTCTCAGAATAAATAATCATGCCACAAAAATGAGATAAATCCTACAAGAATTCAGGAACTTTTCTAAGTTGTGTAGCTCTAATAAAATAGATGCACATGGGAGTTAGATCTAGACCATAATTTAGAAGCTGAGAACCAGAAATCAAACTCTACAACTCATCCATTATGAATTGTATCATCTTGTTAAGATGGTTTGCAACAAGATACATATTTCGAATACCATGAATTCTTCCAAATAACTTAGCATGCTCAAATGGCCTATTCCAAGCTTCCTAAAAAAATAACTAATGCCTCATCAGCCTTCAATTCCCACATATATTGTTTGGCATCATTGTGTTTACTAATAACTTCAACATAGCCAACTACAAGATATACAAAGTAAAAATCAACCCCAAACTGTCCAATCAAGTTGAGGTCTTTCTTGCTTTGCATTTTCTCAACAATTGTAGAAGTTTTAGATTTTGCAATTGTTTCCAAATTCTTGATTAAACCTTTTTTTTTATCATTTACATACCCATTCCTTTATATGATACTTGTCCCCAAGGATCAAACACAATATAACACCTTTGCCCCAGATGTCACGTTCTCAAGCCCAACCCACAACCATAAAATTTCTCAAACTAGGTTTAGCCTAACACGATAATTCTCAAAAATATTTAAAACCGACAATTGAAAATATAGATAAATAATCAAAATGGTACAAATGAGCTCCAATTTAAATTTAAAACATTTGAACGTTCAATTTGATTAATACAATTTCAAAAACAAGAACTACAGACTCCAATACGTAAGGTCCTATGAATACATAGCTCACTAAACACAAGCATCGTACTCTGAAGATCACAACATGCTAGAATCCCGTACCGATAGTGTCCCACGATCCGATGATCAACATACATACGAAAACAACAATTTTGAGCGTCGAGCTTACAAAGCTCAGTAGTACACATCTACTCTACTATACTTCATGCTAATCATAAACATAAGCATGCAAGCTAGTACGAGCAATAAGAAGAGATAAATAAACACGCGGCGCTACCATTAGTCGCCTAAACACATGCTCTCATCAAAGCAAGCATCATATGTGACACTCATGGCCCAACCATTCCCGAGTTCTCATCAGATTATCTAGGCAAAAACACATATCAACAACAACTTTAGAGTGAGGCTGGGTCACGAAGCATCAGAACATACATTCTGGGTGAGACCGGGTCACCTAGCATCGAAACATACACCCATACTCGAAATCCCCTATCGATTATCTTCGAATAAGGCCTGGGTTACATAGCATCGGTAACCTTTATTCGATATCTCTAACCATGGTGTTGCAACACTCTTTCTCAGGGTATCCGAATCCCATCAATCAAGAAGACTCAACTAATCAAATGCCTACCCAGTATGTAAGCAACACGATCCAAAGAATCCCCCTATTGTTGCTAATCATTATCACCTCATTTATTTTACATTATCGAGTTGTTAATACATTATGGAGAAATATATAATTAATCTCATTTATCATCTCTATTAATCCTCGTTATCTCATTTATCGAAGCATAAATCAATTATTAATATTTACATCAGTTTTTATCCTTAATTTGCATTTATATATTATTGAGCATATCGAGTACTGGTACGCAAACAAGAGTATCAGTATGACACTCTTAGGTATTGGTACTCACACACGTACCGATACAGAAACTGTTTACTAGAAATCCTCAATTTCAACAAGTACTAGTACGGGTCGACTTGTACCGATTCGACCCCCAATCGCATACCGGTATGGCCAAAGATCGTACCGATACCCTATTCATGGGTTCGTACAATTTCCTCGAATTATGATGTTACAACGCTTGTTCGATCCCTAAAGCTTATGAAAGTCATTAGGGTTTGTTTTCTAACGTATTCATTCAATTAATATTAATTACTGGCTTTATAATCAACTAATCGAGTATTTAGCCTTTAAGCATAATTCCCATAAAATCTTATTAGTCTATTCGAGCAAGCATACAAGGTATCACAATTATTTCAATCAATAAAACAATTATCAAATAATCATACAAGCATATCAAACGATCTTACACAGTCTCTAAAGCCTCCACGAGTCCCATCATATCTGTAAAATCATCATGCTTCTAAAAAATATTAAGTCTCATACTATCAGTTTCCACACATGAATATTCATCATCTATCTATTTTGCAGATACTAACATGCAAGACAATCACATTTATGATGATCATGACGCAATAGGAGTTCGAGGTGTTCTAACCTTAAACCAAATTGATAAATCCCCATCTAATCTTATCCAAACATTTCTTTGATTCCAATATTTGAGTCCACCAAGTCCACGGATAAAACAAATATGACTAATAAGCTATTTTACATTATTGGACTACTTTAAGGGATAAAATGCATAAAAATAGCTTATTGAGTTCGAATCTAGGGAAATGGATTGCACCAACGGACTCAGAACATCGAGAAACCCCCGGGTAAGGTCCCTCAAAAAAGTCAACGGTGGTCAACAATCAAGGCTAGTCAACACCGGTCACCGACGATGGTTAACAGCGGCGGCGGCTGGCTCGGCTTGAAGGGCCAGCTTGGTGGACCGGCTCAGCCTGTAGATTAGGCTGGCTTATCTTGACCCAATTCTGGGCCCAACAGCTTGATCCACAACCCAACTGTGATATAACAGCTTTGCTGGACGCCGCCCAATCGCAACGGCAGCGCATGGTGGTGTGTACGATGGCTTTCAGTGGCTAGACAGTGATGTCAAATGCCTAGACCGACTCTCTCGATGTCGGTGAGCACGATAACAGCCTTAATTTTATTGAACAACCCAAAACTTCACTTCGTTCACCCCCTCCGCGGCATCTCCAACGATGATGCCACGAGTACCGGCCGACTCGTCTCGGCTAGATAAACACGATGACGACAGAGGTGTCAAAAACAAACACTCCAATTGTAGTAGATCAGACTTGAAAGCTTGTGGAAGAAAAGGAAAAAGAGAGAGAAAGATGATAGAGAAAAGACGAGAGAGAGAGAAAAGGTGAGATCTCATTTTCCCCTCACCCTTTCCCCACTTTAATTCAAAAGAAAGCCCCTTCCATCATATCTCGGTATAACTACATCTTAAGCCCCCAACCTCTTATCTTTACACAAAACGATCACCACTCACCTTAAAATTAATCTTCCAAGATCTTATTCCTTTAATTTAATAATTGAATTAAATATCCAACCCGAAACCAGATACCGGTTGATCAACTCAAAAATTGGGTCGTTACACATAAGGGATATTTACGACTAATAGTCTTGTAAGACATCCAATACCAAAATGAAGCAAGTAAGTTTACAAAACATTTAGTAACTTTTGGTCCAATAGCTCTAGAATTGATTCCCATCTGCAAAACATTCCAAACTTCCTTGTTGTCAAGTTCCACCCTAACCATCTTCAGTTGCTCATTTACTACAGTTAGTGACATCCATGCCACATGACATTCATGTTTTTAAAGCTGACACTATGTAATGAACTCTTATATCTTTTGCTCACATTTTTCAGTAACTTATGTTTGCATAAGTTTCTTCTGAGCTGAAGTAACCTCTATTTCAATAGCACTTTTGTTGCACTTAAGGCATACTTATAATCTGTGAAGATATCAAATCTGATAACATCTTCTCTTCTTGCATATAGACATTGAATACCCTCATTCCTTTAAGTCCACTAGTTTTTATGATCTAAAAAAAAGAATATCAATAAAATAATTTCCAAGAACAAGATTGCCAATGTGGTATAAAAAGTTTCTCAACCAGACAAACCGATAGATGGTTGGACAATCACCAGGCTCGGTTACATGGTCATTAGTCTACATCAATTTTAAGTAGTGATTCCAGCCCAACTTTTCAAATCTTTCATTAGTCCTTGCTATGAAATGATGACACTACAATGCTTGGCCTTCTAAATGTAACATGGCCAATCGAATTTTGGCCTTCTCAAACACTTTAGAGAATTTAGTGCTTGTTGCAAATGAGTCTTCCTCGAATTGAGCTTGACATTTTGCATTCATGTCCTCTATACCAACATTCATGTCTTCCATACCATCATCTACGACTTCCATATCAACACTAACGTTTTCACGAAGCCATTTTCTCAATTCGCAATGAACTTCTTGAGCCTGCGCAAGGGCTGCGACCTTTCCATTACTAATGACCCAAACAAGTTCATAAGCCAAAACAACATTATCCCAATTTATGATTTTATCAGCAATTGAGTTGGTTTGTGCAACAACTACAAACATGGTAGAGCCTAATTCTAGTTGTTTAACCATAACTATACCATCTTCCTTATTTTTTATCACGAGCATTTCGTCGAACATTTGGGCAGTAGACTTCGACTGCGCTTTTAGATCTTGAGTCATGGCAACATCTTTTGCTCTTAATTCGAGCTGTACATTAGGCTGAATAGGTAGACCATTTCCTCTATTTTTTTTCACGAACATCATCTTTTATGGCTTGAGTTTGCAACATCAAGATTGGATGAACAATGTTGATTTCTTCCTATGATTGAGTCACAAACCCATCATTTTGCGCAGGTAAAACCAGCTATTTTTTCATTAATAAATTTAATATTTTGGCTAGGCACTTGTAGTTTTCTATCATCTTAGCCTCTAATATGTTCATTCTCTCCTCCCACTAAAGAATCATCTCTTTTGAAGTTGTTTGAGTGGAATCCATGTGGCTTTGATTACCAATTGTCATGAACTAAGATAGAAATCAAATTAAGGAAAAGAAGAAGAAATGACTTCGAAGATTGAAGAAGATAATAATTCACTTATATTTTTATTGGTTAGATAAAAATCCTTTTACATCAACATATACATATTAATTTCGTTACATAAGTAGTACAATATCCTTTTATTAATAATAGTGATATGAAAAACTTGATGCTTGTCGAATAGTGAAGTACTTTAGAGAAAATATACTCGTCGAATCAAGTAATAAAGTGATAGAGTAGAGTGTTGAACCCACGAAGATTGGATCAATAACTACAAATCTATCGAACTTAAGAATGGTTGTGCAAGTAATTGTTGTTATTGGATTATCAAAACTAAAAATAATGAAAGGAAAAGTAGCTATGATTAAGATGAACAGATGCTGCTTATTGCTAAGAATATATGTCTGGTTACTTAATTTAATGCTATAGGGACTCGCAATACATGTCTGCATAAACCATTAAGATCTTTATCTATTCAACATGATTTTTTAATGCACTTCTGACTCTCTCAATGCCTAGAAGTTAATAATATTGAAGCTAAGGTAATACATGTCTACGTGAACCCTAACAACTCTATTATTTGTTTAAGGACTCCCTTTTAGTCGTTGAACCCCTAAACTTATGTCTAAGCCAGATTAAGATTAAGCTAATAGCTTAGCCACACTGTTCACGTTTGTTTAATCTAACTATCTCGATATTAAGCCAAAAATCAATAGTTAAAAGGCCTCTCTCGATAACTCTTACAATAACTACGCATGAAGAACGATGAACATAATAGATAAAAGAAAAACTATTAAACATTAAAATAAAATAATCAAAATATAAAAATCTCGGGAAGCAATAAACCCAACTAAAGTATTTAGGTCATATCTGAGCCTAAAACATCCATAAAATATTAAAGAACGACATCTTACCAAGCAAGGGATAAAAAGGGTCAAGCGTGTTCGACGATCTTTCTCTGTGTTGCCCAACTGTTGTTGCAGGTCTCCGACTCCTTCAGCCTCTCTCGATGGCGTCAGTTGTGTGGAAAGTTCTCTAGCTTTGACTCTAGTGGTTCTCCGCAAGCTAAAGACTAGGACTGTTGTCTCAAATCTCGCCGTTTTGAATTGTCGTCCAAGTCTCCCTTATATTTAAAAATTTATAAGGGTAATTTTGGAAGAGAAAATGGAAGATTAAATCTTGGCCCTTGATTGATGATAAAATCAATCTCAACCATTGGATAAAAAGGGCAAAATTGAAATTTCACTATTAAATGAATTTAATATTCATTTAATAGATATATGTGTAAAATAATGGTGAAAAGATGAACATTCTTTTCCAGCCAAAAATGTAAGGGCTAGGGAAAGAAAGATAAAAAAATTTCCAAGCTCGATTCAAGCCCCGAAACTCGATTTTCAGGTAATTTCTTCAACTACAAAGTTGTTCTACTCTTCAAGCTCTATCTTTTGATATCAATAATTCATGGAATCCATGCTTGATTGATGAGAATTTACATGAGAAAGAAATTAGGGTTTATGGATCAAATTCTAAGATTCTATGATTGAATTCAAGTTGAAATCAAGCTATTATGATGTTAAAATCATGATATTGAGTTGGGATTTAAGTTTTACATGTTTTGATTATTATGAAGATGATTAGGGTTTATGGATTTAAGTTTAATTTAGGGTTTGTGATGTTGAAATAATGATCTAGTAAGCTTGAATTATTGTTTGGAAGCAAAACCCTAAGTTAAATTGTATAGGGACCATTTCGGCAACTTGAAAAGTTGAAGGACCAAATTTGAATTTTTAGAATTTGGAGTGTATTTGTGTTATTAATGATGTTGGAGATGTGAAATTGATGTTAGAATGCTAAACTGATGTTGAATTGAATTAGGGACCATTTTGACAAATTGTCAAAATCAAGTGACCAAATAGGCAATGAATTCTTTGATGGGGATTAAATCTGATTTTTGGTTAAAATAATAGAATTAAGGTAGTAGTGTTGATATGAGGACTAAATTGCAAAGTTAAGAAGTTTAAATCTTTACCTTTGCATTTAGTGACTATTTTTGGGCAAAGAAAGAAAATTAGAGGGAATTATTTGAATAATTATTTGATGAAGAAGATGATAAATTGATGTTTTGAAACAAGTGAAGGGACTAAATTGATAAGTAGAAAAATAAGAAGAAAGTATAAATTAGAAGTTGATTATGGAAGGCTATGATGAAGATTGAATTTTGGCAGTGACTTTGAAAATTCACCATAAATTCTACAAAAATGGTTAGATGATGAATTTTATACCGTTGTAAAGATGTGTTTATCTAGTTTCGTATCCAACAAATGGAAACTGATTTCGAGTTTCGAGTCAAAAGATATGAATTTTTAATCGAATGAAGGTCAGAAAATTTACAGAGCAGTTTTTGTCTGTGACGAGAGTTTGAAGAATTTTCATAATTTTTGTAGATTTTATTAATTTATGTGGATTATACCGTTAGAGCCTTTATCGAATCTAGTTTTCCAGTATAAAGGAAATTAAGATCCGGTATGTATTCTACCGAGTCTAAGTAAATCTTTAAAGATAGAACAAGTTGTCAGAAAATAGAATTTGAAACATTTGGTATTTAAATGTGAGTTAGCAAGCTCGGAAGAATTATTAGAAGTTCAAATTGGTCACTAGGGACCATAATGAGTTTGTGAAAAATACAAGGAAGAAAGGAAAAATAATTGAAAATTTTTTATTCGAATGATTATATTAGACCGCATGGTTGAGGTATTGTTAGATTTGAATCTAACAAATATCTTATCTTATTCATGTGAATAATGAAGTCAAGGCCGAATCAAAGAAAGTTCGAGGTTCTATAAAGGAAAGGATCGAGTAGAGTTTAGTGAGGCGTGCTAATAAATGGCCTAGGTGAGTGCAATGCATACATAATATGATACATGGTTGTTTTATACATCATTGGTAAGACTTGCGATAAGTCTACATGATTTATATGTTGGCATGATATTTATGTCATTGATCATATATTTGACATATTTTAAATATGTCAAGGGTTGAAAACAAATGCATTGATCACTAGTTATTGATGATGGTATGCTATGAATGTTATTTCAGGTATGAACTGCCCAATATTAAATTATATTGATATACATTGCCATGGATGGAATAAATTCGGGAGTTTTGCCCAAATGAGTCATTGAGGGGCATGGTATAGTTGGCATGCCATAGAGTCCAGCAACACGCTGCATAATTGGGAAATTCGGGATAACACTATAGTGTTAAAAGTACACTTAGTGTATGGTAAGCACAACCTTATAAACGTGTAGGATAATGGTTAGCACGGCCTTATAAACGTGCGAGATAATGGTTAGCATGGCCTTATAAACGTGCAGGATAATGGTTAGCACGGCCTTATAAACGTGCAGGATAATGGTTAGCACGACCTTATAAACGTGCGGGTTAGCACTTTGGTGCATATTTGACTCGCGTACCCAGGGTCCTCAAGGTTATATTTGGGCTATGAAATTGGGAAACCGGGAAATCATTGATAATCGGGCTATAAGTAAAGGGATAATAAATGGTAAACAGGTTAGGGAGTATATGAACTCTCGGGACATATTTATATGAACACTCAAGGCAAATGGCAAGGATATCGGTAAGAAATTTATATCCGGTTTATATTATGTTGATACATGATTGGTATGATGGTAATATTTATATAGTGATCATGATGCATATAAGGCATATTATGATAACTGGGCATACATGAAAATCTTATGACATTGACATATATCATGCTATATAAACGTAGCCATGAACTTGAATAAAGTTTAAATTATTGTTATTAATTTCCTTTATTGCCTCACTAAGTTCGTACTTAGCGTGTGTTTGATTGTACACACTTACGTAAATCAAGATGAGAGGGAGAAAAGCATTGCATCAATATTTGAAAGCTCAACAGGTAATCACAGTAATGACATCCTAATTGAGGTCGATTTTTATAGTGGCATGTATGCTTGCTAAACTTGTTCGAGTTGAGTTTGGCCTTTAAAGTTGTTATGGATTTTAAGATAATGATTCATGATTAGAACTTGAATAAATAATTTATGTCTATTTTAAGTAAAGTTAAGCGTGCTTGGGCTAGAGAAATTTTAGGATGGGTGACCATCGGGAAGTTTTCTAAAAATTTTAAATTACCCTGATCTTTGAATAAAGAAGTCGTAGAATTTATGAATCATATCCGGTGTACGAATAGGGGAAGGGGGTGTTACATTTATTGGTATAAGAGCTACAGGTTTAGCCGGTTCTAGAGATTAAATGAAGTATGGTAAAGGTTAAAAGTGTATACATGCCACTAGGATGTCAGAATTACTGATAATTTTACTTGTTGGAATGGATGCGATTGCTTACTTCATTATGCTAGTAATGTTAAACTCCAATGTATGAGAAAAGATTTGTGTCAGGTGTTTAGGCAAGTGAATCAACAAGAGATTCACGAGAGTGATAAAGTTAATGATAATGCTCTACCCTCAGCTTAGCATGGTGCAGAGGCACCAGGGTAACATGATATGCATGTTCTGGATTAAGAGCTTTTCTTCCAGATATTAGATTCGATTTTGAATAAGTCTGCTTAGGCACTGATTGCAAAAGAATTAAGAGTTCTGGCATACTAGATTTTCAGAAAGATATTGATGGAGATTCTATGATTGTTAATCTATGGTCTAAGGATATAAGGGTTAGGTTGAAGGAACTCTGTATTGATGATCAGATGAGACTAAAAATAAAGTAGTATCTTGTCTGAAAGGATTAGACCCGTATTTGATAAAGTAATGTTACGGTACATACTCAAAAGTTTGTTAGCTAGAGTTCTTTCTTTGAGTGTTCCGTAACAAAGTTTATCCTAGAGATGCAATGGAGTTCTTGCATCTTAATTTAAGCAATTGGATTATTTACGGGTATGAATGCAAGTTAATAAACTGAGCTGATTTGCTTCTAAACTGCTTTCTACAGACAAAAGGAGAGTCTATTGTGACAGTTCATAGAGGGCTAGAGGTCAGGTATAAAGAAGTACTGACTGCCCTATGTATTTAAAAAAATTTATGAAGTAGTAAATTATGCTAGATGCAATGGAAAGGATTCAGAATAAGAAAATATCTAAATAGAGGTCATAGCTCGTGAAGAGGAATAGTAAATCGAGATAACCACCTTTAAAAAAGTGGTGAGGATTTCTGGCAAAAATGCCAAGCTAAATTTGTTACATAGTTCCGTAAAAAGATTGAGACAAGGAAAATTAGGAACTCTCTGACATTTATAATTAATGTTGGAGACAAGAAATATTATTTTTTTAATATTTTTAATGTTATCTTATAATAATATTTACTTTTTTGAATTTTATTTTATTTTTAGATGAATAGACATGTATGTTATTTTTAGTTCTAATGATTTATCTTTAACAAAGTTAGTGTTTGTTAAATCAGTAACAATAAATTCATGAAGATATTTTATATATAATATTTGTATTATATTTTTTAAACTAAATTGATGTCAATAGTTAGGTAAAGCTAACTCAAAGGGAGAAATGATACAAATTTAAAGCTAAAAATAATAAATTTACGGTACAAAATTCTTTTCTATTTTTTAAATCTAATTTTATATTCCTCATACAATTTTTAATAACCGCCGTGTTAACTTCTCAATATTATTCTGTTTTTCTCTTGTTAGTGAGTGTATTATAATTTAGTACACATAAATTTAAGGCAACTTTTGTTACTCATGAGGCTTAAATCATTTATATTCGATTAAGACATGTTAAATTTAACTCTATATTTTTATAGTGGTTTGAGTTAAACACAAGCCAATAACAAAAGAACGTAAGCAAGGGGTAACTACATTAATAAAGTATTAAGTTTTACGAAACATAAGATATAAAATAAGTTTAGAAAACACAATATTTCTATGATCACGCAAGATCAATAGCAAGAAACAAGTCCCTCTCAGGCTCTTGAACTCTACTCATCTCAAATGCTCAAGCCTTACACTGACCACTGTTGGAACTGTCAGTCCAGGCAGCCTTTTTGGCCATCCTATTCCTTCCTTTTGCACTAAGACCTTCAAGCTCCTTAAGTTTCCATGGTCGTGGCCATTTTCTTGAAAAGAAGAAGTATTTTTCAGGAAAATGAGCTCTTAAAACTCTTTGCAAATAGACTTCCTTTCTTATGAAAGGTGATTCTCTTTATATAGGCAGAAGAGTGAGAAATGAAATCCAAAAATATTGCATCACTTTGTTGATCCTCATTGTGGTCCGGTGCCAACAAGGGCGTTTGTCTTAATGCAACTATCATCTTGCAACTCCAGGAATTGTTTGGCGGTCAAACTTTGCAATTTGTCTAGATGCAGGGGGCAGTTTGTGCCCTCTGGAGTACAATATTCTCGACACTTCCACGCTTCATGTGGCTTTTATATAACTGTATTGGGGCACCCGTGAAGACCAGATTGTATTAGTTCTCCCGAGTGGTCCCAAGCTCTCTCTTGCGAACAACTGTGATGTGAAGATAAATGTCTCGAAAAAAGTAAGACATCTTAAATCTTCCCTTCAGGATGGCTGATCGATCGATCACCAAACTAAAGTGTGACTATGGTCGGTCTAGCTTCACCGATCCCAAGTTTCCTAAAATTTGACATAGCTATTAAATTAACAAAAGCAACTACGTCACATAGTGTTTTACCAATGTATAAATTCACAATATAACAAGGAATAGTAAAACTCTGTTGTCCCAAACATATAGCGGTGTACCATTCAGTAAGTGGAACTATTTGAAATTTATTGAACCTTTTTTTTACTAAAATTGATTCAAGAACTTAAGGCAATTTGGGTTTTGCTTGAAGGATTCAACCAACAAGATGTTGATATGGATTTGTTTGAAAATCTCCATGAATTTCTTACTCTGTTGGTCGATGTAATAACCCAAATTTCAGAGTCAACGAATGGCGTTGACCCGAGTTATGAACCTTCACGTTGGTTTAGGTAAGTGGAGCCATTGGGGCAAGTTTGGGCCTTATTGGATGAGAATTGGACCTTGCAAGCTTGAGTAGTGACCAAGTTGTAACAAGGGGAAAATGGAGGACTTGGTATGGAAATTATACCTTTTTAAAAATTAAAGGTTGATTTCCTTTTTGTTTGGACGTGGGTTTAAGGGGGGATTAGAACTCTTTTGTGAGATCATCTTTTCCACACCCTTTTCTCCATCTTTTTCTTCCTCATCTTTTCCGTAAGAACACCATAGTTTCCAACATTAAAGATTCAATCTTTCTACCTTATTTTCTACATTCGAGACCCAAGATTTACATTTGTTAATCTCCTCTCCAAGGGCTTCAAGAAAAGTATAATATTGAGGTAAGAAGGTAAGGTTTTCAAAAATGGGTGTTTGGAAGATTCAAGCTTGGAAAGATTTATAGAGTTATTCTTTTGTTCTAATGGTTGCATTTTCATAGTTAATTTCTTCCTTCATGCTAGCCTAAGCTTTGGTTCAGATTTCTTGTTTGAATGGCAATTGGAAGGGGTTAGAGGACTTTTGATGCTTGTGACAAAGAAGGAAGTCCAAGGGGCTACTATAAGAGATAATTTTGAGTTTATTGCTTAAGGTCAGTACATCTTTGACCCTTACTCTTCTTAAAGATCATAAAGTGATTATTTTGCCTGATTTTATGGTTTATGATTGCTAGTTAGTGTTTTAGTAGCTTAAAGCTCTGTTAATGGTAAATCCCGGATTAAATGTTAATAAGGTGTAAAAATGGTAGCAAACCACCCTAAATGACTTCCATAAGATGTAGGATCGAGTTAAGGGGTTAAATGTTGGGTTTTGAGGTCTTGGAAAGTGATTTCCCAAGCCTAGAAAGCCATTTCTAGTTTTGGTATCAGTACGTAGGGAGGCAGTACCAATACGGGTCGACTTGTATCGGTATACCTAAGATTTGTGAAAATCTAGTGAGCTCAATTCGTATCGGAACATATGTGAGTATCAATACCCAAGGGGTACCATACCGGTACGCGAGGGTTTCTACCAGTACCCACTGGGCATTCTTTTTGAGAAATACAATTTGGGTTTGAGGGATATACAATTCGAAATATATGGCCCAATAGGTTTCTAATATGACAAAATAACTTATAAAACTAAGAAACTAAGGTTTAACCCTCATGTGCAAGCATAACATGTAATAGCTCGATGGTGATAAATTATGAAGTGAACCATGTTTGGGGGCATTAGTTTGATAGCTTGGCTTGGTGCCACTTACATCTTGGTGAGGTGTATGAATGCTCGGGGAGCATGTATTAACTTATGGTTGTTGATTAAGGTATCCGAATATCCTAAGAGTCAGTACTATGGTACTTATATAAATGGATGCACGCTCAAGGCTGTGTGATCGAGTACATATGATGTACCTATAGGCTAAGTGATCTGGGTGCGGTTAGAAACCTATTTGTGGCTATTGTGATATGGATAAGTTAACTAATTCGATGTCTATGCGAGCTCAAGTAACCTGATAGGGTGCGTATCCATAGCTAGAGTGATCTGAATATGGTCATTTCAACCTAAAGTTTATATGAGCACGAGTAACCCGATGGCTGTGTGAACACATGTAATGTAGGGCTTCGTTGCCCATGTATGTAGATGATGTATGGATGTATTTATGTATGCTATGTGGATGATATAGATGATAGTCTATATACTCGATAGGCTGGGTGATCTCGTGTATGGTAAAGCATTATGGGATATGTAATACTTGTAGACTTAATGATGCCTTAAGGTGATCTAAGAACTCTAGCTAGTGTAGGTTAGTTTATAACTCATAGATAGTGAAGCCTTATCTATGCTCTCTATACTATATTTATATCGCATGTTTATTTTATGATAATCATGAATTATGGTATAGTAGAAATGTACCACTGAGCTTAAGCTTAACGTTCGAAATCATTGTTTCTGTTCGCAGGTTAGTAGGTTGATCATGGCCGAGGAGCATATCAAGAAGGGATTTCCTAGCACCGCATAGCTTCAGAGTATATTGCTCAGTATTTAGTTTTGGACTTATATATTCATAGGACCTTACAAATGTTGAGTCTATAAACTCTATTAACTTTATTATTTTTGATATACGATGTTTTAAACTTTGAGCTCTTGTTTTGTAAACATATTTAAATGTTTATCTAATTTAATAGATTTAAGAATGATTTGATGTTTTAAAAATAGCTAAATCTAAGGCTTTTGGATGGAAGTTTTGTTCGGTTGAATTTGTGTGACTCGAATGTAGCACTTCGGATCCAGATTGGGATCGAAGTATTATATTTAGTGGTATCAGAGCCTAGGTCTAGGCGATTCTAAAAAACCCTGGGTGGTACAGAGGTCGTGGTGAGGTGCCTATTGAATACAAGCCCTAAATTTAAGTTGCACTCTTTCAAGACTGGAATCCTAATGGTGCTTCTTTCTTTCCTTTTAATTTCAAAAAAGTTCGATGGCGGATGATGTCAGGCATGACCAGGAGAGTCGTGAGGAGAGTCATATCTCTCAAGCCAAAGTCTTCGGTAAGGATTCTATCCTGGATGTTAGGGATATAAGTCTTTCGGGAGGCACAGGAAGTGGAGGGGTGAATCGCCTTCATGATCTTATCTCTACTCCCTTGCAAGTTGTGCAAGTTATCTTGAAGCAATTTGATACGCCTCACAAGACCCTGGTGGAGAGATTTCACCAATTTGGACCTAAAGGTTTTGAAGGTTCAAGTGAGGATGTCCCAATCAAAGTTGACCAGTGGTTGATAGACACCTAAAGAATTGTGAGACAGATGAGGGGGAGTTTGGAGGATGACCTCGATTGTATTGTCTCCCTTCTTAAAGGTAATGCACATGAGTGGTGGAAAACTATTGAGTTGGGGATGTAGCCTGCACTTACAGCCTGGATGTCTTTTTGGATGAGTTTATGAAAAAGTACATCAGTGAAGTTCACATGGATGAAATGAGAGATTAGTTCTTACATCTAGTTCAAGGAGACAGATAGTGTTAGAGTATGAGCAAGATTTTTTTACGGTTGAGCCGATACGCCCAAGAGTTAGTTGCCATCGAGGAGTTGAGGTGTATGAGGTTTAGACATGGATTGAAAATTGACCTCTAGATGCATGTGACAGTTGGTTCACTTAGGACATTTTTAGAATTAGCCAATAGTGCGAAGGTGCTCAAAACGACTCTAGGGTTTGACACCAAGTTAGACAGAGGACTTTAGAGGCCATGTTGGAAGAGACCCAGGATGTTATAAGTCATTCTCAGGATCCGTCTAGGAGGTTTCATGCTCTAAAGGGTTCAAAGAGAGTTGCTTTAGATCAGCTATAGAGAGTCTTTTAGGGATCTAAATCAAGGGTTCGTAGGGGTTCCTTAATTTTTGCTCATAAGGGAAGTACTGATGGTTCAACTAGAGTGTCACTTCCACCGGTTTGTAAGAATTATGGTCAACATCATCTTGGAGTGTGCTTCTTGCTTCGGAGGGTTTGCTATAGGTTCTGGGCACCATGTCACGTAGAGGAACTGGCCAGTTATGGATGATGATACTCTAGTTCAGTCTTAGAGGTTAACTCATTCTCAGCATGATTAGAGCTTTTCTAGAGGCGGTGCTAGTGCATCGTCTGGATATCAGGTTAGAGGTACTATTAGACCCATCGTTAGAGTTGATGCTCAAGTCGTTGCTAAACAATCTGTTCTTTAGGCTAGAGATGATAGCCTTTTCATCGATGATATGTTAGGTACTTGTGTTTCATTTTGGTTTCAGTTGTTGCTTTGATAGAAATCTAATTTCTTGTTTTTGAAAGGGTATTGATTCTTTTGTTGAATAAATGTTGTGGTAAGATCTAGAGGTTGATGTTGGTGTGATTAATTTGTTAGATTCGTAAGTGCTTGTAACTAAGGTCTTACCTTGGATGGTGAGTGAGGATTGAGAGTAACAGTCCCTATCAGCTTGTTAGATTTGCTTTGTCCTTAGTTAGTGCCCTTAATATAGGTTGTTCATGTGAGCATGATGTATGCCTTGGTTTTGGAGCGAGAGTCTCAAATCTTTGTGGTTTTAGGCAAACCCATTTGTTGGTAATGGGCGTGAAGAACCATTACCTCTCTTGTGTGAATGCCGTACTCATGTGATGTTAGTTTAAGAAAAGTCTTGTAAGTTGAAAGATGTTCTTAGCCCACTTAGTAGATACAAGGGTTGAGAGATTTTGAAGCTTTAGAGCTTGTGGATGATTCAGGAGTCGTTGATGTGTTGTTCAAGGAATGAGCAGACTTACCTCTTGATTGTGGGTTAGAACCCACGATAGAGGTAATGTCGAGTTTATTGTTAGTGTCTATCACCCTATAGTATGGCACCAATTGAACTTCTAGTGTGAGGAATCATTTGTAAAGGTGAGTGAATGCAGGTGACGTCTCCAAGTGGTTCACTTTGGGACGTGCCTATGTTGTTTTCCGTAGTGGTATAGAAAAGAGTATTGGTGTTGAATGTTGTGAGTCGATGAGTAGTGGTGAAGGACCGTTACCAGTTCTTTGAAGTCGATGACCTTCCAAATAGTCCTTGGGTTTCGATGTTTTGTATAATGGTTTAAAGGTTGTGTACCGTAAGTCGAAAGTTTTAGAGAAGTCATGATAAAGATTGTGTTCAATGTGATGATTGGACTTTAAGGACAAGTCATGAAGTAGTTTGAATTCATGAGTGCGTTGGTATAATCTTAGGCTTGATGAATTAAAGGGTTGATTTGCTGAGTTTTTAGATGGATTGTATACCTGTATGGTAAACATCGTGAAGATTCTCAGAGTAGTGCAGTAAAAGTGTGGTTTGTTGGCTATTGTATGTTGAACCAGGTTCTCGTGTTGCAACATATCTTGTTGGAAGAACTATTTGAAAACCCTTAAGGGCTTGCTAGAGTTTCAGAACAACGATTTGATGGAATCAAGTGGTTGGTTTAGAAGAGAACATTCAAACCTTAGAGGATAGTTGGGTGAGTTTTGATCTTTAGTAGAATTCGTGAGCAACAACAATTTTCTTTTGGAATCAAAGTGGCCCGATTAGTGGAGTTGTATCACCGCGAGTTAGTTCTTATTTGAGGTTGGGGAAAGTTCAAGTAAAGCGAGATGCTAAGTTCTATCTTGGTTAGCCAAGACAGAAAATAGAGTTGTTAATTCAAGATAGATCGATGGTGGAGCTCGATTGTCAAAGTTTCGCAGGTTCTCAAAATGTTTGATCATGGTGCTGATAATGGATGAAGAAGTCTTCTTAGTGGTATATCTTTTAAGAGGTATCACATCCCGAACACAGATGAGGGTAGAAAAGATTTTTAACCTAGATGAAACTCATCCAATGAGAGTTATTCGGATTGATGCTTGGACAATATCATTTGGGTCCATCCTATGTTGTTCTGATTTATGGTTCGATGTGAGTGTTTTTTGGTTGTCGGGAATGCATCATTGGGGATTCATAAGAGAGGTGTTAAGGAGTTTAGGGTTATGATCTTTGGCTAAGGAAGTTGTAGAGGAACTTTAGAATATGTATGCGTGGTGGGATATTGTTGGATTCGAGGTAGTTGCATCTCCTCTCTTCGTTTAATTTTGATGACGAATTTTTTTTAGGAGGAGAGAGTTGTAACGACCCAATTTTTTGAGTCAACGATTGGGCGTTGACCTGAGTTATGGACCTTCATGTTGGTTTAGGTAAGTGGATCTATTGGGCCAAGTTTTGGCTTTATTGGAAGAGAATTGGACCTTGCAAGCTTGAGTATTGACCAAGTTGCAACAAGGGGGAAAGTGGAGGACTTGGTGTGGTAATTATACCCTTTTGGAAGTAAAAGGTTGATTTTTTTTGTTTGGATGTGGGTTTAAGGAGGGAAAAGAACCCTTTTGTGAGATCATCTTTTCCCACACCCTTTTTTCTATCTTTTTTCTTCATCTTTTCCCCAAGAACACCATAGTTTCCAAAATTAAAGATTCAAGCTTTCTACCTCATTTTCTACATCCGATATCCAAGATTTAGATATGTTAATCTTCTCTCCAAGGGCTCCAAGGAAAGCATAATATTGAGGTAAGAAGGTAAGGTTTCCAAAAATGGGTTTTTGGAAGATTCAAACTTGGAAAGATTTATTGAGTTACTCTTCTGTTCTAAAGGTTGTATTGTCATAGTTAATATCCTCCTTCATGATAGACTAAGCTTTGGTTTGGATTTCTTGCTTGTTTGGCAAGTAGAAGGGGTGGGAGGACTCTTGCAAGCTTGTGACAAAGAAAGAAGTCCAAGGGGGGCTAGTGTAAGAGCTAGTTTTGAGTTTATTGGTTAAGTTTAGTACATCTTTGACTCCTACTCTTCTTGAAGATTATAAAGTGATTATTTTGCATGATTTTATGGTTTATGATTGCTAGCTGGTGTTTTGGTAGCTTAAAGCTTTGTTAATGGTAAATCCCAGATTAAATGTTAATAAGGTGTCAAAATGGTAGCAAACCACCCTAAATGACTTCTATAAGATGTAGGATCGAGTTAAGGGGTTAAAGGTTGGGTTTTAAGGGCTAGGGAAGTGATTTCCCTAGCCTATGTATGATAGTAGATTCGCCACTGATCCCTTTTATTGTATCAGACAGACTGGAAACCTGAAAAACAAACTAGAGATTACGAAATCCTATGGGTTCGGGGGCACAGTTACGTGTAGGGAAGGATTAGCGCCCCATCACGCCTGCAAAACAACACTTACTTGATCACTAATATTTTCCTTGGTAATAAGGATGAATGCATGCATAGATTAATGTAAAAATTTTCAAAGTTCTAAAAGTGACCTGAATTCCCTCACAACTGAAGAAACCCCGATCAATTTTAGACGCAAAGGGATTAAGACATTAATCCCTAAAATCTGAAAATATAGTCTCGCATAGGAGTTTCGACCGATCCCCAACTGTTAAGGAAGACAGAATTAACCATATTTGAGAAAACATTATATTTTTCATGATGCAATAAAAATCTTTTTTTAAATGGCATTTTATGTTCTTTTTTAATTTTTATGGGTGATTGAATGTTAAAAAGAAACATGTATTTAAGGGAACTAATCCTAAAGGCTTTAATTAATTACTTACAACTAAGGAAATTAGTTATTCACTTTTCTAGTAATTATCTAAGAGAGTTTTATTTACAATTAAAGGGAAAGGATTATTTAAAAAGAATTACCAAGTTAGTTTTATTTACCATTATTTACAATTAAGGGAAATAGATTATTTACCTTTTCTAAAAAAATTACCCAAGGATTTTAGTTAGTTATTTACAATTAAGGGAAGGTATTATCTTACTCTAACTAACTTACTAAGTTAACTATTAACAGGAAAATTATTTTAGGAATCTAAGCTCTAGGTATTTATAATTTAATTTTATAGTTGGTGAACTAATATTACAAAAAATATTTAAGTTATTTATTAGGGTAACTAGGCTAAAAGAGTTTATTCTAAAATATTTTTTGTAATCATTTATTACAAGGAAAAATACAACATTAATTATTAAGAAGTCTATTTACCCTAACATTTTAACATGTCAAATTGTATAAAGACTAATAAATTAGACAAAACAGTAAATATGAACAAAGAAAACAAAAGGCAAAAGTACATGAAGCAAGAATTTAAGAACTAAATTGAAAATAAAGAAGGACTAGAGTGAAGAAATTTCAAACAGTGGGATCAAAGCGTGAGTTTGTCAAAGTGGTGTACGGGCCGAGCCGTGAATGGTATTGCATTATCGCGGCTGCCGCTGCGCTTGAACGTCAGTCACTGCTCACCTGCAGCGCTACACCGCTACTACCCCTGCTCCAGTGGTGGCTCCGGCTCTATCCCTCGGCGACAATGGATCCTCGACAAGCTTCACTTAACGAGAACCCATACCCCTTCTCTTTCTTATTCGAAACCAAGTGACAAAGTAAAAAATAAAAATATAAAGAAGCAGTGTTTGGGTAAAATACCTCAAAGAAATCACTCTAACTTGTATTGCTCTTGAATTCAATGTGTATACATGTTTTGTGTTGTGTGGTGTCTGATGTGTGAATTACAACGTAATGAAGCCTATTTATAGGCTTCAAGAAACCCTAAAATCAAAACCCTAAAAGCATATTCCCTATTTATGCTAAATACATTTGGAAAGGGAATAATACCTTTACTTAGGCATCAAACTACTATCCTTACATTCAATATGATTCTAAATGAGTTAAAAAAATAGGGAAATGTCTAAGAATGAATTTAATTACAAATATTCAATAAAATAATTGAAAATTCATAATAAAATCAAATTCTCGTTTTGAATCCGTATCTAATTTCCTACATGTGCTGTCTTCAGTAAAATGAACATGTCTTGAGCTCCCGACGTCCGATTAAGGCGTTTCAAGATGCGTTGAAAGGTAACTGAAAGAAGGGCAATACGTAAGAGGACATCCTAACCCATAAATGCTAGGATCATATCATAAATTTTCCGTAAGTCCACAGTGAGAATTCTTTGCGCATCACTCTACTTTATCCATACTTGTTGGACAGGATCTATTGTAATCTTCCCATATCTGATGTGATTAGGATCTTGTGAGATTTGCAAGAAATACATTAATAATTATATAATTAAAAACAAAAATGAAATAAAATATATAAAAAAACAAAATGGGCCTTTATTTTGTATTTGGACTCTTATTTAATGGTCTCTCTTTTTTATTTTAATGCACTTTTTTATATTTTTTACTTATTGGGTTTAATAATAATAATACATTTATATACACAAGAAAATAATAAAATGGGAGTTGAATAAAATTAGGTGACTATAGCTGTCACTCTTTGCTCATTTCGGTGAACACCACTTCTTCTAGCCGAGCTTCATGTTGAACACCACTTCTTCTAACTTGAGGTGATGCGGAAGTATGAATCTCATCTTTCGATCCCAAGGATACCAAGTCGGTGGTGATATGTGTAACCCCTTTGACCCGGTCTAGTCGCAAGACCGAATCAAGCGAGCTACATTAGGGTTTGGACAAATCCATAAGAATTACTTAGAAAATGGTCTATTTTATTTTATCTTTTCTAAATACTTAATTATAACCTAAGGTGATCATGCTACTAGCGGTGAAAATTAAAACTTATTCGGGCGTCGAATTGACATCCAATTGTATGAATTGGCTTTATAGGGACCAAAACATAATTTTAGATAATTAAGAGGACCTTCTTGAAATAAAATTTACCAATCCTTAATTAGTCATATTTCATACAATCAGGTTAAATCTCAACTCAAAATAATCATCAAACATATTTAATTGTATGATCAAGAATCAGGGACTAACTACAAAGAAACAAACTTCAGAAAGCATTTTAACAGAATTACCTAACTTCATATCGATACACTAGCACCCCATATTGATAAGGGTTCAAGTTTCAAAGGTGTACCGATACGGTCCTCAAGCGTATCAGTATGGGTATGCAATGTTAGAAAATAAGGATTCCAGTAGCCAAAAGGCGTATCGATACGATTGCCCGTGTACTGACACCAAGCCAAAAATAATTTATTAAGATTTATTTCCCGAAACCAACTTGAATTGCCTAATTCGGTTCTCCCAAATCGTCTAATCGATCCATCTAACATCTAGGCCCAATTTTAGTGTGTTACAATATGCTCATTCGAACCTGAGGAGAACAAATCGAGTGATGCTCCTTTAAAACGACAATATGACTCTCGTCTCTATGGACACCAAGTCAATAAGGTGATATGCTCTTGTAAACCCGAGGAGAACAAATCGAATAACTCTCCTTCAAAACTAAAGATACGCGGCAATATGATTCTCATCCTTGCGGACACCAAGTCGGTAAGGTTATATGCTCCTTCAAACATAAAGAGAACAAATTGAATAACGCTTCTTCGAGATGGCAATATGGCTCTCGTCCCTGTGGACACCAAGTCGGCAAGGTGATCTGCTCCTTCGAATTCGTGGAGAACAAATCGAATGACGTTCCTTCAAAACTAAAGATATATGGTAATATGACTCTTGTCCCCGCGGACACCAAGTCGGTAAGGTGATCTGCTCCTTCAAACCTGAGGAGAACAAATTGAATGACACTTCTTCGAAATTAAAGATATGTGGCAATATGACTCTCGTCTATACGAACATCAAGTCGATAAGGTGATCCGCTTCTTCGAACCTGAGGAGAACAAATCGAATGATGCTCTTTCAAAACTAAAGACATGCGGCAATATGACTCTCATCCCGGTAGATACCAAATTGGTAAGATAATCTGCTCCTTTGAAATTGAGGAGAACAAATCGAATGATGCTCTTTTAGAATTGAAGACATGCGGCAATATGACTCTCCTCCCTGCGGACACCAAGTCGGTAAGATAATCTTCTCCTTCAAACATGAGGAAAAGAAATCAAGTGATTCTCTTTTGAATTTGAAGACATGTGGCAATAGGACTCTCATCTCTGTGGACACCAAGTCAGTAAGGTAATCTGCTGCTTCAAACCCGAGGAGAATAAATCAAGTGACATTCCTTCGAAACTAAAGACATGCAGCAATATGACTCTCATCCCATGTCTTCGTACCTCTTTGCTTTATAGAAAACATTTGATCCTTGCTTGTTGGCTCTCTCAATCTAGTAATCTTGTATTTCTTACTGGTAGCGTAGTCTTTCAAAAAGCTTCTTGAAAACGCTTTTGGATTGCTTGCTTTGGAATCTTCGTAGCAAATCTTATTTCCACTTTGAATGTCTTTTAATGCTTAGGGAATCTCAACTCCTTGGCCTGAGTGATTACTTATTTGGTGCCACAATAAAAGAAATGAAGCAAGGGGTTTTTCCTTGTTGAGAAGATTTCAAATACTATGATGAAGTTGCTAAGCAAATTGACTTTCATACGCCTAAACTTTAAATACTCAAGCCACCTTTTGCGGGTTTTTAGCTTGACACCCTTTTATTTTTATTTTTTATTTTTTTCTCGAGCCTAAAGTGCCCTTGCAGGTTTTCACTTTTACACCCTTTCCATTTTTTCTTAAAGCTCCCTTTCAAATTTTCACTATTTTTTTTCTTTAGGAGTAATATCGTTTGACTGAATCTGATTTTAAGGGGTTTTGTAATTCATCCCCATACATCTCGGCTAAGATTAGAGCTCCTCCAGAGAAGGCTTTTGTTACCACATAAGGTCCTTTCCAATTAGGTGTCCACTTCCCACGAGAATCTCTTTGGATTGGTAACATATTTTTAGCACCAAGTCTTCTTCTTGGAATTCTTTCGGGCAAACCCCTATCTCTTTCTAGCGTTCTAGGGATTCTTCTACATCTCATGTGCGGGTCTTACTTGACAACATGGTTGACAATACATTCTTCAAATTGAACATGTGTTTTTCCTTTCCTTATGCAAGGTGATGTCCTCTTTCAATCTTGGGTTCAACTATCATCATTTACTGATCTCTTCTAGATTCACCTATTTTTTATCAGTTGATGTATTCATGTGTCTATGTGAACATTTGCTTTTGGATCCCTGCATTTGGAATCGATACCAAGAAATCTTTTGTTTTTCATAAATCTATGCCAATTTACTTGTAATATGCTTGTGGTTGAGCAAGAAAAAGGCTAGAAATGAGAATTTAAAAAAGTCATGGCAAACATGCAAAAGGTAAAGTCATATGCCCTAAAATCCATAGTATGAATGATTCATAAATCCATCAACCGGATAGTGTTCCTAATCTCTGCCCGCTTTTTGGTGGCTCTCTGTGACTCACCAACTCCCTAAGTTTCAATCATCCATATTTTCTAATATCAAACAAACATTAGAAGTTTGAAAGTCCTTGAAGAAAAGTTAACTCAATTAGGCGAAATATGTTCTGAAAATAAACTCCTTTTTTGAGATATTCATGTGTGATCAAAATAGTCTTTAAAGGCTTGTGATGTAGGCTTAGGCTCAGGTTACTAAAAAAAGGATATATAGGCCCAAATACATGTTTAAGGGTGATTAAACCAAGGATCAATCTTTCTTGATGAAATATCAGTTCTTTTATTTTTTGGATCACTCTAGACTGCCCATTTTGGGTTTACACCCTATAGTTCATTTTCTTTCTTGGCACATGTTTCATGTTTTTCATACTTCAGCTTTCATTTTTCCTTTCATTTTTCTTTTTCATTTTTCTTTTTCTCTTTTTTCTCTTTTCCCCCATTTTCTTAGTTTCTCTTTTTGTTGTCATTTTTCCTTTTTTATTTAGGACATTCATCTTGATCTGTCATGCTTTTCTTCTTACTTACAAATAAACTTTTATCATCTTTGCCCAATTTTGGGGAGTGATCCTTGATTAGGGTTCAATCACAAGAAAAATATCAAGCTCAAAGGGGACAACAATGGATATTTTTTTATTTTCTTATTCGTGAAGGGAAATGAAGGAATGCAAAATGTTATTTCGCACACATATATCATCGAAGAGAAGCAATATTCAGTTGGTAGATGTTTTAGAGTTATCACTTTATTCAAAGACCTTAAACAACAATGCCTGAGAGGAAAACTCACTCAAAATCATTAATCTTGAACACACTTTTTGCCCTTCTATTTCGGGATTAGATTCAAGAATCATGCATATAATCAGTGATAAGGGCTCTGTAAAGAAGATGCGTTTTGAAAGAGAAATGGATGGAATGAATAAAGAAAATGAAATGTTTACCACTTGAGAAAATAAAGAAAGTGCATCTTTAAAACAAGCAAAATAACATAGAAATCCTTGCAAAAAATCCCTAATGCCCTCGAGAAAAAGAAAGAGGGTTGGTTCTTGGTATGATTTTGCAACAACAAGAAAATCCTCTATTGTCCAACTGTTAAGCACTGTTCCTGGAAGGCATGAGTGAATTCTAGCCAAGCTTGCCCCATGTATTTTGTGACAAGATTTCATTGTTCGAGTAGTTCAGGTTGTAGGTGCTCATTGTATTTGCCTAGTATCTCCTCGAGTCTCCTGCTTTTGATGGCTGCCAATATTAGCTTTTCGTTCATGACCATGTCTACAAAATGCTCGGTTACATGGTTTAACATACGACCATAGAAGGGACCATTGAAAGTCTCTATGTATAGTAGAGTAATCTCGTTTTCCAATAGTAGGGGTTGGACCTAGGCTGTCACATCTCGCCACCTTCGGGCATACTAGTGAAAACTCTCATTAGACCTATGTTCCATATCTTGCAGTACGATCCTGCTTGGGACCATATTTATCGCATGCTTGTATTGCTTAAGAAAAGCTCTCGACAAATATTTCTAAGTCCTTATATTGACTCGGCTTAGATGGGTATACCATTAGGCTGTAGATCCCATCAGACTATCTTGGAAGCAATATATGGGCAGCTTCTCCTTGTCCAAGTGTAAGGACATCTTACAACAGTACATGGTTAGGTGTGCTGAGGGGCAAGTAGTTCCTTCATATTTTTCGAAGTCATGTGTCTTGAACTTTGGAGGAATAATTATATCTATCAGCAAGCTAAGATCCCTAACATCTATGCCATGGTGAATGTTGACTCCTTATAGGGCTTTGATAATCCCCTCCAACTTGTCACAACAATCTTCTAATTTCTTATTTGCCCAGATCTTGTCGGCTATTTCATCGAGGTTTGAAACTTTGATGTCTTGATAGTCACCTCCACTTGCCCTGGACTCTACCAAAGTATTGGTTGAGGTTCCTGGAAGATGAATTTGAACCTTTCCTTTGAGTGCCTCACGATTCACTTCTTGTAGTGGTATCACCACATTTGCGTTCTTATGGGATTTGTTAGCTTTAGGGTTTTTGTAACCCAGTATTGCTTCTATTTGGAGCATGGTGTTCTCCTAGGCATTGGTGATTTCGTCTTTCAAATCCTTCTCGATGTTTTTGAGTTGGTCTTGAGTGCCCTTCAAGCTGACTTTTACTACCGTCATTCTATTTTCCATGTCTATTTTCTGAGTTTGGGAACGGGTACCATACGGGTGCGTAATTTTGTCAACTCTAATTGAACTTCTTGTAGTTAATTTTTTTGTTTGTTTAATTTACTAGATGTTATTATAGGATGTAAATGTGTGAATGAAAATGCAAATGATGCAAAACTAGTGATATTTCGAAATCAAAAGTGCACTTCATAGAAAATAAGGTTTGAGTAACACTATTTTCCAAAAAAATAAAGAAAATAATCTTCTAATCCAACTGCTTTCCTTCCTTTATGCTCTTTCGTGCTGGTTGCTCTAATCCTCCAACTAGCGCAACCTCTCTTTGACCAAGCATGCAACATTCATAGCCCGCTTAGTGTCAGCTCACTGGATATTCTCATAGTCCTAGTCGTCAATATTGGAACGAGTATAGTCTTTATGTGCTTGCAACTGCTTCTTCAAGTCTTCGAGACCGTAATAGAGCAATTCGGCTTAGGCAACCCTTGTCTCTTCTTCCTTCAAGTTCCCTTGAAGCTCTTGATTCTGATCACAGTACTCTCTGAGGCTAAGACGTGCTTCTGAGTATTGCCTACTAAAAGCTATTTTTCCCTGGTGAGTCCGTCTGCCTTCTCTTTATGTTTCTTAGGCTCTCGTTGCCAAAGTTTCAGTTCTTTCTTTAACTCTTCAAGCTTTGCCTTTTCTTCATTTGAGGTTTTAGAGCTACTAGCACGTGCCCCTCGAGCCTTCAAGTAGTTGTTCTCTTGTGTCAACTCTTACACATCTTTCAGGTGGAGCTCTTCCTTTGTCAATAGGGTTTTTACCTCTTTCCGGTAGCCCTCTCTTTGGTATTGTTCGACGACGAGCTTGCCTTCAAGTTTAGTAACTCTGCTCCATAGCCTATCTTTTTCTTTCTCAAAGTCTTGTTTGTAGATCTCTAGCTCGGTCAGAAAGATACCAAGCTGAGGGTTATCTAATGGGTTCACCAAGACTGGAGCGCCTATATTGTGGACCGTTTATTTTCTCCAACTGGTATACTCGGGTATAATGCTGGTAAATAGGGCTACCTTCATTAGGTATGTTTGTTTCTACTCACTAGCCAACTCCATGACTCACTTTGTGGAATTGTCTCTATGTAGGAGAACTCCCATATTGGCGTTGTACGAGAAAATCTGCATAACTGGTGGCTTTCCACAGGCTTATGAGGGGGGCCCATTCCATCTTTCTGTACTTGTAAAAGATTGGCACCAGGTACATCCGCAGGGCTCTTTATGTCACATCACCGTCGGAAAAGATTTGAAAAAAAGCCACCCACTGTTCTTATTTTTCATTTTGTTGCCACCGCTTTTTGGTAGCTTCTCTGATCGGGACCAAGTCTTTGGATGTTGGGTGTTTACTTGTCTTTTCATTATCCCAAAAATGACTCCGCAACCACAGATAAAAGAGTTGCGAGTAGCCGGTGAAACAACATCTTCTTGGGGTTCATCAAAAGTTCAGGGACCTAAAGGTTTCCGCCAATATTGCTGGAACATGATTCATGTTCTTCTAGCCTATCAAGTCTACTAAGGTTATCTCAACATACCCTAGGACTTTAGGGAAGATCACTAACCCATAGGTGGCCAAGGAGAGCAAATCGAGGAACCTTCTGTGCTTTACGTCCTTCATGATCTGGGCATAGATAATGTAACACCCCTTTCTCGTACTGAATACGAGTCAGAGATGTCACATTACTAATGCCTTATCTTGTTTTGTCTATATACGTTTCATCATCAAAACTGATTAACTCTCTATGGTTTAGTTTATTTTCATACATCATACTCTACTAGTAATTAAATAATTACATGCCCATTAGAGATTATCATAAGCTAGAATATCTTTCTGATGTTTTGCAGATTGAAGCTTGACCAGCATGCTCAACTCCTCTTCGAGTACTCCACCTTAACCTACGTGTGAATCAAACACACGCTAAGTTTTCACTTAGTGAGGCAATAAACAAAATTAATAATAATTAAAACTTATTAAACTTTATGGCTACATTTATATAGCATGATATATGTCAATGCATTAACTTTTATGTTGCATTAGTGATAGCTTACTATATGCTAATATCATAATACTTTCTTGTTTGTTCATTTATCATAATGTCATTTATACCTCAATGCATGAACATATATATATATATATATCATGTTACAAGCTAATGAATATGCTTGTTCTATTCCTTTAACATCATATCACTACTTACCATTAATGTTAAACTATTAAGTTTAACTTACATACCATTTTCATGTCTAATAACATAAGATACCTCACATGTACTAACATATATCAAAGTTTTTCCTTTGTCATGTAACCTGTAAAAATCCACATCTCATATACATATGTTAGGCATGGTAAGCCAAATCAATATACTCAATAAATCTCTTGTTTTCCATTTGAATCCTATTAAGATTACTTATACCAATTCTTTATACCTTTAGCCTAAGAATTTTATATAGAGAGAAACTGAAGTATGCAAGGTCGATACTCCTTGAGTACTAGTCACCGAAGTGACGATAAACATATAGACACATAAAGTGACGGTAACATATAGACACATAAGTGTCGACATCATATAGACACATAAGTGTCGATATCATACAGACACATAAGTACCGGTAAACATATAGATCCGAAGATCGGTGTGTAGCTACACTCAGTCCCAGACTGCTAGACCTCTAATGGCATGCCACTATACTGTAACTCTCTATAATATACTTGGACAATAATTCAATATCATTACCCTTTTCAATATATCATTCTGTATATGGCATATAGCTCATCATCTGTAACTTATCATTAACTTGTAAAATATCATTCTATAAATGATAGACATATTATCATCAATATATGATAATAACTTGGCCATATACAAACATAATAGAGCAGTTCATATTCTTCTTTGTACCAATTTCTTTCTTTTGCCTTTTTAAGCTTTTCAAGCTTATTAATCTGAATTAATCAATTCATTTATATTATAGCCCAACTTATAACATAGCGAATTGGCACACATGGCAATAAACATCAAAATATCGAAGTATAAACAAAACTATCGAAGTACTATTATACTGCCATTTGTACCAAGTCTCTCATTCATATAATTTGGGCATATAATTATAACATCATATACCGTAACATTAATCATATTATCAATGACCACATTGGGGAAATTCATACTTTATTAAATAAATCCATATTTAAATTGGATTACCTTATAATGATAATGTATCATTATTCATATTATAAACATGTTGGCAATCTTACTTTACTTTTCTTTACCATAAATAGATATAGTATGAAAGCATAATATACACTCACCTGAGCCATTTATTAGCTTGCCTCACTAAGCTCTATTCGATCCTTTCTTTCATAGTACCTCGAACCTTCTTTTGATTTGGATCCAAACTTCATTAATCACATGAATGTAAACAACATTTGTTAGATTCAAATCTAACAATTTCTCAAACATGCTATAAAATCTAATCATTCGAATATAAAAATTTCCTCTTTCCTTCCTTATACTGTCCAAAACTCATTTTGGTCCTTAATAACCATTTAGAACTTCCGTTAACCCTTTTCAAGCTTACTAATTAACCTTAGTTACAAAATGTATCAATTCTCATTTTCTGGCAGATTGCACTACCTTTAAAGAAATATTTCTATAAAATAATCTACAACTATGAATTCGATTCCGTTTGTTCTGAAAGAAAATAGATTCGACAAGTTTTTCACACGAATAAATTAATAGTCCAAATTCAACTCGTACGATTTATGACAAATTTTCAAAGTCAATTTTTAGTGCTAATTTCGGAACAGACTGCCATACTGTTTTCTGACCTTTCACCACTTAAAATTCATATCTTTTTACTCGTAACTCGAAATCAGTTTCCGTTTGTTGGACACGAAACTAGACGAACAAATCTTTACATCGGTATAAAATTCACCTTCTAACCATTTTCTTAGAATTTATGGTGAATTTTTCAAACTTACTGCCATAATCCAATTTTCTACACTGCTTCCATAAATAATTCCAAACTTTATACTAACTTCTCCTTGCTTCTCTACTTCTCAGTTTAGTCCCAATACTTGATTCAAACCATCAACTTATCACCCTTTTTCATCAAATAATTATTCAACATTGTGTTGTCACTATTTTTTTAAAAATAAAAAATGATAAAAAGTAAATAAAAAATAAAAAATAATAAAACAATATAAAAATATAAAAAATATATATAAAAATATAAAAAAGAGTAAAAAAGTAAAACAAAAAAGGGGACCACGCGCCTGTTCGTGAATAACAGCGGCAACCGCCGCCTCCTCCACTGTCCATGGGCCACGGCAGCTGCTGGTTGACTCGCCTCGGCCGGCTGGGTCCAACGCCGCTGCCCCCGTCCCTCGTAGTTTTCGGTAGCTCGTCAATTGAAGGGAAAAAGGGTTCAAACCCTAATTAAATTGGGGGCAAAATCTCCCAAATTAGAGCCAAATCAGATGAAATTCAGGATGAATTTCAACAAATCAAAGCTGAGATGATTTCATGGGACGAAAATGGGGATTTTGTCCCCAAATTGCCTAAAATCCCAATCCCCCAAACCTATAAATAGTGCCCACTTTCACCATTGTTGAACACACAAGCATAAAAAAACATTGAAAAATTGGTCCGAAAATACCAAGGAAAATACTCTGAAAATTATTGGGAAGTTGCTGAAAATTTTTGAGTTGGGTGCAGCATTGGTTCGAATCTTCGCAAGATGTAGAAGCTAGCAATTTGTTGCTTCATCGGTATAATTTCTTCCCTTTTCTTTTATAATTTTAATTCGGTTTTATTTCCTTCATTTTAATGTTCTTACTTTCTACATACTTTGTTCGTATAAGTTTATATTAACCTGAGTTTGTTCGAATTAATCTTCTTATTGTAATGTTTCTTTGTCTTAAATTTTTTTAAAAAATTAATAAAAAGGAACACCAAGAACATGTTGTTTTGTTTGATTCATTTGATTTCTAAAAAATGAAAAGGTTTCCAGAACTTGCATATAAAATTTTCTTAAAATATAAAAAGTTTTTTTTTTAAACACAAAGGATTTTATTCTTAAAAAAGGGGTTTAAAGTTTAAAATATAAAAAAACTTTTAAATGATAAAAAGAATAAAAAAGTCTCAAATAAAAGTTTTAAAGCAAAAAAAAAAGAAATAAAAAAACTTTTCAAAATTATCAAAAAGGTTTAGAAATGAATGTAGCAAGATATTTAAATTTTTTTAAACTAAAAAAATAAAAGTTTTGAAACACAAAAAGAAGATAACCTTTTAAATAAAAAGCTTCTAAATGAAAAAGAATAAAAAAAACCTTTCAAATTTTTATTATAAAATAATAAACTAACATTTTCCTAGAAAAACAAGATAATATACACCCTTTCTAAAATAAAATTCTATTCCAAAATTATCAAAAAGCTTAAAAAATAGCAAAATACTTAAGACAAAAAAATAAAAACTTTAAAATACAAAAAAAGTAAATACCTTTTTGAATACAAGCTTTAATACGCAAAAAGTCAAAAAAACATTTTAAATAAAAAGCTTTAAAACAAAAAAAGAATAAAAAAACCTTTTCAATTTATGAAGAAAAATCTCCTCGAATATAAAAAGAATAAAAACAAACAAAAAACCTCTCTACAAATGAAATCAAAAATAAAAAAAACTTTTTAATAATAAAAAACCTTTATCAAATAAAACTGAACCAAATCCATTAAAAAACTTCGAATTTTAATTCTCTTGTCTTGCTTTCGTTTGTTTTAATATTAAGTTGGCCATAGGAATAGGTTCTTCAAACCTTAGATAGAGACTTCTTTGTAATAAAATTTTCTTCACAAAAAAACTTGCTTAATAAAATTTAAACCCTCAAATAGAAAAATACTTAGACCTTTTTTATGATTAATAAGTTTAAACTTAGAATAAATAAAAATCTTCAACAAATCAAGTTTCTTTATTTGTTTGCTAAAAAGTGAAATTAAAGTAATGCAGTGTCTTACTAAACGGAAATGACGGGTTAGCGCTAGAAGTATTGGCGGTGATTGGAGTTCATTTTCGGATAGTAAAGCCGTTAAAGTAAAATTAAACTTATGAATAGACAATAATTTAAGCTTTACATCGATTCGCAAAATCCGACTTTAAAACCTTTTGTAGCCGACAAGGTACCAATTTTTGGGCGTCATGGGAGTGCTAACCCTTTCCCACGCGTAACCGACTCCCGAACCCATTTTTCAGTTTTCGCAGACCAAAATCGTTGTTTTAATAAAATAGAAATGATTTTATTAAAATGACCCGTTTTTAGGTGATCCAATCACACCTTTTAAAAAGATTGGTGGCGACTCCGTTGTTTTTGGTTTTATTAAAAAAATCGTCAAGACCCTTAAAAAAGGGGTTGCGACAGCCTGCGACTCCGTTAGGGACCTTTTTTGTTTTTACAAAAAAAAGAGTCAGACCACAAGTCGGTTACATCTTGTTTTAATATCAGAATTTGTGAATTTAAGTAAAGATTAACTTAATTGTCCGTTTACATGTTTAATTATATTTTACGCATTTAAGACTTAAATCCAAGCTCTAAGCCCGAGCTTTGTCCCGATCGTTTAAGTAGGGGGAAAACGCTATTACTCTCGTGGGAATATTGATTCTCCGTATGGGCCTAGCAAGTACCTCTGGGGCCTACTCTCTATGTCCCCGTCTGGATATTGATCCTCCGTATGGGCATAGGAGTGGGTCCCCCGAGTTGAACTTGATTCGTTTGAAGCCTATAATGGGTGAGAATCAGGGGCCTTGCTACCCTTAGTAGGGACAACAAGGACAATTCGGGAACCTTTTAGAACCCAACTGTGTGTGTGAATCTAGAAACCTACCCCATTAGAACCATGTGGAAAACTCTAGGCCTTGAATTTGGTCAAAATTATTTCGTACGAATAGTCCGTCGAGACATGTCCAAAAGT
This sequence comes from Hibiscus mutabilis, assembly GCA_019671005.1. NCBI lineage: Eukaryota > Viridiplantae > Streptophyta > Magnoliopsida > Malvales > Malvaceae > Hibiscus > Hibiscus mutabilis. The sequence goes on from CM033726.1 coordinate 17,736,645, forward strand.
GTTGGAATGCGTTGCCCAGTTACTATTTGTACAATGAAATTATTTTGGACCTTTTCTGTGGTTTTTTCGAAGTATTAATCATTTCCTTTTCTTGCCTTGTCTTTGTTTTGCATGTTTGCATCCTCATTCCATATCTAGAAGGGGTTGATTCTCAAGACATTTGCTCGATTAGAAAACAACTATTGCCATGGATAGGAGGTACCTAAAAAAGGAAGAAGACAATGTGGATGTATGTCACTGGTCTGAGGTTAACCATCGAGCACGCGGGGATAGTTTGACAGTTGATCACAAGACAGAGACATCAAAATATGCCCATATAAGTGTCAAACAGAACAATGTATGCAACAAAGCAATTATTCCTTGATACTTATGGCGACATAGCATATCTGCTACATGTAGAGGTGGATGAACCATTTCTCAAAGCATTGATTCAGTTCTGGAATCCTGGGTACTGTTGTTTTACGTTTAATGGTGAAGATATGATGCCTACATTTGAGGAGTATTTTGCACTTTTCAACCTACGCAAGGTGAAGAAGGACCGAGTCTATGCTAAACCTCTCAAGAACAAGAATGCGCACTTGAGGCTCAAATCTTTTGCTGGCATGGGGGATGGTTGGGTAAAAGGACTCATACGTAAAATATGAGGCAGCTTTTCATTTCCTTGGTGGAGCATCCGAAACATAATTCCCACTCATCCAGATAAGGAAAAGAGAGTGGATCTCTTGGCTATAGCAATTACGGCTTGGTCATCTTTTCGAGGGTATTGGGAAATATCGATGTGGCTTGCTAGATTTCTTTGAGCAGTTGAAAAAGGAAACTAATCCAGCACCAGCTGTACTAGTTGAAACCTTTATTTCTCAGAAAGCGTGCTGAAAGCTGGAAAGTGTGCGTTTCAAAGGGTGTGCACCTTTGCTCCAGGTTTGGGCCCTTAGCCATTTCTGGAAGTGTCCAACCCTAGTGTTGCATAACATACACTCACCAAACTTTTCTCCACTCTGTGAATTTCTGGTAGAGAAATGGCCGGTAGCTAAGAGGAATAAGTGGGCTGATATCTTCCAGGATTGCTGTGATCAAGACATCGTATGGAGAGTTTCATGGATGGGCCGCACCAAGGTGTTGTACAGGTGTGGGGATAATCAAGACATCGTATGGACAGTTTGTCCCCTTCACCAAGGGCCTTAATTTATTAGAATTTGAGTTTCAAGGAGAGTTCAGAGAGAAGATCCAAACTATTAATGATTCATGGAAACATTGCTACCTCATGGAAGTTAAGTTCAGTGTATGTTCATCACTGATTACGATGTATGGAGACATGTTAGGATGAATGATAAATTTTACCACCTACTCCGGGACAGGCTAAATCCTTGAAGGAACATCTGAAGGTGGTCCCATCAGAAGCTGGCATTCTGAGAACCGAGTTGAAGAGGGCCAAGGCTAAGATTGAAGACATACAAAGCCAACGCACGAAGGACTTATTTGAGGCAAGCCTAAATATGGATAAGTATAAAGGAGAGACAAATCGGGTAGTGAAGCTTTACAAGGACCTAGAAGCAAAATTTGAGATTAAAAGGGTGGATTTTCTCAAATTTCAGGCCACGGTTCGAAATGCTAATTTAAGGAAGACTCCAGAGTAGTGGAGGCAGGAAATTGAGCAGGCCATGAGAAAAGAAAGGTAGCGTGGCAAGAAAGAAGTTAAAAAATATAAACAATTGCTGACAGATGAGAAGAAAAGAGGGAAGCAGGTAGTTGAGAATGAAAATAACAAGCGGCCCTCGAAAAAGAAAAAAATGTTACTGCATGGAAGAGGAAGGCGCATGACAACAAGTTTCGTTCGTTTGAGTTGCAGATGTTATATGATAAGACAAATAGGAAGCTAAAGCAGAGCCAAGCCTCCATTATTGAGTTGCAAGCCAAGGTAGCAGACCTGAATCATTCACTGCACAGGTTCCAGAATCATCATACTTATATCGAACTCCAGGCCAGTCTAAGTGAAAATGATACAATGAAGAAGCAAGTATAAGCTATGGAAATCATTATTCAGGAGTACAGAATGAAGATTCTGGTTCTCGAAGATATCAATGAAGGGGGCAATGAATATTGGTTTACTTGGATTAGGGACAATGCCAGAGAGTTCCAAGAACGAAATGAATTCAACAAAAGCATCATGACCCAGATACAAGACGTGGCTAAGCATGTAAAGATGTTAGCTACTGAAGCTACGACTCTCCGCCAGTATGTCAGGCCAGTTGGTGAGGTGGGACCAAGACTCATATGGCTGATAGAGGAAATGAAGGAATTAGGTATTCGGACAGAAAGATATTTGTAAAAGAAAAAAAGAGAGGAGTTATTGTAATAAAGATCCTTCCATCCAATAAAGAGTTCGTTCTTTGAGCAATTACTTTATGGAATTAATGGCCCTTTGTTTACATTCAAGCATTTTTTTCCTTTTTTGCATTTCTTTGATTGTTTTGTGTTAGATTAATATCATTGCATACATATACATAACATAAGATTTTAATCGAAATAATTTACCCAAACAAAAAATTCAAAATAGCAAATCACAAATACGGTACCCGTTCCAAAACCAGAGCAATGGACAAAAGTATTGAAAATAGAATGACATCTCTCGAAATCAACCATAAGAGTACTCAGGACAGGCTGGATAAGATTGAGAGTGACTTGAAACATGAGATTGAATTGGCGCACAGAAAGATGGTTGGTTAGATTGCAGCCATGTTTGGGTTCAGAGACCCTGATGCTTAAGATAACCCAGAAAATGTTAACACTTTACCTCAGCTTCAGGCGATTCACCTTGAAATACCAAGAGGGGCCTCCCCGTTCAAGGCAAAATCCCCGCTCAACTTTGCAGAATCTTCTACTCGCCTATAAACTGAGCCAGTGGTCAACCCGGGGGTAGTGCATGATCATGAGGTCCCGGACCTTGATGAAATTGCTGATAAGGTCAACATGAACAAAAAAACTTGAAGATCGCTGTGACAAGTTAGAGGAGATCATTAGGACCTTCCAAGAAGGAAACACCCATGGAGGCATAGATGCTAGAGACCTGAGTCTGGTGTCCAACTTGACAATTCCTCTGAAGTTCAAGACTCATGACTTTGATAAATATGATGGGACTACATGTCCTAAGGCTCACCCGATTATGTATTGTCGCAGAATGTCTATGTACTTAGAAAATGAGAAGCTCCTCATTCATTGCTTCCAGGACAGTTTGTCTGGGTCCACCACTCACTGGTACAATCAGTTAAGCCGGGAAAGCATCCGAACTTAAAAGGATTTATCAAGAGCGTTCAGTGTACAGTACAAACATGTTGCTGATATGGTCCCAAACAGGCTTGTTTTGCAAGGGATGGAACAAAGACATAATGAAAGCTTCTGCCAATACGCTCAGAGATGGCGGGATGTGGCCGCTCAAGTTCAGCCGCCACTACTAGAGAGTGAGATAACACCCATGTTTGTGGACACCCTTAAAGGTGCTTTCTATGATCGTATGATCAATCATGCGACAAAAAGTTTTGCAGACATATTAATGAACGGAGAACTGATTTTGGCAGCTATTAAGAGTGGGAAACTTGATAGAGGAGAGATAAAAAACCATATAAGAAAAAAGATAATGAAGTCAACATGACAGGTGTTTATAACCCTAATTATTCAAAAAGGGTAGTCCTTAATAAGCCTGTCACCCAGAATACCAATCTTGTGGCTTCAAATCTGCCAAAAGATGAACAAAAATACTAAGGGAATAAGAATCCACATTTTTTCCTTATCCCTATGATGTATGGCGAGTTATTCTCCGAATTGGTTGAAGCACAGATGGTGCTACCACGACACGTTGCTCCCTTTTCTCCTTCATACCCGCCATGGTATGATGAGAAGGCTCAATACGAATACCATGCTGGGAATAGGGGGAAAACTATTGAGAACTGCACTGCCTTCAAAAGGTTAGTAGATGATCTACAGAAATCAGGCATGTTATCTTTTGATACTTCAGACGCAAAAGATAATCCACTGCCTAACCACCAGAAGACTGAAGTGAATGCAGTGGACGAGGAGGAAGACAAGTTGGTTAAGGAATATTTTGAGGAAGTTAAGGCACCTATAGCATGGGTATGGGCCCAAATGGTGAAGGCTGGACTACTAAGAAACAAGACATGGAAGTTGAAGGAGGATGGTAAGTCTCAAGAATTTTTAAAGATACTCAAACATAGTGAGTACAGTGTGGTGGAGCAGCTCCATAAACTCCCGGTAAGAATTTCAATGCTATCTCTATTGCTGAGTTTGGAGGGCCACTGTGATGCCCTTTTAAAGATCCTGAATTAGACTTTTGTTCCAAAAGAGATAATGACTGACAAGATGGATAAGTTGGTCAGCAACATTGCGGTGAATAATTTCATCACATTCGATGATGAAGAAATTCTCAAAACTGGGAGGGGATCTTACAAAGCCCTTTATATCTCTACTAGATGTAAGGGGCACATGCTGCCAGGGGTTCTTATTTACAATGGGTTAGCGTTGAATGTATTGCCTTTGGTTACCTTGAAAAAGCTACCGGTTGACCGCTCTCACATAACTGCATACCAAAATACTGTGAGAGCATTTGATGGAACCTAGGGGGATATTTTGGGGAAAATAGAGATACCCCTACAAATTGCCCCATCTACTTTTGAAATAGATTTCATGGTGATGGACATCAAGCCCACCTATAGCTGCCTGCTAGGGCGCCCCTGGATCCACACTACAGGGGCTGTTCCCTCCATTTTACATCAGAAGTTGAAATTCATAGTTGATGGACAGCTAGCGATAGACGGAGCTGAAGAAGATATCATCGTCTCGGTATCAAATGATGTCCCTTATATAGAAACAGATGAAGGTGCACTCGAGTGTCATTTTAGGACATTTGAGCTCATTAATGCTACCTTTGTCGCTGAAAGAAACAAGGTCCCTGAGCCAGAATTGTCAAATAACGCAAAGATGCAAGTCAAGCAGACTCTGGGAAAAAGGACAAAGGCTAGTAAAGGCCTCGACAAACAGCTTCAGAGGAGGCCATACCCCATGATGATCCCTGAAAAGAGAGAACGATTTGGCCTAGGCTACAAGCCCAACCCGATGTAGAGAAGAGCAACGATAAAAGATAGGCAGGAAAGAAAGAAAGCAAGACAAAATGGAGAAGAAATTAAATGGGAGCCAATGGCATTCCCACCTATCAGCCACAGTTTTAGGTCAAGAGGCATCATGAATCCCGACACTACAAATGATGAGGAAGAGAAAGGAAAGAAAGAGCTCGAGAAAGCTTTTGAAGAGCTGAACATTAATGCCACATCAGAGGAGGATGAGGGAAACAAGTACCTTTCCATGATACGCCATTGTTTAGAGCTGAACAACTGGACTGTGGAAGAAGTTCCTATAGCTTTTAGTTCATCCACAGAGTAATGCTCGAAACTAACTCTTTTGCCTTAGACCCGAAGGCATTAGAGATCTCTTGTTAAGGGTCAATGTCAAAAAACCATTATGGTTCTTATATCAATGAAATATGTTTTCTCAATAAATCTTATGTGGCAGACTTTCTTTATTTTTAAAAAAAAACACCGTAAACAAAGCCCAAAGCAAGTTAAAGAAAAAACCAAAATAAAAAAATCATCATTCTTTTGTTTGACTTTTCCTTTCTGATGTATACATATATATTCCATTTCTTTCAGGTTTTTAGATATCAATGGTACAAGTAACCCCGAATCTGATTTAGAAGTCAACTTCGAGTTGCCCATGTGTTTAGAAGAGGTCGAAGACTGCAAAGATGAAGAAGAATATGAAATGCCTAACGAGATGCTTAGGATGTTAGAAAGCAATGAGAAGCAAATTATGCCTCACGAGGAAGAATTAGAAGTTCTGAATCTCGAGTCTAAAGAAGAAAGGCGTGAGGTGAAGATAGGCACTTCTGTCACCACTGAGACTCAAAACAAGTTGATCAAGCTTCTATAAGGATATAAGGACATTTTTGCCTGGTCATATCAAGACATGCCTGGTTTAGACACTGGCATTGTTATGCATCGACTTCCCATCAGGCTCGAATGCAAGCCTGTGCAACAAAAGCTAAGGAGGATGAAACCTAAAATACTTCTAAAATCAGGGATGAAGTGAAAAAGTAGTATGACGCCGGTTTCCTCGAGGTGGTTAAGTATTCTGAATGGGTGCCTAACATTGTCCCAGTTTCGAAAAAAGGTGGGAAAGTATGAATGTGTTGATTATCGAGACCTTAATAGGGCAAGCCCTAAAGATAACTTCCCATTACCGCACATTAACACACTGGTGGATAATACAGTAGGGAATTCTCTTTTCTCTTTCATGGATGGATTCTCAGGGTACAACCAATTCAAAATGTGGCCAGAAGATATGAACAAAACAACATTTGTAACATGGTGGGGAAGCTTTTGTTACAAAGTCATGCCTTTTGGTTTAAAGAATGCAGGGGCAACTTGCCAACGTGCCATGGTAACCTTGTTCCATGACATGATGCACAAAGAGATAGAGGTATATGTTGATGATATGATAGCTAAATCCCGATCAAAAGACGAACATATCTAAAACTTGGAAAACTTTTTAAAAGGTTGAAAAAATTCCAGTTGAGACTCAATCCATCCAAATGCACTTCTGGAGTGCGAACGAGAAAGTTGTTGGGATTTGTTGTGAGTGAGAAGGGGATTGAAATCGATCTAGACAAAATTAAGGCCATACAAGAACTTCCTCCACCTTGGACGCAAAAAGAGGTTTGAGGATTCCTCGGAAGGTTAAATTACATTGCCCGTTTCATCTCCCAATTAACGAAAAAAATGCAACCCTGTATTTAAATTGCTTTGGAAAAATAATCCGAGAACATGGAATGAAGAATGTCAAGTGGCCTTAGAGGAGATCAAAAGGCAGTTGATGAATCCACCTATTTTGGTACCACCTGTTCCGGGGAAGCCCCTGATCTTGTACTTAACCGTTCACGAAAATTCAATTAGATGTGTATTGGGGCAGCATGATGAAACCAGGAGGAAAGAAAGAGCAGTCTATTATCTAAGAAAGAAGTTCACAGATTGTGAAACCAGATATTTCCCAATTGAAAAACAATGTTGCGCTTTGACATGGACAACCAAGAGGCTTAGGCAATACATGTTATACCACTCCACATGGCTGATATCGAAGTTAGATCCCTTGAAATACATGATAGAGGCACCAGCCTTTTAAGGAAAAATGGCTCGTTGGCAAATGTTACTTTCAAAATTTGACATTCAATATGTAAGCCAGAAAGCAATAAAAGGGGGTGTAATAGCAGACTTTTTGGTAAGCCGCGCTTTCGAAGATTACGAGGCCTTGAACTTCAATTTTTCTGATGAAGAACTAATGTGCATTTCGATTGACAAAGATAATAGCTTAGAGGAATCTTGGGTGATGAACTTTGATGGAGCTGCAAATGCATTGGGACGTGGCATTAGAGCAATTTTAGTTTCACTAGAAGAGGATTACTACCCTTTCTCTTATCGGTTAAAATTCTTATGCACCAATAACATGGCTGAATACGAAGCTTGTCTATTGGGTTTGCAAGCGGCGATTGAAAGAAAAATCAAAGTTTTAAGATTTTTCAGAGATTCTGCACTGGTCATTTACCAGATCCATGGAGAGTGAGAGACTACGGATGCAAAATTAATCAAATATCATTTGCTAATTCTTGAACTAATCAAGGAGTTCGACGAAATCACCTTCAAGCATCTCCCGAGAGAGGATAATCAAATGGTTTATGCCCTCGCTACTCTGGCTTCCATGTTCAAGGCTAGTGAAGGTATTGAAATAATGCCAATCAGGGTGCAAATGTTAGAATTCCCGGTCCATTGTTACAATTTGGAAGAAGAAGCTGATGGTCTCCTATGGTACCATGACATTTTACAGTATATGAACACTCAAGAATATCAATTACAGGCAACTGACAATGATAAGAAAACGATTCGAAAGTTAGCCACGGGCTATGTCCTTGATGGTGAGGTTCTATATAAAAAGAGTCGATATCAAGTGCTGTTAAGGTGTGTAGACGCTAAAGAAGCTCAAATGATCTTGGAAGAAGTGCATGAAGGGGTTTGTAGGACTCACCCTAGTGGCTTTACTATGGCTACGAGAATTATGCGCTTTGGATATTATTGGTCCACTAAGGAAATAGATTGCATCAGCTATTCCTGTAGATGCCAAAAGTGCCAGGTATATGCTGACAAGATTCATGCACCTCCTCTACCACTTCATGTCATGACTACCCCATGGCGGCCCTTCTCAATGTGGGGCATGGATGTAATTGGCCAGATTTACCCTAAAGCCTCGAACGACCACATGTTCTTCTTAGTGGCTATTGACTACTTCACAAAATGGGTAGGAGCAGCCTCACACGCGAATGTCACCAGGTCGGTTGTTTGCAAAATTTTGAGCAAAGAGATCATTTGTCGCTATGGCTTACCGGAGAGAATCATCACCGACAATGCATCCAATTTAAATAATAAGATGATAAATGGGGTTTGTGAAAAGTTCCAGATCAAACACCACAATTCGGTAAAATATCGCCCAAAGATGAATGTGGCTGTCGAAGCTACAAAAAGAACATCAAAAAGGTAGTCGCAAAGATGGCTGACACTTACACTGATTGGCATGAGAAATTGCCATTGTATGCCTATAGAACGGCTGTACGAACTTCCACTGGGGCAATACCGTTTTCATTAGTATATGGAATGGAGGTTATGCTGCCGATTGAACTTGAAATCCCTTCACTCTGTATTTTGATGGAGGCAAAACTAGAGGAGTCCGAATGGGTTCAAGCAAGATATGACCAGTTAAACCTCATTGATGAAAAAAGGTTGAAAGCAATTTGCCATGGCCAGATGTATCAAAGAAGAATGATACGACCATATGACAAGAAGGTCCACCTGAGGAAGTTCAGGGAATGTGATATCTTGCTAATGAAGATGTTGTCAATCCAAAAGGATTCGCGAGGAAAATAGGCACCAAATTAGGAGGGGACATATGTGGTATCAAAAGCTTTCGATGGAGGGGGCGCTAATTATGGCTAAAATGGGTGGAGACGAGCTCAAGAATCCAGTGAATTCTGATTCAGTTAATAAATATTATGCATGAAATGATGAAGAAAAAAAGAAGAAAAAAAAAAGCAAAACCCGTAAAGGGCGCTCAAAAGAAAAAAGAAGAAAAAAAAATAAAATAAAAAGAGAAGAAAAAAAGAAGAGAAAAGGAAGAGAAAAAAAAGAAAAAAAGAGCGTTCAAGATGAAAACCCGCAAAGGGCGTGATAAGTGTTCAAAAGTATTATTTTTCTTACCCTTTTTACTCATATTATTGTTAGACTTAGGCTTATATTAGTTGCATAATTAGCCATTCATGCATTAATCCATGTTTCCTTCCATCGTTGAGCTTGATTACATAACTTGGTAGTTTTTGTGGGAAAAGATGCTGCTTGGTGTGTTTTGTGTGTATGTGCAGGATCACTTGCCAAAGCAAGGCTAGAGCTAGTTGCCAGGGCAATGCATGAAGGAGATGCCGAGCTAGTTGCCAGGGCAATGCATGAAGGAGACGCCGAGCTAGTTGCCAGGGCAATTGTCGACAAAGAATAAGGTGATATGGTAGTCGAAATTGATGACTAGACAAGCCCAAGATGACGTGGAGCAAAGCCAAATCCCAAAGGAATTTGATTTCCATGAAAAGATTAAAGAAGAATTAAATTCCAAGAAGATATGAGAAGTTCTAGAAGGAATATAATTATAATAAAGAATTATATTCTTTAAAGATAATTTAATTCCAACTTAACTTCCTCCTCAAAGAAGGACTTTGACCTAGCCCTATAATTAGAGGCCATGCCGTCAACTCCAAGAGGGAGAGAGAGAGGAGAGAATTTTTGACAAGCATCTAGGGCAAGGAAGATTTCGACAAGCTTCATCCTTCATCTTTTTGTTTCTTGTTCAATTAGGTTCATGCTAGGGATTCTTTATCTTGTGTTTCTTTGGAACCTAGCAATGAACTAAATCTATTTGGCTAAGGTTATTGTGTCTTGTGGTTGTGAGAAACTATTGGATTTTATTTAGGTAATAAGAGTTTGCACTTTTCTATTCAAGGTTTATTCATTCTTGGTTCTTATTCTTGTTTGCGAGTGAATTGGGAGAGGATCTCGTAATTTTATCTATTTATCTAATATCGGGAGAGTTAGATTCAAGAAACAAATGAATATGATATTTATTCAATCTATTGATGGTGAAGATTAATCCGGCTTAGGAATAAGTTAAGGATTTCAACAGCTAAGAGGAGCGCAAGATTGGTTATTGTTCACCCTTGATTCACGCAGGGATGTATTATCAAGGCATGCACAAGTAGCTAGAGTTTCGACTTAGGGATAAGAAGAAACCATTGAAGAATGCTCTGCCGAACCTTGAAGGTTGCTGCACAGACGCCCAAGTAGTTGCCCAACTAGTCGCCCAGGCAACCATCGATTGGTTGCCAAGGTAACCCCGTTGTGCAAGTTGCCCGTGCACTCTTTTACCAAGATGATCCAATCGGCTATCACACCTCAACTCACGATAACCTGGCCTATCTCTCTCATTTGATCTCATTTATTCTTCTACTTTATTGCCTTCTAGTTTAGTTATTAGTTAAACTCCTACAATATTTATTTGTGTTTTTACTTTTTACAGTGCATGAGACTAGATTCTTGAAGTGGCACCAATCCCTGTGGAGACGATATCTTTTATACTATAACTTGCAACGTGTATACTTGCACAATTGTGTAGCACTTATTACGTGTAACAAGTTTTTGGTGCCGTTGTCGGGGATTGGCAATATATACTTTGTTTTTATTTTCTTGCATTTTCTTTTTACTTTTCTTGTTTAAGATTCAAAGGGCTAACAAACTTTGGTTTTGCATTGGTATATGAACAGGGCGAGATCGATTACACCAGAATATCCCTTTGATCTAGAAATCGAACGAACCTTACAAAGACTTAGACGAAGGATAAGAGTAGCAATGGCTAATCAAGACGGCAATATGAATCAAGATGTTCCAGCAGGAAGAGGAGTGATTCTTGCATGAAACAGAACTATTCGAGACTATCTTGAAGAAGATCTTGATGGACTTAATCCAGGAGTTGTCGCACCTGAAATTGAAGCACCACTTTGAGTTGAAACCGGTAATGTTTAATATGATCAACACAATTGGTCAATTTGGCGGCTCAGCAACTAAAGATGCACGACAACATCTTAAATCTTTCCTCGAGATTTGCAACTCGTTCAAAATACACGGAGTCACCCCAGATGTTTTACAATTAAGATTATTCCCCTATTCACTGAGGGATAGGGCAAAAACATGGTTGAATAGCATTCCTGCCGGATCAATAGGATCTTGGACTGATCTTTGTCGTGATTTCCTTGCTCGGTTTAATCCTACAAATTTGACTGATAAGCTTCATAACGACATTACTTCTTTTCGGTAGGCAGATGATGAATCCATGTGTTGTGCGTAAAAAGTGCTACGCAATTGTGCAAGTATACACGTTGCAAGTTATAGTATAAAAGATATCGTCTCCACAGGGATTGGTGCCACTTCAAGAATCTAGTCTCTTGCACTATAAAAAGTAAAAACACAAATAGAAGATTATAGGAGTTTTAAATAATAACTAATCTAGAAAGCAAATAAGTAAAAGAATAGAAGAGATCAAATGAGAGAGATAGGTCAAGTTATCGTGAGTTGAGGTGTGATAGCCGATTGGATCATTTTGGTAAAAGAGTGCATGAGCAACTCAGTTGCCGTGGAAACTTGCACAACGGGGTTGCCTTAGCAACTAATCGATGGTTGCCTGGGCGACTAGTTAGGCACCTACTTGGGCATCTGGGCAGCAACCTTCAAGGTTCGGTAGAGCGTTCTTCAATGGTTTCTTCTTATCCCTAAGTCAAAACTCTAGCTACTTGTGCATGCCTTGATAATACATCCCTGCGTGAATCAAGGGTGAACAACAACCAATCTTGCGCTCCTCTTAGCCGTTGAAATCCTTAACTTATTCCTAAGCCAGATTAATCTTCACCATCAATAGATTGAATAAAGATCATATTCATTCGTTTCTTGAATCTAACTTTCCCGATATTAGATAAATAGATGAAGTTATGAGATCCTCTCCCAATTCATTCGCAAACAAGAATAAAAACCAAGAATGAATAAACCTTGAATAGAAAAGTGCAAACTCTTATTACCTAAACAAAATCCAATAGTTTCTCACAACCACAAAGCACAATAACCATAGCCAAATAGATTTAGTTCATGGCTAGGTTCCAAAGAAACACAAGATAAATAATCCCTAGCATGAACCTAATTGAACAAGACAGAAAAAGATGAAGGATGAAGCTTGTCGAAATCGTCCTTGCCCTAGATGCTTGTCGAAAATTCTCTCTTCTTTCTCTCCCCTTGGAGTTGACGACATGGCCTCTAATTTATAGGGTTAGGTCAAAGTCCTTCTTTGAGGAGGAAGTTAAGTTGGAATTAAATTATCTTTAAAGAATATAATTCTTTATTATAATTATATTCCTTCTAGAACTTCTCCTATCTTCTTGGAATTTAATTATTCTTTAATCTCTTCATGGAAATCAAATTCCTTTGGGATTTAGCTTTGCTCCACGTCATCTTGGGCTTGTCTAGTCATTAATTTCGACTACCATATCACCTTATTCTTTGTCGACAATTGCCCTGGCAACTGGCTCGGCGTCTCCTTCATGCATTGCCCTAGCAACTAGCTCGGCATCTCCTTCATGCATTGCCCTGGCAACTAGCTCTAGCCTTGCTTTGGCAAGTGATCCAGCACATATACACAAAACACACCAAAGCAGCATCTTTTCCCATAGAAACTACCAAGTTATGTAATCAAGCTCAACGATGGAAGGAAACATGGATTAATGCATGGATGGCTAATTATGCAACTAATATAAGCCTAAGTCTAACAATAATATGAGTAAAAAGGGTAAGAAAAATAGTACTTTTGAACACTTATCACACCCCCAAACTCGAGCTATTGCTTGTCCTCAAGCAATGCAAACTAATAATTACCTGGCAAGACTTCAATTTTCACAAACTTAGCTTTGAACTTGATTTCAATTCTCAGAAACGGGCACAAAGTATGATTGGCTTTTCAATTTTCAGAAAACTTAGGAGTTACTCGGAATCAAACTATAATGCTTGTGAGTGTGTGCGGAATTGTGTGCAAGTTGATTTTTTAGATTCTATGCAAACAAGAGGTTTTCAAATTACTTCATTGGGTTCTTTTAACATGTCTTAACTAGAGCCAGTTTTGGGCACCTCTAGTGTTTTGTTTTTAGTTTTCTTAAGTTAATTAATTTATTCGACTAGAGCCGGTTTCGGGCACCTCTAGCGATCAATTTTTAGCATATACTAGAGCCAGTTTCAGACACCTCTAGCAATCAATTTTGTTAGCACATGCTAGAGCCAATTTCGGGCATCTCTAGCGATCAATTTTTTAGCATATGCTAGAGCCAATTTCGGGCACCTCTAGCATTCATCCAATTTTTATTCTAATCCCCCAATTTGTTTAATTAGCAACCTAAGTTCACTAGAATTCCTTAAATCAATCAAACCACAGCAGCGTTTCATCAAATTTAGCATCATAGTAAAATTCTAAGTTTTTCCATGGTTATCCTAGAATAAAAATTCTATCAATTAAGTGCATTGGCAAAGTCATCATCGGATATTCATAAAATCTAAGCAATTCTTGTTCCAACTAAAGGCATGGCAAGCAATTTATGTATCCTAAATGTAATACTTAAGATGAATGTAACTAAACATGGTAACTACTAATAACAATCCCCCCCAAACTCGAGTGAGGCATTGTCCTCAATGCATGCATTAAAGAAAATAAATAAATAAAAATAAAATGCAAACGAGGACTTACTCCGAGAGTTTGTCGTCGTGGATGGTTAGTTTCCTTTTGGTTGGTGTCTTGATTCTCTTGCTTGAACGCGATGGTTGTTTTCTTGTTGCCGGTGGTGGAATCGATCCTCGTACGGGGTTGTCCTCATCGTCGTCTTCATCAATGTCATTGGCTTTTCGCTTGGAGGATTCAATTGGTGCGGTCTTTGTTGGTGCAATGGAGGACTCGTCCGAATCTGAAAAATCAAACAATGATTTCGTACGAGTTGATTCGGGCATAGGTGATTTACCTTTGGCTTTTGTAGTGGTTTCCGGGATGTCTTTAGCTTTGGTTGTCGTGGCATCTTCAGGGTTTGTTGCCATGGCATCTGCTTGTGCAGGCACGATGTAGGTTGTAGCGGCATCATCTGTTGCGGTTACCGTGGTAATTGCTTCATTGGCTGCCGGGGTAAGGATCTCGACAGGAAAGATTGGGAACGGCACGCGATTGTCCGGGTACTTTTCTAGGATGACTTGGGCATTAGGGATTGCCGGGGCGACAGGAGTTGCTGCGGCAATTGGAGGACTTGAGGATTTTTCCGGTGCCTCTCCCATAAGTTTTCGAATTTGTGCTTGATTCCAACCGGACTTTGGTAGGGCCTTGCATCTCCTTGCAAAGATTAGAAATTAAGCAAGGGAAGAAAATAGAACCCTTATCTTTTGAGCTACATACAAAAATCTCATCACAAATAATTTTTCCAATGTTAATGATGCGATTATGCAAGATAGAATGTATGAGCAAAAGAAGTGGTATATCAATGGTAGTATTGTGTGTGGTAGGTATTAAAGAAGTTTTAACAAACTTATTCCATAGTTTTGCCTTGGGTTTAAGACGAAGGCGATTTACCGTGCCCTTGTATTTACCGTCGTTCCAATGAGTTCCTGGTTGAGTGAGTCCTTGAAGCACCTTGTCGAGTTGTTTGGGCGTGATTTGATCAACGAAGGCTTGATGCCCGTCCTTCTCAATGTAAAGCCCATAAAAGGTGTTAACGTTTTTGGGGCTTATGAGTATGGCCTTGTCAAGAACAAAAACATAAGGATTATCCGGTTTAGGTGAGTGAGCATAGAATTCTCTTACCCATGAGATGTTACCCGGTTCCGATTGATGGCAAAAGATTTGCCACTTTTGATGTGCAATCCCCTCAAAGATGAATAGTTCAAGGCCGAAATCTTGATGAGAGTTGGAGTATTCAAAGCCTTGTTCTTCGTAAATCTTCCATCTTTTAAACTTGGAGTGAAATCTTTCTTGAACAACCGGTGTAGCAAACTTCTTGTATCTTGGTTCTTTGGAGGAACTTGGATGAACTAAAAATTTAATTTTGGATGCCATGGATGATCTTGGTTGTGAGTTTTATAAAAAAAAATAAAATAAAAGAAACTAAAGAGTTGCAAGATGAAAAGTAGGAATAGGTTTCTTGGAAGTTAAGGGTGATGGGTTTTTATAGAAAAGTAGGTAGTAAATATGGTGGGTGGGATTAATTTTTGGAAAGACGAAAAATAGGGTTTCGGTTTAGGGGAAAGGTGACGGCAAGGGGGTTTAATTAGGGTAAGTTGGAGGCTGCCTTAGATTCAGCCCATTAATTTCCTTGTTGAAGATATTTTCCTTCTTGGATCAAAATTCCTCTTTATCTTGAACTCTTTTCCTACAATTCAAAGACAAATCAAATAAGGATTAAAATTAAAGATAAACTAATAAAAGAAAATAAATAAAGATGTGTAAAGGTATTCTTAAACTTAAAGAAAGATAAAACAAAAGAAAATAAATCTATCCTAAAAAAATAATCGAAAGTAATAAAAAATAAAAAATAGAAAAATTAAAATTAAATAGTTTGACAAAATTAAAATTAAAAATAAAAATAAAAATAAAATATCGAAAGGAGAGCATGCTCATGCATCTCCTAAGGTGACCACTTCTTTGTTACGTTCCACATGGGCACCATTGTAGTGCTTTAATCTTTGTCCATTAACTTTGAATTCATGTTCGTCAGTGATGGACTTGATTATAACGGCACCATGGGAGAATTGTTTGACAACTTCGAATGGTCTCGACCATCTTGATTTCAGCTTTCCCTGGAAAAGTTTTAGCCGAGAATTGAATAAGAGAACTAGTTGCCTTGGCGTGAATTGCCGCGGCAATAGTTTCTTGTCCTGCCATTGCTTTGTTTTCTCTTTGTAGATTCGTACATTGTTATAGGCGAGTGCACGAAATTCTTCTATCTCGTTGAGGTCTAACAAATGCTTTTTTCCGACACTTTCCCAATCCATATTCACGGTCTTGATTGCCCAATATGCCTTGTGTTTGATTTCCACCGGTAGATGGCATGTTTTGCCATAGACAAGTCGGAAGGGGGACATACCTAAGGGTGTTTTGAATGCAGTGTGATATGCCCAAAGTGCGTCATCTAGTCTTAATGACCAGTCATTCCTAGAGGGATTTACAACTTTCTCGAGTATACCCTTCAATTCTCGGTTGGAAATTTCTGTTTGCCCGTTGGTTTGTGGGTGATATGCCATGGCAATCTTGTGTGATACGCTGAAGCGTTGCAACATCTTGGCAATAAGTCTGTTGTCAAAATGCTTGCCTTCGTCACTGATAATTGTGTAGCGAAGGTCTCGCTAAATAAAAACGATTGTTTTTGAAATGCTTTTTTGAAAGGTGTTTGTGATATTTAAAAATATTTATTCCGCAGGGTTTACAAAAAAAACCTCATAAAAATGGAGTCGCCACCGGCCACTTAGGTAGGCCGGACACCACAAAACCAGAGATTCAAAAAGACAGGGTTCGAAGTCGGTTACGGATGGGGAAGGATTAGCACCCCCACACCGCCCAAAAAATTGGTACTTTAATAATTATCGCTTTATTAATATTGGATTTTCCGGATTAGAGTGGCGATTATTTTAAATTTCAGTCATAATTGCGAATATATTTTAAGGGTCCCGTTATCCGAGAATAAACGCCCAACCACTATCACTACGCTTGATACTGGCCCCGTTTATGCTCGGATAAAAGGAAACCGCATTAACAATTTATATCTCAATATGCAATCTTAATGGCAAAAATATAAAACATGGTAAAATGTTTAAATGTAGTAAATATTGTCATAACAGAATGTTAATCTAACATAGATGATATTCTAGACTAAAACATGCATATACATATTATTCTAAATAATGATAAAAAAACAACTATCATATATCAAAATAATAAGGCAGGAATGAGTACATATATACGAACAAGTATTTCAAAAAGACATGCATACTGGTGATAAAACATATTTCAACATATACGAGTCCACATGTCGTACAAAAAGGGTAAATATACTAATATGTAGCCCTAAAAAATAAGAAAGCACACACACATATAAAAAATACTAAATATGCCATGTACGAATTAACTAAAACATAACATGCTTGATACGGATAACCGGATAAAAACATAAATATTATATTTAACACATATATACATAAAAACATAAAACGAGTCATATACGAGAGACATAAAATAAAATAATATCAACATATACGATTATAATACGAACAATAATATTTACAAAGAAAACAGGACTGAAATGAAAGAAAAACAAAAGTCAGTGGCAGAAATTAAAGAGCAATAATATGTAATTTGGGGACGAAATTGCGAAACAAACGAAACCTAAAAGGACCAGAATTGTAATTAGACCAAGGGGCAGACCCAAAGTGAAAAATTCAAAAACGCGGGATGGTTAAGGGCGTAATTTTCCCATTTAGAAACTGATTCGGTGTAATTTAGTGACTAAATTGTAGGGGGTGTCTGATGTCACGGAAGCAACAAATTCATGCTCTACTTCGTCATTTTGAATGTAGGGGGTGTCTGATGTCACGGAAGCAACAAATTCATGCTCTACTTCTACGGTGACCAATTTGCCTTCGACTACAAATTTTAATTTCTGATGTAATGATGATGGGACAACTCCTGCGGAGTGGATCCAAGGTCTTCCCAGTAAGCAGCTATAAGATGGTTTTATGTTCATCACCACAAAATCGATCACATATTCAGTTGGTCCGATCAATAGGGGCACTTCAATTTTCCCCATTGTCCCTTTTTGCGTACCATCAAAGGCTCTTACCGAGTTGTAGCAAGGCTTTAGGTGCGAACCATCTATTGGCAATTTTTGCAGGGTTACCATAGGCAAGACATTCAGTGCTGACCCGTTGTCGATCAGTACGCCTGGTAAAACATACCCTTTGCAATGGGTAGTGATGTTAAGGGCTTTAGTAGATCCCATTCCTCCCTCCGGGATCTCATCATCACTGAATGTGATATGATTATAGACAGTAATATGCCCCACTATCATGTCCAGGTTTGTTACAGAAATGTCCTGGGGCACAAAAGTTTGATTCAGCACTTTCAATAGCGTCTCCCGATGCTTCTCTGAACTCAAGAGCAATTCCAAAGATTGTGATTCTGGCGGTTGTTTCCGTAGTTGTTCCACTACGCTGTACTCGCTATGTCTCAAGAACTTTAGAAATTCTTTGGCCTGGGCCTCAGTTACCGGCTCATTTATCTTTTGGGGAGGTTCTTCTCCAAATATCTGCGTAGGGCTAACTGCTGCATTCTTCCCCCTATCTTTTTCAGCTGCTCTCAAAGCCTCGGAGGAATAACATCGGCCGCTCCTTGTGAAATGGCCTGCTTCACCAACGTTCACATTGTTCTGGCTTTGTTGGTCTTCCAGCGTAGACTCTTTTACCTGTTCGCGTTCTGATTTTTCTGACATGGTCACATTCGCGGCATAATTCCAGGGAATTTGTCGCATGTCTTTGAATGGGAATGGGGATGGTGCTGAAATGACGATCTTGGGATTTATTTTGCTGGTTTCTCCTTGGGAGACACATGTATTCCCTATCCTGGGAGAGATGATAAAAGGTCTATCCTTCCCGTATCTAGTTTTAGGGCTATCTGTCATGTGCACGTCTGATCCCTTCCCCATGGGTTCCTCAAAGAATTCAATTTGTTTTTCATTCATCAACTTCTGCACCAATTTCTTGAACTCTTCACATTCTTGGATATCGTGACCTTCAGTCTGATGGAATTTGCAATACTTTCCACATTCTTTCTGCCTTATTATCATGCCTTTATTGATCATACGAGCCATGCATAACTGTTGAAATACCCACCGTAAAGGAGACTTGACTTCTGACACGTCATCCTTTATCCTCCTGGTAAAGCATTCTTCTATAGCATTTACCCCTCTGCTCCCATGATTAGGCAACGGGTTGTTGGCTACTCTAGGTTCTTCAAACTTCAATATCCCGGAATCGATTAAGTTCTGCACAAGCTTTTTGAAGGCAAGGCAGTTCTCAGTGGGATGTCCAGGGGTACCGCCGTGATAGTCGCAATGTGCGCTTGGATTATACCAGGGCGGGAAGGGTGGATTGACAGGATTAACGATGTATGGTCGGACCAAAGTCGCTTCATACAACCGGGAATAAAGCTCGAGTATGAAAGGTAGGGAGTGAAAGTTCTCCTCTCTTTATCCTTTCTGGTGACTCTCTCATCTCTTTGATTCGAATTTTGTGTTTTTCCCACAGGTGCTTGTGGCTGTGAGACTGTGAAGTTCTTCGGGGCGGTATAGGTGCTGGTGGTGTTTACTTCATTTCTCTTGTTATACTTTCGAGACCCTTCCCCACCATCAATTCCGCCGCTCTTATTTGCGATTCGAGAGACTCCGATCCCCGATTAAGTCGGTGAAACTCTTGTGTTGTGTTATTGATGAGGCGGTCGAAGAGTGCCCCTTTCAGAGTGTTGACAAATAATGGCGTGATTTCATGCTCCGGGATAGGTGGCTGGATTTGGGCGGCTACTTCTCTCCACCTTTGGGCATATTGCCGCAAGCTTTCATTTGACTTCTGCCCCATATTTTCTAGCATGATTCTGCTAGGGATCATGTCTGTTACATGTTTGTATTGCTCGGAAAATGCTTTAGACAAATCTTTCCACGTCTTGACATTCACTTTGCTTAACTGAGTATACCAACGTAACGCCGCTCCAGTTAGACTATCCTGGAAACAGTGGATCAGTAGCTTTTCATCTTTATGGTAAGCCGCCATTTTTCTGTAATACATCGTTATGTGTGTAGAAGGACATGTGGTTCCGTCATATTTATCGAACTCTGGCGTTTTGAATTTTGGCGGCAAGACAAGATCAGACACCAGACTTAGGTCACTAGCGTCGTTTCCTGATTCTTCATTTGATTGTAACGCTTTAAATTTTTCTTCCATGAGGCGAAATCTTTCTTCCCACTTTCTTTCTACCTCATTTCGGATCCTTTCGACCATATTCAGGTCCGGCACTTCTTCTTCATAAAGTGCTTCGGTATCAAGGGGTTGAGTTTTAGGTGCCCCTACTTGAAAGCTGGAAGACATTCCTGTAGGGTCAATATACACCTTCCTAGCCTGGTTTGGTGCAGTTGGTTGAACCTTGAAGTGAGCCGGGGTACCTTCTGGTTCTGGAACATTTTCTCCTTCTACTCGTTTTCCAAGACTTCTTGCCAGCAATGCAGTTATGTCAGAAACTATTGATGTTTGTGATTGCGCGATCTGATCACTAAGGCTTCTCTGGGCCTCTTCAAGCCTTGTCTCAAGCTCTCTCTGCCCTCTTTCTAGACTGATTATTCTTTCTTCTATGAGCCTTTTTTGTAGCCGGGTAAAGTATAGGTGATGAATGATTGCGGGTTAACACTACATAGAATGCCACAATATTCATATTGTTAATATGATTGCAAAAAAGAAATAAATGCATGTACAATGATGCAAATGTTATGATGCAAATGCAAGAATGCATGCAGACAAGGTACTGATTCCGCTGGTAATCACCCTTTTGAATTACTTCCACGGGAATTAAAGGGTCTTGATTACAACAAAATTCGTGTTACAAAGTAAAGATCCCTAGTACAAAAGATCTAATCACAGAGTCCTATAGATAGACTCTAGCTCTATCTCCTAACTTTCCAATTGCCTTGAGCAGCTTGAGGAACCTAGGAGCTTCTTCCATTCCCGGGGCTATAAAAGGTCGGAGTGTCTCAGCCTCGACAGCTAAATCATTTACGTGTCTGGCGACTCGCTGTATGTCCACCATTAGATTTGCGTAGTACTGGTCTCTGTCTTGTACCATTCGAGCAGCGTCGCGTAATCTCTTTTGCCAATAGGTGTCTCCTCCGGCTGCAGCTTCCTCGAATACATTAATTCTTTCCTTGTAATCCTCCACAACTGCTTCGAGGGACCCAATTCGTGCTTGTAACACACCCACTTCGCGTTCTCTTTCTTACAGCTCGGCGAAATTATTCTTGTGGCAGTACATTCGAAGTGAGTGTTCGACTTCCGTCATCTTTCCTTTTAATTCATCATTTTGACTTTGGCTTTGCCCCAATTTTTGAACAGTGTCATCGTACAGTTTATGCATTTCTAATGATGCATTTCCGGCTATTCATGGATTTTCTTTTCCATACGGCGACACTTTCTCTCTCATGATGGACAGCTTATTTCCCCTTGCTGATTTCTTGTCTGAATCTTTCTCTCTCTTGATCAATGGCCTTCTTGGTGGACCGTTTTTCTTCCTCCATAGCCAAACGACAGCTTTCAATCTCTTTCTCGATCGCTCTTTTGTTAATTTCTCGTTCTTCTTCCACCAAACGGATGCCGTTCATTCTTTCTTTTTCCACAGCTATGAACTGACTCCGGCCGGCCTTTTGTATTTTTGCTTGTAATAGGAGGGCATTTTTTTGATAAAGAGTATTTTTGTCACTCAAATCTGCATTTAATTTCTTCAATTGCCTGATGATCCCGTCTCACTCATCAACTTCTAAGCTTGCCTTATAGAGCTCGCTCGCATGTAGGGTTTGTTGAATGTCCATCTTCCTTTTAACTTCTTCGAGTTCACTCCTTAGGATATCGGCTTCGGACGGTACCACCCTTGTAAGCTCTTCGAGTGACACTGTTGGTCCTTGATCAGATTCAGGAATCACATTATTAACCCTCAACCGTCTCCAAAGATCATAATCTGGGGTAGTCATGTGCTCGGTATCTCCTTCTACCCTGATCCGGTAACAATGATCCCAGGCCCTCATGATGGTCTGAATTTTTCCTTTGAACTCTCCTTTGAAAAGAAATTCAGTTTGGCTTAATCAAGCGGTATTGGGAATGAACTGTCGTGATCCGAACTGCCGAGACACTAAAAGTGGAGCACAAGCGATCCCTCCATGTAATCCTAACATCATCAGCCAGTTGAAGTCACCACAACTGTATAGAAAATAATTAACTTTACCGAGCCATGGGACCCTCCATGCTATGTCCTCATCTCGAATGTTCCTGAAGAAACTGGTCCACATTTTTGTTTTCAAATCTTCTCGCCATTCCTTTGCTAAGTATTTTCGTAAAGGCGAAAAACCTTGGAAGGATATCCCCGGCAGGACCCGCGTCGGCGTCTTCCACATATGACTTTGGATCCATACTTGTAATAATAAGCGTGCGCAGCCAAAAAAACGTCATTCTTCATGCTTCCGGCTAGCGTTTAAAGAAATGAAAGTCTCGACCAAGATTGCTGGTACCGGGTTTGCTTTCCGTTTCACCCGCTCAAATAAATCCAGAATGGCTATGTCAATGTTCCCGAGTACTCTGGGAAAGATCACCAAGCCATATATTCCTAAAGCGAATAAGTCAATTTTCTTTGCCTAAATGCGGATGTGTCAATATGACGTCCCGAATACTCTCCCATGCAAAGACTGTATTATCTCCTCGGATTTGAAGGAGGCCACTAACCCAATCATCACTTATTCCTGCAAAGGCTTTGAGTTTGGCAGTGTAATTCTGATTCCTTGGAGGCTTCGCGTGGATCCAATCTTCCTGAATATTTTTCTGGTTAAGTAAAGCAGTGTACTCTTCTACCGTAGGCATCATGTCCTGCCCATTGAAGGCGAAGCAGCAAAAAGCCGGATTCCAGAACTGGACTATAGCTCGGAGTAGGGGCTGGTTGATCCGAACATATAATAGCTGCGCGATGTCGCCATAACTATTGCTAAATAAGTCTTGTAGTGTTCGGTCCCATCTTTCCCAAATGCTTTGAAGATCCCACAAGTCGTTCTGTTGGAGACTCACATAGGTATATCCAGCTATTACGCGTTCGTTAGGCAGACTGTCCCCTTGGATTTTCTGGTTGACCTCTGACCAATGTCTGACTGACAAATTAAGCTCTTCTTTCCTAAGACACCTTTTTTCCATAATGAAAGACTTTCTGACCAGGCAAACCACTTGATCCAGTACCTTTATGTGATGCAAATGCAATGATGTATGAGAAAAAGAACAAAAAGCGAAAAGAAAACAAGTCAGTACCAGATAAAATTGATAAATATATAAATAAAATGACAAAATTAAACAAGAATAAACACACAAAACAACCCTATTTATCCCGTCTAAAACCTAAGGTTATCCGCATGGCTCTAACAGGGTAGGTTTCTATGTTCTCTACATGCAGTTTTGGTTCTAGGAGGTACCCGAATTGTCCTTGTTGTCCTCTACTAAAAGTAGGAAGGCCCCCGATCATCACCCATTATAGGCTCCTTTCAACCGGGTTCAATTCAGGGGGACCCATTCGCTTATGCCCATACGAAGGAACGATATCCTTACGAAAGCATAAGGTACTCGAGCCCCGAAGGTACTTGCTAGGCCCATACGGGAGAACGATATCTCCACGAAAGCATTAGCGTTTTCCCCCCACTTAAAAAGACGGGTTTATATGCCATAATTTAAATGCGTTAAAATAAACGTGCAATTATGACCGAATGTTAATTTAATAGTCACTTTAATCCGGAACTTCCAATATTAGTAAAGCGGTAGTTATTTTAAAAGCTTAACTCTCATTTGTTTTTTCGAAAAAACAAAAATGTCCCCAGCGGAGTCGCCATCTGTAGCGAAGGTCTCGCTAAATAAAAACGATTGTTTTTGAAATGCTTTTTTGAAAGGTGTTTGTGATATTTAAAAATATTTATTCCGCAGGGTTTACAAAAAAAACCTCATAAAAATGGAGTCGCCACCGGCCACTTAGGTAGGCTGGACACCACAAAACCAGAGATTCAAAAAGACAGGGTTCGGGAGTCGGTTACGGATGGGGAAGGATTAGCACCCCCACACCGCCCAAAAAATTGGTACTTTAATAATTACCGCTTTATTAATATTGGATTTTCCGGATTAGAGTGACGATTATTTTAAATTTTGGTCATAATTGCGAATATATTTTAAGGGTCCCGTTATCCGAGAATAAACGCCCAACCACTATCACTACGCTTGATACTGGCCCCGTTTATGCTCGGAATAAAGGACACCGCATTAACAATTTATATCTCAATATGCAATCTTAATGGCAAAAATATAAAACATGGTAAAATGTTTAAATGTAGTAAATATTGTCATAACAGAATGTTAATCTAACATAGATGATATTCTAGACTAAAACATGCATATACATATTATTCTAAATAATGATAAAAAAAACATCATATATCAAAATAATAAGGCAGGAATGAGTACATATATACGAACAAGTATTTCAAAAAGACATGCATACTGGTGATAAAACATATTTCAACATATACGGGTCCACATTTCGTACAAAAAGGGTAAATATACTAATATGTAGCCCTAAAAAATAAGAAAGCACACACACATATAAAAAATACTAAATATGCCATGTACGAATTAACTAAAACATAACATGCTTGATACGGATAACCGGATAAAAACATAAATATTATATTTAACACATATATACATAAAAACATAAAACGAGTCATATACGAGAGACATAAAATAAAATAATATCAACATATACGATTATAATACGAACAATAATATTTACAAAGAAAACATGACTGAAATGAAAGAAAAACAAAAGTCAGTGGCAGAAATTAAAGAGCAATAATATGTAATTTGGGGACGAAATTGCGAAACAAACGAAACCTAAAAGGACCAGAATTGTAATTAGACCAAGGGGCAGACCCAAAGTGAAAAATTCAAAAACGCGGGATGGTTAAGGGCGTAATTTTCCCATTTAGAAACTGATTCGGTGTAATTTAGTGACTAAATTGTGACTTTTTGAAAACTCAGAGGGACTGGGACTGTGATTATACCATGCGGCAAGACAAAAATGAAAATATTGAAAACGCGGTGGGATTAAGTGTGTAATTTACCCATTTCAAAAATAATAATAACTATAAAAAGCCCGTTTTTAGACCGAAACCCATTTTTCCCCATTTTTGTTTCATTCTTCAGTTTCCCAGATAACCATGTTCATCTTTTTCTCTCAAGTGTTCTTGAGAAACCCAGAATCCGGCGGCCGGCCGCCGTATTCTCCGCCGCCGGCCGCCGCTAACCGGCGCCGGTTGGCTCCCAAAATACACCAAAACCTTCCCCTTGTCGTCCTCAACACGAATCCGTGGTTGGATTCAGAGGATCCCCTTTTATTTATCCTAGATCTAAGAAATACGAACCCCAAAAATATATTTTTTTAGACCAAAACGAAACCACAAGGGGTCTTCCCCTCCCTTTTGTTCACTGGGATCGGCTTTAGAAGCCGAAAGGCTTGTCACTGAGAGGAGGGGAAGACCCTGATGACAGAGCCGGTAAGACTTCTTTTCTTGTTTCTTTTTATTTCTTTTTGTGTTTTCATATATGCATGCAAAGAAAGCGGTAAGAAAAAGACAAAAAATTACCACTAGATCCTTTTTTGATTATCTTGGTTGGTTACAAGTTTACGGTTTTACAAGCTTTCTGTTCTTTTTTTGTGTTACTACTCTCTCTGTTTTTTTTTTGCTCCTTTTTGCTCGCTAAAAAAATTATCCCCGTTACAACAGCCCCGTTTCATATATATTACTGTGGAGCACGCGCCTGGCAGATATTTTCGACTTCCATTGCATCGTGGCCGTTGGATCAGATTTTGATCCAACGGCCCACAGTTACCTGCACATTGTAATTAGATAGGATTCAGATTTGGGCCAAACGGGCCTTGTAATTGGATTTGTAATTGGACTTGGATTTTATTTATTTGGGTTTAATATATATTTAATTTTTCATTTTACTAGCCCAATAATAATAATAGTATACTTATAACAGCAATACATACGAAAATATATTAATATAATATTCTAGTATACGTACGTATAATCATACATATAATTAACATGACATCTATATACGCTTATACCCTAGATACATACGCGACATACATACACCCCTAATACGTATACATAGCTTATACATGTACACATCACCTTATATTAGTAACATTCATATAATAAAATATACATGCAATATTAATATATATACAAGTGAAAATGAGTGATTACAAATTGCTCTCGGCATCCCAAACCGTGTAAATATGTTTTTCTGTAAGAATCGTTGCACGGTCTTGGAATCGTTGTTGGGAACTACAGCTGCCTCAACCCATTTAGACATGTAGTCGACGGCAAGTAGAATGTAGAGGTTGTCGAATGAAGATGGGAAAGGTCCCATAAAATTGATCCCCCATACATCGAATGGAGCGGCATCTCATGTCGTCTAGAGATATTGCCCGTCCTCTGGCAACTATCACATTGCTTGTAAAAGTCTTGGGCATCTTTGTACAATGTTGGCCAATACAAACCGGATTGCAAAACTTTGGCCACGGTACGAGTTCCTCCAAAATTTCCTCCATAGGGTGAAGAATGGCATTGCCGGAATATATTCTGCTGCTCTTCTTCAAGGACACATCGGCGTATAACCTAATCTGTACATTGTTTAAACAAAAGATGCTCGTCCCAAAAGTAATGCTTAACATCATGGCATAACCGCTTCTTCCCTTGGTGAGTAAGGCCATAAGGTAAAATGCCACAAACAAGTAAATTAACTAAATCCGCGTACCAGGGTATTGCCGAGGCATATGCTGCCGTGGCGACTGCTCCTAAAATTGCCGAGGTGTGCGCATCAAGGGCTGCTGTGGCATCGAGAGTTATCGAGGTGTGCGCGTCAAGGGCTGCTACGGCGTCGAGAGTTGCGGAGGCATGCACGTCCATGGTTGCCGAGGCAACTAAAAGTTGTTCATCAAGGAATGCATCGCATATCTCTAGATCTGCGTCCTCCTCCCTATTGCGTTCTTGTGTAGCATCAACATTTTGATCAGCTTCTTTTCCTGGTCAATTGACTAGCCAATTTGCCTCTTCTTGTTGTTCCTCATTGACCGGTTCTTCATACTCCTCAGGTTCCTCTTGATCGGCAATGTAGTTACCGAGGCAACTAAATTCCTCGTCGAAGTTAAACTCTACCGTGGCATGAAGAAGTTGGCATTCTTCTGGATCATCGGCATGCCTTAGTGTTTGGAACACATTTAGTTTAACTTGCTGGTCATTCACCCTCATTGTGAGTTCTCCCTTTTCAAAATCGATCAAGGTTCTCCCTATTGCTAGGAATGGTCTCCCAAGAATGATAGGTGCATGCTCATCTGCTTCACAATCCAAAACAATAAAGTCAGCAGGAAAACTAAATTTATCAACTTTTACCAGTATGTCTTCAATTTTTCCCTCTGGATGCTCATAGGATCTGTCGGCTAGCTGTAGCATAACTGTTGTAGGTCTTGCCTTCCCGATTCCTAGTTTCTGGAAAACCAATTTAGGCATCAAATTTATGCTAGCCCCAAGGTCGCATAATGATTTCCCGACATACTAGTTTCCAATGGAACAGGGTATTGTGAAACTTCCGGGATCCTTCAACTTAGGTGGCATACAATTGTGCAATATTGCCATGCATCCCTCTGTTGCGGCAACTGTTTCAAACTCTCCTAGCCTTGTTCTCTTGGACACAATGTCTTTAAGAAACTTGGCATAGTTTGGCATTTGTTCAATTGCTTCCACCAATGGCAAGTTGATGTGGACTTTCTTTAGGATATCAAGAAACTTCTTGAATTGATATTCTTGCTTTTGTCGCTTCAACCTTTGTGGGAATAGTGTTGGAAGTCGGATATCTTCGATCCTTTCATTGGTTTGGAACCTGATTGAAGGCATTGCCGGGATAACTGAAGTTGCTGAGGCATTATAAATTGGGGTTGCCGAGGAATGCTTATCACAAGTTGCTGAAGCATCCTTATCATCGGTTGTCGAGGCATGCTTATTGTGGTTGCCGTGGTAATTCCTGGTTCAGCATCTGAGGCTTTGCCTCTAGGCTCTTCTTGATCTTTTTGTGGTGTTTTGTTTGATGAGCGGGCTTGAGCCTCTTTAAGTTGTTGGCCACTTATAGTGGTGATTGCCTTACATTGCTCATGGCCAGTTCCTCTTGCGACTTCAGTATCGCTAGGTAAATCTCCTTGCGGTCTAGTAGTCAGATTTTGAGCAAACTGTCCAACTTGATTTTCCAATGATTTGATTTCCGCCTCTTGGTTTTGCAATCTCATCTCGGTCCTATTAATAAAAGCATCAGTTCTTTTTATGAATTTACTATTCTCAGCCATATAAGATTCAGTTTTCATCATTAAAGCATTGAGAGAATTTTCCAAAGAACTAGATGTTGTCGGTTGTTGCTGCGGCAACTGTTGCGTGGTATATTCTGCTGGAATCCCGATGCTTGTGCATTCTGATTGTTCTGGTTTAGAGCATTGTTGGGATTACTCCATGAAAAATTAGGGTGCTTCTTCCAAGCTGGATTGTATGTATTGGACACCACATTGTTGTTCCGATTGTAATTCTCCACATAGAAGCTGGATTCTACATACGTTCAGAAGAATCATGGTTGTCGCCACATAACTCACAAAAAGAATTAATTACCTTGACCTCATGTGTGTTGTTTGGTTTCTGCATGTTCTGGACCATCTTGGTTAAAGTGGCCAATTGTGCCGAAATTGAATCTGATGATCCTAGTTCATGTATTGTGGCTTGGCGTCTAACTCCTCCTCTTCTAGTAGAGGGGAATTGATAATCATTCTTGGCTAGCCTGTTTAGAATTTGCATTGCTTCCTCCGTTGACTTATCTAGGAGTATGCCGTTTGCCGAGGCATCTAGCATCATTCTTATTGGTGTATTCACAGCGTTGTAAAACATTGCTATTTGAGTCCACACCGGGAATCCGTGTAGGGGGCATTTGTGTAGAAGTTCTCTATATCGCTCCCAAGCCTCGTACATGGATTCATCATCTGCCTGCCGAAAAGAAGTAATGTCATTACGAAGCTTATCAGTCAAATTTGTAGGATTAAACCGAGCAAGGAAATCACGACAAAGATCGGTCCAAGATCCTATTGATCCGGCAGGAATACTATTCAACCATGCTTTCACCCTATCCCTCAGCGAATAGGGGAATAATCTTAATCGTAAAACATCGGGGGTGACTCCGTGTATTTTGAACGAGTTGCAAATATCGAGAAAAGATTTAAGATGTTGCCGTGCATCTTCAGTTGCTGAGCCACCAAATTGACCAATTGTGTTGATCATATTAAACATTACCAGTTTCAACTCAAAGTGGTCGGCTTCAATTTCAGGTGCGACAACTCCTGGATTAAGTCCATCAAGATCTTCTTCAAGATAGTCTCGAATAGTTCTGTTTCGTGCAAGAATCACTCTTCCTCCTGCTGGAACATCTTGATTCATATTGTCGTCTTGATTAGCCATTGCTACTCTTATCCTTCATCTAAGTCTTTGTAACGTTCGTTCGATTTATGGATCAAAGGGATATCCTGGTGTAATCGGTCTCGCCCTGGTCATATATCAATGCAAAACCAAAGTTTGTTAGCCCTTTCAATCTTAAACAAGAAAAATAAAAAGAAAGTGCAAGAAAATAAAAACAAAGTCGCTATTGCCAATCCCTGACAACGGTGCCAAAAACTTGTTGCACGTAATAAGTGCTACGCAATTGTGCAAGTATACACGTTGCAAGTTATAGTATAAAAGATATCATCTTCGCAGGGATTGGTGCCACTTCAAGAATCTAGTCTTTTGCACTGTAAAAAGTAAAAACACAAATAGAAGATTATAAGAGTTTTAACTAATAACTAATCTAGAAAGCAAATAAATAAAAGAATAGAAGAGATCAAATGAGAGAGATAAGCTAGGTTATCGTGAGTTGAGGTGTGATAGCCGATTGGATCGTTTTGTAAAAGAGTGCATGGGAAACTCAGTTGCCGCGGCAACTTGCACAACAGGGTTGCCTTGGTAACTAATCGATGGTTGCCTGGGTGACTAGTTGGGCAACTACTTGGGCGTCTGGGCAGGCAGCAACCTTCAAGGTTCGGCAGAGCGTTCTTCAATGGTTTCTTCTTATCCCTAAGTCAAAACTCTATCTACTTGTGCATGCCTTGATAATACATCCCTGTGTGAATCAAGGGTGAACAACAACCAATCTTGCGCTCCTCTTAGCCGTTGAAATCCTTAACTTATTCCTAAGCCAGATTAATCCTCACCATCAATAGATTGAATAAAGATCATATTCATTCATTTCTTGAATCTAACTCTCCCGATATTAGATAAATAGATGAAGTTACGAGATCCTCTCCCAATTCACTCACAACCAAGAATAAGAACCAAGAATGAATAAACCTTGAATAGAAAAGTGCAAACTTTTATTACCTAAACAAAATCCAATAGTTTCTCACAACCACAAAACACAATAACCATAGCCAAATAGATTTAGTTTATGGCTTGGTTCCAAAGAAACACAAGATAAATAATCCCTAGCATGAACCTAATTGAACAAGAAAGAAAAAGATGAAGGATGAAGCTTGTCGAAATCCTCCTTGCCCTAAATGCTTGTCGAAAATTCTCTCTTCTTGCTCTTTCTTTGGAGTTGACGGTATGGCCTCTAATTTATAGGACTAGGTCAAAGTCCTTCTTTGAGGAGGAAGTTAAGTTGGAATTAAATTATCTTTAAAGAATATAATTCTTTATTATAATTATATTCCTTCTAGAACTTCTCCTATCTTCTTGGAATTTAATTCTTCTTTAATCTCTTCATGGAAATCAAATTCCTTTGGGATTTAGCTTTGCTCCACGTCATCTTGGGCTTGTCTAGTCATCAATTCCGAATACCATATCACCTTATTCTTTGTCGACAATTGCCCTGGCAACTGGCTCGGCGTCTCCTTCATGCATTGCCCTGGCAACTAGCTCGGCATCTCCTTCATGCATTGCCCTGGAAACTAGCTCTAGCCTTGCTTTGGCAAGTGATCCTGTACATACACACAAAACACCCCAAAGCAGCATCTTTTCCCACAGAAACTACCAAGTTATGTAAGCAAGCTCAACGATGGAAGGAAACATGGATTAATGTATGAATGGCTAATTATGCAACTAATATGAGCCTAAGTCTAACAATAATATGAGCAAAAGGGTAAGAAAAATAGTACTTTTGAACACTTATCACCATGTACGAGGCTTGGGAGCGATATAGAGAACTTCTACACAAATGCCCCCTACACGGATTCCCGATGTGGACTCAAGTAACAATGTTTTACAACGCCGTGAATACACCAACAAGGATGATGCTAGATGCCTCGGTAAACGACACACTCCTAGATAAGTCGCCGGAGGAAGCAATGCAAATTCTAAACAGGCTGGCCAAGAATGATTATCAATTCCCCTCTACTAGAAGAGGAGGAGTTAGACGCCAAGCCACAATACATGAACTAGGATCATTAGATTCAATTTCAGCACAATTGGCCACTTTAACCAAGATGGTCCAGAACATGCAAAAACCAAACAACACACACGAGGTCAAGGTAATGGATTCTTTTTGTGAGTTATGTGGTGATAACCATGATTCTTCGGAATGTATGCAGAATCCCTAAACCAGCTTCTATGTGGGGAATTACAATCGGAACAATAATGTGATGTCCAATACATACAATCCAGCTTGGAAGAAGCACCAGAATTTTTCATGGAGTAATCCCAACAATGCTCTAATCCAGAACAATCAGAATGCACAAACATCGGATTCCAGCAGAATATGCCACTGCAACAGTTGCCGCAGCAACAACCGACAACATCTAGTTCTTTGGAAAATTCTCTAAATGCTTTAATGATGAAAACTGAATCTTATATGACTGAGAATAGTAACTTCATAAAAAAACTGATGCTTTTATTAACAGGACAGAGATGAGATTGCAAAACCAAGAGGCGGCAATCAAATCATTAGAAAATCAAGTCGGACAGTTTGCTCAAAACCTGAATACTAGACCGCAAGGAGGTTTACCTAGCGATACTGAAGTCGCAAGAGGAACTGGCCATGAGCAATGTAAGGCAATCACCACTAGAAGTGGCCAACAACTTAAAGAGGCTCAAGCTCGCTGATCAAATAAAACTCCACAAAAAGATCAAGACGAACCTAGCGGCAAAGCCTCAGATGTTGAACCAGGAATTGCTGCGGCAACCGGCAATAAGCATGCCTCGGCAACCGACGATAAGGATGCTTCGGCAACTTGTGATAAGCATGCCTCGACAACCCCAGTTGATAATGCCTCGGCAATTCCAGTTGTCCCGACAATGCCGTCAATCAGGTTCCAAACCAATGAAAGGATCGAAGATATCCGACTTCCACCACCATTCCCACAAAGGTTGAAGCGACAAAAGCAAGAATATCAATTCAAGATGTTTCTTGATATCCTAAAGCAAGTCCACATCAACTTGCCATTGGTGGAAGCAATTGAACAAATGCCGAACTATGCCAAGTTTCTTAAAGACATTGTGTCCAAGAGAACAAGGCTAGGAGAGTTTGAAACAGTTGCCGCAACAAAGGGATGCATGGCCATGTTGCACAATTGTATGCCACCTAAGTTGAAGGATCCCGAAAGTTTCACAATACCCTATTCTATTGGAAACCACTATGTCGGGAAAGCATTTTGCGACCTTGGGGCTAGCATAAATTTGATGCCTAAATCAGTTTTCCAGAAACTAGGAATTGGGAAGGCAAGACCTACAACAATTATGCTACAGCTAGCCGACAGATCCTATGTGCATCCAGAGGGAAAAATCGAAGACATACTGGTAAAAGTTGATAAATTTATTTTTCCCACTGACTTTATTGTTTTGGATTGTGAAGCAGATGAGTATGCACCTATCATTCTCAGGAGACCATTCCTAGCAACAGGGAGAACCTTGATCGATGTTGAAAAAGGAGAACTCAAAATGAGGGTGAATGACCAGCAAGTTAAACTAAATGTGTTCCAAACACTAAGGCATGCTGATGATCCAGAAGAATGCCAACTTCTTCATGCCACGGCAGAGTTTAACTTCGACGAGAAATTTAGTTACCTCGGCAACTACATTGCCGATCAAGAGGAACCTGAGGAGTATGAAGAATCGGTTGATGAGGAACAAGAAGAAGAGGCAAATTGGATAGTCAATCGATCAGGCACATACTTTGAACCACTAGATTACTCAGGTAAGGAAGGTAAGCTCGAAAAGCCCTCTATTAAACAACCACCGATTCTTGAGTTGAAACAATTGCCAGAGCAACTAAAATATGCATACTTAGGAACCGATAATACATTGCCTGTAATTATTTCTTCTACGTTACAGCCTGAGCAGGAAAAGAAACTGATCAAAATGTTGAAGCTACACAAAAAGGCAATAGGATGGACAATTGCCGACTTGAAGGGAATTAGCCCGGCAGTGTGCATGCACAAGATTTTGTTGGAAGATGATCACAAACCTTCAATTAAGGCCCAGAGGAGACTGAATCATGCCATGAAAGGGGTTGTAATGAAAGAAATCATCAAGTGGCTTGACGCCGACATTATATACCCTATCTCTGATAGTACATGGGTAAGTTCGGTACAATGTGTACCAAAAAGGGAGGTATAACGGTTGTAAGTAATGAAAACAATGAACTCATTCCAACCAGGACTGTGACTGGTTGGAGGGTCTGTATGGATTATCGAAAGCTAAACAAAGCCACTAGGAAAGATCACTTCCCATTACCCTTTATTGATCAAATGCTTGACCGTCTTGCAGGTAAACCCTTTTACTGTTTTCTTGATGGTTATTCAGGTTACAATCAAATTGCCATAGCACCAGAAGATCAAGAAAAGACAACCTTCACATGCCCATACGATACTTATGCTTTCCGAAGGATGCCGTTCGGATTATGTAACGCCCCGACAACCTTCCAAAGATGCATGATGGCACTCTTTTCAGACATAGTCGAAGACTTCCTTGAGATCTTCATGGATGATTTTTCTGTTTTTGGTAATGACTTCGACAGCTATCTCGACAATTTAGAGAAGGTGTTGGCAAAATGTGAAGAAACTAATTTATTCCTCAATTAGGAGAAGTGACATTTTATGGTAGATGAAGGAATAGTGCTCGGCCACAAGATTTCATCCAAGGGAATTGAAGTAGACAAAGCCAAGGTGGAAGTGATCGAGAGATTACCCCCACCAAGTTCGGTTAAAGGAATTCGAAGCTTTCTTGGACATGCAGGTTTTTACAGGAGGTTCATTCATAATTTTTCTAAAATCACTAAACCCTTGTGCAATTTGCTTGAACAAGATAAAGTATTCGATTTTGATGATTCTTGCACCCAAGCATTCGAAACCCTAAGGGAAAAGCTTGCCTCAGCACCCATTGTCGTTCCACCAGATTGGACGCTACCTTTTGAGCTCATGTATGATGCAAGTGATTTCGTGGTAGGAGCAGTCCTAGGCCAACACACAGGTAAGACCTTCCATGTGATATACTACGCTAGTAAAACTCTTATTTGTGCTCAAGTGAATTACACAATAATGGATAAAGAGTTACTAGCTGTAGTTTTCGCATTTGGCAAGTTCTGATCCTATTTGATTGGTACAAAGGTAATTGTTCATACGGACCATTCGGCAATCAAATATCTATTTGCTAAAAAGGATGCCAAACCTCGTTTGATTCGTTGGATATTACTTTTACAAGAATTTGATATTGAAATTAAGGACAGGAAAGGAACAGAAAATCAAATGGCGGATCACTTATCACGTTTAGAACACAATAGGGAGGAGGACGCAGATCTAGAGATATGCGATGCATTCCCGGATGAACAACTTTTAGTTGCCTCGGCAACCATGGGCGCACATGCCTCGGCAACCCTCGACACCTCGACAACTCTCGACGCTGTAGCAGCCCTTGACGCACACGCCTCGACAATTTTGGGAGCAGTCGCCACGGTAGCACATGCCTCGGCAATACCATGGTATGCAGATTTAGTTAATTTCCTTGTTTGTGGTATTTTACCTTATGGCCTTACTCACCAAGGGAAGAAGCGGTTCTGCCATGATGCTAAGCATTACTTTTGGGACGAGACTCATTTGTTTAAACAATGTGCAGATCAGGTTATACGCCAATGTGTCCCTGAAGAAGAGCCCCAAAATGTACTCTGGCAATGCCATTCTTCACCCTATGGATGACATTTTGGAGGAACTCGTACCGCGGCCAAAGTTTTACAATCTGGGTTGTATTGGCCAACATTGTACAAAGATGCCCAAAACTTTTACAAGCAATGTCGGGCAATATCTCTAGACGACATGAGATGCCGCTACAAAACATCATCGAGGTGGAATTGCTCGATGTATGGGGGATCGATTTTATGGGACCTCTCCCATCTTCATTCGGAAACCTCTACATTCTACTTGTCGTCGACTACGTGTCTAAATAGGTTGAGGCAGCTGCAGTTCCCAACAATGATTCCAAGACCGTGCAACGATTCTTGCAGAAAAACATATTTACACGGTTTGGGATGCCGAGAGGAATTAAAGGTGACGAAGGCAAGCATTTTGAAAACATACTTATTGCCAAGATGTTGAAACGCTTCGGCATATCACACAAGATCGCCACGGCATATCACCCACAAACCAACGGGCAAGCAGAAATTTCCAACCGGGAATTGAAGGGTATACTCGAGAAAGTTGTAAATCCCTTTAGGAAGGATTGGTCATTAAGACTAGATGACGCACTTTGGGCATACCACACTACATTCAAAGCACCCTTAGGTATGTCCCCCTTCCGACTTGTCTATGGCAAAACATGCCATCTACCGGTGGAAATCGAACACAAGGCATATTGGGCAATCAAGACCGTGAATATGGATTGGGAAAGTGCCGGACAAAAGCGTTTGTTGGACCTCAACGAGATAGAAAAATTCCGTGCACTCGCCTATAACAATGCACGAATCTACGAGGAGAAAACAAAGCAATGGCATGACAAGAAACTATTGTCGCGGCAATTCATGCCAGGGCAACTAGTTCTCTTATTCAATTCTCGGCTAAAACTCTTCCTGGGAAAACTAAAATCAAGATGGTCGCGACCATTCGAAGTTGTCAAACCATTCTCCCATGGTGTCGTGATAATCAAGTCCATCACTGACAAACATGAATTCAAAGTTAATGGACAAAGATTGAAGCACTACAATGGTGCCCATGTGGAACGTAACAAAGAAGTGGTCAACTTAGGAGATGCATGAGCATGCTCTCCCTTCGATATTTTATTTTTTTATTATTTTTGATTATTTTCTTTATTTTATTTTTTTTAGTTTTTTTCGAACTATTTTTTTCGATTAGTATTATATTTTTAGGATAGATTTTTTTATCTTTCTTTAAGTTTAAGAATACCTTTACACATCTTTATTTATTTTCTTTTATTAGTTTATCTTTAATTTTAATCTTTATTTGATTTGTCTTTGAATTGTAGGAAAAGAGTTCAAGATAAAGAGGAATTTGATCCAAGAAGGAAAATATCTTCAACAAGGAAATTAATGGGCTGAATCTAAGGCTTATATAAAGCCTCCAACTTACCCTAATTAAACCCCCTTGCCGTCACCCTTCCCCTAAATCGAAACCCTATTTTTCGTCTTTCCAAAAATTAATCCCACGCACCATATTTACTACCTATCTTTTCTATAAAACCCATCACCCTTAACTTCCAAGAAACCTATTCCTACTTTTCATCTTGCAACTCTTTAGTTTCTTTTATTTGTTTTTACAAAACTCATAACCAAGATCATCTATGGCATCCAAAATTAAATTTTTAGTTCATCCAAGTTCCTCCAAAGAACCAAGATACAAGAAGTTTGCTACACCGGTGGTTCAAGAAAGATTTCACTCCAAGTTTGAAAGCCGGAAGATTTACGAAGAACAAGGCTTTGAATACTACAACTCTCATCAAGATTTCGGCCTTGAACCATTCATCTTTTGCCATCTATTCCTACTAGACAAGCCCAAGATGACGTGGAGAAAAGCTAAATCCCAAAGGAGTTTGATTTCCATGAAGAGATTAAAGAAGTATTAAATTCCAAGAAGATAGGAGAAGTTCTAGAAGGAATATAATTATAATAAAGAATTATATTCTTTAAAGATAATTTAATTCCAACTTAACTTCCTCCTCAAAGAAGGACATTGACCTAGCCCTATAAATTAGAGGCCATGCCGTCAACTCCAAGAGGGAGAGAGAGAGGAGAGAATTTTTGACAAGCATCTAGGGCAAGGAAGATTTCGACAAGCTTCATCCTTTATCTTTTTCTTTCTTGTTCAATTAGGTTCATGCTAGGGATTCTTTATCTTGTGTTTCTTTCGAACCTAGCCATGAACTAAATCTATTTGGCTATGGTTATTGTGTCTTGTGGTTGTGAGAAACTATTGGATTTTGTTTAGGTAATAAGAGTTTGCACTTTTCTATTCAAGGTTTATTCATTCTTGGTTCTTATTCTTGTTTGCGAGTGAATTGGGAGAGGATCTCGTAACTTCATCTATTTATATAATATTGGGAGAGTTAGATTCAAGAAACGAATGAATATATCTTTATTCAATCTATTGATGGTGAAGATTAATCCGGCTTAGGAATAAGTTAAGGATTCCAACGGCTAAGAGGAGTGCAAGATTGGATGTTGTTCACCCTTGATTCACGCAGGGATGTATTATCAAGGCATGCACAAGTAGCTAGAGTTTCGACTTAGGGATAAGAAGAAACCATTGAAGAACGCTCTGCCAAACCTTGAAGGTTGCTGCACAGACGCCCAAGTAGTTGCCCAACTAGTCGCCCAGGCAACCATCGATTAGTTGCCAAGGCAACCCCGTTGTGCAAGTTGCCACGGCAACTGAGTTGCCCGTGCACTCTTTTACCAAGACGATCCAATCGGCTATCACACCTCAACTCACGATAACCTGGCCTATCTCTCTCATTTGATCTCATCTATTCTTCTACTTTATTACCTTCTAGTTTAGTTATTAGTTAAACTCCTATAATCTTATATTTGTGTTTTTACTTTTTACAGTGTAAGAGACTAGATTCTTGAAGTGGCACCAATCCCTGTGGAGATGATATCTTTTATACTATAACTTGCAACGTGTATACATGCACAATTGCGTAGCACTTATTACACGGAACAGGCGTCTTAAAACTAAAGGAGGATTCGAGTTGAAAACCTGTAAAGGGTGGCTTGAATTATTACAGGCAACGAATAATCCCTTCAAAGGCTCGGCTATTCAGAAGGAATTTCGTATCTTCATTCATTGTTGTAGTGGACAAAATTTTCTCGACAAAGGCGTCACTCGAGGTTGTTTCGAGGAAAGTTTGGACCTTTGATATATGGATACTTGTCTTTTGACCCTTCTTTTGTACTTTTCTTTCATGTTTTCCACAACATTAATGAAATTATTCTTTTAAGCCTATCTTTCTTTGAATGCCTCATTTACATGAACGTATTTTATTTGGTTAAGGGTTATTTTGGTTTAGACATCGTTAAAATATGCAAGAGATTTTCGTGTATTACTCGGGAAATGATTTAAGAATGTAGGAACTATGACATGGTCCCTTGTTAAGCCTCGAAGATGGGGCATGTTATGATTAGGGGTAATTGATACCCAACCGCTTTGGTAATAAGCCTGGAAAGGAAAATGTTAAAATTCTGTGTCATTCGAGGATGTTTTACCGGAATTCATGAAGATCCTCAAAAGGGCCTTGTCATACACAATACTGCTTGAAACTCACTCACACAATACTGATGTATCAACTACAATAATAGTTGAATGTGAGAAAGAATATGTTTTTCAATAAGCAAAGAGATACAAAGAATGGGAATAGTAAAGAAGAAAACTACCATTCAAAGATTGGTGAAGCAGAAGACGGTCGTTTGATGAAGCAAAGAGATACTAAGAATGTGAATGCCAAAGATAGTGAATATGGACTTTTGTCCAAATTAAAACAAGCTAAGAAAAGATTAAAACTTAGCATGCATTCACGTTTTAGACATCCTCAGGGGCATGCACAACATAATTGCATCATATTGCAGGTATGCAAAAACTCTTTAGCAATAGAACCCGTCTATCCGTTCAGACGTAATGAGAATGGAACCTTTCTCATCTATTCAGGCACATGGAGAATAGAACCTGCCTATTCGTTTAGGCATAAGGAGAATGGAACCTTGCTCATCTATTCGGGCACATGGAGAATAGAACCAGTCTATCCATTCGGGCATAAGGAGAATGAAACCTTGCTCGTCTATTTGGGCATATGGAAAATAGATGTCTATCTATTTAGGCGTAAGGAGAATGGAACCTTGCTCATCTATTCATGCATATGGAGAATAAAACCCGTCTATCTGTTCAAGCGTTTGGGGAATAGAACCTGCCTATTTATCTGGGCATCAGGAGAATGGAGTCGATTGGCAAATTAGTAGATGGTGAAAATTAGTGCCACCTGTTCTTTGTTATATCCTTGTTTCACTAGAATAAGCAAAGAAGAGGCAGCTGTTGTCACTATTTTTTTAAAAAAATAAAAAATGATAAAAAGTAAATAAAAAATAATAATAAAAATAAAATATATAAAAAGAGTAAAAAAAGTAAAAAAAAGGACCACACACGTGGGATCATCTCCCTAACCCCTCCCCTGTTCGTGAATAACAGCGGCAGCCGCCCCCTCCTCCGCCATCCCTGGGCCACGATAGTCACCGTGGTTGGTGTCAGTCGACTCCCCTCGGCTGGCTGGGTCCAACGCCGCCGCCCCCATCCCTTGCCGTCGTCGGTAGCTCATCAATTAAAGGGAAAAAGGTTCGAACCCTAATTAAATTGGGGGTTGGGGGTAAAATCTCCCAAATTGTAGCCAAATCAGATGAAATTTGGGATGAATTTCAACAAATCAAAGCTGGGATGATTTCATGGGACGAAAATAGGGATTTTGTCCC
Source organism: Hibiscus mutabilis (assembly GCA_019671005.1). NCBI lineage: Eukaryota > Viridiplantae > Streptophyta > Magnoliopsida > Malvales > Malvaceae > Hibiscus > Hibiscus mutabilis. Next base: position 17,776,820 of record CM033726.1, read on the forward strand.
CAAATTGCCTAAAATCCCAAACCCTATAAATAGTGCCCCCTTTCACCATTGTTGAACACACAAGCATCCAAAAAAACACTGAAAATTGGTCCAAAAATACCAAGGAAAATACTCTGAAAATTATTGGGAAGTTGCTGGAAATTTTTGAGTTGGGTGCAGCATTGATTTGAATCTTCGCAAAGAGTAGAAGCTAGCAATTTGTTGCTTCATCGGTATAATTTCTTCCCTTTTCTTTTATAATTTTAATTCAGTTTTATTTCGTTCATTTTAATGTTCTTACTTTCTACATACTTTGTTCGTATAAGTTTATATTAACCCGGGTTTGTTCAAATTAATCTTCTCATTGTGATGTTTCTTTGTCTTAAATTTTTTTAAAAAATGATAAAAGGGAACACCAAGAACATGTTGTTTTGTTTGATTCATTTGATTTCTAAAAAATGAAAAATGATGTTGGTTGAAATATATTTTTACAAGCAAAAAAATCAAAAATAATAAAATTTCTTTCAAAAAAGTTTCTTTATTTTTTTTAAAAAAGGTTTTAATTAAAAAAGGGTTTTCATAAAAACACACAATTCTTTGACTACAATCATTTAAAAAAAAAGTTTCCAAAACTTGCAAATAAAATTTTCTTAAAATATAAAAAAAATTTAAAAACACAAAGGATTTTATTCTTAAAAGGGGGTTTAAAATTTAAAAAAAAAACTTTTAAAGGATAAAAAGAATAAAAAATTCTCAAATAAAAGTTTTAAAACAAAAAAAGAAATAAAAAAAAACTTTTTAAAATTATCAAAAAGGTTTAGAAAGGAATGTAGCAAGATATTTAAATTTTTTTAAACTAAAAAAATAAAAGCTTTGAAACACAAAAAGAAGATAAGCTTTTAAATAAAAAGCTTCTAAATGAAAAAGAATAAAAAAAACCTTTCAAATTATTATTAAAAATAATAAACTAACCTTTTCCTAGAAAAAAACAAGATAATATACACCCTTTCTAAAATAAAATTTTATTCCAAAATTATCAAAAAGCTTTAAAAATAGCAAAATACTTACAACAAAAAAATGAAAAGCTTTAAAATAATAAAAAAAAGTAAATAACTTTTTGAATAAAAGCTTTAAAACACAAAAAGTCAAAAAAAAAACATTTTAAATAAAAAGTTTTAAAACCAAAAAAATGAATAAAAAACCTTTTCAATTTATCAAGAAAAAGCTCCTCGTATATAAAAAGAATTAAAGAAAACAAAAAACCTCTCTACAAATGAAATCAAAAATAAAAAAATCTTTTTTAATAATAAAAAACCTTTATCAAATAAAACTGAACCAAACCCATTAAAAAACTTCAAATTTTAATTCTCTTGTCTTGCTTTCATTTGTTTTAATATTAAGTTGGCCTTAGGAATAGATTCTTCAAACTTTAGATAGAGACTTCTTTGTAATAAAATTTTCTTCACAAAAAAAATAAAACATGCTTAATAAAATTTAAACCCTCAAATAGAAAAAATACTTAGACCTTTTTTAGGATTAATAAGTTTAAACTTAGAATAAATAAAAATCTTCAACAAATCAAGTTTCTTTATTTGTTTGCTAAAAAGTGAAATTAAAGTAATGCGGTATCTTACTAAACGGAAATGATGGGTTAGCGCCAGAAGTGTTGGCGGTGATTGGAGTTTATTTTCGGATAGTAAGGCCGTTAAAGTAAAATTAAACTTATGAACGGACAATAATTTAAGCTTTACATCGATTCGCAAAATCCGAGTTTAAAACCTTTTGTAACAGACAGGGTACCAATTTTTGGGCGTAGTAGGAATGCTAACCCTTTCTCACACGTAACCGACTCTCGAACCCGTTTTTGAGTTTTCGTAGACCAAAATCATTGTTTTAATAAAATAGAAATGATTTTATTAAAATGACTCGTTTTTAGGTGATCCAATCACACCTTTTAAAAAAATTGGTGGTGACTCCATTGTTTTGGTTTTATTAAAAAAATCATCGAGACCCTTAAAAAAGGGTTGCAACACATTGATCCCCCTTAAATTTTTCCTTTTTTTCGAATTAGTCACTAAAATGCAAAGATAAGGATTCAAACTTCTTAACTTTGCAATTTAGTCCTCAAATCAACATTACCACTTGAATTCTATTACTTCAACTAAAATTCAGATTTAATCCTTATCAAAAACCTCCTTGCCGAAATGGTCACTACTTTGATTCAACTGCAACTTAACATTCTAACTTCAATTTCACATCTCCAATATAATTAATAACATAATTACACTTCAAAATTATAAAAATTCAGATTATTCCTCTAACTTTCAGAATTGCCAAAATGGTCCCAATACCTTTAATTTAGGGTTTTGCTTCCAAATAACAAATTCAAGTTACTAGATCATTTATCCAACATCACAAACCCTAAATAAAACTTGAATCCATAAACCCTAATCATCTTCATAATAATCAAAACATGTAGAACTTAAATCCCAACTCAATATCATGATTTTAACACCATACTAGCTTGATTTCAACTTGAATTCAATCATGGAATCATAAAATCTCAAAAGCCCCAATTTGATCCATAAACCCTAATTTCTTTGTAACACCCCTTTTTCCCGTATCCAACACTGAATACGAGTCAGAGGTATCACAAAAAAACCCTCTACATTTGTAATTCGGTAAAGTTTTGCTTCTTTAAAAAATATTACAATGTATTTAGTTTTTATTTACAAATCTAGTTATTCGCGTAAAGTTTAAAAATAATATTTTCATCTTCAAATCGAGTTTATTTTCAGGCAACAACTTATCAATTTAATTTGCCTTGATATAATTTATAAAACTGCCTAAAAACTGCCTGATTTAAAATTCATCCAGATACCAAATAAAATACAAATTCTATTAGAGCATGCATACCCTTTTAATATACATGCCAACTAGTAAATATTAAACAGTATCAAAAGATATCTTACTGATAATGATGTACCTGTTATTGATTGATGATGTCCGAATAAGCTCCTTACTCCAACCATTTATTCTTTCCTACGTGTAAAACAGTTACACGCTAAGTATTTACTTAGTGAGGCAATAATTCAAATTCAAGTGCAATTGTCATAATATCAATATTAATGATTAACAATGCATATGATCACCTTACCATTATATGCTCGTTAGCATAAATAAATATGTATATCAAAGTGATAAGATTAGTTCTTACCAATACCGTTGCCATTTCCATTCGTAAGCTTTCAATGCTTACCAATACCTTTTTCCATTTCTATTTGCAAGCTTTCAAGCTTATCTTCTTGTTTCTTTTTTATTCTTTTCAATTTATTTTGCCCAAGGTATCGAATTAAGAGATTCTATGTACACGAGTTATCCCCCCATACCCAACCTTTCTTAAGTATGTATATTATTTGCACCGTAGTGCTTAGCACCCTAAGTGCTTCCGTATACCCAAACCTTGCATGAGTATACCCTCATTGAGTATTAATAAAATTGCACCGTAGTGCTTACACTCTAAGTGTTTCTGTATACCCAAACCTTGCACGAGTATACCCTCAATGAGTATTTATATTCTTTTCAATTTATTTTGCCCAAGGTATCGAATTAAGAGATTCTATGTACACGAGTTATCCCCCATACCCAACCTTTCTTGAGTATGTATATTATTTGCACCGTAGTGCTTATCACCCTAAGTGCTTCCGTATACCCAAACCTTGCATGAGTATACCCTCATTGAGTATTAATAAAATTGCACCGTAGTGCTTAACACCCTAAGTGTTTCCGTATACCCAAACCTTGCACGAGTATACCCTCAATGAGTATTTATGAATATTGCACCGAAGTGCTTAGAATATTTATACAACTATTTATGACCTTATGGATATCCAACTATACCATCGAACCTCTATATCATACATTGGGCTTTATTTCATCATTTATGTCATCAATGGCAACATATATCAATATATATATATATATATATATATATATATATCAACATTTGGAAGTTTATACTAGAAATAATATTTCAATCTCATCACATTCTTCACAAAATAATTATTCACAATAATTCTCCCAAATTTCCGTTATTTACCGAAATAGTCACTAAAATGCAAAGATAAGGAGTCAAGTTTCTTAACTTTGAAATTTGTCCTCAATTCAAAATTACTACCTTAATTCCATCATTACAACTAAAAATCAGATTTAACCCCAATACAAAACTTCAATTTCGGTTTGGTCACTTAACTTTGACAAATTGTAAAAATTGTCACTAATTCAATTCAACATCAATTTGGCATGCTAACTTCATTTTCTTATCTCTAACATCATTAATAACATAAATACACTCCAATTCTAAAAATTCAGATTTGGTCCTTCAACTTTTCAATTTGCCAAAATGGTCCCTACAAATTTAACTTAGGGTTTTGCTTCCAAGCAACAATTCAAGCTTACTAGATCATTATTTCAACATCACAAACCCTAAATTAAACTTGAATCCATAAACCCTAATTATCTTCATAATAATCAAAACATGTAAAACTTAAATCCCAACTCAATATCATGATTTTAACATCATACTAGCTTGATTTCAACTTGAATTCAATCATGGAATCATAAAATCTCAAAAGCCACAATTTGATCCATAAACCCTAATTTCTTTCTCATGTAAATTATCATCAATCAAGCATGGATTCCATGAATTATTGATATCAAAAGATAAAGCTTGAAGAGTAGAACAACTTTGTAGTTGAGGAGATTACCTGAAAATCGAGTTTCGGGGCTTGAATCGAGCTTGGAAAAAATTTTCTCTTTCTTTCCCTAGCCCTCATGTTTTTGGATGGAAAAGATGAACAAAATGTTCATTTTTTCACCATTATTTTACACATATATCTATTAAATGAATATTAAATTCATTTAATAGTGAAATTACAATTTTGCCCTTTATATCTAATGGTTGAGATTGATTTTATCATCAATCAAGGGCCAAGATTTAATATTCCATTTTCTATTTCCAAAATTGCCCTTATAACTTTTTAAATATTTCAAAATTGCCATTGGGGCCAATTGACCAATTTGCCCTCCAACTAGTCTTTATTTACTAGTTTGTTTCCAAATTGCCATTCCATTACAATCTAACTAAATATAGTTAGAATTCAACCAACCACAATAAAATATTCTTAAAATAACATTTTATAACTTTTCCATAACTTTTGGATCAGTCTCCAAAATTTCCATTCGATCCAATATACTTATAAATAATCCTTTACTCAAATAAACTGTAGGATTCATCTTGAATCAAACTAAAAATATTTCCAACACTTGGAAATGACTTTCATAACCTTTCTCTATCATACGGTAAAATTTTAAAATTTTCCAGTTCGATCCGAGTATCCAAATTCAACTTAAACTTTAACTGCGATTTTCCCAATAATCGAAGTATCCGATCGAACCAATAATTTCGCATTTGATTCACACTCTTAGGTGATCTTTTTATTTATGAAATAAAAACCCTCAACTTTTGGGAAATTACAACTTTAGTCCCCCAAACTTTTCCAAAGTTTATACTTTAGCCATAAAATTTTCAAAATTTACATTTTGGTCACCACCTTTTTTAACTTCAATTCACATTCCAATTTTCCTTGGCATTCAACCAAAATTTAATAATACCTTATTCAATTCACTATCTATCACATGAGACCTTTAAACCTTAGAAATTTCCTTTCCAAAACCCATAATTAAAGAAATCCCAACTTTCACATTTTTGTTATTTTAGTCACTAAGTTAGCTTTTAAGCTATTATCTTAGTACTAAATGACCCTTAATAAACTTAGTAAATTTTGGGGTATTACAATTCTCTCCCCCTTAAGAAAATTTGTCCTCGAATTTTTTAATACGTACTTGGTTCCAAAAGGTGATGAAACTATTTTCTCATATTTTCTTCTTATTTCTCTCAAGTCGTTTCTTTAATCTTATGATTTTTTGTCAAAGAACTTTGAAAAACGGGATTGTATTGTTTTCTTAGTTCTTTGACTCCATGTGCTAGGATCTTTACCAATTCTTTTTCATAGCTTAAATCTGGTTGAATCTCTATTTTCTCCGGAGTAACAACAAGTGAGAGGTCTAATCAATATTTCCAGAGCATCGATACATTATGAATCTTGTTCATTTCCAAAGATAAAGCTAACTATTAAGCTTAACTATCAGACTAACTCCTTTCACAATTTCTTATAGCCCAATAAATTTTGAACTTAACTTTCTTTTTGTCTAAACCGTAACACCTTCTTCCAAGGTGAAACTTTTAAGGAATACTTTATCCTTAACTTCATATTAAATATCTTTTCTTTCAGGGTCAACATATAGTTTTCATCATTGAGATAGAAACTCTTCCTTGATAATACAAATATCTACCAAACCTAACTTCCAAGTTTTCAGTTTCACTCTTTTCCACTTGTTTAAACCTTGACAACATTTCTCATCCTTTCTTTAAAGATATCTTATTTAATCCAATATGGTAAATTTTATTCTTAACTTGACAATCAAAACACCATCTTCTTTTAATGTCAATCTTGCATTCATAGCTCTTAAGGAAACAATTGTCTTTCGATTGAGATCGTCAGCTATCACATTAGCTTTTTCTAGATGATATTCAATGACCATATCATAATTCTTAAAAAGCTCAATCCAAATTCTTTACATCAAGTTTAACTCTTCTTTAGTAAGCATATACTTTAAACTTTTATAACATATATAAATATAGCATCGTTCAATGATAAATAATGATGCTATATCTTTTAAAGCAAATACAACCATTGCTAGCTCCAAATCTAAGTAAGATAATTTCTCTCATATATCTTAATTTGTCTCAAGCATAGACATTACTTTTCCTTCTTGCATAAGTACGCATCCCAAACCATTATGAGAAGCATCGATATATACTACATGATCTTTACACGATTCTGGTTGTACTGGTACCGTGGCTTCTATTAAGATCTCATTTAATGTCTCAAAGATTTCTTAGCATTGATATGTTCAACTAAATGCCATTTCTTTCCTCAATAGCTTGGTCAATGAGGAGGTAATCATCAAGAAATTTTGAGCCTCTAAAACATTATTTAGAGGTTTCCATTCAACTATAATTTGTACTTTCTTGGGGTCTACTCTTATTCCCACTGCCAAATCCACATAACTAATAAAGCAGCTTTTGACAACCAAATTCACAGTTTAAAAAATTAGCATATATCTTCTTTTCTCGAAAGGTCTAAAGAACAATGCAAAAATGGGCATCTTATTCTTCCTTTTTCCTTCGAATAGACCAAAATATACTCAATGAACTCTACCAAAAATTGGTCCAAGCAAAATTAGAATACTTGGTTCATTAGGCTTATAAATGCCGTAGGTATCATCACGAACTCATAGTATTCATACCGAGTCCGAAAAGCTATCTTTAGAATTTCTTCTTCCTTGATTTTTTAACTGATCAAAAGATCATCAGTCTTCGAAAGAAGATATTTATTCTTTACTATTACCTTCTCGAGCTGATGGAAATCAGTCTTTCTCATTCCCAATTAACATTGGTGCACCCTCAAGATGGCACACTTGGCTTTATAAAACATCGACTAACATTCCTTGCAATTGTACCTTGAAATCTTGAAGTTCGATCGAAGTCATTTTATGCGGGGACATTAATTTAGGCGCAATGCTTGGTAACATCTTTATTTTGAATTTCACTTCTCAATCCAGAGGTAATTTCGAGTAATCCATCTGGAATACATCCGGATATTTTTGGACAGTTGAGTTATTTTCCAATTTAACTTCAATAGCCCAAGTATCCACTACATTTGCTAAGAAAACTTAGTAACCTTATAACAACAATTTCCTTAATAAAACAACTAAAATTACATTGGAGAAGGGATTTACCCTTTTATCAACTACTACTATTTTGTACCTTCCGTGTTTTTCAATACTAATTGCTTTATGCGACAATTCATCATGACCTCATAGGAAGGTAACCAATTCATGCCCACAATCATCTTAAACTCCTCAAAAGATAATTCCATTAAGTTTATCGAGAGCTCCATTTCTTATGTTTTTATCGAGCAATTCCACATGTTCAGCTCGCCCTTACATTACAACCCAACAAATTTGTGATCGCTATATTACTTGAAATGGGTTCTAAAAGGATATCTCATTCACCATTCAACTTCGTACTTATATACGAATGTGTAAAGCTAGGACCCATCAACATCAATACAGGTTTACCAAAAAGATGAGATGTACCTTCTATGATTTTTGAATCATCCCAATCTTTATCAGTCCTGATGTTATAAACTCGGATTGATATGTACAATCCTGGCTATGAAGCAAATTCAGATGGTTTTCTAATCTAGCTTAAATTCGGAGCAACAAAACAGCTCCATCCAATTTCTCGGTATCCAAACAGTGGAATCCGTCTAGTGTAATTCTTATATTATTCAGTTATAAATCAACAATCATTTGACCTTAATATGTTTTTCCTTTCAATTCAGGTGTTTTTGAACTTTTTAGTTCCTTAATTCGGCATAGGCACTTCTTGTTGTATCAGTGCCCCTTTATTGTTCCGATTTATCTGAAGGGTTATCATTAACCTTATTGTTACTACTCTTGATTCCTTCCAAAGCTTCCAATTCACTAGTTCATCACGCTTTCTTGGCTCAAATATTTCTTATAATTCCTCCTAACTTACATTAGTAAGGAGTGACATCAATCGGATCATAAAAATATCAGATCAGTAATATTGATATCCTAGTGGCATGTATACTCTTTTTAACATAAAACCATTTCCATTTAGACCGAGAATCGGCTAAACATGTAGCTCTAATACCAATAAATGTAACACCCTTTTTCCCGTATCCAACACTGAATACAAGTCAGAGGCATCACAAAACATTTGTAAAACCCTCTACATATATAATTCGGTAAAGTTTTGTTTCTTTAAAAAATATTACAATGTATTTAGTTTTTATTTACAAATCTAGTTATTCGTATAAAGTTTAAAAATAATATTTTCATCTTCAAATGGAATTTATTTTCAGGTAGCAACTTATCAATTTAATTTGTCTTGATATAATTTATAAAACTGCCTAAAAACTGCATGATTTAAAATTCATCCAGATACCAAATAAAATACAAATTCTATCAGAGCAGGCATACCCTTTTAATATACATGCCAACTAGTAAATATCAAACAGTATCAAAAGATATCTTACTGATAATGATGTACCTGTTATTGATTGATGATGTCCGAATAAGCTCCTTACTCCAACCATTTCTTCTTTCCTACGTGTAAAACAGTTACACGCTAAGTATTTACTTAGTGAGGCAATAATTCAAATTCAAGTGCAATTGTCATAATATCAATATTAATGATTAACAATGCATATGATCACCTTATCATTATATGCTCGTTAACATAAATAAATATGTATATCAAAGTGATAAGATTAGATCTTACCAATACCGTTGCCATTTCCATCCGTAAGCTTTCAGTGCTTACCAATACCTTTTCCCTTTTCTATCACTAAGCTTTCAAGCTTATCTTCCTGTTTCATTTTTATTCTTTTCAATTTATTTATCCCAAGGTATCGAATTAAGAGATTCTATGTACACGAGTCATCCCCCGTACCCAACCTTTCTTGAGTATGTATATTATTTGCACCTTAGTGCTTAGCACCCTAAGTGCTTCTGTATACCCAAACCTTGCATGAGTATACGCTCATTGAGTATTAATAAAATTGCACCGTAGTGCTTAACACCCTAAGTGTTTCCGTATACCCAAAAATTGCATGAGTATACCCTCAATGAGTATTTATGAATATTGCACCGAAGTGCTTAGAATATTTATACAGCTGTTTATGACCCTATGGATATCCAACTATACCATCGAACCTCTATATCATACATTGGGCTTTATTTCATCATTTATGTCATCAATGGCAACATATATCATATATATATATATATATATATATATATATCAACATTTGGAAGTTTATACTAGAAATAATATTTCAATCTCATCACATTCTTCACAAAATAATTATTCACAATAATTCTCCCTGATTTTCCTTATTTACCGAAATAGTCACTAAAATGCAAAGATAAGGATTCAAGTTTCTTAACTTTGAAATTTGTCCTCAATTCAACATTACTACCTTCATTCCATCATTACAACTAAAAATCAGATTTAACCCCCATACAAAACTTCAATTTCGATTTGGTCACTTAACTTTGACAAATTGTAAAAATTGTCACTAATTCAATTCAACATCAATTTGGCATTCTAACTTCAGTTTCTTATCTCTAACATCATTAATAACATAAATACACTCCAATTCTAAAAATTCAGATTTGTTCCTTCAACTTTTCAATTTGCCGAAACGGTCCCTACAAATTTAACTTAGGGTTTTGATTCCAAACAACAATCCAAGCTTACTAGATCATTATTTCAACATCACAAACCCTAAATTAAACTTGAATCCATAAAACCTAATCATCTTCATAATAATCAAAACATGTAAAACTTAAATCCCAACTCAATATCATGATTTTAACATCATACTAGCTTGATTTCAACTTGAATTCAATCATGGAATCATAAAATCTCAAAAGCCCCAATTTGATCCATAAACCCTAATTTCTTTCACATATAAATTATCATCAATCAAGCATGGATTCCATGAATTATTGATATCAAAAGGTAGAGCTTGAAGAGTAGAACAACTTTGTAGTTGAGGAGATTACCTGAAAACCGAGTTTCGGGGCTTGAATCGAACTTGGAAAAAATTTTCTCTTTTTTTCCCTAGCCCTCATGTTTTTGGCTGGAAAAGATGAACAAAATGTTCATTTTTTTCACCATTATTTTACACATAATAGTGAAATTACAATTTTGTCTTTTTATCCAATGGTTGAGATTGATTTTTTCATCAATCAAGGAACAAGATTTAATCTTCCATTTTCTCTTTCCAAAATTTCCCTTATAACTTTTTAAATATTTCAAAATTGCCATTAGGGCCAAATGACCAATTTGCCCTCCAACTAGTCTTTATTTACTAGTTCGTTTCCAAATTGCCATTCCATTACAATCTAACTAAATCTAGTTATAATTCAACCAACCATAGTAAAATATTCTTAAAATAACATTTTATAACTTTTCCATAGCTTCTAGATCAGTCTCCAAAATTTCCATTCGATCCAATATACCGATAAATAATCCTTTACTCAAACATAAACCATAGGATTCATCCTGAATCAAACTAAAAATATTTCCAACACTTGGAAATGACTTTTATAACCTTTCTCTATCATATTGCAAAATTTTAAATTTTTCTAGTTCGATCCGAGTATCCGAATTCCACTTAAACTTTAACTGCGATTTTCCCAATAATCGAAGTATCCGATCGAACCAATAATTTCGTATTTGATTCACACCCTTATGTGAACTTTTCATTTATGAAATAAAAACCCTCAACTTTTGGGAAATTACAACTTTAGTCCCCAAACTTTTCCAAAGTTTATACTTTAGCCATAAAATTTTAAAAATTTACATTTTGGTCACTACCTTTTTAAACTTCAATTCCCATTCCAATTTTCCTTGGAATTCAACCAAACTTTAAGAATACCTTATTCAATTCACTATCTATCACATGCGACCTTTAAACCTTAGAAATTTCCTTTCCAAAACCCATAATTAAACAAATCCCAACTTTCGCATTTTTGTCATTTTAGTCACTAAGTTAGCTTTTAAGCTATTATCTTAGTACTAAATGAACCTTAATCAACTTAGTAAATTTTGGGGTATTACATTCTTTCTCATGTAAATTCTCATCAATCAAGCATGAATTCCATGAATTATTGATATCAAAAGATAGAGCTTGAAGAGTAGAACAACTTTGTAGTCGAAGAGATTACCTGAAAACTGAGTTTTGGGGCTTGAATCGAGCTCGAAAAAATTTCTCTTTCTTTCCATAGCTCTCACATTTTTGTTGTTACACATATAACTATTAAATGAATTTTTAAATTCATTTAATAATAAAATTACAATTTTGCCCTTTTTATCCAGCGGTTGAGATTGATTTTATCATCAATCAAGGGCCAAGATTTAATCTTCCATTTCCTCTTTCCAAAATTTCCCTTATAACTTTTTAAATATTTCAAAATTGCCATTGGGGCCAAATAACCAATTTGCCCTCCAACTAGTTTTTATTTACTAGTTTGCCATTCTTGCAAAAATTCAACTAAGTCTAGTTGGAATCCAACCAAATATAATAAAATATTCATAAAATAGTATTTTATGAATTTTCCATGGCTTTTGGATCAGCCTCTGAAATTGCAGTTCGATCTGGTTTCCTAATATTCATAAAATACTTGTACTGCGATTTTACCTTTTCTGAGCTATTGGATTTATTCTGAAAATTCTATATTTCCATATTCGGGAAATAAACTCTATTATCCCATAAAAACTTCCTTTTCCAAGGACTTAGACTGAATTTTCTTAACTCAGTCTATTTTCCTGATACTTATCGAAAATCTTCATAGAATAAAATTTCTCTTAGAATTTCTTTATCGATAATCCATACGAATATTCTCTAGTCTTACTGAGTCCAAAATATCGATCAAAAACACTTTTATGGGACCTTCTCGGAGGTCACCCATCCTAATATTTCCCTAGCCAAAGCACGCTTAATAATTTTATTCGATCCAAATTCAGTACTTTTACTGCATCTTAATTCTTAAAACTGATATCAAGGTACTTATTTCGATCTGATTCTCTCTTATACTGAATAAAATTACTTATTGGGGAAAATTACACTTTAGTCCCCAAACTTTTCCAAACTTTATACTTTAACCCTAAAACTTTTAAAATTTACATTTTGGTTACTAGCCAAAAATTTGGGATATTACAGAGAAACTCCCACGTGAAGCAAGGGCTCTTATTTTTTTTCCAGCAAGATGGGCATCCACCTCTTTCATGTCTAGACCAACAAGCTTGGAAAATTTCTTTTGATAGCCATAATTCTTCTCTTTCTAGTATATCTTGTCAGTCTTCTCCAACTCTAGGCATAGAAGGACCATGTATTCTTCTATGGTAGGGGTCATGTCTTTCTTAATTGAAGACGAAGCAACGATAGGCCAGATCCCAATACTCAACAGTTGCTAGAACCATCTGCTCATCTATCTTTACTCCAATCAAAAGGGCTACGTCCCCATACCTCTTGGTGAATATGGCTCGGTCTTGGGCTTCTAAACTCTCCCAAACAGTGACCAATCCTGACATATGATTGTGAGGCAAACCCATATACACTTGCTTTGGCAAATCTACGATAGTTTCCTTTCATAAACTATCTCTGTGTTGGCGCTGAAGATCTAAGGACTCATTTCTAACATCAGTGCTCGAACAAGGGACCCCAAAACTAGATAATATGACCCGAACACTCAAGATCTCTGACTATTGATGTTTCAGAATACCAACAAATTGCAATGCGGTGTATGCTCTATAAGATACAAGTAAGGCAAGAAAAACATTAGTACATAATAATAAATCATAAATACAAAGAATATTACATAATAATAAATCCTAATCCGCGTGCATTCTAGTTCTCTAGAGCTTTTCACATGGCTCTAACCGGTTGGTTTCTTAGATTCTCAAACAGGTGGGCTTGTATCTAAAAAGGTTCTCAAACCACCCTTACCCCTACTAATGCGGATAAGATGTTCGATCCTGGCCGTCATAGGCTTGCAGATCGAACACAATTCGAGGGGATGCATTTCCACTATGCCCATGCGGAGGGTTACTCACGAAGGCATAGCTACTGTTCTTCCACTTAAGTTAGATAAAGCCTGGGTATAGGGCTTATGTTATGATGCAAACATAGTTAAATACACCAAAAATCCACACACACAAAATGCAACGGAATACCAAGGAAAATAACTCGTGATCAAGTAAAAGTTATGCCCTCTTAAAAATGTCTCCAGAGCTGCGATAACGAAGTCACCACTGGTTCTTTTTATTGTATTAGGCGGACCTGAAACCTAAAAAAACAAACCAGAGATTACGAAATCCAATGGGTTCGGGGGCAAAGTTATGTGTGGAAAAGGATTAGCACCCTCATCACCCCCGCAGAATGATGCTTACTTGATCACTAATATTTTCCTTGGTAATGCGGATGAATCATGAAAGATTAATGTAAAAATAAACAAATTTCTAAACGTGACTCGAATTTGCTCACAACTGAGGAAACTCCGGTCAATTTTAGAAAATTATAGTCTCGTATAGGAGTTTCAACTGTTCCCCAACTGCTAGGGAAAAACAAATTAACCATATTTGAGAAAATATTTCGTTTTTCATGATGCAATAATTTTTTTTAAATGGCATTTTATGTTCTTTTTTAATTTTTATGGGTGATTGAATGTTAAAAAGGTTAATTATTACTCTTAGGAAACATGTACTTAAGGGAACTAATCGTAAAGGATTTACTTAATTACTTACAACTAAGAAATTTATTTATTCACTTTTCTAGTAATTACCTAAGAGAATTTTATTTACAATTAAAGGGAAATGATTATTTAAAAAGAATTACCAAGTTAGTTATTTACCATTATTTACAATTAAGGGAAATAGATTATTTACCTTTTCTAAAAAAATTACCCAAGGATTTTAGTTAGTTATTTACAATTAAGGGAATGTATTATCTCACTCTAAGTAACTTACCAAGTTAATTATTAACAGGCAAATTGTTTTAGGAATCTAAGCTCTAGGTATTTATAATTTAATTTTATTGTTGGTGAACTAATCTTACAAAAATATTTAAGTTATTTATTAGGGAAACTAGCCGAAAAGGGTTTATTATAAAATATATTGTAATCTTTTATTACAAGTAAAAAACACACAACATTAGTTATTAAGAAGTCTATTTACCCTAACATTTTTAACAGGTCAAATTGCATAAAGATGAATAAATTAGACAACACAGTAAATATGAACAAAGCAAACAAAAGGTAAAAGTACATGAAGCAAGAATTTAAGAACTAAATTAAAAATAAAGAGGGACTAGAGTGAAGAAATTACAAATAGTGGGATCAAAGCGTGAGTTTGTCAAAGTGGGGTATGGACCGAGCTGCGAACCATATTGCATTACTATAGTTGTCGCTGCTCTTGGATGCCGGTCATTGCTCACCTATGGAGCTATACCGCTACTGCCCCTGCTCTGGTGGTAGCTTCAGCTCCATCCCTCAGCAATAATGGATCCTCAACAAGCTTCACTTAACGAGAACCCTTACCCCTTCTCCTTATTCGAAACAAAGTGACAAAGGAAAAAAATGAAAATAAAAATATAAAGAAGTAGTGTTTGGGTAAAATACCTCAAAGAAATCACTATAACTTCTATTGCTCTTGAATTCAGTGTATACATGTGTTGTATTGTGTGGTGTCTGATGTGTGAATTACAATGGAATGAACCCTATTTATAGACTTCAAGAAACCCTAAAAGCATATTCCCTATTTATGCTAAATACATTTGGAAATGGAATAATGCCTTTACTTAGACATCAAACTGCTTTCCTTACATTCAATATGATCCTAAACGAGTTAAAAAAATAGGGAAATGTCTAAGCTTGAATTTAATTACAAATATTCAATAAAATAATTGAAAATTCATAATAAAATCAAATTCCCGTATTGAACCTGTATATAATTTTCTACATGTGTTATCTTTAGTAAAATGAGCATATCTTGAGCTCCTGACTTCCAATTGAGGCGTTTCAAGATGCGTTGGAAAGGTAACTTAAAGAAGTTCAATATGTAAGAAGACATCCTGACCCAGAAATACTCAGATCCTATCGGAAATTTGTCGTGAGTCTATAGTGAGAATTCCTTGCGCATCACTTGACTTTCCATTCTTGTTGGACATGATCTCTTGTAATCTTCTCATATCTGATGTGATTGCGATCTTGTGTGATCTACAAGAAATACATTAATAATAATATAATTAAAAATAAAAATGAAATAAAATATATACAAAAAAATAAAATGGGCCGAATGTGCCTTTATTTCGTATATGAACTCTTGTTTAATGGACTCTTTTTTTTAATGATCTCTTTTTATATTTTTTTTACTTATTAGGCTTAGTAATAACAATACATATATATACACGAAAAAAATAATAAAACGGGGGTCAAAAAAATTAGGTGACTATAATAGGAAGCCATTTTTAGGCTTCGGTATCGGTACGCGGAGAGGCAGTACTGATACCCTAGTGTTCTTGGTTTAAAAACACTGTTCATCGAGGATGACTACCGATACCGTGTTCAACGTGTACTGGTATGCCCTTCAAGCGTGTATCGGTACGGGTCAACCCGTATCGCTATGCCTAAGCTTTGTTAAATTCCAGTAAGCTCAATTGGTATCGGTACACATGTGAGTACCGGTACCCAAGGCGTATAACCCACTGTATTCTGCCCGAGAAATACATTTTCGGTTTGAGGCTTCTATAATTCGAGATATATGGCCCAAAGGACTTCTAGTATGATAAAATAAATTGTAAAACTGATAAACCAAGATTTAACCCTCATGTATGAGCATAACATGTAA
Organism: Hibiscus mutabilis; assembly: GCA_019671005.1. Taxonomy (NCBI): domain Eukaryota; kingdom Viridiplantae; phylum Streptophyta; class Magnoliopsida; order Malvales; family Malvaceae; genus Hibiscus; species Hibiscus mutabilis. The sequence continues at coordinate 17,793,429 of CM033726.1, forward strand.
TAGCTTGATGGTGATAAACTGTGAAGTGAACCATGTTGGTTAGTGTCTTACCTTGGGGCCATTAGCTTGATAGCTTGGGTTGGTGCCACTTACCTCTTGGTGAGGTGTATGAATGCTCGGGGAGCATGTAGTATCTTATGGTTGTTGATTAGGGAATCCAGATGTCCTAAGAGTCAGTACTCTGGTACTTATATAAGAGGATGTGTACTTAAGGCTATGTGATCGAGTAAATATGATGTACTGGGTGCGGTTAGAAACCTATTTGTGGCTATTGTGATCTGGATAAGGTAATTAACTCGATGCCTATGTGAGCTCGAGTAACCTGAAAGGATGAGTGTCCTCAGGTAAGGACTACTTGTGGCTAATGCGATCCAAATATGTCTAGGACGTATCCGTAGCTAGAGTGATCCGAATATGGTCCTTTCAACCCAAAGGTTATGTGAGCACGAGTAACCCGATGGCTGTGTGAGCATGGGTAATGTAGGGTTTCGTTGGCCATGTATGTAGATGGTGTATGGATGTATTTATGTATGCTGTGTGGATGTTATAGATGATAGTCTATATACTCGATAGCTGAGTGATCTCGTGTATGGTAATGCATTGTGGTATATGTAATACTTCATGTAGACTTAATGATGCCTTGAGATAGGTGATCTAAGAACTCTAGCTAGTGTAGGCTAGTTTATAACTCATAGATAGTGAAGCCTTATCTATGCTCTACAGGCTATATTTATCTTGCATGCTTATTTTATGGTAAGCACGAATTATGGTAGAGTAGACATGTACTACAGAGCTTTGTAAGCTCAACGTTTGGAATCGTTGTTTTCGTTTGCATGTTAGTAGGTTGATCGTGGCCGAGGAGCATATCAAGACGGGATTTCCCAACACCATATTGCTTTAGAGTTTAGTGTTTAGTATTTATTTTTAGGCTTATGTATTCATAGGACCCTACAAATGTTGAGTTTGTAAACTATATTAACTTTATTATTTTGATATACGATGTTTTAAACCTGTAGCTCCTATTTTGTAAATTTATCTAAATGCTTATCTAATTTTATGGATTTATGGATGATTTGATTTTTAAAATGGCTAAATCTAAGGTTTTCAAATGGAAATTTTGTTGGGTCATATTTGGGTAACCCTAATATAGCACTCTGATAGGGATCGGGGTATTACACTTGATCCTTGATGTTTGATCTATGAATTTCTTAAAAGTGCTTGCTTCTATTGGGAAATGAATCTCTATTTGTATCACATCATTCTTTATTTATTCGACTTCATCTTCTATTTCTTGGACATCTACCTCCATTTCAGCATCATATGTAGTATCTTTCTTTCACCTACTACCTTCATATCAATAATAGACTTCCCAAGAGTGGATTCACTTCTCAAAGTGATGGCCTAGTAATGTTCATTCACATGTGCATTCTATTCTCTTTGAGCGACTTCAATATCACTTGGAATTAAACCTTGTAGTATGGAATTGAAGGCACTAACAAGTTGCCCAATTTGAGTTTCAAGTCCTCAGGGCGACATCCCTACTTTTATCCTTGACATTATTTTTGTTGATATAATGTCTGAGTAAAGACTCTAGAGAAGCTGTTTCAGATGAACCGTTTGATGTTTGTGCGTGCTGCAATATCATGGGTTGTTTCTCTTGTATGTACATTGGTTGCTAAGCAATCCTATTTTGGTTTTGATATGCATGCTAGTTAGACTACTACTAGTTGTACTCGTTGCACCCTCTGACATTTGCATTCCCATAAGATAAGTTGGTATGTGTCCTCTAAATAACATTGTATGTATTTTCATAGACATTTGTGTCCATGCCATTAGAATTCCCAAAGTTATAGATAGATTCTGGGTTTTGGACGCATTCTTCATAGGGTGTGGACCCTCACAAAAAATACACGCTTCTGTTGATGTCTGAACAGCTTACACTTGTCCCAATTATTGAATCTTTTTCATCATGTCCGTCAGTGTTGACACTAGCTTAACAAATGCTTGCAAAGTTTGATCATCATGTGTAGTGCTTCTTACCAATCTTCCTCACAAGGTGGGAAATTGACAAGCATTTTCAGCTATCTTGTTGATAATATCAAGAGCTTTAACATAGCTCTTTTCCAATAAAGTTCCATTAGCTGATGCACCGGCAACCATCCTTGATAGAAGATTCATGTCATTGTAAAATATCTCCATTTGAGTCCATGGTGGATAACCATGCATAGGGAATTTCATGAGAACGCTCTTGTAATGTTCTTAGGCGACATATAGGTTCTCATCATCTTTTTGCTTGAAAGAAGTAATATCACTCCTCAACATTGCATTCAATGTTGGTAGGCTAAACTGAAGCAAAAATGTCTAAGCAAGATCAGTCCATGTCGATACAAACTCTAGATAAAAAGAGTTGAGTCACTCATTGGCTCTATCTTTAAGCAAATAATGGAACATTTTTAGATGAAATGCCTTTTATGGAACTCGTTGTTGTATGAATGAGTCACAAACTCTATAAATAAGGTCAAATGAACACAAGATTCTTGTGATGTGTTCCACAACACTAACTCATAGATTGTAACATTTGTAACATAACAGGTTTTATCTCAAAATATGCAACATTGATGGTTGGACAAACAATTCCTGGCTTCAAACCCTCTAGTATCGGTACAACATGATCTCTGATCAGCCTATCAATATCATTCACAACATGATTATTGTTCCCATTGTTTTGGCCCAATCTACTGCATTTTTATCTTGCAAATTGTCATCTAAATTTTGTGGTGGTAGTGGGTGTTTGTTGTCTCATTTGTCATTTTAACCTTTTATCACCATGAGTTCCCATAGCTTGTCGTATTTTTTGTCGCCATCTTCCAAAATATCTTTTTGATTATGGATAACTTAGAAATAGTTCATTGGAAGAACTTCGAGTCATAGAGGTTCTCATCATCCTGTTATTTGAAAGAAGTAATGCCACTCCTCAGATTTGCACTAAATGTTGGTAAGTTAAAACAAATAAATTTTTTTAGCAAGGTCAGTCCATGTCGATACAAACCGTAGATAAAGAGAGCTAAGTCACTCATTGGCTCTATCTTTTAGCAAGTAAGGGAACAATTTTAGAAGAACTACCTCTTGTTGAACTCCTTGTTGTATAAATGAGTCACACAACTCTATAAATAAGGTCAAATGAACATGGGGGTTCTCGTGAAGTGTTCTACAACACTAACCCATAGATTGTAACATCTGGAACATAACAAGTTTAAGCTCAACATATGCAACATTGATAGTTGGACGAACAATACCTGGATTCAGACTGTCTAGTATTGGTATAACATGATCTCTAATTGGCCTATTGATATCATTCAGAATATTGTTTTTGTTCCCATTATTGTTTGCATTTGCATCTTGCAAATTATCATCTAAATTTTGTGGTGGTAGAGTGGGTGATTGTTGTCTCTCGATCATTCAGACCATTATCACCATGATTTTCCATAGCTTGTCATATTTTTCATCATTTTTCCAAAATATTTTTCTATCCTGGATGAGTTGGAAATAATTCTTTGGAAGATATCTAAGTCATACACCAACAAAGAAATAAGCTAGTAAAACGAACTAAACATAAAAGCTAAAGCAATAACAAAAGAATATCGATATGGCACTCCTCAACAATGACACTTAAAACATGGTGTCATTGTTCCGACATTTAAATAGTGCAACACTATCTACACATGTAATAAAGTGGACACACACAATGTGTGTGTGTGTCTGGTTGTCGAATCCTATAGGAAATATGAAATGTTCATCAGATAATATTAGTTGTTGTAACCCCCTAAACCCGTCTATGCAATTCGCCTAGTCTAGGAGGTCACATTCGGGTCACCGAAGTGACCTAGAGTAAAAATAGAAGAAAAATAAAAAAATACATTTAAAAGTGTAAAATAATTTTTTATTTAAATACCATTTCAGAAATTATATAAACATATAACGAAATTCCAAAAAACATATTACAGACTCTGACATAACATAAGACACGACATACATGCCCACTAATTGTACCGGTATCGTACTCCGAAAGCAACGCCTATAGAACTCCAACCACTGATGTCGATCACTATACAATGATAGATTTCTTCTAACCTACGATGGTGAAAACAACGTGAGCTTGGGAAAGCTCAGTAATACAGAACTACCAACTGATGCTGTAGGCACAAGCAGGTAAATGGCAAAGCAATAATACTGACATGATGATTCAAGCAACAATAGTTTCCATTCAAGATATTGATATTCGTAACATCGATATACTTAGGTAGTAGGATTGTTCTTTATTTGATCACCTGAGTACCAGACAAGATACCTATAGTCCGAAGAATCAGATGAGATGTAGATTACGAAAGTTGAACTGTGAAAATTAGTGTGTTTCAATGATATCAGATTCGGAGCATACAGAGAGTTTTAGACTTTAGTAAATTAATTCAGTAGGGTAGAATTATAGAAGGGAACGAAAAGTTTTATTTTAATTACCTGACTACCCTCCAACCATACACCGACATGTAGTATTCCAGAACAGTATCCAGAAAGACTTACCGTAGGTCTATTAGGTAGGAGCTTACATAAAGTCTTACCCTAGGCCCATTGAGCCTAGGAGCTTACCTAAGGGGATGCCTTAGGTTCAGAAGGACTTACCAGCGCTAAGCCTACAAATCTTCAATCATATCCCAGAAATACCCTAAATCAGATAGTTTAGTAGACAGATAAAATAAGAAAAACAGTAATCATACATATATTTCCAGAGTATCAAAAATCAGAGAGCATATTTTTCATATCAGACATAGTGGTATATCTTTAGACAGATAGGATTCATGATTCGGATAAGAGAGAGTCTTAGTTTCAATAAATAGAGAATATACATGTGCAAGGAACACACCAAATGGTTCAATTTATCACTCAGGGAACCTTGATAAAAACAGATGGAATATACTGAACTTTAGTCCATGCTATACTGATTTCAGAATTAAGGAACTTATTCGAAGATTCCAATAATCATCTTCATTCAGGTGCTCAGGGTTTTGTACCTCATGGTCATTCAAAAATTTTGGTATTTCATGATTATGCGAGATTTTGAGTATAACAGATTTATTTAGGATTTTAAATATACTCAGAGAGTACCAGAATTGAACTCACAATGCATGTGATTTTAAGCGGCTAATTTGACTTTTACAATCATTCGCTATAACCATAACCCATATTAATATGGTTCCCAGAGTTCCGATAAATACGACTCACGAGCGTTCTTTCCTTAATACTAACAACATCATAAGATGAACCAATCACCATCACATTCATTTACTAACCTTCCACCGCGTAGTCGACATGTCTTTATATTTGATAAACCAACTTTACAGTAGTAATAGAGGTGGCCAACATTTCTAGATTCGGTTTTTCACCCTTTAAGAACGATACAGTTATCACACTTTATCTGAGTTAAGACTTATCCTGGGTATACACTTATACCATGATATGAGGGAAATTTAATTATTCCAGGGGTCATGGATGTCTTAGTCATTGAAAGTTTTGGTGCACAAGTATATTTTGGTCATTATAGACATTCTAGCTTATCTTCGATCCTTTCGAATATTTTTATTCATTTTTGAAACTCAAGGGTATATTTGTCATTTTAGAAAATTTAGCAAACTCGGAGCTTGAAAAGATATTTCAGTTATTCAGGTACTTTCATTATTTCAAAACAATTCATTCATTTCAATTCTCGAAGGTAAATCCATCATTTTTGTTAATCTAGCAATTAGTGCCCAAGGATATTTCATTCTCTTTGGTCATTACGGTCATTCAGATCAGTTCAGGCTTATTAGTATTTTCAACCCTTTTAGTCATTTCAATCAATTCAATCTTTTACGCCACTTTGATTAATTCAGACATACGAATAGTTTTCCGTAAACTCATCTTTGGAGATTTATTTAGAATTTAAGACAATCCAAGTACCTTACAATTTCGAAGGTTAAAGCTTTGTTACCATAATTTTCCAAGCAAATCAGGGTTTTTAGATGAATCAATTGTTTTACCAAAACTAGTGTAGATTTCTAGATCGCTTTCATTGCCAAGGTATTTTAGTCCTTATACCACAATGGCATTTTTGTCATTTCTCATCCAAGTATTCTGAGCATTAGATCTTTTATCAAGAAATAATCTGAAATAAAAGTTTCGAGGTGAACTATTTTATCGATTATTCACTAAACTTGAATTTCTTACCGATCATCGATTCCTTATTCGAGTCATTCGGGTCTTAACCAAATTATTATCTTTCTATCGTAATCAATATAACTTTAAAGAATTCAGGCATTAATCAAATTCATTCATGCATTAAACAATACCAACCAGTTCCGTAAAGCATGCAAGAGGTAGAAAAATATTACCTTAAATCCTTACTATATCGATCGGCCCCTTAAAATGACATTCAACTCTCAAACCCGAATTCGACGTCCTTAACCTCTCGAATACGAAGATATGTGAATACCTTCAATTAAACATAATCCTTAGCTTTATCACAACTCTTAAACTAAAACACTAAACACATGCATTCTCAGGTTCAATGTCAGATTCAAACGCTTTTGAGTTTGAATTTCGTAAAACAGACTTAAAATGGAGTCAGGACGTCAAAAAACATAAAATAGGGGTTTTTTGAAAATTTTAACTTTTTGGTCAAAGTTAACGCTGATGTCAGCAGTCAAAGTCATGCTGACATCATCAGTCAACGATCAATGCTGACATCAGCAGTCAACGCTAATGTTAGGAGTCAATATTTTGACTCGGGCGAGTTGACTCACTGAGTTGACTCAAATGGGTTGACTCACTAAGTCAACTCGGTCAACAGGTTAGGTCGGACGGGCCGGTCGGGTCAAGTCGAGCTGAACCAGGTTGGACCGGTTTACAGGTGAACCGATCATGGCGGCCAAAAATCACCTTGGCCGGTGTGTAGAGCTCAAGCGCGGCCTTACACGGCCGAAAAATGGCCCAAAATGCTCATTTTGGCCAGATCTACATCCAGAACACTTTACCAACTCCGAAATGTGCATAAACATCTTGAAAAACAACCTGAAACTCACCTCACTTACCAATTTGGTCGAATGCTAGCGAGGACTCCAACGCTGTCGGTTGGTTGATCGGGCGATTGATTTAGGGTCGTCTCGACGCTGGGAAGACCGTGGAACCACTGGCGTCTCTAATGGACGACGAAATCGGCCGAAATCAACAAAAATCTGACGAAAACCCTAAATCTCGATAAACTTTCGATCAATATTTCCCGGTGAACAGACCAGCGGCTGAGCGAATGGCCTTAGGAGTTTTGATCGGATGAGGCTAGGGAGCACTCTAGTGGTGGCGGTGCACCACACGGACGGGCGGTGAGGGAGATCGGACGGTGGCCAGCTAAGGGGTAGGTGAGAGAAAATTAAGGATTTTTAGGGTATTTGGTTTGAATAAATGGGAAATAAAGATTCAGATCTGGTTTTTATTATTTTCAATATAATTGAACTAAAAAGGGTTATTATTTAATTAGGGTAAATCATATCAGAAATGAGCCTTAGCTCAATTGGTTACTCTTCATGCTTGTGCAGCCAAGGTCACGGACCTTTGCTACAATACCCACTTTTCTTTTATTTTTCAATCCCCCTTTTTTATTTTTTTATTTTTAAGGGGTGTTATTGTTGTAATAGTTTAATTTGTTCAATAAGGTTCATGAATATAAGTGAGAAACTAAAAAGATATTCAGATAACTGGAAGTGGGGGTCCTAATACATCCAAAAGAAACCAACAGTTATGATCTATAAGATGAAATTATCTAATGCAGCAACATTCGTACTCATGTTTGCATTGTTACCATATCGACATAGTTGATTGGCGATGCTTTCTTGACACCAAAAATATATATACCTAGACTAGCCCCAACGTGTCACGTACATCTATCAATCAAGTGTCAATACAATCATTCCTAGTTAATCCCCAACAGTCACTTGACTTAGCAAGGCAATAAATTTTGTTACTCATGACGCTTAAATCATTTATATCTAGTTAAGGCATGTTAAATTCAACCTTATATTTCTATAGCGGTTTGAGTTAAACACAAGCTAATAACAAGAACACAAGCAATATTTCTAAGAAAATACCATATTTCTAAGATCAAGTTTTAGAAAACATAAAACATGGAATAAGTTTAGAAAACACCATATTTCTAAGATCACTCAAGATCAGTAGCAAGAGACAAGTCTTTCTCAAACTCTTGAACTCTACTCTTCTCAAAAACTCGAGCCTTACACTGACCATTGCTACAACTGTCGATCTAGGCAGTATTTTGGTCGTCTTGTTACTTCTTTATGCACCAAAACCTCCAAGCTCCTTAAGCTCACTTGACTTAGCAAGGCAATAACTTTCATTACTCATGATGCTTAAATCATTTATATCTAGTTAAGGTATGTTAAATTCAACCTTATATTTCCATAGCAGTTTGAGTTAAACACAAGCTAATAACAAGAACACAAGCAAGAGGTAACTACATTAAGTAAAGTATCAAGTTTTAGAAAACATAAAAATGGAATAAGTTTAGAAAACATCATATTTCTAAGATCACGCAAGATCAGTAGTAAGAGACAAGTCTTTCTCAAACTCTTAAACTCTATTCTTCTCAAAAACTTGAGCCTTACACTGACCATTGCTACAACTGTCGATCTAGGCAGTCTTTTGGCCGACTTGTTGCTTTTTTATGCACCAAGACCTCCAAGCTCCTTAAGCTCACTTGACTTAGCAAGGCAATAACTTTCGTTACTCATGACGCTTAAATCATTTATATCTAGTTAAGGCATGTTAAATTCAACCTTATATTTCCATAGCGGCTTGAGTTAAACACAAGCTAATAACAAGAACACAAGCAAGAGGTAACTACATTAAATAAAGTATCAAGTTTTAGAAAACATAAAACATGGAATAAGTTTAGAAAACACCATATTTCTAAGATCACGCAAGATAAGTAGCAAGAGACAAGTCTTTCTCAAACTCTTGAACTCTACTATTCTCAAAAACTCGAGCCTTACATTGACCATTGCTACAACTGTCGATCTAGGCTGTCTTTTGGCCGTCTTGTTGCTTCTTTATGCACCAAGACCTCCAAGCTCCTTAAGCTCACTTGACTTAGCAAGGCAATAACTTTCGTTACTCATGACGCTTAAATCATTTATATCTAGTTAAGGCATGTTAAATTCAACCTTATATTTCCATAGAGGTTTGAGTTAAACACAAGCTAATAACAAGAACACATGCAAGAGGTAACTACATTAAATACAGTATCAAGTTTTAGAAAACATAAAGCATGGAATAAGTTTAGAAAACATCATATTTCTAAGATCACGCAAGATCAGTAGTAAGAGACAAGTCTTTCTCAAACTCTATTCTTCTCAAAAACTTGAGCCTTACACTGACCATTGCTACAACTGTCGATCTAGGCAGTCTTTTGGCCGTCTTGTTGCTTTTTTATGCACCAAGACCTCCAAGCTCCTTAAGCTCACTTGACTTAGCAAGGCAATAACTTTCGTTACTCATGACGCTTAAATCATTTATATCTAGTTAAGGCATGTTAAATTCAACCTTATATTTCCATAGCGGCTTGAGTTAAACACAAGCTAATAACAAGAACACAAGCAAGAGGTAACTACATTAAATAAAGTATCAAGTTTTAGAAAACATAAAACATGGAATAAGTTTAGAAAACACCATATTTCTAAGATCACACAAGATAAGTAGCAAGAGACAAGTCTTTCTCAAACTCTTGAACTCTACTATTCTCAAAAACTCGAGCCTTACATTGACCATTGCTACAACTGTCGATCTAGGCTGTCTTTTGGCCGTCTTGTTGCTTTTTTATGCACCAAGACCTCCAAGCTCCTTAAGCTCACTTGACTTAGCAAGGCAATAACTTTCGTTACTCATGACGCTTAAATCATTTATATCTAGTTAAGGCATGTTAAATTCAACCTTATATTTCCATAGAGGTTTGAGTTAAACACAAGCTAATAACAAGAACACAAGCAAGAGGTAACTACATTAAATACAGTATCAAGTTTTAGAAAACATAAAGCATGGAATAAGTTTAGAAAACACCATATTTCTAAGATCACACAAGATCAGTAGCAAGAGACAAGTCTTTCTCAAACTCTTGAGCTCTACTCTTCTCAAAAACTCGAGCCTTACACTGACCATTGCTACAACTGTCGATCTATGCAGTCTTTTGGCTGTCTTGTTGCTTCTTTATGCACAAAGACCTCCAAGCTCCTTAAGCTCACTTGACTTAGCAAGGCAATAGCTTTCGTTACTCATGACGCTTAAATCATTTATATCTAGTTAAGGCATGTTAAATTCAACCTTATATTTCCATGGCGGTTTGAGTTAAACACAAGCTAATAGCAAGAACACAAGTAAGAGGCGAATTACATTAAATAAAGTATCAAGTTTTTGAAAACATAAACATGGAATAACTTTAGAAAACACCATATTTCTAAGATCATGCAAGATCAGTAGCAAGAGACAAGTCTTTCGCAAACTCTTGAACTCTACTTTTCTCAAAAATTTGAGCCTTACATTGACCATTACTACAACTGTCGATCTAGGCAGTTTTTTGGCCATCTTGTTGCTTCTTTATGCACCAAGACCTTCAAGCTCCTTAAGCTTCCATGGTCGTGACCTTTTTCTTGGGAAGAAGAATGATTTCCCAAGAAAATGAGCTCTCAAAACTCCATCTAAACAAACTTTCTTTCTTGTAAAATGAGTTTCTTTTTATATAGGCAAAGGTTTGAGAGACATCCAATAATATTGGAACACTTGTTGACCCTCCTTGTGGTTCAGTGCCAGAAAAGGTGTTTGTCTTAATGTAGTTGCCAGCGTGCAGCTTCAGGAATTTTTTATTGACCTAGCTTGGCGATTATCTTTATACAGGGGGCAGTTTGTGGCCTCTAGCACATAATGGTCTCAGCATTTCCACACTCTGTGTGGCTTTTATATTGCTGTATTGGGGCACCCGAGAAGGTCAGGTTGTATTAGTGGTCCTAAGCTCTCTTCAGCGAACACATGTGACATGGTGTCGAATATATAAATGCAGCTCCTTTATTTTCTCACAATTCTGCATGCACTAGCGCACAAGTTAAGATGCTCTTTATCGACACAAATTACAAATTACCTACATCTTAAGACAGAAATACTAAAACAAGGCAAAATGCATGAAAACCTAAGTAAATGGCAGAAATATAAACGAACGAAGCAAAAACCTTGCATAAAAGGTGCATAGATAAATGAATATCTAAGAGTTATCAAGTCTCCTAGGATTTACATCATCATATTTTTCACTGGGACCTCTAGTCGGGTTCATCAATTTTTATATACATAAAGAAATCATATGAATTAGTTTATAACTTTTAGGTTAAATTACATTGGTGGTCAATCAATTATTAGTAAAGTTACAATTGAGTCACAAAATTAAAGTTTTAGTTACGATCATGTCACTCTTTCGTTAAAATACAAACATATATATAACAAGATTTGGTATAATGATAGTTTTAGTCCTCAAAACTTATTTATTCTACCAATTTAGTCCTCATTCAAAATAATTCAATAAGTTTAACCCTTCATATTTTAAAAATATATCAATTTAGTCATTTTCATCTCCCAATTCGCTTGTATACCCTCGTTAACACTAGAGTACTTCATTTAAAATCATTAATTAATCTAATACATAAATTTATAAAATATAAAGATATTTATAATTTTTAATATTAGATTTCTAATTATTATCTACATTAAAATTAAACTCATTGAAATCTATTTAAAATTATTTATGAAAACCTTCAGGTTTTAGTTACTGCTACCACGCAATTTTCTACAAAAAATTTAGGTTTTCGTATTATTATATAATTTTCTTATTAATTTAATATTATTGAATAACTGCATTATTTCCCTTTTTATTTTAAAATAAATTAATAATTAAACTTTTTAGGTTATTGAATTTTTATTATGAAACAAATTTCTTAAATTTTCTTCAAGTCTATATATTTTTATTAAAAAGATGTATAAGTTTTCCAATAATTTTAATTTTTTTTCTTTTTTAAAAATTTACTATTTTTTAAATATCAATTATAATGAAAATGTATAAAAATTTATTCATGTTTAAAACATGACCGATGACAAATATATTTCTATTACATTAATATCTAATATTCATTTTATTACATGATTCATTTATGTAAGTAGTTATAAGCTTCGGTTAAATTAATTGACAAAAATTATAAGTTTTTATTCTTATATTTCATGTGTCGATATGATTTGTTAAATTATATGTTAGTACTTATTGATGTTATTACATGTTTCATAATATTTTTTATTTTCTTTTAAGTTCTAATTCATTTAGATAATTTAAAAGGCATTTATTATAAAACTAAATGAAATTTAAATCTAATTTTATAGTTATAATCATCTGACATATATTATATATTTTTAAGATTCATATACATAATTATTTTTAATTTATTTATAATTAAATTTTATATTTTATAATATGAACTACTACATCGAAATAAATGATAAAAAATATTAAACAAAATATTAAGCTAGAAATAATAATAATAATAATAATAATAATAATAATAATAATAATAATAATAATAATATACATGTTTATGATTAATTGAATATATCAAGTTTGGTATAACTTGTGTTACCGAGAATACCCAAGTTGGAATGATGATGAACAATGAAGAACATATAATTTGGGAGTAGAAAAATGACTAAATTGATATACTATTTTAAATATGAAGGGTTAAATTTTTTGAATTATTTTGAATTGAGACTAAATTGGTAGAATATAGAAGTTTTGAGGACTAAAATGGTTATTATATAAAACATTGCTAGATTTCCGTTTGTATTTTAATGGAGGAGTAACCCAATAGTAACTAAAACTTTAATTGAGCGATCCAATTGTAACTTATAATAATTGAGTGACTCAATTGTAATTTTACTAATAATTGAGTGACGAAATTATAATTTTACTAATAATTGAGTGACCTCTTATGTATTTTACCCTGACTTTTATGGGTAAGTATACTTATCATCATTTGCAAAATGACAAATTTTTACTTGAATTCATTTTGTCATTGTAATAACGGATATGAGATTTAGAGTATGAATACAAGCTGATGAGATCATGGCGTCACCACCACCATTGCCACCATTGGACATGGAGGAATTTTCTTTGTGCCCCATTAATCGTGTAAGGCCAAGGAAATTTAGAGATGCTGTCAGCAACAAGTGCAATCATGCATGGAAGATTATTGAAATTGCTGACGTTGAATCAATGCACTGCAACGTGGGATTTGGTTCATGCAACGTGGAAGATCCATGTAACATGAAAGGGAGTCCATGCAACGTGTTGCATGTTTATTTCTGATGCATATGTTCCATTTGATTATTTTAGTGTGCACATGTTTTCTAGTATGTTGTTCATTGTTTATGTTACCAGCATTAGACACCACAACAAAACATGTCTTTAGCGGCCTTTTTTAGCCCTATAGCGGCGTTTTTTAGCGCTACTAAAAACTTTCCCGGCGCTTAGGAAAGCGCTGCAAGAAGTGTCGTTGAAACCAGAGCCGCAAAAGTTCACGGCGTTTGCGGGCAAAAAACGCCGCAAAAAGTCAAAATCTATAGTGGCGTTTGTCTTTATAAACACCGCTAATAACAGTTCTTAGTGGCATTTGTAAAAACAAACGCCGCGAAAAAATATGTTCTTTATTGGTGTTTTTCTTTACAAACGCCGCTAATAACTGTTCTTTAGTGGCATTTGTCTTTACAAACACCGCGAATAACTGTTCTTTAGTGGCGTTTATTTTTACAAACGCCGCGAATAACACCATCTTTCCAAAAAATATAAATTACAGATTCAAAATATTTGTTAAATAAAATATTTATTTCATCCCAAAAATATATTGTCACAAATAACTTAGAATATTTGTTAAACAAAATATTTATTTCATTACAAAAAGTACGTTTTGTCGCAATTTAATCCTCTCTACATATTTCGTTCCTAAGCCTCTCTTCCCCGATCCACTACCTCTCGGTCATTACTACTGTCGACTACCATCCTGAATCCCTATAACAAAAGAAGTTAAATACGAAGCATACAAAAATATTATCAGCAACAAAAAAAATACAAAATATTAGCAATGCTAAAACAAGTTAATAGCAGTTTCATACAGTTAAAACAATCAAAATGCCTTCCCCTCACATGAATCAAGAGTCCTCTAATTACTCCCCCAAAGCTATACTGTTGAAACTCAAGAAATTCCACCATCTACAGAAACATTGAGCAATATACAACTACAAACAGTGTTGCTGAGATTCTTATACCAGAAATAATTAGTTTCAATGCAAATTTATTTATTTAGTTACTCCAAGACTTGTTTATTCAGTGATATAATGTTATCAATCGTTTATCATGTAATAGGATTCATTACCATGAGTATCCAGTGAGCATGATATTGATAGTGGACTCTATCGTACAAGATTGACAATCAAAGGCATAAGTAGAAATCCAATATTCAATCAAGGTAAATCTTTTATATTTCTATGCCAAATGTGTGTTTTGATTTATAATTCATATTTTTATTATTTTGCTTCTGTGAATAAGTAGAATTCCCTGGTATCAGCAGAATCATAGGATTCAAGTACAAAAATGAAAAATCTCTTGGTTCGGAGACATTCAAAACATATCTATCAAAGGGTCGATTTTTGTTACCCTTTTACTTCTAATGAATTACAATTATGTTATTTTATTTGTATTAAGTAGTTTTATCAAAGTGTGTGCCTTATCAAAGAGTTAAGAAAAAGCATAAATAATTAGTCAATTATTACCTTGTAATCACCTTAATACTATTAAAACAAACAAACTAAAAGCTAATATTAACAAAAGACACAAGATGCTGTCAATATTTGAAAACAAAAAACATTTTTGGTCCAATTGCAATTTAAGTCCTTACAAGTTTAAATATAAGTTAAATTAGTCCTTGGCCCCCTAGTTTTGTCACTGCTAACATCCCAAAGCTTTCAAAAACATGACAACAAACAAATCCACCTTTTGATCGAACATCATACCACCAGCCTAAAATTCCCAACAACTAATACAGCAACCCACCATAAAAGGGCAATAATCAATCAAATTGTTGTATGCAAAAATTCATGAGGATTAAGTCCTGGAAGATGATTCCTGCATGCTATACCACATTTCTTCAAAAACACTCTTGTGTTCCAATAGTAGACACCATTATATAAAACATTCATTCCAAAACATTTTAAGAGCGCAAGCTCGTGGGAGTTCCTGGCAAGGATGATCAGCATTCAAACTTCATCACAAAATAAAAAGAAAAACATAACAATCTCAATTCTGATGGCTTTAACAAAATAAATAACAGTAGTAGGGTCACTTAATCTTCTATGAGGTTTACCAATATTTTCAGTGTCCCCGCATCTATAAGTAAGTAATTCATAAATGATGGAGAATTGCTAAGGGGTATGAAGTCTCGTTCCTATGAAGCCTAATGTTTATTCTTAAAAGACATGCTTTTTTATTTACATGAAAAACATTCTATATTCATTATCCAAGTGTGGACCCAATATTAGCAGAAGAAAATAATTGAGAAAAATAAGAGTCTTGGACACATATAATAAGCGAAACGATCATCAAAAATGGGTTTTGAAGCAAATCAATATGCAATTTAACCAAGAAAAAAAACACAAAAAGAGCCAATACTATATAATAAAACAAACTTGAGAAGCACACTGTAAAAAGTTTTAGCTTTGCAGAATATACAAAAGAACCTGAGAATAATTTTGGATTGCTTTGTTGAAGCCACCATGATAAGTGTGAACAACTTCGTCTACAACTTCCTCGGCAACATCGATTTGTTCCTTTAAAATCTCGAGTTCACTTTAAGCAATTTGCTTAAAGTGGTCCTCATTCAAGCCCAAATCACCAAAAAAATGTATCGTAATAGAAACCCTGTGAAACCACATACCATCTTGTAAGAATCATTGGCAAACCAACGTAAGGATCAAGAAGAAAAGAAAGAAACATTCAACAGTGCGTAAAACCATAACAGTCCTTGGCAAACGAACAATGGAAGACGGAGACGAGGAGAAGGGAGGCGGAGGAGTGATGCTGGATTGGATGGAGGGAGGCGGAGGAGAAACCGCTGTAGAAATTAGGGATTTTGGGTAATTTGATTTGGGGATCGCAGGGTGAGGGGGTGTCTGAGAGGGAGTATTAAACCGTCAAAATGAAATAGTGAGTTTAACCTATTGCGGCGTTTGTAAAAACAAATGCCACCAAAAACTACAACTGTTGCGGCGTTTTTGGAAAAGCGTCATCAAAGAACGAAACTTTTTGCGGCATTTTTTACTAAATGACACCTCTTGCGACGTTTGTGGCAAAATGCCACTAGAAAGCACACCTATTGCTGCGTTTGTAATACAAACGCCAGTAGAGGAAGAGTTATTTTGGCGTTTGTAGCAAAACGCTGCCATATATCATTCTATAGCGGAGTTTGTTTCAAAAACGCCGCAGAAGCGCCGCTATATACCAAGCTTAGTGTAGTGAGAGTTCGTTGAATCATATAATATATATTTATATTACATATAGCATGCATCATATTACATTGTTTATTTTTTTATCATATTTCTCGTATTTACAGGTGTTATGCAACGACAATGAATAGACACATTACTAGGGTGATTCAAAGAATTGTGACTATTGGATAGGTGCCTGCATGTGACATGCTTGCTTACATTCACATTACAATTGACATGTATGGTTGTGATCACATCATGGGCAACAAAGGCACTCATGTCAAGGGTTTTTTTTTAATTCATTCATTGTATCTCTTATGCATTCACGCCACCTTAGGATTGATGGCTAATCATTTTATTTTGTAAAGCCTATAAATAGAGGATGATATTTCAATTGTAATACATAACTTTGATATCATAAATTTGAGAGTTTTTATCTCTTTGTTCTTTTGAGAACTTTATCGATTATTCAGGCCCTACTTGTTGAATCAAACCTTTGATATCTTTGGTTCCTAGTTCTACTTAACTAGTGGGTTAAGATCCTTATTTTGTTCAGAGACCATTATAGGGTTTGACTCACACTTTTTAGTGTTGGTTCAATTCTTAAGTCCTAAACTACTATTCATCTTCCATCAGCCATTGCTACCTCTACCATCAACACATTAACCTTCTAAAATTCTAGAATCTTATTCTCATCACTTTACCCTTTAAACCATCTGAATCCGTTGCAAGTCTTACAACACAAAGTTACTTCATTTACGATTGGGCAAATCAAGCATCTTAGTAAATTCCAAGATGAGATCGCATCAGATGGTAATCAGAGCTTAGGCTAAATCAATAAATCCTTTGTGTTTTGTTGTTATAAAAAACAAAAAAAGAGAAAAAGAAAAGAATTTTCATGAAAAAAATGAAAAAAAAGATTAAAAGCAGCTAATCGACAGCAAGGTTCAATATTTTTTTTCTTGTTTCAGATCGTTATTTGTTCGTTTCAATATTCTAACTTTGAACCGTAAGCCTTTTCTTCTAAGCCTACCTTATACACCATATCTTTCCAAACTGTAACATTTATTTTGTAACTGATTCAACAAGTATTTTCGAGGATTTTGAGTAAGTTCGATTCAAGAACTTTTGAGATAAAAATAGCGGTAAAAGGCACGAGAGAGTATGTCAGAGGGTAAAAGTCGAAGAGAGTGAGTAAACTTTTATTTTTTTCTTTTTATTTTTCCTCTTTCCTTTTCTTTTGGAGTGAATAGGGAGTATGTGAACGCAAATAAGAATATAGACGTCTAATGAAGGACAAACATGAGGAATCCCGAGACTACAATATCAAGCACTTGTTCGGGAATTGGGACAACTTATGGATCAGAAACTCGAGTCCATACATGAGCGGATTGATGGCCTAGAAGAGAGATCCATGAGAGATCTAACCGTTTTGGCACAGGGTAACCCAGGACAAAGAGTCCAAGAATGTGAGATTGAGTAGATTGTAAAAGACAACAAACAGCCCGTTGTTGTACAAAATCAACGCCCACATCGGAGGAATCAAGAAAGCTTTGATGATAACCTTGCGAATATAATGATCAATATTTCTCCATTTCAAGGGAAAACAGATACGGAAGCTTATCTTGAGTGGGAGTAAAAGATCGAACACATCTTCTATTGTCACAATTACTCTGAGCAAAAGAAGGTAAAAATAACATCCATTAAATTCACTAATTATACAATCGTTTAGTGGAACCAGTTAACCATGAACAGACGACGAAATAGAGAATGTCTGGTGTCCACGTGAGAGAAATGAAAAGCGTAATGAGGAAAAAGTTTATACCAGCCTACTATCATCGAGAATTGTTGCGAAAACTCCAAAACCTCAAACAAGGCAACATGAGTATGGAAGATTATTTTAAAGAGATAAAGATGACAATGATACAAGAAAATATGGAGAAAGACATTGAATCTATCATAGCAAGGTTCATTTCGGGTCTAAATCAAGACATAGCTGACACTATGGATTTACAATACTATGTGGACTTAGAATAATTGGTTCACTTGGCTATGAAGATGGAACAACAATTTCAACGTAAAGGTACGTCTAGAAACAACCCTTCTACTTCTAAATTGAGTCAAAATTCTAAATTGGGCAGATTGCTCCCAAAACGCCATACAAACCAAATCAGTTCAAGGAAAACATTGGGACCTAAAAACCCAACAAGACTGTTGATGTGAACAAAGTAAAGCCACAAGCTACACCAAATTGATCTAGGGATATTCAATGCTTCAAATGTCTTGGAAGGGGACATGTAGCTAATTAGTGCCCAAATACGCAACTATGGTGATTCGAGGAAGTGGCAAGATTGAATATGAATTAGAAAAAAAGAAGTTGATGCCATAAGTGAAGGTGATGAAGACTTAGATCCTCCCGCTGAAGGAGAATTGCTCATTGTGAATAAGATTCTAAATACACAAATTATGTAAGGCGACCAACAACGAGAGAATATCTTTCATACGTGCTGCCATATCAATCGAATGATATATTTTGTGATTATTGATGGAGGAAGTTGTATTAATGTTACCAGCATGTTATTGGTGGACAGACTTGGATTGGTGACAACAAAATACCCACACCCATATAAGCTTTAATGGCTTAATGATGGTGGGGAAATGAAGGTGACCAAGCAGGTACTCGTACCATTTTCCATCAGTAGATACAAGGACGAGGTCTTATGTGATGTTGTAATCATGCACGCCAACTACTTACTTTTGGGAAGGCCTTGGTAGTTCAATTGAAGATTGAATCATGACGGATATAGCAATCAGTACTCATTCACTTTTGAAGGAATGAAGCACACGCTAACCCTTTTATTACCACAACAAGTACATGATTATCAATAACACTTGGAAAAGAGTTTCCAAGGATTAAAAGAAAAAAAACAAAAAATAAGAGGAAAAATGAGCGAGAGAATGAGAGAAAAACAATAAGTACTAGTAAAAGCAGGAAGGGAAAAAGTGAAATTGAAAGCGGGGGAGAGAAGCTTAAAATGAGAGTATATGCAAGGGGTAGTGAAATTAGAAAATGTGTTTTGGCGAGGAAAACATTTCTTGTGCTTTTGTACAAGGAGAATTTTTTGAACACTAACGGACTCAATGCAACATTGTTTCTCTTTTGCAGGATTTTGAATATGTTTTACCCGACAAGATTCTAGGAGGTTTACCACCTATTGTGGCATAAAACATCAAATTGATTTTGTGCCTAGTGCTACATTGCCCAATTGATCAGCATATAGGAGTAACCCCGGGGAAACAAAAGAGTTATAGTGATAAGTACAAGAATTAATGGAAAAAGGCTATATTCGAGACAGCTTAAGCCCATGTTCCGTTCTTGACTATTGGTACCCAAGAAAGATAGGTCATTGTGCATGTGTGTGGATTGTCGAGCAATCAATCAGATCATAATCAAATATCAACATCCTATACCATGCTTAGATGATATGTTGGATGAATTGAGCGGTTCTAGTGTGTTTTCAAAGATCGATCATAAAAGCAGATATCACCAAATCATGATGAGAGAAGGTGATGACTGGAAGACATCATTCAAAACAAAACAATGTTTGTATGAGTGGATTGTGATGCCTTTCGGTTTAACAAATGCACCTAGCACATTTATGAGATTGATGAATCACATCTTACGACATTATATTGGATTTGTAGTGAGTTCTGAAGGCTTGGAGGTTGATCACGAGAAGGTAAAAGCAACCGAAGAGTGGCCCACACCCACAAGCATTAGCCAGGTGAGGAGCTTTCATGGATTGGGCAGTTTCTATCGAAGGTTCATTCATAATCTTAGTACCATTGCTACTCATTTAACTAATGTGATTAAAAGATGCAAGTTTCTTTTGGAATATTAAGCAAGAACAGGCTTTTAATCAGATTAAGGAGTGCTTAACGAATGCACCATTACTTTTCTTACTGAACTTTGATAAGATATTCGAGATCTAGTGTGATGTTTCAGGTATAGAAATCGATGTTGTTTTATCACAAGAAGGATGTCCAGTTGCATATTTTAGTGAGAAACTAAATGAAACAACCTTGAATTATCTAACATACGACAAGAAAATGTATGCTTTAACCAGGGCCTTGGAAAAAATAGCAACATTACTAGGGTCAAAGGAATTTGTTGTGCATACAGACCATGAGTCTTTGAAACACATCAAGGGAAGACACAAACTCAACAAAAGACGCGCCAAATGGGTGTAGTTCCTTGAGTCATTCCCATACGTTATCAAGTACAAGAAGGGAAAAGAGAACGTTGTTGTTGATGCCTTATCCTGGAGGTACGTGCTTCTTAATTCTCTTGAATCTAAACTGATTGGATTTTCATTTCTTAAAGAACTCTATGCTACTGATCTTGATTTTGGAGAGATCTTTAAAGCATGTGAGAAAGGTGCGTTTGACAAGTTTTACATGCACGATGGGTTCTTTTTCAAGGAAAGAAAACTTTACATCCCTCAAAGTAGTGCGCGTGAGGTCTTAGTGAAGGAAGTCCATAAAGGGGGACTTATAGGACATTTCAGAGTTAACAAGACGTTAAACATCCTACAAGAGCATTTGTTTTGGCCAAAATGAAATAAGATGTGAAACAAATTTCTGAGCAATGTATCATTTGCAAACGGGCGAAATCATAACTTCAACCTCAAGGGATGTACACGCCATTACCAATCTCTAAAGAGTTATGGGTTGACCTTTCCATGGACTTTGTTTTAGGACTTACTAGAACAAAGAATGGCAGAGATTCCATTTTCGTAGTTGTGGACAGGTTTTCAAAAATGGCACACTTTATTTCGTGTCATAAAACTGACGATGCTTCCAGTATTTCTAATCTGTTTTAGAGAGATTGTCTGTTTACATAGACTTTCGAGGAAAATAGTTTCAGATCGAGATATAAAATTTTTGAGTCATTTCTAGAGGTCTTTATGAAACAAGATTGGTATAAAGTTGTTGTTCTCTACGACTTGTCATCCTCAAACTAATGGCCAAACCGAAGTGGTAAATCGAGTACTTTCAACTTTGTTGCGGTCTTTGATTAGCAAGAATCTGAAATCGTGGGAAGAAAGCTTGCCACATATGGATTTTTCTTACAACAGATCAGTTCATTCATCCACCAAATTCACACCATTTGAGGTTGTATATGGGTTTAATCCATTGTCTCTTATTGATTTTACCTTTATCCATTGATCAAGCATTAAAACCGGACGGGAAAAACAAGGCTGAATTCGTGAAAAAGCTTAATCAGAAGGTCATAGAGAACATTGAGAAAATAACAAAGAAATATGAACAACAAGCAAATAAAGGGCGAAAGAGAGTCAACTTTGAACCCAACAATTAGGTTTGGGTGTACTTCAGGAAGGAACGATTTCTAGCACTAAGGAAATATAAAATCTTGCCTAGAGGGGATGAACCATTTCAAGTAATGGAGAAGATCAATGATAATGCCTAGAAGATAGATCCTTCGGGAGAGTTTGATGTCAATGCTAGTTTTAACATTTCAGACTTATCTCTTTTTGAGCAAGGTAACGATTTGAGGACAAATCACTCTCAAGAAGGGGAGGATCATGAGATCATGGCGTCACTACCACCACCACCACCACCATTGAACCCGAAGGAATTTCCTTTAGGCCCCATTACTCGTGCAAGGGCAAGGAAATTTAGAGATGCGGTCAGTGACAAGTGCAATCGTGCACGAAAGATTATTGAAGCTGCCGACATTGAATCAATGCATTGCAACGTGGGATTTGGTTCAAGCAACATGAAAGATTCATGTAACGTGAAAAGGAGTCCATGCAACGTGTTGAATGTTTATTTCTGATGCATACGTTCCATTTGATTATTTTAGTGTGCACATGTTTTCTATTATGTTGTTCATTGTTTATTTTACTAGTATTAGAGTTCGTTGAATCATATAATATATATTTATTACATTTAGCATGCATCATATTACATTGTTTATTTCTGATTATATTTCTCGTATTTACATGTGTTATGAAAGGACAGTGAATAGGCACATCACTAGGGTGATTTAGAGAATTGTGACTATTAGAGAGGTGCTTGCTTGTGTTTGGAGGTGCTTGCTTGTGTTTGGAGGTGCTTGCATGCGACTTGCTTGCTTACGTTCACATTGCAATTGACATGCTTAGTTGTGTTCACAATGGACAACAATTCTAGAGGTGCTTGCATGTGACCTGCTTGCTTACATTCACATTACTGTTGACATGCACTGCAAAAAAATGTACATATACCGACGTATGGTTATACCGACGGACGAAAGTTGTCAGTCTATACAATATATATCAACAAAAAATAAAGATGTCACTAAAAGTTATAATTTTTACCGACGGATACAACACCCGTTCGTGTAGACAAAATTTATACTGACGACATACAAAAAAACGTTGGTATAGAGTTACTCTGTACCGACACACTATAGTAACCGTCACTATAGTTAAACCATATACCAACGAAAATATATATCTGTCAGGATAGGTTGTAGGATGTACTGACGATTTAATATATTTGTCGATATAGGATATATTTTAAATTATTATTTTTAATTTAATATATATATATATATATACTTTACATATTAAACTACAGAAAAAATCTTAAACACCCCTACGCAGTGCACCCACGCCACAGCCCTCCCTAATTTTATTTCACCCAAAAAGTTGAAATCCCTAAATTGGAAATTCATCTTCCTAACAGACCACCCACGGCTGCACCTGCAGTTCTCTGTTCTCTCACGCTCGAGACGGTCGTAGCTTTGGTTGTTCATCTCGGCTCCAAGCCTCCAGCGGTAGGAGACACACGACCACCCACAGCCACAGCCCGCTGGCAATCGTCACTTCACAAGAACACTTTTGGTAAGAAAGACATATTAGCAGTCGGTAATCTCAATCTTGATGGCGAGAACAACAAAGTAGATGATAATGGAAATGACAATGCTGGAAATAGCTTTGATTCCAATAGAAATCAACAAGTCACTTTACTAGGATATGTTGTTTTCTAATGAAACTTTGAACGTAGGCAATGTCTGAACATCGATCGCAGGTAAATTTAAGTTGTATTTGGATTGCATTACTTGATTTCGCCTTCGGTTTGATGTTTCTGCTTATTTCTTGTTCTACATTTTATTTGGCAGTGGGTTTTCTTGATTTTGAAATTGATAAGCTTAGACTAATATTGCTAGTAATTTTAAGTTTTAAGCTAGCTTTAGTTTATTAGACTGTTGCAGTAATCTTGGATTGTTAGAGGTTGAATGCAATTAAATTAAGTTAAATTTTACATAGAATATTGTAGGAATTTGCAACCTTTGTTGGTGTGAGGACACGCCGACTGGAGAAATATTACCAGGATCTGCTAGGTAATGGAACTAACTCTGGAAAGAACACTGAACTACAGAGCTTCCCTTCAGATTGCAAGGGTTCAACTACAGAATCAACATGTGAGCCTGAGAAATGAAAGGGGCAGATCGAGAAGGTTGTTCAATGTGCAGTTTTCTGAATTCTGTATTTTGTTTCTTCAGCAGCAGATGCTACCTTTTTTCGGTGTTACTGTTTTTAGTTTGGGTTTCATAACTGATAAGTGGTTCTAAAAACAGGATTTGCCCAGGACATTCCCAGGTCACCCTGCACTGGACGACGATGGTAGAAATGCTTTGAGACGGTTGCTTACAGCCTATGCTCGACATAACCCCTGTTGGGTACTGTCAGGTATTAGGTATTAGGTTCAAAAATATGTTTCCTATGTCCATGCTTGGAGAGTTTTAGCTGTTGGGGATACGTGTTTTTTTCTCATGCAGGCCATGAATTTCTTTGCTGCCTTGTTACTTTTGAACACTTATCACACCCCCAAACTCGAACTATTGCTTGTCCTCAAGCAATGCAAACTCATAATTAGCTGCCAAGACTTCAATTTTCACAAACTTAGCTTTGAAGATGATTTCAATTCTCTGAACCGTGGCACAAAGTATGATTGGCTTTTTATTTTTTCAGAAAACTTAGGAATTACTCGGAATCAGACTATAATGCTTGTGAGTGTGTGCAGAGTTGTGTGCAAGTTGATTTTTTCGGATTCTATGCAAACAAGAGGTTTTCAAATTACTTCATTGGGTTCTTTTTAACATGTTTGAACTAGAGCCAGTGTTGGGCACCTCTAGTGTTTTGTTTTTAGTTTTATTAAGCTAATTTAATCGACTAGAGCCGGTTTTGTACACCTCTAGTTAAATTTTTTTTAACACATCCTAGAGCCAGTTTCGGGCACCTCTAGTGATCAATTTTTTTAGCACATGCTAGAGCCAATTTCGGGCACCTCTAGCATTCATCCAATTTTTATTCTAATCCCCCAATTTGTTAATTATCAACCTAAGTTCACTAGAAGTCTTTAAATCAATCAAACCACAACAGTGTTTCATCAAATTTAGCATCATAGTAAAATTCTAAGTTTTCCATGGTTATCCTAGAATAAAAATTCTATCAATTAAGTGCATTGGCAAAGTCATCATCGGATATTCATTAAATCTAAGCAATTCTTGTTCCAATTAAAGGCATGGCAAACAATTTATGTATCCTTAAGATGAATATAACTAAACATGGTAACTACTAATAACAACCCCCCAAACTCGAGTGAGGCATTGTCCTCAATGCATGCATAAAATAACAAGAAAAATAAAAAAAAATAAAAATGCATACGAGGACTTACTCCGAGAGTTCATCATCGTAGA
Organism: Hibiscus mutabilis; assembly: GCA_019671005.1. NCBI lineage: Eukaryota > Viridiplantae > Streptophyta > Magnoliopsida > Malvales > Malvaceae > Hibiscus > Hibiscus mutabilis. The sequence goes on from CM033726.1 coordinate 17,818,855, forward strand.
TGATTAGTTTCCTTCTAGTCGGTGTTTTGATTCTCTTGCTTGAACGCGATGGTTGTTTTCTTGTTGCCGATGGTGGAATCGATCCTCGTACGGGGTTGTCCTCATTGTCCTCTTCATCAATGTCAATGGCTTTTCGCTTGGATGATTCAATTGGTGCGGTCTTTGTTGGTTCAATGGAGAACTCGTCCGAATCTGAAAAATCAGAAAATGATTCCGTAGGAGTTGATTCAGGCATAGGTGCTTTACCTTTGGCTTTTGCAGTGGTTGTCGGGATGTCTTTAGCTTTGGTTGCCGTGGCATCTTCAGGGTTGATTGCCGTGGCGTCAGCTTGTGCATGCACGAAGTAGGTTGTCCTGGCATCATCTGTTGAGGTTATCGTGGCGTCTGCTTCATTGGTTGTCGGGGCAAGGATCTCGGCGGAGAAGATTGGGAACAACACGTGATTGTCCGGGTACTTCTCTAGGATGACTTGGGTGATGGCATTGTTGTGCTCCTTCATGTACCGCATGAACATTAGTTGCTGGTCTTCAATTTGCCTTAGGTGGCTTGCTAATGGGTGCAAAAGTGCTTCAAAGTGTCCCGGGGTTGGTGGCCGAGTTGCCCTGGCGTTAGGTGCTTGGGCATTAGAGGTTGCCACGGCGGCAGGAGTTGCCGTGGCAATTGGAGGCCTTGAAGAATCTCCCGGTGCCTCTCCCATTACCTTTCGGATTAGTGCTTGATTCCAACCAGACTTGGGTAGGTCCTTTTCATCGATGGATTCACTCGGGACATGCATCTCCTTGCAAAGATTAGAAATTAAGCAAGGGAAGAAAAGAGAACCCTTATCTTTTGAACTGCATACAAAAATCTCATCACAAATAATTTTTCCAATGTTAATGATGCGATTATGCAAAATAGAATGTATGAGCAAAAGACGTGGTATATCAACGGTAGTATTGTGTGTGGTGGGCACTAAAAAAGTTTTAACAAACTTATTCCATAGTTTTGCCTCGGGTTTAAGCCGAGGCAATTTACCGTGCCCTTGTATTTACCGTCATTCCAATGAGTTCCCGGTTGAGTGAGTTCTTGAAGCACCTTGTCGAGTTGCTTGGGATTGATTTGGTCAACGAAGGCTTGATGCTCGTCCTTCTCAATGTAAAGTCCGTAAAAGGTGTTGATGCTTTCGGGACTTATAAGTATGGCCTTGTCACGAACAAAAACATAATGATTATCCGGGTTAGGTGAGTGAGCATAGAATTCTCTTACCCATGAGATGTTACCCGGTTCCGGTTGATGGCAAAAGATTTACCACTTTTGATGTGCAATCCTCTTGAAGATGAATGGTTCAAGGCCGAAATCTTGATGAGAGTTGGAGTATTCAAAGCCTTGTTCTTCATGAATTTTCCGGCTTTCAAACTTGGATCGAAATCTTTCTTGAACCACCGGTGTAGCAAACTTCTTGTATCTTGGTTCTTTGGAGGAACTTGGATGAACTAAAAGTTTAATCTTGGATGCCATGGATGATCTTGGTTGTGAGTAAAAACAAAGAAAAGAAAAGAAACTTAAAAGTTGCAAGATAGAAAGTAGGAATAGGTTAAGGGTGATGGGTTTTATAGAAAAGATAGGTGGGTGGGATTAGGGGAAAACGAAAAAGGGTTTAGGGTTTGGTAGAAGTTGTCGAAAAGGGGTTTTGGTTATGATGAATTGGAGGCTTTATATAAGCCTTAGATTCAGCCCATTAGTTTCCTTGTTGAAGATGTTTTCCTACTTGGTTTAGAATTCCTTCTTTATCTTGAACTTCTTTTCCTACAATTCAAAGACAAATCAAATAAGGATTAAAATTAAATATAAACAAATAGAGAAAATAAATAAAGACGTGTAATAGGATTCTTAAACTTAAATAAAAAAAATCTATCCTAAAAACTACTAATAATCGAAAAAGAAAAAAATAAAGAAAATAAAATAAATAAAAAAATGACAAAAATATAATAATAACTAATTAATCGAAAAAATAAAAATAAAAATAAAAATAAATAAAAATAAAAATATCAAAAGGGAGAGTATGCTCATTCATCTCCTAAGTTGACCACTTCCTTGTTACGTTCCACATGGGCACCATTGTAGTGCTTCAATCTTTGTCCATTAACTTTGAATTCATGGTTGTCAGAGATGGACTTGATTATCACGGCACCATGGGAGAATGGTTTAATGACTTCGAATGGTCCCGACCATCTTGATTTCAGCTTTCCCGGGAAAAGTTTTAGCCGAGAATTGAATAGGAGAACTAGTTGCCCTGGCGTGAATTGCCGTGGCAATAGTTTCTTGTCATGCCATCGCTTTGTTTTCTCCTTGTAGATTCGTGCATTGTTATAGGCGAGTGCACGAAATTCTTCTATCTCGTTGAGATCCATCAAACGCTTTTGTCCGGCACTTTCCCAATCCATATTCACAGTCTTAATTGCCTAGTACGCCTTGTGCTCGATTTCCACCGGTAGATAACATGTTTTACCATAGACAAGTCGGAAGGGGGACATACCTAAGGGTATTTTGAATGCAGTGCGATATGCCCAAAGTGCGTCATCTAGTCTTAATGACCAATCCTTTCTTGAGGGATTTACAACTTTCTCGAGTATTCCCTTCAACTCTCGGTTGGAAATTTCTGCTTGCCCGTTGGTTTGTGGGTGATATGCCGTGGCGATCTTGTGTGATATGCCGAAGCGTTGCAACATCTTTCCAATTAATCTATTGTCCAAATGCTTGCCTTCGTCGCATAAAATCGATCCCCCATACATCGAACAGTTCCACCTCGATGATGTTCTGGAGCGGCATCTCATGTCGTCTAGAGATATTGCCCGTCCTCTGGCAACGATCACATTGCTTGTAAAAGTCTTGGGCATCTTTGTACAATGTTGGCCAATACAAACCCGATTGCAAAACTTTGGCCGCGGTACGAGTTCCTCCAAAATGTCCTCCATAGGGTGAAGAATGGCATTGCCGGAGTACATTCTGTTGCTCTTCTTCAGGGACACATCGGCGTATAACCTGATCTGTACATTGTTTAAACAAAAGAGGCTCATCCCAAAAGTAATGCTTAGCATCATGGCGGAACCGCTTCTTCCCTTGGTGAGTAATGCCATAAGGAAAAATACCACAAACAAGGAAGTTAACTAAATCCGCGTACCAGGGTATTGACGTGGCGACTGCTCCTAAAATTACCGAGGCGTGTGCGTCAAAGGCTGCTGCGGCATCGAGAGTTACCGAGGAGTCTAGGGTTGCCGAGGCGTCTAGGGTTGCCGAGGCAACTAAAATTTGTTCATCCGGGAATGCATCGCATATCTCTAGATCCGCGTCCTCCTTCCTATTGTGTTCCAAACGTGATAAGTGATCGGCCACTTGATTTTCTGTTCCTTTCCTGTCCTTAATTTCAATATCAAATTCTTGTAAAAGTAATATCCAACGAATCAAACGAGGTTTAGCATCCTTTTTAGCAAATAAGTATTTGATTGCCGAATGGTCCGTATGAACAATTACCTTTGTACCAATTAAATAGGATCGAAACTTCTCAAATGCGAAAACTACAGCTAGTAACTCTTTCTCCGTTGTTGTGTAATTCACTTAAGCACCATTAAGAGTTTTACTAGCGTAGTATATCACATAGAAGATCTTACCTGTGCGTTGGCCTAGGACTGCTCCTACCGCGAAATCACTTGCATCACACATGAGCTCAAAAGGTAGCGTCAATCTGGTGGAACGACAATGGGTGCCGAGGCAAGCTTTTTCTTTAGGGTTTCGAATGCTTGAGTGCAAGAATCATCAAAATCGAAGACTTTATCTTATTCAAGCAGATTACAAAAGGGTTTAGTGATTTTAGAAAAATTATGAATAAACCTCCTGTAAAAACCTGTATGTCCGAGAAAACTTCGAATTCCTTTAACCGAACTTGGTAGGGGTAATCTCTCGATCACGTCCACCTTGGCTTTGTCTACTTCAATTCCCTTGGATGAAATCTTGTGGCTGAGCACTATTCCTTCATCTACCATAAAATGGCATTTCTCCCAATTGAGGACTAAATCCGTTTCTTCGCATCTTGATAACACCCTCTCTAAATTGCCGAGACAGTCGTCGAAGTCATTACCAAAAACCAAAAAATCATCCATGAAGATCTCAAGGAAGTCTTCGACCATGTCTGAAAAGAGTGCCATCATGCATCTTTGGAAGGTTGCCGGGGCGTTACACAATCTGAACGGCATCCATCGAAAGGCATAAGTACCATATGGGCATGTGAAGGTTGTCTTTTCTTGATCTTCTGGTGCTATGGCAATCTGATTGTAACCTGAATAACCATCAAGAAAACAATAAAAGGGTTTACCTGCAAGACGGTCAAGCATTTGATCAATAAAGGGTAATGGGAAGTGATCTTTCCTAGTAGCTTTGTTTAGCTTTCGATAGTCCATACAAACCCTCCAACCGGTCACGGTCCTGGTTGGGATAAGTTCATTATTTTCATTGCTTACCACTGTTATACCTCCCTTTTTCGGCACACATTGTACCAGACTTACCCACGTACTATCAGAGATGGGGTATATAATGCCTGTGTCAAGCCACTTGATGATTTCTTTCATTACAACCCCTTTCATGGAATGATTCAGTCTCCTCTGGGCCTCAATTGAAGGTTTGTGATCATCTTCCAACAAGATCTTGTGCATGCACACTGCCGGGCTAATTCCCTTCAAGTAGGCAATTGTCCACCCTATTGCCTTTTTGTGTAGCTTCAACATCTTTATCATCTTCTTTTCCTGCTCAGGTTGTAACTTAGAAGAAATAATTACAAGCAATGTATTATCGGTCCCTAAGTATACATATTTTAGTTGCTCTGGCAATTGTTTCAACTCAAGAATTGGTGGTTGTTCAATAGAGGGTTTTTCGAGCTTACCTTCCTTACTTGAGTAGTCCAGTGGTTCAAAGTATGTACCTGGTCGATTGGCTAGCCAATTTGCCTCTTCTGGTTGTTCCTCATTGACCGGTTCTTCATACTCCTCATGTTCTTCTTGGTCGGCAATGTAGTTGCCGAGGAAACTAAATTCCTCATCGAAGTTAAACTCTGCCATGGCATGAAGAAGTTGGCATTCTTCTGGACCATCGGCATGCCTTAGTGTTTGGAACACATTTAGTTTAACTTGTTGGTCATTCACCCTCATTGTGAGTTCTCCCTTTTCAACATCAATCAAGGTTCTCCCTGTTGCTAGGAATGGTCTCCCGAGAATGATGGGTGCATGCTCATCTGCTTCACAATCCAAAACAATAAAGTCAGCGGGAAAAATAAATTTATCAACTTTTACTAGTATGTCCTCGATTTTTCCGTCTGGATGCACATAGGATCTGTCGGCTAGCTACATCATGACTGTTGTAGGTCTTGCCTTCCCGATTCCTAGTTTCTGGAAAACCGATTTAGGCATCAAGTTTATGCTAGCCCCAAGGTCGCATAATGCTTTCTCGATATAGTGATTTCCAATGGAACAGGGTATTGTGAAACTTCCGGGATCCTTCAACTTGGGTGGCATACGATTGTGCAACATTTCTATGCATCCCTCTATCGCGGCAACTGTTTCAAACTCTCCTAGCCTTGTTCTTTTGGACACAATGTCTTTAAGAAACTTGGCATAGTTTGGCATTTTTTCAATTGCTTCCACCAATGGCAAGTTGATGTGGACTTGCTTTAGGATATCAAGAAACTTCTTGAATTGGTATTCTTGCTTTTGTCGCTTCAACCTTTGTGGGAATGGTGGTGGAAGTCAGATATCTTCGATCCTTTCATTGGTTTGAAACCTGATTGACGGCATTGCCGGGACATCTGGAGTTGCCGAGGCATTATCAACTGGGGTTGTCGAGGCATGCTTATCGTAAGTTACCGAGGCGTCTTTATCGTCGGTTGCTGAGGCATGCTTATTGCTGGTTGCCGCGGCAATTCCTGGTTCAGCATCTGAGGCTTTGCCGCTAGGTTCGTCCTGATCTTTTTGTGGAGTTTTGTTTGACGAGCGGGTTTGAACCTCTCTAAGTTGTTGGCCACTTCTAGTGGTGATCGCCTTACATTGCTCATGGTCAGTTCCTCTTGCGACTTCAGTATCGCTAGGTAAACCTCCTTGTGGTCTAGTATTCAGATTTTGAGCAAACTGTCCGACTTGATTTTCCAATGATTTGATTGCCGCCTCTTGGTTTTGCAATCTCATCTCGGTCCTGTTAATAAAAGCATCAGTTCTTTTTATGAAATTACTATTTCGAGCCATATAAGATTCAATTTTCATCATAAAAGCATTTAGAGAATTTTCCAAAGAACTAGATGTTGTCGGTTGTTCTTTGCGGCATCCATTTGTCGTGGCATATTCTCTCTTTGGAATCCCGATGCTTGTGCATTTCGATTGTTACGGTTTAGAGCATTGTTGGGATTACTCCATGAAAAATTCGGTGCTTCTTCCAAGCTGGATTGTATGTATTAGACATCACATTATTGTTTCAATTGTAATTGCCCACATAGAAGCCGGATTCGGATTTCGCATACATTCGAAGAATTATGGTTATCACCACATAACTCACAAAAAGAATCCATTACCTTGACTTCATGTGTGTTGTTTGGTTTTTGCATGTTCGGACCATCTTGGTTAAAAGCGCCAATTGTGCGAAATTGAATTTGATGATCCTAGTTCATGTATTGTGGCTTGGCGTCTAACTCCTCCTCTTCTAGTAGATGGGAATTGATAATCATTCTTGGCCAGCCTATTTAAAATTTGCATTGCTTCTTCCGGCGACTTATCTAGGAGTATGCCGTTTGCCGAGGCATCTAGCATCATCCTTGTTGGTGTATTCACGACGTTGTAAAACATTGTTACTTGAGTCCACACCGGGAATCCGTGTAAAGGGCATTTGTGTAGAAGTTCTCTATATCGCTCCCAAGCCTCGTACATAGATTCATCATCTGCCTGTCGAAAAGAAGTAATGTCATTACGAAGCTTATCAGTCAAATTTGTAGGATTAAATCTAGCAAGAAAATCACGACAAAGATCAGTCCAAGATGCTATGGATCCGACAGGAATGCTATTCAACCATGCTTTCGCCCTATCCCTCAGTGAATAGGGGAATAATCTTAATCGTAATACATCGGGGGTGACTCCGTGTATCTTGAACGAGTTGCAAATCTCGAGGAAAGATTTCAGATGTTGCCGTGCATCTTCAGTTGCTGAGCCGCCAAATTGACCTATTGTGTTGATCATATTAAACATTACCGGTTTCAACTCAAAGTGGCTGGCTTCAATTTCAGGTGCGACAACTCCTAGGTTAAGTCCATCAAGATCTTCTTCAAGATAGTCTCGAATAGTTCTGTTTCGTGCAAGAATCACTCTTCCTCCTGCTCGAACATCTTGATTCATATTGCCGTCTTGATTTGCCATTGCTTCTCTTATCCTTCGTCTAAGTCTTTGTAAGGTTCGTTCGATTTCTAGATCAAAGGGATATTCTGGTCAAGTCGGTCTCGCCCTGGTCATATACCAATGCAAAACCAATGTTTGTTAGCCCTTTGAATTTTAAACAAGAAAAATAAAAAAAAAGTGCAAGAAAATAAAAACAAAGTCGCTATTGCCAATCCCCGGCAACGGCGCCAAAAACTTGTTGCTCGTAATAAGTGCTATGCAAATGTGCAAGTATACACGTCGCAAGTTATAGTATAAAAGATATCGTCTCCACAGGGATTGGTGCTACTTCAAGAATCTAGTCTCTTGCACTGTAAAAGTAAAAACACAAGTAAAGGATTATAGGAGTTTAACTAATGACTAATCTAGAAAGCAATAAAGTAAATGAATAGATGAGATCAATTGAGAGAGAGAGAGGCCAGGTTATCGTGAGTTGATGTGTGATAGCCGATTGGATTGTCTTGGTAAAAGAGTGCACGGGCAACTCAGTTGCCGTGGCAACTTGCACAACGGGGTTGCCTCGGCAACTAATCGATGGTTGCCTGGGCAACTACTTGGGCGTCTGGGCAGCAACCTTCAAGGTTCGGCAGAGCGTTCTTCAATGGTTTCTTCTTATCCCTAAGTCGAAACTCTAGCTACTTGTGCATGCCTTGATAATACATCCCTGCGTGAATCAAGGGTGAACAACAACCAATCTTGCGCTCCTCTTAGCCGTTGAAATCCTTAACTTATTCCTAAGCCGGATTAATCTTCACCATCAATAGATTGAATAAAGATCATATTCATTCGTTTCTTGAATCTAACTCTCCCGATATTAGATAAATAGATGAAATCACGAGATCCTCTCCCAATTCACTCGCAAATAAGAATAAGAACCAAGAATGAATAAACCTTGAAATAGAAAAGTGCAAACTCTTATTACCTAAATAAAAACCAATAGTTTCTCACAACCACAAAACACAATAACCATAGCCAAGTAGATTTAGTTCATGGCTAGGTTCCAAAGAAACACAAGATAAACAATCCCTAGCATGAACCCAATCGAACAAGAAAGAAAAGGATGAAGGAGGAGGCTTGTCGAAATCCTCCTTGCCCTTGATGCTTGTCGAAAATTCTCTCATCTTGCCCTACTTGGACTTGTCGAAATTTCCCTATTGCTCTCTATATCGATTGTCGAAATCTCCTTGCTATTTATAGGGCTAGGCCAAAGTCCTTCTTTGAGGAGGAGTTTAAGTTGGAATTAAATTATCTTTAAAGAATATAATTCTTTATTATAATTGTATTCCTACTAGAACTTCTCCTATCTTCTTGGAATTTAATTCTTCTTTAATCTCTGCATGGAAATCAAATTCCTTTGGGTTTGGGCTTTGCTCCACGTCATCTTGGGCTTGTTTAGTCATCAATTTCGACTACCATATCACCTTTGCTCTTGTCGACAATTGCCATGGCAACTGGCTCGGCGTCTCCTTCATGCATTGCCCTGGCAACTAGCTCGGCATCTCCTTCATGCATTGCCCTGGCAACTAGCTCGGCATTGCTTTGGTAAGTGATCCTGCACATACACACACAAAGCACACCAAAGCAGCATCTTTTCCACAAAAACTACCAAGTTATGTAATCAAGCTCAACGATGGAAGGAAACATGGATTAATGCATGAATGGCTAACTATGCAACTAATATGAGCCTAAGTCTAACAATAATATGAGTAAAAAGGGTAAGAAAAATAGTACTTTTGAACACTTATCAATATGTTTGGTAATAATTGTGATTAACAATTTCATTGAATTGGGTGTAATTGAAGTATTCAAATATGCATATACATAAAGTACATATTAGGATGCATCAGACACAATGCGATGCATCCATCTACGTACACTATCCGAAGAGTAAGGTTCTCTAAAACCACTCTCTACATCACCACCATCCGAAGAGGAGTTCAGCCCGAAAGGTGAAACCACTAAACTTTCTCGTACGATTCCCAACCCATATAATATGACATGTCATCTCAATTTTCGAATCCAAATACATTCTTACTTATAAGTTAGGATGCATAACATTACATTCTGATATTAATTAGTCTGATAATTATTTAGTATGATTTTGATATATGTATAAAGTATGGCCTATCATCATGAATGTCACATCACAGAAATCTCAACACAAAAATATGCACAGAACATAAATGTAGCACAGGAAGAGACACACCTTAGCTATTCACTCAACGACGAGAGGATCGTCTCCCATGCTCAGCTCTAGCACTAGGTCGGATATAGTCAGCACCTACGAAAATATTCACTACATTAGAGTCTACTATGCCACAATACTAATATGAAATTCTTATCAAAACTATACTCACGTACAGATCTAACAGGTTGTGCAGCGACAGACTGCACAAGTGGAAGAGGAAGAATCTCAGTCTTCGAATCAACTTTACCTGAACACAATAATATTCCCAATCAGATCTCGATATACAATTCCTTAAATACTAAGTACATTTAAATATAAATAGCAAAAATGGGCTTTGGGTTCAAATTTGGGAAACAAGCAGCGGATTTGGAATTAGGATGTCAAAAAACGTAAAGTTGACTTTGACTGAAAGAGTCAACGCCAGAAAGTCAATGGTCAAAGTCAACACCTGCGGTCAACAGTCAATGTCAATGGTCAAAAGTCAAAGTCAACATTAACTTCAGGTCAAATTCAATGCTAATGTTAGACAGATAACTCAGGTTGGGTCATGGTCAACTCTGGTTCAAGTCAATCAATGGGTCTAACGGTTCGGCTCACTGGTTTGGTCTAATCGGTGTGGTTCAAGGCTGACTCAGTTCGGTCTGGCAATGCCAGTTTGGGTTACTTTCTCTTAGCCTAGCAGATTGAACAAGGCAAGGTTGGGTTCAATCCAATCCCTACACAACCCACACTCACACAAACATGCCCGATCCTCCTCTTTACGTGATCTAAAATTAGGGTTTAATATCCTTGACGTCGCGACTCACCGATGACCATACTCCAATAACCCCAAATGGCCATTTTCGGCTAAACACAATTGAACAAAGGATTAAACCACAACCAAACTCAGAGAAAAGAACGAAAAAGGACCAAAACATTTACCCACAAGCCAAAACGGAGGAAGAGAGACAGAGAGGACTACAGTTCACTAGTTCAAAAGCAAAACTGAAGGGTTTGTTCTATTTTAGAGCAAGGGACGGCCGACGAGGGTTGTTAAATCCTCAAAAGATGTACTTTCTATGCATATATTGCCATGATATTGCTTGAATTTAGGTATATATTAGTATATTTTTCCAATAGCTCATGCATTTGCATCCATGAGTTAAGGAATGTATAGTTTTTATTGTCAGTGTGAAGGGGTGCTTTCTTGTCGTGGTGTGCAGGATCGGCAGAACTAGAGAAAGTGGACACAAGAAGGAAATGCTGAGCGTAGTTGGCAAATACAAGAGAGAAAACCAAGCTCAGTTGGCAAATGAAGGAAGGTCAATGCCCGAAAAAATAGCCCTAAGTTAGAACCATGTCAGCCCTAATTTTATGAAGTAGGAATACGCTACCTCTGAGAATTATGGCACAAAACACTTAGGATTTTATCCTAACCCTAATTAGGGATTTTTTGGCGCCTATATAAAAGAGTTCAAGAAAAGCCGCAGGGAAGATGGAGCTGCGAGGAGAAGAAAAGGGTAAAGAGCAACTAGGTGTTCGACTGTGCAGTTTTGCCGAGATCTCTGAATCTATTGAGGGGATGCATAAAAAATCTCCTTCTTTTGTTCATATCTCTTGATTTATTTTTGGTTTTTGTGATGATGATTCAAAACGATAATTTGTTGGTTTCCCCAGCCATGAACTAAACTTTTGATTTGGCTAGGGGTGTTTGCGCCGAACGCTAAGTGTTTTTAAGTTTTAGTAATTGATTGCTTGGACTTTATTGTATATTTTGCATATGCTTAATGTTACCAAATTTCATGCAGTATGACAGTTGTCATTTAATGCTCATTATCCTATAATATCTTAACAGACATAGGAGATTAAAATCTTCACTAAGTTAATTGTTCCAAAACTTGCTATAGACATATAGGTGTTAAAATTAATTAACTTAGGGTGTTGCCATCGACGGAGGCAAAACCAACTCAAAATCTGCTCGACAATAAAATCAAAGTTCAACGTTACCAATTGTTGTCTTTACTAGTGTGAAATCCAAACATCCCTTGCCGAGCCTTCCAATCATCATTACACCATTTGTTTGCCAATCTACCCAGATCTTTACTTTAGTTTCCTTTATCGTTTTAATTTCTTTAGTTAAACCCTCAATCTATTGCTATCATCTTTATTTTAAACTTCACAAGTATTTATCGTGGCATTTAATTCTTGGAAATTCCCTGTGGATACGATAATTTCTTTCTACTATATTATTTGTTGGCCATGTATACTTGCACGTAAAAAGATATATTCTTGGCATTATATATTTGAATAATTACGCAAAATCCTTAATCTTTTGCCAAGTAATATTTTATCAACAAGTTTTTGGCGCTGTTGCCTGGGATTGCAACTAGAATAATTGTTTTTATTTTTACTTGTTTATGTTTTTTTTACTTACTGTATTTTGTTTTGGTGTATGATCATGAGCCGTATTGCGAATGAAGATTTACAATACAACCTAGAAAATTGAAAGAACCTTACGCAGGTTATGAAGAGAATAACAAAAAAATGGTTCATAACGAGAATGATGAGTTAAGAGGTGCCCTAAATAATGCCAACAACCAAGAGAATCTGACAATACATGATGGGGTACTGCCCGCTCCCGCTATTGCTGCTGAGATACCTGAAGAATGACATATTAGAGAACGCTTAGCACCAAGCATGGATAATTTGTTGCCATGATTGATTGATATATAGGTAAATTTGGCTAATTTTGAGCTTAAACAGGTAATGATTCAGATGCTATTCTCATTTTCTTTGAGAGATAGAGCAAAATTGTTGCTCAACTCTTTGCTACCTAGTTCAGTTACTTCGTGGCAGATTTATGCCATAAATTTCTTCTAAGATTCTATAGCGACCTATTTTTTTCGAAATTGCTAAAAAAAGGAACGTAGTCCGTTTTTCCTTTCATCTTTTTTGGGAAAATATTTGAAAAGGTGGGGAGTAGTCGCCACCGACCACTTAGGTAGACCGGACACCGCAAAACTAGAGATTCATTCGAAAACGGGTTCAGGAGTTGGTTACGTGTGGGGAAGGATTAGCACCCCCATCGCGCCCTGAAATCGGTGCCAAAATACATGTTGCCTTAAATTGATGGAAATTATCGAAGTTTAAATTGAATTTAATTAAATGGTTCGTGATTGAATATAAACTTTAATTAGAATGGCTTTTATCAAATTGGTGAACTCGAATTAATCGAACATTTAATTAATAAGGGTGACGATACCTCAGACCACAGATTAAACCGACATCGAATAAGATCGACTGCCGTGTTAATTTATGGTTCGAACTTTGTTCATCACCTTTATGCATGATGCAAGCAATTAAGAATGATGTTATGACTTGTCAAATTTTATTTCAAATTAAATTTACCTTCAGACGGTAAGAATTAATTCGAATATTTGGTCGACGTCCATTGAGCCAGGATTGTTACAACACAAATATCGGAATTAATAACTACCTCTTTTATAAGTTAAATTAATTAACCAAATCATGTCCATTAAAATATTAAAGTCATATGAATGACAATTAAAATGCATGACAAAGAGAAGCTTGAAATTAAACCCTATGTCCACTGAGTCCTGACCTAAAAAGGCCCAAATTATGGAAAATTAATTAGTGATCTAATTATTAACTAGGTTAGTCGAATGTTAACCCTAAATTAATTAAGATTCTAAAAACTAGAAAACCCTAATAATTTATAGATTATCTTAAATAAAAATAATTACTTTGATTGATTTTAAACTAGTATCCCATTAAGTCAATGATACTATTTAAAACGAATCGAATTAATTAATTATGATTTTAATTAGGTGTCCACCTAAGTCAAATATCAATTTTATCCTAAAAGATAATTAAGAGGTGTGAAACTAATTTAATGAATTTAATATTTATCCCAATGAGCCAATGATAAATTTAAATTAATTAAATTAATTCGGATCTTAAATCTAACTAAAAGCTCCCAAAAAATCTAATCCTAAATTTAATTTAGTTAATTTAAAACTTATGTCACAATAAGCGAGCGCACAATTTAAATTAATTAAATTAAATTAAACCCTAAACTAGCCTAAAACCTAAATTTAATTTAATTCATTTAAACTTACAACCTAACAAGCCAAGGGAATAATTTAAATTACTTAACTAATCCTAAAAGCTTCAACCAAACACAACCTAAACAAGTCACACTCGAAAACAACAAAGAAATATAAAAGGATACACAATACACACATGAGATATATAAAAAGAGCATACGTACAATGAAGTAATAATACATAAAAACTATATTATAATGGATGAGAATGTATACATATATATATATATAAGTCGTACAGTGTGTAAAAAAGAGTATATTTATAAATTATGCCTTATAAAAGGGTAGCATGCGTACATATAAGTATATAACACTAGCAGTAGTTTTTATGCAAAGAAAAGTTACGCATATTTAAATTTATAAAGTAAGACCGTACTATATACTAATACATATATACATATAACGTAATAATATGGGAAACATGCCATACATATCCGAACATACCCACATATAAGAGACCAAAACAAACGTTCGAACCGATCTAACTTAAATGTAAATACGAATGAATAAACGACAAGAGCTGAAATTAAATTGAAAATAAATACGATGTGGGAATGAAAATATGCATGATAAAGGAGGAGCCCAGAAAAAAACAAGGATCAAAGGAGAGATTATGCCACTAGGCTGGGGACCAGAAACAAAAACTAAAACAGAAATTTGAGGACTAAAAGGGGGATTCTCCCCTAAAGCGGATTTGGTTCAAATCGGGGACAAAATTGAAAGCAATTCGAAAACCATAGGGACGAGGGATGTTATTTAAAGAGGTGGAATGGCCAAAAAGATTACACAAAGACACCAAGAGATTCGAGGGTAGTAAAACCACTTTTAAAAAAAACAAATCCAACCTAGAGCTGGACGAAATTGAAAGATTTCAAAAACTTAGGAGGACCGGTACTGTTATTTTAGAAAACGGAAGGGTCTGGCTCGATAATACAATGGGGCGGAGGGTTTTAAAATGTAAATGGACCATTTTTCGTACAAGGTATAAATATCAAAAACGAATAACCAAAATTATTTATTCTCCTTCTGAAAAAACATATCAAAGTCTCCTTTTAAAAATTCTCTGAATTTGTTCACCATTTTCTTGAGTTAATGAAGAACTCAAAGGGTTACCCAGTTTTCGGTGGTGAACAACCGCCTCGGCCGCCTCTCGTCGTCATCAACGAATCCAAATATTCCACCAAAACCACTCCTTTTTTCACTTTTAAAGCTGAATCCACCCTTCGATTTTTTAAAAAACACCCTGGTCTATTTAGATCTGAGAAAAATCAAAACCAAAATCATTCTTACCCTTATATTGCAAAAAAATCGAGACACGCCTAAAAAATCTTTCTCCCTTCTAATCGATTCACTTCTTTCGGCCTTGAAGGCCGCAAAGCTTGTTATCGGACAGGGAAGATCGAACGACCGGAAGGTAAAACGCTAAAGCACTAACCCCTTTTTGTTTTTTTTTTGAATGCATGCACTGAGATAACAAAAATATACCTCCAAGAATTCTTCCCTTTTTTGTATTAAACCGAATGTCCCCGGTTAGGGTTTCTACATCTTAAGGTTTCGATTTTTATAACCGAATATTACAAGTTTTTTGTTTTTGAAATAGAAATAAAAAAAATTCTCATTGGCTGCCCTCTTTATTTGTTTGTATTCATGTAGTAATCTGATATTGTCCCCTTTTCTTTGTAACTCTGAAACTGCGTGTTTGTCTTCTAACATTTTGTTTCTTGGTTGCATGCAATGGTCGAAAGGAGGAGATCAAATTTGGTCGGGTTCACACGGCTATTGTAAAGGCGTGGAGCAGTGGACTGGGATCGGCATGGTGAAACTGGACGGTCACGATTGAATGTGTGGGAGCCATATGCGCGCGTAGGGCATATGGAAAGCCGAGCGTGAATTCCGCATGTATGAGAGAGGATCTAGACCGTCCGATGCTTTTTTGATCCAACGGTTGCGACGTTGAGGCGGATAAAACCCTTCCGTTTATTTCTAATTTAACCCTCATTATTGATGTCTAAATTGATTGAATGTATAAATATTGAGGATTAAATATGTTATTATACAAATTTTCGTAACTGTCACGTCTTCCAGTTAACAACAGCTGACGGCCTAGTGACCATTTTGTAATAAAAACTAAAGTTTAATGACCATTATATAATTTTTGAAAGTTTGATGACCATTTTGTATTTTTAGGGATAGTTTAGTGACTATTTGTGTACTTTACCCTAACATTTATCCCAATGAGCCAAGGATAAATTTAAATTAATTAAGTTAATTAGGTCTTAAATCCAACTAAAGGCTCCTCAAAAAAATCTAATCCTATATTTAATTTAATTAATTTAAAACTTATGCCCAAAGAAGCCGAGTGCACAATTTAAATTAATTAAATTGAATTAAGCCCTAAACTAGCCCAAAACATAAATTTAATTTAATTCATTTAAACTTACAACCTAATAAGCTAATGGAATAATTTAAATTAGTTAAATTAAATTTCTAAAACCTAAAACTAAACCTAAAAGCTTTAACCAAACACAACCTAAACAAGTCACACTCGAAAACAACAATGAAATATAAAAGGATACACAATACACACATGAGATATATAAAAAGAGCATACGTACAATGAAGTAATAATACATAAAAACTATATTATAATGGATGCGAATATATATATATATATATATATATATATATATATATATAAAAGTCGTACAGTGTGTAAAAAAAGAGTATATTTATAAATTATGCCTTATAAAAGGGTAGCATGCGTACATATAAGTATATAACACTAGCAGTAGTTTTTATGCAAAGAAAAGTTACGCATATTTAAATTTATAAAGTAAGACCGTACTATATACTAATACATATATACATATAACGTAATAATATGGGAAACATGCCATACATATCCGAACATACCCACATATAAGAGACCAAAACAAACGTTCGAACCGATCTAACTTAAATGTAAATACGAATGAATAAACGACAAGAGCTGAAATTAAATTGAAAATAAATACGATGTGGGAATGAAAATATGCATGATAAAGGAGGAGCCTGTAAACATAAAATGTAAACATAAATCAAGCAAAACGCAGCGGAAGGATCGAAATTCATAAATACTTCCAACCATTGTCAAAACCGTATGCCAAATTGAGATGTGGTTGCACCACCGTCGAACACGTCGAACCATCGTCGGATGCTTAAAACTACCGTGGAAAATCCTCAAACCACCGTCGAATATAACGAACTCGACTACACAAAAAAACTAAAATGCCAGAGCCTTCTAAGCACTCGAGAAACCTCACTAGATGGAATAGAATACTTTTGATTCTTGGTGCTTAGGGACCTTGTGCCAATGGGTATTTGTAGGGGTGATTTCCCATCAAAACCACCGGTTAACTTGAACCATGATTCCACACGTCCACCACAACTGAAAGCGGAACGTGCAACATGGGAAGTTAAACCATACACGTTGCTTCTAGTTACCACATGCAACTCCACGAACCACACTAATGGTTGGTTATCCAACATTCTCCCACTTGGTTCTTATTATCTTTAAAGTCGAAATATAATGTATGAATCATGGCGATATTTCCTCTATGGATTTGAGTAGTATCTTCCATGTATCACAATACATCAAGTCTCAACACTTTAACCCAAATACTTAATGAATAAACC
Source organism: Hibiscus mutabilis (assembly GCA_019671005.1). Classification (NCBI taxonomy): domain Eukaryota; kingdom Viridiplantae; phylum Streptophyta; class Magnoliopsida; order Malvales; family Malvaceae; genus Hibiscus; species Hibiscus mutabilis. Next base: position 17,836,262 of record CM033726.1, read on the forward strand.
CAATGTTTATTCTAGGTCCAAACTTTAGTGACATTTCACAAAACAATTAACTTAATGTGTACACAACATATATGAGTATTATCAAACTTTATTAGAGTTTCAACAGAATCGTTCTTACAATGAAAATTTACAAAGTGGGAACAAGTCCCATAGTGACAACATGATCCTTAAATTTATGTGGTGGCATGCCCTTAGTCAAAGGATCAGCTAACATTTGCTCAATGTTAATGTGCTCAATGACCACTTTTTGTTCTTTAACACGTTCCCTTATGGCTAGATACTTAATGTCGATGTGTTTACTTTCCACTTTTGTTGTTCTTAGCCATAAAGACAACAGCTAAATTGTCACAATATATCCTTATTGGCCTAGAGATTGAATCCACAAGTCTCAACCCAGAAATGAAACTCTTTTAACCATACTCCATGTGATGTAGCCTCAAAACACGAAACGAACTCGACCTCCATAGTGGAAGTGGCTGTCAATGTCTGCTTGACACTCCTCCAAGATATAGCTCTGTTGGCAAACATAAATATGTAACCTGATGTTGATTTACGTGAATCAACACAGCCATCAAAGTCTGAATCGGAGTAGCCAATCACCTCCAAATGGTCAGACCTCTTGTAGTAAGCATGTATTCCTTTGTCCCTTTGAGGTATCTTAAAACTTTATTTGCAGCTCTCCAGTGGTCCATACCCGGATTACTCTGATACCTTCCCAACATCCCAACGGCAAATGCAATGTCAGGTCTTGTACAGACTTGAGCATACATCAGGCTTCCAACAACAGAAGAATATGGGACGTTTTTCATTTGCCCTTTCTCAAACTCGTTCTTTGGGCATTTGTTCAAATTGAACTTATCACCTTTCACGATAGGAGCAACACTAGGTGAACAATCTTTCATCCGAAATCTTTCTAAAACTTTGTTGATATAGGTTTTTTGAGATAGGCCTAAAACACCTTTATATCTATCACGATGAATCTTAATGCCAATGACATAATATACATCACCCATATCTTTCATATCAAAATTTTTAGAAAGGAATTGTTTCACCTCATGTAGCATACCCTTGTCATTTGATGCAAGTAAAATATCATCCACATATAGAATAAGGAAACAAATTTTACTCACACTGACCTTCTGGTATATACATTGATCATGATATTCTCAACAAAACCAAATGAAGAGATAACCTCGTGGAATTTCAAATACCACTGGCGGGAGGCTTGTTTCAATCCGTATATAGATTTCTTTAACTTACAAACCAAATTTTCACCATTACTAGAGGAAAATCCTTCAGGTTGTTTCATGTATACCTCTTCCTCTAGGTCACCATTAAGAAAGGCAGTTTTCACATCCATTTGTTGTAACTCAAGGTCAAATTGAGCTACTAATGCTAACACAATGTGTAAGGAATCTTTCTTAGATATTGGACTAAAAGTTTCAGTGTAATCAATTCCTTCTCGCTGAGTGAATCCTTTAGCAACAATTCTTGCTTTATATCTTTCTATGTTGCCTTTTGAGTCTCTTTTTGTTTTGAATACCCATTTACATCCAATGGCTTTTACACCATCAGGCAACGGTACAAGATCCCAAACTTCATTGCTTTTCATAGAATTCATCTCATCCTTCATAGCATCATACCATAATTTTGATTCATTGCAGCTCATAGCAGTTGAAAATGACAAAGGGTCATTTTCAGCTCCAACGTTATAGCCAGATTCTTGTAAATACACAAAATAATCACTAGAAATTGATGATCTTCTTTCTCTAACAGATCTCCTTAACGTTGAACCAACATTTTCTTGTGGGTCATGTTGTTCAACTGGTTGTTCAATAATTTCTGGATTTTCTTGAACAACTTGATCTACTAAAGTGTTTTTAGCATGCTATGGGACTTCATTGATTGGTTGTTCAACACCCGGTTGAGCTTGAGGAGTGTTATATATGATAACCAATCTCTCACTTGAAGTGGATGGATGACCTACGGGTATTGAATCCTGAGACAGATCACTCCCACTGATTGAGCCATTCTCAAGAAATTTAGCATTTCTTGATTTCACAATTCTAGTACTATTAGATGGACAATAGAATCTTTAACCTTTGGACTTTTCGGCATATCCAATGAAATACCCACTAATGGTCCTTGGGTCCAGTTTCTTTTCTTGTGGGTTATAAACTCTCACTTCATACGGGTATCCCCAAACGCATATATTCACAAACTCGTTTCCAACCTTTGAATAACTCAAAAGGTGTCTTTGGGACAACCTTGGTTGGAACCCGGTTTAATATATACACAGCCATCTTGAGAGCTTCAACCCATAAAGACTTAGGTAGCTTAGAGCTACTAAGCATACTTCGCACCATGTCCATTAGAGTTCGATTTCTTCTTTCCGCAACACCATTCTGATCAAGCGAGCCTGGCATGGTGTATTGGGCAACTATACCATTGTCTTGAAGAAATTTTGCAAATGGACCAAGTGCTTGTCCATCCTCAGTGTATCTACCATAATACTCACCACCTCATCGGTTCTCACAATCTTTATTTGCTTACCGCATTATTTCTCTACTTCAGCCTTAAAAACCTTAAAGGCTTCTAACGCTTCACTTTTATGATGAAGCATATAGAGATACATGAACCGTGAGTAATCATCTATGAAAGTGAAGAAGTATTTCTGACCTTGCACATCCATATCTGGACAACAGATATCAGAATGGATGATTTCCAATATGGTCGAACTCCTCTTGGCACCTTTCTTTGACTTGTTAGTCTGCTTGCCCTTAATGCAGTCTACACAAGTATCAAAATCAGTAAAATATAAGGTATTGAGTACCCCGTCATTTACTAATCTTTTAATCCTTTCAATGGAGATATATCCTAATCTCCGGTGCCACAAAGTAGAGGAATCTTCATTTATAACACAACGTTTAGTACCAGTTTGAATGTGCATAACATTATGAGTGGTATTATTTTGTAAATCAATAGAGTAAAGACCATCACATAAAATTCCATTTCCAACAATTTCATATTTAAAAAAAAAACTGAAACTAACATTTGAAAAATTAAAACAATACCCCCAAGGGTGCAAGTCTTGAAATGGAAATTAAATTTCTAGAAAAACTAGGACTATAAAAAGTCTTTTCTAAAATTAAAACAAAGCCACTGCTAAGCACTAATTCCATGTCCCAATAGCTTCAACATGCGACTGCATCTTGTTTCCCGAATAAATGTGTCGCTCAGCTCCCACTGGTTCCCTCAGGTTTTTTAATCCTTGTAAGGAATTTGAGACATGGATTGTAGAACCATAATCAATCCACCGTGTGTTATAATTAACATCAACCATATTTGACTCAAAGCAAACAAGTGAGATTGATTTGCCTTTCTTTTCAAGCCGGCCCTTATGCTTGACATAATCCTTCTTCATGTATCCCTTCTTTTTACAGAAGAAACACGTAAACTCTTTCTTTATGTCAGCTTGGGGTTGCATTTTAGCCTTCCCTTTCTGCTTGGCTTGGACTGACCTCTTTCCTTGAGTAACCGTCAGTGCACTCTCTCCCATCTCCAGTACGAGCCTACCCTCTTCTTGATCACACATGGTCAAAAGTTCATCAATATACCATTTATCCTTATGTGTGTTATAAGAGATCTTGAATGACCCATATTGAGGTGGAAGAGTGTTCAATATATAGTGCACCAGGAAAGATTCAAACATTTCAACCTCAGGTGCCTTAAGTCGAGCTTCCAAATCTCGCATCTTATTGATGTGATCACGCACACCTTTCACTGTAGTGAGCTTTAGTGATGTGAACTTCATAATTAGGGTGATGGCTAATGACTTTTGAGAAGTTTAAAACTGTTTCTCTATAGTCGTTAATAGCTCTTTGACATTCTCATAATGCTCAATCGAGCCACGAACATCAGCAGGAACCTTGCTCTTAATGAACATAATACTTAAGCGATTGGATTGCTCCCACTTTTCATATAGAGCAAGATCAGCCTAATTGCTGGTGTCATAATATGTGGCTCAGATTTCCTTATAGCATAGTCAATGTCCATACACCCCAATTGAAGAAGAATACCCTCCTTCCAGAACTTAAAGTTCTCATTGGTTAATTCAGGGATATCTACTTTATTATCAGACATATTCATAGGTTGTAATGCTGCAAAATAAATTGACATACATGCTTACTATAAATTTGCGGCAAACATAAGTCATAATTTACCAATGCAAATTATGTAAATAATGAATCTAGTGACATAAAAATTGCATGTGGGCTAAATTTTTAATTCGATTAGATTCATTTTATGATAGAATTATTTTTCTATCCCTTATATAAAAATTATTAAATTTATTTTCATAATTCCTGTGGGTAATTATAAAAACTCATCTAATAATTTTTATCTTAATAAGTTATGTAATGGGATTTAATATCTAAGCTTTCCGTATGTGATTTTTAACCTTAGTAATTTCATTTAACTAAAGATGGTGTGGCTAGTCTTTAACTAAATAAAATTATCAAAATCACTTAGCTAGATATTAACCCTAAACTTTATTCAAAGTTGTTGCTAATTCATTATGCAACATTTTATGTCTAATCCTTATGAGATCCTTACCGTAATTTTATTTAATTAAAGTTGCTTGGCTAATTCTCTAATTAAATAAATTATTTGGATCCCTAGACATATATTCTACAGTTTTATTGCTTAATACTTTATGCAATAAATCTTAAAGTTTTATGTACATAATTTTATGTATATAACTAATTACCTGGCAGTTATACATCATCTCTTAATTTAGGCACATACAATAATTATTTCTAAAATTTATTTTTAATAAAATTATTAATAAATTTTAGAAATTAATTTAATAAAATCTAACGATTTTGAAACAAAAGTCTGCAACATAGGGAATGAAAATATGCATGATAAAGGAGGAGCCCAGAACAAAACAATGATCAAAGGGGAGATTATGCCACTAGGCTGGGGACCAGAAACAAAAACTAAAACAGAAATTTGAGGACTAAAAGGGGGATTCTCCCCTAAAGCGGATTTGGTTCAAATCGGGGACAAAATTGAAAGCAATTCGAAAACCATTGGGATGAGGGATGTTATTTAAAGAGGAGGAATGGCCAAAAAGATTACACAAAGACACGAAGAGATTCGAGGGTAATAAAACCACTTTTAAAAAAACAAATCCAACCTAAAGCTGGACGAAATTGAAAGATTTCAAAAACTTATGAGGACTGGTACAGTTATTTTAGAAAACGAAAGGGTCTGGCTCGGTAATACAACGGGGAGAAGGGTTTTAAAACGTAAATGGACCATTTTTCGTACAAGGTATAAATATCAAAAACGAATAACCAAAATCATTTCATCTCCTTCTGAAAAAAACATATCAAAATCCCATTTTAAAATTCTCTAAATTTGTTCACCATTTTCTTGAGTTAATGAAGAACTCAAAGGGCTACCCAGTTTTCAGTGGTGAACAACCGCCTCGTCCGTCGTTGGCCATCGTCAGCCGCTGCTCGTTGGCGCCGGCGAATCCAAATGTTCCACCAAAACCACTCATTTTTCACTCTAAATGCCGAATCCACCCTTCATTTTTTCAAAAAAACACTCTGGTCTATTTAGATATGAGAAAAAACAAAACCAAAATCCTCTTTTCCCTTATGTTTCAAAAAATCGAGACACGCCTAAAAAACCATTCTCCCTTCTAACCGATTCACTTTTTTCAGCCTCGAAGGGGCAAAGCTTGTTATCAAACGAGGAAGATCGACCGACCGGAAGGTAAAATGCTAAATCACTAACCCCTTTTTGTTTTTGTTTTTTTTAATGCATGCACTGAGATAACAAAAAATACCTCCAAGAATTCTTCCCCTTTTGTATTAAATCAAATATCCTCGCTTAGGGTTTTTACATCTTAGGGTTTCGGTTTTTATAATCGAATATTGCAAGTTTTTTGTTTTTGAAATAGAAACCAGGAAATTCTCATTGGCTGCCCTCTTTATTTGTTTGTATTCATGTAGTAATCTGCCATTGTTCCCTTGTCTCTGTAACTCTGAAACTGCGTATCTGTCTTCTGACATTTTGTTTCTTGGTTGCATACGGTGGTCGAGAGGAGAAGATCAAATTTGACCAGGTTCACACGGCTGTCGTATAGGTGTGGAGCAGTGGACTGGGATCGGCGTTGTGAAACTGGACGGTCATGATTGAATGTGTGGGAGCCCCACACACGCGCAGGGCAGATAGAAAGCCGAGCATGAATTCCACGCATATGGGAGAGGATATGGACCGTCTGATGCATCCTTGATCCAACGGTTGCGGTGCCGAGGCTGATAAAACCCTAGCTAGGGTTTCCTTTAGGGTGTATCTAGACCATCAGATCAAATTTGATCTGACGACATACGTTTGGCTGCGCAAGAGGAGACAAAAAATTAGGGTTTTTGTGATCAGATTTTAAAATTAGGGCTTTAAGCTTGGGCTCTAATCGGGCCAGATGCAATGTAAATGTTTTTGGTTTTTTTTGGACGTTGTAAATAGACTTTTAATAATTAAAACAAACATTGGGCTTTTGTTATGTAATTATTTAATTTTTTATTTTTCCATTTCTGTTTAATAATAATTATATAATAATATAATAATAATAATATAATGATAATAATATAATAATCAATGATAGTAATAGATAATATTTTTGTTCTTTTTTAAATCATAGTAATATATAATATATTATGATGACAATAGCCAATATTATAATTACACCAACATAAGTAAACTAGTAATATTTTTGGTTTTTTTTAATTATAAATAGATAATAAGGAGATAATAGTAATAAAGAAATAATACTAATAATAACCTTTATTTATTTATTTATTTATTATTTTTTTTGAATTTTTAACAATAATAGTAAACGTAATTACTAGTGATAATATAACAAAGCACAAATAAAAGCCCATTGTTGTAGATGTTAACAAAATATAAAAACGGTTAAAACCCCAGATAAAATTAGTGATTACAGATTCTACCCTCTAAAACTTAATGCTAAGCTGGAGAGTGGAATCATTACCTTTAGGCAAGCTGATGATGAGACTCTGTATGATGCCTAGGAGCGTTTCAAGGACCTATTGAGAAGATGCCCCATGCATGGATTCCTTACGTGGACCCAAATGAAGACTTTACATAACGAACTTAATGCTCATTCCAGGACCGTTGTAGATGCTTTGGCAAATGGTTCGCTACTAGATAAGAATTACACTAAGGCTTATGACATCCTTGAAAGGATTGCCACCAATGACCTTCAATACCCTACCGCTAGATAGGGGACCAAAGCGAAAATAACTGGAAATTGGAGCATGATGCACTGTCATCGATCAATGCTCAAATTGCCAACCTCACTATTATAGTGAATACCATGCAAAAGCCTACTAAAGTCTGAGAAGTAAAGGCAATGGAACTTTTTTGCACTATTTACGGAGATGATCATGTTGTAGAGAAATGCCCAACAAACCCAGAATCGATGTATTATGTGGGAAACTATAACTGTAATATCAACCCACACTTCAATACTTATAATATAGGGTGAAAGCAGCATCCGAACTTTGCATGGGTAAACCAAAAACGTAACCAATTTAATGCCCAGCATCATAACACCAGTGCACCGCCAGGTTTCACCAGAATGGGATGCCACAAATAGCACATAATAATTTTCGCCCAGGGTAGAAACCTTCCAATGGGAACACCCCTAACAGAGTATATGTAGCGTAATAACGTGACTGTTCAGAGTCTAGCATGATCGATGAGAAACTTGGAGGCCCAACTAGGAAAGATTACCAACGCACTCAGTACCAAAATTATGGCACCAAACACTCAGGGTTTTACCCTAATTCTTTGAATTGGTAATGCACAACCTCTGAGAATTCTGGCACCAAATACTCAGGTTTTTACCCTAACCCCAATTAGAGCTTCGTCTGGGCCTATTGTTGTGCATAATAAGTGCTACGCAATTGTGCAAGTATACACGTTGCAAGTTATAGTATAAAAGATATCGTCTCCACAGGGATTGGTGCCACTTCAAGAATCTAGTCTCTTGCACTGAAAAAAGTAAAAACACAAATAAAGGATTATAGGAGTTTAACTAATAACTAAACTAGAAGGAAATAAAGTAAAAGAATAAATGAGATCAAATAAGAGAGATAGGCCAGGTTATCGTGAGTTAAGGTGTGATAGTCGATTGGATCGTCTTGGTAAAAGAGTGCACGGGCAACTCAGTTGTCGTGGCAACTTGCACAATGGGGTTGCCTTGGCAACTAATCGATGGTTGCCTGGGCAACTAGTTGGGCAACTACTTGGGCGTCTGGGCAGCAACCTTCAAGGTTCGGCAGAGCGTTCTTCAATGGTTTCTTCTTATCCCTAAGTCGAAACTCTAGCTACTTGTACATGCCTTGATAATACATCCCTGCGTGAATCAAGGGTGAACAACAACATATCTTGCGCTCCTCTTAGCCGTTGAAATCCTTGACTTATTCCTAAGCCGGATTAATCTTCACCATCAATAGATTGAATAAAGATCATATTCATTCGTTTCTTGAATCTAACTCTCTCGATATTAGATAAATAGATGAAGTTACGAGATCCTCTCCCAATTCGCTCGCAAACAAGAATAAGAACCAAGAATGAATAAACCTTGAATAGAAAAGTGCAAACTCGTATTACCTAAACAAAATCCAATAGTTTCTCAAAACCACAAAACACAATAACCATAGCCAAATAGATTTAGTTCATGGCTAGGTTCCAAAGAAACACAAGATAAATAATCCCTAGCATGAACCTAATTGAACAAGAAAGAAAAAGATGAAGAATTGAAGCTTGTCGAAATCCCCTTGCCCTAGAAGCTTGTCGAAAATTCTCTCCTCTTGCGCTCCTTGGATTGTCGAAATTCCCCTCTAATTTATAGGGCTAGGTCAAAGTCCTTCTTTGAGGAGGAAGTTAAGTTGGAATTAAATTATCTTTAAAGAATATAATTCTTTATTATAATTATATTCCTACTAGAACTTCTCATATCTTCTTGGAATTTAATTCTTCTTTAATCTTTTCATGGAAATCAAATTCCTTTGGGATTTGGCTTTGCTCCACGTCATCTTGGGCTTGTCTAGTCATCAATTTTGACTACCATATCACCTTGTGCTTTGTCGACAATTGCCCTGGCAACTGGCTCGGCGTCTCCTTCATGCATTGCCCTAGCAACTAGCTCGGCATCTCCTTCATGTATTGCCCTGGCAACTAGCTCTAGCCTTGCTTTGGCAAATGATCCTGCACATACACACAAAACACACCAAAGCAGCATCTTTTCCCACAAAAACTACCAAGTTATGTAATCAAGCTCAACGATGGAAGGAAACATGGATTAATGCATAAATGGCTAATTATGCAACTAATATGAGCCTAAGTCTAACAATAATATGAGTAAAAAGGGTAAGAAAAATAGTACTTTTGAACACTTATCACACCCCCAAACTCGAACTATTGATTGTCCTCAAGCAATGCAAACTAACAATTACCTGCCAAGACTTCAATTTTCACAAACTTAGCTTTGAACCGGGGCACAAAGTATGATTGGCTTTTCATTTTTCAGAAAACTTAGGAGTTACTCGAAATCAAACTATAATGTTTGTGAGTGTGTGCGGAGTTGTGTGCAAGTTGATTTTTCGGATTCTATGCAAACAAGAGGTTTTCAAATTACTTCATTGGGTTCTTTTTAACATATTTTAACTAGAGCCAGTTTTGGGCACCTCTAGTGTTTTGTTTTTAGTTTTCTTAAGTTAATTTATTCGACTAGAGCCGGTTTTGGGCACCTCTAGCGATCAATTTTTTAGCACATGCTAGAGCCGATTTCAGGCACCTCTAGCGATCAATTTTTTAGCACATGCTAGAGCCAATTTCGGGCACCTCTAGCATTCATCCAATTTTTATTCTAATCCCCCAATTTCTTTAATTATCAACCTAAGTTCACTAGAATTCTTTAAATCAATCGAACCACAACTGTGTTTCATCAAATTTACATCATAGTAAAATTCTAAGTTTTTCCATGGTTATCCTAGAATAAAAATTCTATCAATTAAAAGCATTGGCAAAGTCATCATCGGATATTCATCAAATCTAAGCAATTCTTGTTCCAGCTAAAGGCATGGCAAGCAATTTATGTATCCTAAATGTAATACTTAAGATGAATGTAACTAAACATGGTAACTACTAATAACAATCCCCCCAAACTCGAGTGAGGCATTGTCCTCAATGCATGCATTAAAGAAAAATAAAAATAACGAAAAATAAAATGCAAATGAGGACTTACTCCGAGAGTTCGTCATCGTGGATGATTAGTTTCCTTTTGGTCGGTGTCTTGATTCTCTTGCTTGAACGCGATGGTTGTTTTCTTGTTGCCAGTGATGGAATTGATCCTCGTATAGGGTTGTCCTCACCGTCCTCTTCATTAATGTCATTGGCTTTTCGCTTGGAAGATTCAATTGGTGCGGTCTTTGTTGGTGTAATGGAGGACTCGTCCGAATCTAAAAAATCAGAAAATGATTCTGTAGGAGTTGATTCGGGCATAGGTGCTTTACCTTTGGCTTTTGCAGTGGTTGCCGGGATATCTTTAGCTTTGGTTGTCGTGGCATCAGCTTATACAGGAACGATGTAGGTTGCCACGGCATCATCTGTTGCGGTTGCCGTGGAGACTACTTCATTGGGTGCCGGGGCAAGGATCTCGGCATGAAATATTGGGAACGGCACGCGACTGTCCGGGTACTTTTCTAGGATGACTTGGGTGATGGAATTGTTGTGCTCCTTCATGTACCACATGAACATTAGTTGCCAGTCTTCAATTTGCCTTAGGTGGCTCGCCAATGGTTGCAAGAGTGCTTCAAAGCGTCTCGGGGTTGATGGCCGAGTTGCCCGGGCGTTGGGTTCTTGGGCATTAGGGATTGCCGGGGCGGCAGGAGTTTTCGCGGCCATTGGAGGCCTTGAAGAATTCCTGGTGCCTCTCCCATTAGCTTTCGGATTTGTGCTTGATTCCAACCGGATTTTGGTAGGGCCTTTTCATCGGTGGACTCACTTGGAACATGCAAAGATTAGAAATTAAGCAAGAGAAGAAAAGAGAACCCTTATCTTTTGAGCTACATACAAAAATCTCATCACAAATAATTTTTCCAATGTTAATGATGCGATTATGCAAAATAGAATGTATGAGCAAAAGACGTGGTATATCAACAGTAGTATTGTGTGTGGTGGGCATTAAAGAAGTTTTAACAAACTTATTCCATAGTTTTACCTTGGGTTTAAACCAAAGGCGATTTACCGTGCCCTTGTATTTACCGTCGTTCCAATGAGTTCCCGGTTGAGTGAGTTCTTGAAGCACCTTGTCGAGTTGCTTGGGCGTGATTTGATCAACGAAGGCTTGAAGCTCGTCCTTCTCAATGTAAAGCCCGTAAAAGGTGTTGACGTTTTAAGGGCTTATGAGTATGGCCTTGTCACGAACAAAAACATAAGGATTATCCGAGTTAGGTGAGTGAGCATAGAATTCTCTTACTCGTGAGATGTTGCCCGGTTCCGATTGATGGCAAAAGATTTGCCACTTTTGATGTGCAATCCTCTCGAAGATGAATGGTTCAAGGCCAAAATCTTGATGAGAGTTGGAGTATTCAAAGCCTTGTTCTTCATGAATCTTCCGGCTTTCAAACTTGGAGTGAAAGCTTTCTTGAACCACCGGTGTAGCAAACTTCTTGTATCTTGGTTCTTTGGAGGAACTTGGATGAACTAAAAATTTAATTTTGGATGCAATGGATGATCTTAGTTGTGAGTTTTGTAAAAACAAAGAAAATAAAAGAAACTAAAGAGTTGCAAGATAAAAAATAGGAATAGGTTAAGGGTGATGGGTTTTTATAGAAAAGATAGGTGGTGAATATGGTGGGTGGGATTAGGGGAAGCCGAAAAAAGGGGTTTTGGTTTAGGGAGAGGGTGACGGCAAGGGGGTTTAATTAGGGTAAGTTGGAGGCTTTATATAAGCCTTAGATTCAACCCATTAATTTCCTTGTTGAAGATGTTTTCCTTCTAGGATTAAAATTCCTCTTTATCTTGAACTCTTTTCCTACAATTCAAAGACAAATCAAATAAGGATTAAAATTAAAGATAGACTAATAAAAGAAAATAAATAAAGATGTGTAAAGGAATTTTTAAACTTAAAAAGGTAAAAAAAAATCTATCCTAAAAAATAATAATAATCAAAAATAATAAAAAATAAAATAAAAAATAGTTCGAAAAATAAAAGAAAAAAAATTAATCGAAAAAAATAAAAAAATATATCAAAGGGAGAGCATGCTCATGCATCTCCTAAGTTGACCACTTCTTTGTTATGTTCCACATGGGCACCATTGTAGTGTTTCAATCTTTCTCCATTAACTTTGAATTCATGTTTGTCAGTGATGGACTTGATTAGCACGACACCATGGGAGAATGGTTTGACAACTTCGAATGGTCCCGACCATCTTGATTTCAGCTTTCCCGGAAAAAGTTTTAGTCGAGAATTGAATAAGAGAACTAGTTGCCCTGGCATGAATTGTCGCGGCAATAGTTTCTTGTCATGTCATCGCTTTGTTTTCTCCTTGTAGATTTGTGCATTGTTATAGGCGAGTGCACGGAATTCTTCTATCTCATTGAGGTCCAACAAACGCTTTTGTCCGGCACTTTCTAAATCCATATTCACGGTCTTGATTGCCCAGTATGCCTTGTGTTCGATTTCCACCGGTAGATGGCATGCTTTGCCATAGACAAGTCGGAAGGGGGACATATCTAAGGGTGTTTTGAATGCAGTGCGATATGCCCAAAGTGCGTCATCTAGTCTTAATGACCAATCCTTCCTAGAGGGATTTACAACTTTCTCGAGTATACCCTTCAATTCCCAGTTGGAAATTTCTGCTTGCCCGTTGGTTTATGGGTGATATGCCATGGCGATCTTGTGTGATATGTCGAAGCGTTGCAACATCTTGGCAATTAGTCTGTTGTCAAAAAGCTTACCTTCGTCACTGATAATTGCTCTCGGCATCCCAAACCATGTAAATATGTTTTTCTGCAAGAATCGTTGCACGGTCTTGGAATCGTTGTTGTGAACTGCAGCTGCCTCAACCCATTTAGACACGTAGTCGACGGCAAGTAGAATGTAGAGGTTGCCGAATGAAGATGGGAAAGGTCTTATAAAATTGATCCCCCATACATCGAACAATTCTACCTCGATGATGTTCTGGAGCGGCATCTCATGTCGTCTAGAGATATTGCCCGTCCTCTGGCAACGATCACATTGCTTGTAAAAGTCTTGGGCATCTTTGTACAATGTTGGCCAATACAAAACGGATTGCAAAACTTTGGCCGCGGTACGAGTTCCTCCAAAATGTCCTCCATAAGGTGAAGAATGGCATTGCCGGAGTACATTATGTTGCTCTTCTTCAGGGACACATCAGCGTATAACCTGATCTGCACATTGTTTAAACAAAAGAGGCTCGTCCCAAAAGTAATGCTTAGCATCATGGCAGAACCGCTTCTTCCCTTGGTGAGTAATGCCATAAGGTAAAATACCACAAACAAGGAAATTAACTAAATCCGCGTACCAGGGTATTGCCGAGGCATGTGCTGCCGTGGTGACTGCTCCCAAAATTGCCGAGGCATGCGCGTCAAAGGCTGCTGCGGCTTCGAGAGTTGCCGAGGCGTACGCGTCCATGGTTGTCGAGGCGTCGAGGGTTGCCGAGGCATGCGCGTCCATGGTTGCTGAGGCAACTAAAATTTGTTCATCCAGGAATGCATCGCATATCTCTAGATCTGCGTCCTCCCCCCTATTGCGTTCTAAACGTGATAAGTGATCGGCCACTTGATTTTCTGTTCCTTTCATGTCCTTAATTTCAATATCAAATTCTTGTAAAAGTAATATCCAACGAATCAAACGAGGTTTGGCATCCTTTTTAGCAAATAGATATTTAATTGCCGAATGGTCCATATGAACAATTACCTTTGTACCAATCAAATAGGATCGAAACTTGTCAAATGCGAAAACTACAGCTAGTAACTCTTTCTTCGTTGTTGTGTAATTCACTTGAGCACTATTAAGAGTTTTACTAGTGTAGTATATCACATGGAAGGTCTTACCTGTGCGTTGGCCTAGGACTGCTCCTACCGCGAAATCACTTGTATCACACATGAGCTCAAAAGGTAGCATCTAATCTGGTGGAACGACAATGGGTGCCGAGGCAAGCTTTTTCTTTAGGGTTTCGAATGCTTGGGTGCAAGAATCATCAAAATCGAAGACTTTATCCTGTTCAAGCAAATTGTACAAGGGTTTAGTGATTTTAGAAAAATTATGAATGAACCTCCTGTAAAAACCTGTGTGTCCAAGAAAACTTCGAATTCCTTTAACAGAACTTGGTGGGGGTAATCTATCGATCACGTCCACCTTGGCTTTGTCTACTTCAATTCCCTTGGATGAAATCTTGTGGCCGAGCACTATTCCTTCATCTACCATAAAATGGCATTTCTCCCAATTGAGGACTAAATCAGTTTCTTCACATCTTGCCAACACCCTCTCTAAATTGCCGAGACAACTGTCGAAGTCATTACCAAAAATAGAAAAATCATCCATGAAGATCTCAAGGAAGTCTTCGACCATATCTGAAAAGAGTGCCATCATGCATCTTTGGAAGGTTACCGGGGCGTTACACAATCCGAACGGCATCCTTCGGAAAGCATAAGTACCGTATGGGCATGTGAAGGTTGTCTTTTCTTGATCTACTGGTGTTATGGCAATTTGATTGTAACCTGAATAACCATCAAGAAAACAATAAAAGGGTTTACCTGCAAGACGGTCAAGCATTTGATCAATAAAGGGTAATGGGAAGTGATCTTTCCTAGTGGCTTTGTTTAGCTTTCGATAATCCATACAAATCCTCCAAGCAGTCACAGTCCTGGTTGGAATGAGTTCATTGTTTTCATTACTTACCACTATTATACCTCCCTTTTTCGGTACACATTGTACCAGACTCACCCATATACTATTAGAGATAGGGTATATAATGCCGGCGTCAAGCCACTTGATGATTTATTTCATTACAACCCCTTTCATGGCATGATTCAGTCTCCTATGGGCCTCAATTGAAGGTTTGTGATCAACTTCCAACAAAATCTTGTGCATGCACACCGTCGGGCTAATTCCCTTCAAGTCGGCAATTTTCCACCCTATTGCCTTTTTCTGTAGCTTCAACATCTTGATCAGCTTCTTTTCCTGCTCAGGCTGTAACTTAGAAGAAATAATTACAGGCAATGTATTATTGGTTCCTAAGTATGCATATTTTAGTTGTTCTGGCAATTGTTTCAACTCAAGAATTGGTGGTTGTTCAATAGAAGGTTTTTAGAGCTTACCTTCCTTACCTGAGTAATCTAGTGGTTCAAAGTATGTACCTGGTCGATTGACTAGCCAATTTGCCTCTTCTTGTTGTTCCTCATCGACCGGTTCTGCATACTCCTCAGATTCCTCTTGATCGGCAATGTAGTTGCCGAGGCAACTAAACTCCTCTTCTGGATCATCGGCATGCCTTAGTGTTTGGAACACATTTAGTTTAACTTGCGGGTCATTCACCCTCATTGTGAGTTATCCCTTTTCAACATCGATCAAGGTTCTCCCTGTTGCTAGGAATGGTCTCCCGAGAATGATAGGTACATGTTCATCTGCTTCACAATCCAAAATAGTAAAGTCAGCGGGAAAAATAAATTTATCAACTTTTACCAGTATGTCCTCGATTTTTCCCTCTGGATGCACATAGATCTGTCGGCTAGCTGTAGCATAACTGTTGTAGGTCTTGCCTTCCCGATTCCTAGTTTCTGGAAAACCGATTTAGGCATCAAGTTTATGCTAGCCCCAAGGTCACATAATACTTTCCTGACATAGTGATTTCCAAAGGAACAGGGTATTGTGAAACTTTCGGGATCCTTCAAGTTGGGTGGCATACGATTTTGCAACATTGCCATGCATCCCTCTGTTGCGGCAATTGTTTCAAGCTCTCCTAGCCTTGTTCTCTTGGACATAATGTCTTTAAGAAACTTGGCATAGTTTGCCATTTGTTCAATTGCTTCCACCAATGGCAAGTTGATGTGGACTTGCTTTAGGATATCAAGAAACTTCTTGAATTGATATTCTTGCTTTTGTCGCTTCAACCTTTGTGGGAATGGTGGTGGAAGTCGGATATCTTCGATCTTTTCATTGGTTTGGAACCTGATTGACGGTATTGTCGGGACAACTGGAGTTGCTGAGCCATTATCAATTGGGGTTGCCGAGGCATGCTTATTGCCGGTTGCCGCGGCAATTCCTGGTTCAGCATCTGAGGCTTTACCGCTAGGTTCGTCTTGATCTTTTTGTGGAGTTTTGTTTGATGAGCGGGTTTGAGCCTCTCTAAGTTGTTGGCCACTTCTAGTGGTGATTGCCTCACATTGCTCATGGCCAGTTCCTCTTGCGACTTCAGTATCGCTAGGTAAACCTCCTTGCGGTCTAGTATTCAGATTTTGAGCAAACTGTCCGACTTGATTTTCCAATGATTTGATTGCCGCCTCTTGGTTTTGCAATCTCATCTCGGTCCTGTTAATAAAAGCATCAGTTCTTTTTATGAAATTACTATTCTGAGCCATATAAGATTCAGTTTTCATCATAAAAGCATTTAGAGAATTTTCCAAAGAACTAGATGTTGTCGGTTGTTGCTACGGCATCTGTTGCCGTGGCATATTCTGCTGGAATCCCGATGCTTGTGCATTCTGATTGTTCTGGTTTAGAGCATTGTTGGGATTACTCCATGAAAAATTCGGGTGCTTCTTCCAAGCTGGATTGTATGTATTAGACATCACATTATTGTTTCGATTGTAATTGCCCACATAGAAGCTGGATTCCAGATTCTGCATACATTCAGAAGAATTATGGTTATCACCACATAACTCACAAAAAGAATCCATTACCTTGACTTCATGTGTGTTGTTTGGTTTTTGCATGTTCTGGACCATCTTGGTTAAAGTGGCCAATTGTGCCAAAATTGAATATGATGATCCTAGTTCATGTATTGTGGCTTGGCGTCTAACTCCTCCTCTTCTAGTAGATGGGAATTGATAATTATTCTTGGATAGCCTGTTTAAAATTTGCATTGCTTCCTCCGGCGACTTATCTAGAAGTATGTCGTTTGTCGAGGCATCTAGCATTATCCTTGTTGGTGTATTCACGGTGTTGTAAAACATTGTTACTTGAGTCCACACCGAGAATCTGTGTAGGGGGCATTTTTGTAAAAGTTCTCTATATCGCTCCCAAGCCTCGTACATAGATTCATCATCTGCCTGCCGAAAAGAAGTAATTTTGTTACGAAGCTTATCAGTCAAATTTGTAGGATTAAACCGAGCAAGGAAATCACGACAAAGATCGGTCCAAGATGCTATTGATCCGGCAGGAATGCTATTCAACCATGCTTTCGCCCTATCCCTCAGTGAATAAGGAATAATCTTAATCGTAAGACATCAGGGGTGACTCCGTGTATTTTGAACGAGTTGCAAATCTCGAGGAAAGATTTAAGATGTTGTTGTGCATCTTTAGTTGATGAGCCGCCAAATTGACCAATTGTGTTGATCATATTAAACATTACCGGTTTCAACTCAAAGTGGTCGGCTTCAATTTCAGGTGCGACAACTCTTGGATTAAGTCCATCAAGATCTTCTTCAAGATAGTCTCGAATAGTCCTGTTTCATGCAAGAATCACTCCTCCTCCTGCTGGAACATCTTGATTCATATTGTCGTCTTGATTAGCCACTGCTACTTTTATCCTTCGTCTAAGTCTTTGTAAGGTTCGTATGATTTCTGGATCAAAGGGATATTCTGGTGTAGTCGGTCTCGCCCTGGTCATATACCAATGCAAAACCAAAGTTTTGTTAGCCCCTTTGAATCTTAAACAAGAAAAGTAAAAAGAAAGTGCAAGAAAATAAAAATAAAGTCGCTATTTCCAATCCCCGACAACGGCGCCAAAAACTTGTTGCGCGTAATAAGTGCTACGCAATTGTGCAAGTATACACGTTGCAAGTTATAGTATAAAAGATATCGTCTCCACAGGGATTGGTGTCACTTCAAGAATCTAGTCTCTTGCACTAAAAAAGTAAAAACACAAATAAAGGATTATAGGAGTTTAACTAATAACTAAACTAGAAGGCAATAATGTAAAAGAATAAATGAGATCAAATAAGAGAGATAGGCCAGGTTATCGTGAGTTGAGGTGTGATAGCCGATTGGATCGTCTTGGTAAAAGAGTGCACGGGCAACTCAGTTGCCGTGGCAACTTGCATAACGGGGTTGCCTTGGCAACTAATTGATGGTTGCTTGGGCGACTAGTTGGGAAACTACTTGGGCGTCTGGGCAGCAACCTTCAAGGTTCGGCAGAGCGTTCTTCAATGGTTTCTTCTTATCCCTAAGTCGAAACTCTAGCTACTTGTGCATGCCTTGATAATACATCCCTGTGTGAATCAAGGGTGAACAACAACCAATCTTGCGCTCCTCTTAGCCGTTGAATTCCTTGACTTATTCCTAAGCCGGATTAATCTTCACCATCAATAGATTGAATAAATATCATATTCATTCGTTTCTTGAATTTAACTCTCCCGATATTAGATAAATAGATGAAGTTACGAGATCCTCTCCCAATTCACTCGCAAACAAGAATAAGAACCAAGAATAAACAAACCTTGAATAGAAAAGTGCAAACTCTTATTACCTAAACAAAATCCAATAGTTTCTCACAACCACAAAACACAATAACCATAGCCAAATAGATTTAGTTCATGGCTAGGTTCCAAAGAAACACAAGATAAATAATCCCTAGCATGAACCTAATTGAACAAGAAAGAAAAAGATGAAGAATTGAAGCTTGTCGAAATCCCTTGCCCTAGAAGCTTGTCGAAAATTCTCTCCTCTTGCTCTCCTTGGATTGTCGAAATTCCCATCTAATTTATAGGGCTAGGTCAAAGTCCTTCTTTGAGGAGGAAGTTAAGTTGGAATTAAATTATCTTTAAAGAATATAATTCTTTATTATAATTATATTCCTACTAGAACTTCTCCTATCTTCTTGGAATTTAATTCTTCTTTAATCTTTTCATGGAAATCAAATTCCTTTGGGATTTGGCTTTGCTCCACGTCATCTTGGGCTTGTCTAGTCATCAATTTTGACTACCATATCACCTTGTACTTTGTCGACAATTGCCCTGGCAACTGGCTCGGCATCTCCTTCATGCATTGCCCTGGCAACTAGCTCGGCATCTCCTTCATGTATTGCCCTGGCAACTAGCTCTAGCCTTGCTTTGGCAAATGATCCTGCACATACACACAAAACACACCAAAGCAGCATCTTTTCCCACAAAAACTACCAAGTTATGTAATCAAGCTCAACGATGGAAGGAAACACGGATTAATGCATGAATGGCTAATTATGGAACTAATATGAGCCTAAGTCTAACAATAATATGAGTAAAAAGGGTAAGAAAAATAGTACTTTTGAACATTTATCACCTATAAAAAGGAGTTCAAGAATAAGCCGTAGGGAAGCTATAACCGCGGGGAGAAGAGAAGGGTAGAGAGAAACCAGGGGTTCGGTTGTGCAATTTTGCTTAGTGCCTTGGATCCATTGAGGGGCTGCATCGAAAGATATCCTTCTTTTATTTATATCTCTTGATTTATTTCTGGTTTTTGTGATTATGATTCAAATCAATAATTTGATGTTGGTTTCCCCAGCCATGAACTAAACTTTGGATTTGGCTAGGGGTGCTTGTGATGAACACTAAGTGTTTTTAGGCTTTAGTAACTTTGGCTTTATTGTCTATTTTGCATATGCTCAATGTTACCATATTTTATGCCCAACGATAGTTGGCGTTGAATGCTCATTATCCCCTAATATGTTAACAGACTTAGGAGATAAGGATTAATTTCCAAATGCTAAGGAGAGAAACTTGTTGACTATGTATACTTGCATGTAAAAAAACATATTCTTGACATTATATATTTGAATAATTACGCAGAATCCTTAATCTTTTGCCAAGCAGTATATAGTCAACAAGGGTGAACCGATGAACGGGTTTTGTTCAAAACGGAATGGTGGTTCAAATGGTAAGGACGGTGCATGACACGTACAGCGGTAAGGGTCTTGTCGGCGCTTGAATGGAAAACTGGGAAAGGGGAAGGATGTTATCGAGAGAGACAAAAAGAAAAAAGGGTGAGGGTGGATGTAGATATTATAGGAGACGAAGAGATGAATTAGGGCTAAAAAGGGTGGTTTCTACTCTAAGCGAAAGGGTAAATTATAACACAAGGCTCCCAAAAACTCATGCTTTGCATATTAGCCTCAAAATTTTAGATTTAATTCAATATGGTCATAAAAATTCTGAATTTTATCAATTTAGAACCTAGGTCAAATTAAGATTTTGAAATAAAATTTTTCAATTTTTAGGGTTTTTGATTTAGGGATTTTTTAATTTAGGGTTTTAAAATTGGGGTGCTACAAGTTCTATATCATTTAGTGAGAAATATTTGAGTGCTCAAATGATCTTGGCAGTTGTAAGTATTTCATGTAGTCGAATTTATTATACTCAACAATTGTTTAAGCTGTTTGTCGGTGGTTTAGCATGTTCGAATGTCGTCTCAAGTCTCAACCCTTTTGGCGTTCGACCCAAGCAATGATTTATATCCAATTTCTATTATGTTTATGCTCATTTATGCTTTCATTTGGTATATGAGCATGGTTAAATCATTACCTTGTCCATATTTTTGAGTTCGTAAAATTCTCAAATTTATGATATCATGTTTATTTTTAAAACATTTTTTAGAGTTTCTTGTTATAATTTTTTGGCTTAAAATCTTTGGATTTATTAAAGTGAAGTTTCTAAAGTTTTATAAACAATTTATTACAAATTTTTGAAATTTTTGTGTGAATATTTTTATGTGCTTAAAGTAAATGGTAGTATGAAACTTATCTAGTTATCAGCTACATACATGTTTTATGTGCATAAAAGAATGCATGACATTTTGCGTAAGATATTTAGCAATAAAACTTTAGGATATATGTCTATGGAACCAAATAATCTTATTTTTTAATTATAGAATTAGCCACATCAACTTTAATTAAATTAAATAATTACTATACTAAGGATAAATGTTGATTAAAGAGTTAACAATAATATTAAATAAAATTTAGGATAGAACCACTCTAGTTTTTATCTAAGGCTAAACTAAAACCTCTCCTTTTACAATGGATAAGAAGTAAACAAATTACCTCACAAAGGTGGGTGTTTACAGAAAATTAAGCTCACTAGAAAGAGTACAAAAGATATACAAGAAAAGCACTCTCTAGAATATGTACAAGAGAAATGAAGAAATTTGCTTTGGACTCAAATTCTCTTGATCATGTTTCTTGGATATGTTCTCTAACCATCTTCAAGTGTTCCATCCTTCATTATATATGTAGAAATGAACTTGTGGCCGTTTGTGACCGTTATGGTTCAATTGAAGCCGTTGGGGCTTTTCATTCCCACAATAAATGTAGTTCTAAAGCTCTCCGTATTGATACGCGTATAGCCATATCGGTACGCCCTTCTTGGAAAATAGTCGTTAAGCTCTTAACTGCCTTCTCGTATTGAAACGCCTTGACGCTTATTTGTACGGGTACGGGTGCTTTGTAATCTGCAGGGAACTAGCCGTTGGGGGTTTTTGAAAATAGCCGTTAGGATTTAAAGCATAGTGTTTCGGTACGCGTATAAGCGTATCGGTATGGCCCTTTATCGTATCGGTATGGCAAAGCCTGTACCGGTATGGTTTTTCAGTTCTAGAAAATTATTGTAGCTAAAACCCTTATTTGTATCGATACGAGGTATACCGTATCGGTGCGGGCATGTTGAAAACTTTAGTTTGGCTACTTTAAAATGTTTAAAACACTTCCAAAACCTCTCAAAAACTTTTCAAACTTATTTTCAAGTTGTTTGGACTTAAAACCATTTTTGAAATCTTTTCAATTTAGTCCAAAATTATTTTTCAATTATTATATCAAAACAAATATCCTAACATTCTTCAAATCATGTAGAAATAATTGTTATACACAAGGCAAAGCCGAAAAATATGTTTGGCTAAACATATCCAGAATATATGTGAATTGCTTACAAGCTATCTTATGTGGAGATAATGCAAAAGTTATATCTCAATCAAAATGTGGATACATCAAAGATGGCAAAATGAAACATATTACTCCAATTTTTCACCCATCGCGATCATCAGAAAAATAGTATTCAAGATTGAATTATGAAGATCCAAATATCTTATGTGATGTTTTCACGAGGGGGTAAATACACGTTGCACTCTTTTTTTCTTAACCGAAGTTTTTTCCCAATGGGTTTTCCTAGTAAGGTTTTTAATGAGACAACATGTTATGCATATCAAAGATGTGTGTACTCTTTTTCCTTCACTAAAGAAATTTTTTCCCACTGGGTTTTTATCTTAGTAAGGTTTTAACGAGGCACATTATCTTCATAGACATCCAAGGGGGAGTGTTATGAATATTTATCTATGTGGATATATATCATGATAAGAACTTTATCAAGGAGATTTGATTTACTTTATCATTATGAATATTATCTTTATTAATTGGAGTTTAATGTATTATGTACTCCTTATGCCTATAAATAGATGAATTGATGAAGGCATTGTACACAAATCTATATTGAGAATAATACAAATCTCCCTCTTTCTCTAATCTCTTTGTTCTTCATTCTTGTTCTTTGTTCTTGATATTGTTTTTCTTTACTTTATTCGCAACAATTTTTTTTATTTATTATATTCGAATAAAATTAATTAGGATCTTTTTAAATGAAAAGATGTTATTTCAAGATAATAAATGAAAAGATATTAAAGTGTTTTAATATATTATTTCAAGATAATAAATGAAAAGATAAATGGATCTTTTTAAATTAATTAGGATCTTTTAAAAGGATCTTTTAAAATTAATTGAGATATTAAAGTTTCAAAATATTCCTATTATCCTATTATCAGTTTCAATATTATCGAACAAATTATTTTTAATAGAATATATATCTATCAGAATATTAAATTATTCGAATTTACATTATTTTGATACAATATATATCTATCATGAAGGGAGTTCAATATGGATAAAGTTATCTAAATGCTTTTTTAATATTATATATATCAGAATATTAAAATATTCAAATCCACATTATTTTGATACAATATTATATTCAAATAAGATATGTTGATTCGGTACTGAACATGCATGTCAGAGTGAACTCGCTATCTGCATGAAGCAAGTCCAATATGGATAAAAATAACGTCCGACAATAAATTCGATTTGGCGATTCAATTTCCCGCAGAACTCGCGTTTTGCAAAGCGCGCGTTCATATTTCCAAATATTATATGGGCCTATCTGAAATGTTCGTCCACGTCAGACTGAACTCGTTTTCTGCAGGAAGTGAGTTCACAAAATGCTTTTTCTAAAACTTGAGTCGTTCTTATGTGGGCAGAAAGGGGTCATTTTTTAAAATAATTGGGCTTTGGGTCATTTTTCCAATTAATTATTAAAAAAGAAATATTTTTATAAAATTACCCCTAGAGTGTTGGTTTATTGAAAAAAAATTCAGAGCAAACTGTGCTAGTTGAGTCTATCTTTAGAATCTTTTAGTACTCGGACTTGACACCCCTATCAGTTGGTAATCAGAGCCTCGTTTGAAAACATGTTAAAAAAGATTGTGTTGAAGATGTTAAGATGGATGAATTATTTCATGTGTCTAAAGAATTTTGGCGGGCAATTTGTATTCGACAACAAAAAGAATTAGTAGGAGCCCAAATGAAGATTTAGGATGGTGACCACAACATACTTATAAGGGTTGGAGAAAATGCATATATTGTGTTATTTCATGGTGAAGGATGAAGATCAATTATCCCAACCAGAGGGGATTCATGCAGAAGCATCTATGGCCCAACTTGAAAGAAACAAAAATAAGCATAGTTTGGGGTTTGAAAGACTAATGGGATGCAACATCAAGAGTTTAATTTGAAGGATGATCAAAATTTAAAGTTGTCCAAAAAATAGTCGGCTCATATATGAAGTGATAAAATCTGTATGCAATTTTATTAATCTCGTTTTCGATTATTAAATGGTAATTTCCTTCTTTTATTTTAAAATTATATAAAAAATATTAGTATAATAATACTGTTAATCCGTAACACTAATTTAATAAAATGGTTAAAGTTAAATAAATATTATTTTTTAAATTTTAAATATATTTATTATTAAGTGGCCATTTGACCCATACCCAATGGGTTTCGACCCGATCCAATCTTATATGATAGGGTTTTTTAAAAGAAAATTTTGGGTTTGGGTCAGATTTTTTCAGGATAAGGTTGGGTCGGGTTTGAGTCTAAGGTGAAAAATATCCTACCCGACCCGGCCCAAAATAATAGTTTAATTTTATTCTAAATATTTAGGTATAATTTCTACAATGCCATTCTCTTTATATATATATTTCAATTATCTTCCTATTTTGTCTATTAAAAATAGAATAATTATTATAATGTTCCATCTCTGTTTGCATTTTTTAATTAGCTCCATATTTTATCGAATAATAATGAAATATAATCTTTTTTATTTATGTTGGGTCGGGTTAGGTTAGAATTTTACTATAGAATTCGGATTTGGGTCGGGTGAAATATCATAAAATATCAGATCGAGTGCGGATTGACCAAAAATCCAACCCATAACCATCTTTATTTATTACATATAAATATTTACGTAAAAGCCCAAATCCAACTCAATTAGCAATTCATTACATAAATTAATTCAACGCATTTTTATTTAAAATTCGGCTTTAGGTTGATTCAACTAAGTTAATAATAATCATGGTTGATTCCTTAGTCAATTAATTTTTTTTTAGCAATAGTAACTAGATTTTATTAAAAACGATGAAAGATATCACAAATACAACGTATTAAACAATAGAAAAATGAGAATTACGTCCACTAGAAAACTCACACAAAAAGTAAAATATGAAACTCAAAGGTGCAAAGAAAAGCAAACTCATCCCCTAAGATTGGAATACATCGTCAAAGAACCCAGAAACCTTCAAGAATCTCCTTTGTCACTATCCAAACAAGATATTTTTACGAGGTGAAAAAAGGAGAGGTGGGAGAATAAAAATATCAAGCAGATTGTTCCACTACATACTTCTGATTGCATTGGCAAACAACCATCAAAGGGGATCAAACTTTCTATGACCACCGACAAACCAAAATCAGAAAACAAGCATCATGAAAATCATTTTACGAGCAACAAACGACCGCTAAAGTATGTAAAAATCGTGCCAAAAAAAGAAAATATATCATAAAAGCAAAGAAAAAATACCACAAAAGCATAGAAAAAAAAACGTGTCACGGGATCAGATGTTCTCATTTCAGATCGAGGAAACTCAAGAAAAACAAAAACAACCGAAAAAACACAAGACTAACGCCCTTAAGAAATCTGTCGTGGGATTTTATAAAATGAAATGAAACGAAACGAAACGGATAAGCAAAAAAAGTCGGGGACTATCGCCCTTACAAAACTGAGAGAAAAAGAAAAGAACTAAAAGCTAAAAGAAGCTGAAGGTAAAAGCAAAACCCCATAGGTGAGAATCAAATGAGAAACCCAGGAGATGATGATAACTAATTGCCATATCGCTCATGGCGATGGGAAACTACTAACAAAAGAAGAAAAGTTTAGAGGAGATCGCATGTCAAAGAATTAACCTAGTCAACATCCAAAATATAAATCCATCCACATCTCAGACACTTTAAACCTCTTACAAAACCAAACCAGCAAATAAAACTTGTACAAATAAGGAGTTCATCCAAAAACCCTCCCAAAACAACATTTGACACATTGCCCTTATTACTACTATATAACGTTCAAGCCATACTTCGAAAACAATTCCTTGGAATCTTGTAACCCCCTCGACCCGGCCTAGACGTCCGACCGAACCCAGAGAACTACATTAGGTTTGCTGAAGCAAATCGGAGAAAAATTACAAAAAACGGTCCATTTTTTCTTTTATCTTATCAAGATGCATATTATAAATCCTAGGTGTATATGCTTGCAGCAGGTGAAAACTCAACTCAATCGGGCATCGAAGTCACATCTAATTGATCACACCAAATATTTAGGGACCAAATTGTAAATTCATAAAACTACAGAGTCTTAGCTCATTTTTATGTTACCAATCTTTAATTAAGCAGGTTTCATGCTTACATGTCAAAAATCAAGTCAAAAAGGTCATCCAAACTCATTCAAATGTATCCACAACATTCAGGGACCAAAACGTAAGAAAACAGAACTTCAGAAGATTCTAAACAACCAACTTAACTGCCACCGTATCAATACGAAAAGGGATGTTTTGATACGCCTTTGTTATTTCAAAACCCCATAATTCAAGTAGACAAAACTCGTTCTGATACGCTCCCGCGTATCGAAACGCCCTTCATGAAAACACTGTGCCGTATCGGAACGCCTCCCCGAGTACCGAAACACTAGCCAGTTTTGCCTTGGCCTGTACCGAAATAGCTGCCCGTGTACTGGTACGCTAAGCTTGGAATGGCTTACCCGTACCGAAATAGGGACACATGTACAAGTACGCCTAGACTTGTAATGTTCCAAATTTCTGTCTAAACACATTTTGATGATAAGCAAAATACTCCAACACGCTTCAAACACTTATACAACATTACTAAGATGCATTACTAACCAAAAGCATTACAGATTCAACAACCATTCATGGCATTTATTCAACTCAAGACATCCTATAGGCATGCATCCTAATATCAATTAACCAAGCATCAAAAACTCACATTTGGTACATTTAAGGCATACTCCACTTGCTTGCACATTTTTAGCATCATACCAAACTTGCTTGAATCAACAAATCATGGAAGTCAATCAAAATCAACTAGATGCATACTCTAGCACTTGGCTAGCAACAACATAGGTAAGATTCACTCAAGCTCAATCATCAACAAAAAACCATAAAAATCCAGCATTACACATGCTTAAAACTCACGAAAAGACAAAAATACAAATCCCCAAAATATGGCGAACACATTGCCTTATTAACCGGAAACATAAACCGAGTTCATACTCAAATTAGTCTTTCTCTTAGGATCACTTTAGCCTTGCCTTTGCAGCCCCAAAACTTCAATGCTCTGCATCATTAGGAAAAAGAGAGCGTAAGCACATATGCTTAGTGGGGATGCTCTTAAAAATAATGCATTATAACCCTTGAAAACTTAACACTTGTTTTCAAACCATGCTTACGACCTAAGCAAGTTCTAATGGTTCCAAAACAAAACATGCATATCGACCATATGCAAAACATTAAAATCCACATGCTTAAATCCTCAAAACATTATACACAAAACAATGCTTAAATCCCAAGCATCAATTATAGATCCATGCTTAAATTCCAAAGCATTAAATACAACCCATGCTTAAATCCCAAATTATTTCAAAATAAGTTCAACGCTTGAACTTTCATATATTGGCATTTATAGTGACCCCGGATAGACGACCTCTATCCTTGATTAGCCGACCGCTAATATTTAAGTAACCGACAATTAACCTTACATTTCGGATACACGAATCTCCCATGATAGTCGACTACTACCATGACCCATACCATGCCGACCGCATGATATAGCACCCTTGCCGACCGCAAGATCAACATCAACAAGGGGAACCGACCGCTCAACCCAAGCGACAGCATTATAATCCGAGTAACCGACCGCTTTTACCTCAATGACTCTTAACCACAATCGATTTTTAACATATTATAGTGCACTTCAGCCTATGGCATGCCAACTATATCCAAATGTTTTCTCATCATGTCACATAGCCAATATATCATTTTCAAAACCATACTCACTGTTTTACAATGCATTATACAAAACCACCACATATGCAATCACATTGCCAAAGCAATAACACCATTCTCGACCGGAATGAACACCAATGCTCACTAGCATTTCTTATCCTTTTAAACCCCTGCATATGTACTTAAAATCATGCATTTCCAGTAAGTAAATCAAACCATGTTTAGGACCAAAACATGAATTACACATGCTCATATCCGAACCGATATTAAGGATCAAAAGAGGGAAACTTACTTCCGAGCTTAGGTAAGTGTTTCAAACTTATCCTAAACTCCCAACAACCTTTATTAAACCTCTTCAAGGCGTTTAAACCAGTATCCACTCATCGATACACTTTGCTTTGCTCACCAACGCGAATCAATCTTCCAGCAAGCCAAAATCAACGTCAAGCTTCGTCGCTTTGATTATCCTCTGTTTTAACCACATAAAACCAGAGGGCAAATGCATCATTATGCATTCAAACCATTTCATACAAGCAATTACTTGTAACTCTCAAGTTGACCACTCAAAACTTATCTGAAACTTATCGAAATCATCAACAAACACTTCTGAAACTTAATCCAGCCTTATTACAACGATTCAAACCAACAAACATCACCAATTAACACTTAAAAATAGGATTAATTCATCCAAATACTTCCAGCAACTACCCAGCCACTTCAACACCACAAAACACAAATCTAACAACCTTAGTAACTAGGGATTCAAGAGTTTCAGGATTCCATTCTTAAAATCGGCTTAACAACAATATAATACATCCAAAATATGTTTAAAAACAATCCTCAACACTGGAAAGCAGATCCAATTCGAATCTTCCACTATTTCATCAATTTTACCCAATTAAATCAATATAAAACACAAAATCAGGTCATAAACTATAAATCAGGGATCAAATACTTGGGAATATCAATAAAGAACCATTCAATTAAGGAGAGCATGAACCTTACCTCTATTGTGTGATTTCCCCCTTCAATCGATTGTTTAAAGCTAGGAAAACACAAGATTTCTATGAGGTTTTGTAAATCAATGTTAAAGAATCAATTGTAAATCAAGAATCCAAGTAAAAAGATCTCTCACCTCTAGATTTTTATGAAAACTAGAGTGTTTGGCAGAAAATAAGTGGGGAGAAAAAGTTGATAGAAAAGTTACGTCAAATTTCTTTTAATCCAATAACTAACTTTTTAATATCAAAACTCTTTTAATCATTTATAAACCACGTGTTTAAAATGACTTAAATGAAGGGAGAAATCATCAGCCAAAACATGGTAATATAGCTCGTTAAGGATTCTAAGAATTTGACCCTTTTTCAATTTAGTCACCTTTAAAAATAGTTTTCAAAAATTACATTTTGGTCACTAACCAAAATGTCACTCTTCCAAAACTTGTTTTCCAAAATTGATTTCACCATAATCATTAGTATATTAAATAATGATTTTAGCACATTTTCCATAATTTTATCACCATCAAAAATAATTATTCCAATTAAATCCCAAAACTAACTCGAACCTCTAATACCGGTCCACCGGACCTTCGAACCAACCTTTAAAACATCTAAGCCCAAAACGGGGAGTTACAACTTTCCCCCACTTAAGAAATTTCATCCTCAAAATTTACCTGGAGTAAACAAATGCGGAAATTGCTCCAACATATCCGCCTTGCTCTCCCAAGTGGCTTCCTCGACACCACGGTGTCGCCACTAGACCTTAACAAGCTCAATCGTCTTGCCACGAAGAACTTTGCTGCTGGAATCAAGGATTTCCACTGGCTCCTCATCATAGGACAAATATGGCTTCAACTCCATATGCTCCACTGGTATAATATGCGAGGGATCCAATCGATACCTCCGCAACATGGATACATAGAACACATCATGTATTTTCTCCAACTCAGGAGGCAACCGCAACCGATAAGCCACTGGACTAACACGCTCAACAACCTCGTACGGTCCAATAAACCTCAGACTAAGCTTACCCTTACATCTGAACCTCATCACCTTTTTCTATGGTGACACCTTCAAGAACACGCAATCGCCCATCGTATATTCAATTTTCCTACGCTTCAAATCCGCGTAAGATATATGCCAATCCGCAGCCACTTTCAAGCGATCACATACAAGCTTTACCTTTTCATCTGTGTCCTTCAACACGTTGGGTAAGGAAATATGCTTTCCCCTACCTCAGCCCAACATAAGGGCGTACAACACTTCCGGTCATACAATGCCCTATACGGTGCCATCTGTATACTCGCTTGGTAACTGTTTTTACATGCAAACTCAACCAAAGGTAAATGCTTCTCCTAGGTTCCTTGGAACTCAATAATGCAACATCTCGACATATCCTCCAAAACCTAGATAGCCCGCTCAGACTGACCATCCGACTAAGGATGATACGTGGTGCTGAAATTCAATCTCATACCTAAAGCCCGGTGCAAACTCACCCAAAACCTCATTTTGAACCTTGAATCCCTATTCAAAATAATGGACTTCGGTACCCCGTACAAATGCATGATCTCAGCAATGTACAAATCTGCCAATTTATCCAGCGTATACGTTGTATGCACTGGCAGAAAATGTGCACACTTTGTAAACTGATCCACAATCACCCAGATAAAATCCTTTTTAGCCAGTGTCAAAGGTAACCCCGACATAAATCCATGGTGCTTCTCTCCTATTTCCATTCTGGAATTCTCAACGGTTGTAACAACCCGAATGGAAACTGGTGTTCAGCTTTGACCCGCTGACATACCATGCACTTAGAAACGAACTCAACCACATCTTTTTTCAAACCCACCCAGTAGTATGCTTCTTTCAACCCTCGATACATTTTCACACTACCAGGATGCATAGCAAAATGACTAGAATGTGCCTCCATCAAAATAGTGTGCCTCAACTCTGGATTATCTGGCACCACTATTCGACCCTTGAAACACAAAACTCCATCACCATCAAAATGAAAATCTGTCAGATTACCCTCCGATATATCCTTAACATGCTCAACCAAGGAATCATCAAAAGGTTGCTTAGCATTAATCATATGTGACATCGTAGTCTTAGCTTGCAATTCAGCCAACAACCCACCTTCTCGCGTCACGCTCAACCTTGCGAACATAGCTCTAAGCTCAACCGCAACCTTACGACCCAACGCATCCGT
This sequence comes from Hibiscus mutabilis, assembly GCA_019671005.1. Classification (NCBI taxonomy): domain Eukaryota; kingdom Viridiplantae; phylum Streptophyta; class Magnoliopsida; order Malvales; family Malvaceae; genus Hibiscus; species Hibiscus mutabilis. The sequence goes on from CM033726.1 coordinate 17,867,463, forward strand.
AACAACGTTGGCTTTTCCAGGATGATACTCAATCGTCAAGTTGTAATCCTTAAACAACTCCAACCATCTACGTTGCCTAAGGTTCAAATCCTTCTGAGACATCAAATACTTTAAACTCTTATCGTTCGTGAAGTCAACATACTTCTTACCATAGAGATAATGTCTCTAGATTTTCAAGGCAAACACCACAGCCGCAAGCTCCAAATCATGAGTTGGATAGTTGCGGTCATGAACCTTTAGTTGCCTAGACGCATAAGCCACAACCTTATCATCTTGCATCAGCACACAACCCAACCCAACGTAAGATGCATCACTATAAACCACAAACTCCTTTCTGGACTCGGGTTGAATCAACACATGAGCATGTGTCAAAACTTCCTTCAACTTCTCAAAACTAAGTTGTTGCTTCTCCGTCCACACGTAAGGAACATTCTTCTGCAACAACTTCGTCAACGGTGCCGCGATACTAGAAAACCCATCAACAAAGCAGCGATAATAACCAGTCAGCCCAAGAAAACTACGAACCTCCGAAGCAGATTTAGGTTGCTTCCAATTGAGAATAGCCTCAATTTTCTATGGATCAACGCGAATACCCTCCACGGAAACCACATGACCAAGGAACATTACTTCCTTAAGCCAAAACTCACACTTGCTCAACTTGGCATACAACTGATTATCCTTCAAAACCTGCAACACAATCTGCAAATATCGATCATGTTCTTCCTCGGTACGAGAGTACACGAGAATATCATCTGTAAACACCACCACGAATTGATCAAGATATTCATGGAACACCCTATTTATCATATCTATGAATGAAACTGGGGCATTTGCCAAACCAAAAGGCATAACCAAAAACTCATAATGCTCGTACCTCGTACGAAACGTGATTTTATGTACATCCTCATCCTTAACCTTCAACTGATAATACCTCAATCTAAGATCAATCTTAGAGAACACCGCTGCTCCGTAAAATTGATCAAACAGATCATCAATCCTCGGCAAATGATACTTATTCTTCGTCATTAGCTTATTCAACTGACGGTAATCAATGTACAAATGCATCATACCATCATTTTTTTCATAAAAAGAACCAGAGCACCCCAAGGCAAAACACTCGGTCGGATGAACCCACGATCTAACAACTCCTGAAGCTATGAGTTTAACTCTTTCAATTCCTTCAGTGCCATCCTATAAGGAGCAATGGACACAGGAGCCGTACCCGTGTATGTCTTGATACCGAACTCTACCATTATATCCGGCGGTAAACCCGATAACTCTTTAGGGAAAACCACCAAAAAATCACAAACAGCCCAAATGTCACGCACCCGAACACCTTTAGCCTCAAGATTCATCACAACTGCCAAATAAGCTTGGCAACCTCCTTATATCATATTTTTCGTTTGAGTAGCCGAGATAACATTAGACAAGAACTTTACATTCTCGCCAACCACCACAACTTCATAATCATCGGCTAACCTCAAAAAAATCTTTTTGGATTCACAATCCATAACTATCTTGTGCTAACTCAACCAATCCATACCCAATATGACATCAAAACCATGTAATGGTAACTCTATTAGATCTGCGGCAAACTCATGACCTTGCACAACCAAGAAACACCATCTATACAACTTTCTAGTGGTAACTATCTCACCAAAGGAACTAGTTACTAACATGCCAACATCAAGCATCTCAACAAAGATGCATGTTCACTCAAAATGTATGAATGAGTAAACCCCGAATCTATCAAAGATAACAATGACAAGGATTGCAAGGTAAAAGTACATGCGATCACATCCGTGTCATTATGACCCTCACGATGAGCATAGATCTGAGCTGGCCCACCATTCTTTGGTCGCACTGCAGCAGCATGAACTACAACTCTTTGACCATCCTCACGCCTCTGGAAATTACCCCTGCCACGGCCTTGACCCCTAGCAAGTACAGCAACCTGAACTGGTGCATCCCTCGTAGCCTGAGGACAATCACGCTTCACGTGATTAGGAGATCCATAAATCCAACAGCTCAAGGTATTTCCCCAGTACTCACCCATGTGACATCTACCACAGCGCTCACACTTAGCTACAAAACGAACTCTTGGGTTACCCTGACCGGTACCACCACCACACTTGTGGTCTGGCTTATGCCTCTTGTCCCTGAACCTCCTATTCTGCCTCCTAGAATAGCTAGAATCGGACACTCTCTTACCCAAGCTTGCACTCGTGGCCTGAACTGATAAACCCAAGGACTGCTCAATATCCTTAGCACGGTTGACCAACACATCAAAATCTGTGTAACTCGTAGCTAGGAGATAATTCTTAATGTCCTTCACAACATCATATCGAGATCTATCACATCTCTGTTGATCATCAGGAACTAACTCTGGGCCATACTAAGGCGGACAAACTTCACCTCATATTCGGCAACCTACATGCCTCCTTGAGATAGTGACATAAACTCTCGCTTTTTTATATCCAAATACTGAGTGCCAAGATACTTCCTCTTGAAAGCTCTCCAAAAGAACTCCCAAGTCACATCCGCCTCGAGAACGCCAACAATTGTGGTCACCCACCAATGATACGCATCACCCTACAACAGTGACACAGTGCAACCCAACTTGAACTCCTCATTACAACCCATTTGGTTCAAAATGAGGATTGTCTTCTCCAGCCACCCATCGGCTGCCTCGGGACTCAAACCCTAAAATTCCTTGCCTCCTAAAAAGCTCCAAGGGTAAACCTTGATTAGCCACCATAGTAGGTGTCGGTGCTTGCGCTTGTACTCCAACCATCGCTGCTTGAAACGCTCATGTCATCGCTTGGATTAACTGAGTCAAATCACCCAATACTGGTACTGGAGGAACCTGGGGTACACTACCCACCCCAACATCGACAAGAGGAACCAACAGAGGAAGAGAAGGTAAAACATTAGGGGGATTCTTTTTCTCAACATTATTCTGTTCAACTCCCGCATTATTAGCCACCAAACGCGTCTCACGTCGAACCATGCTAACAAAAGCATCAAAACACATTAAAGTCAGGCTAGCATTAGGCAAAAGATCCAAGACAACATTATAAAACATTTTAAAACCTCGGTAATAGGCAATGTGTTCCCAATTCCTACCCCAACATGGTATTAATCAATCATCGAACATATACACAATCACCGTGCAATTCAAACATCAGTTAATCAAACAACAACATCCTAACTTTTCGAAGCCTAGCTCTAATACCAACAAATGTAACCCCCTCGACCCGATCTAGACGTCTGACTGAACTGAGAGAACTACATTCGGTTTGCCAAAGCAAAACAAAGAAAAATTACAAAAATGGTCTATTTTTTATCTTATCTAGATGCATATTATAAATCCTAGGTGTACATGCTTGAAGCGGGTGAAAACTCAACTCAATCGGGCATCGAATTGACATCCAATTGATCACATAATAAAATTTAGGGACCAAATTGCAAATTCATAAAACTGCAGGGTCTTAGCTCATTTTTATGTTCCAATCTTTAATTAAGCAAGTTTTATGCTTACATTCCAAAAATCAAGTCAAAAAGGTCATCCAAACTTATTCACATGAATCCACAACATTCAGGGACCAAAACGTAAGAAAAAGAACTTCAGAAGATTCCAAACAACCAACTTAACTGCCACCGTATCCGTACGGCAAGGGGTGTTTCGATACGCCTTCATTATTTCAAAACCCCATAATTCTAGTAGCCAAAACTCGTTCAGATACGCTTCCGCGTATCGAAACTCCCTTATGAAAACACTGTGCCATATCGAAATGCCTCTCCGAGTACCAAAACACTAGCCAATTTTGCCTTGGCCCGTACTAAAACAGCTACCCGTGTACTGGTACGCTAAGCCTGGAATGGCTTACCCGTACTAAAATAGGGACACCCGTACCGGTACGTCTGGACTTGTAATGTCCCAAATTGTTATCTAAACACATTTTGATGATAAGCAAAATACTCCAACCTGCTTCAAACACTTATACAACATTACTAAGATACATTACTAGCCAAAGCATCACAGATTCAACAACCATTCATGGCATTTATTCAACTTAAAACAACCTATAGGCATGCATCCTAATATCAATTCACCAAGCATCCAAAACTCACATTTGGTACATTTAAGTTATAATCAACATGCTTGCACATTTTTAGCATCATACCAAACTTGCTTGAATCAACAAATCATGGCAATCAATCAAAATCAAGTAGATGCATACTCTAACACTTGGCTAGCAACAACATAGGTAAGATTCACTCAAGCTCAATCATCAACAACAAGCCATAAAAATCCAGCATTACTCATGCTTAAAACTCATGGAAATACAGAAATACAAATCCCCAAAATATGGCGAACACATTTCCTTATTAACCGAAAACATAAACCGGGTTCATACTCAAAGTACTCTTTGTCTTAGGATCATTTTCGCCTTGCCTTTGCAGCCCCAAAACTTCAATATTCTACATCATTAGGAAAAAGTGAGCGTAAGCACACATGCATAGTGAGGATGCTCTTAAAACAATGATGCATTATAACCCTTGAAAACTTAACACTTGTTTTCAAACCATGCTTACGACCTAAGCAAGTTTTAATGGTTCCAAAACAAAACATGCATATCGACCATATGCAAAACATTAAAGTCCATATGCTTAAATCCTTCAAACATTATACACAAAACCGTGCTTAAATCCCAAGCATCAATTACAGATCCATGCTTAAATTCCAAATAATTAAATACAACCCATGCTTAAATCCCAAAGCATTACACAATAAGTTCAACACTGAATTTTCATATATTGGCATTTATAGTGACCCCGGATAGATGACCTCTATCCTTGATTAGCCAACCGCTAATCTTTAAGTAACCAACCGTTAACATTACATTTCGTATACACGGATCTCCCATGATAGTCGACTACTACCATGACCCATACCATGCCAACCGCATGAAATAGCACCCTTGCCGACCGCAAGATCAACATCAACAAGGGGAACCGACCGCACAACCCAAGTGAAACCATTATAATTCGAGCAGTCGACCACTTACCTCAAGGACTCTTAACCACAATCGATTTTTAACATATTATAGTGCACTTTATCCTCTGGCATGCCAACTATTTCCAAATGTTTTCTCATCATGTCACATAGCCAATATATTATTTTCAAAACCATTTACTCACTGTTTTACAATGCATTATACAAAACCACCACTAGTATTTCTTATACTTTTAAACCCCTGCATATATACTTAAAATCATGCATTTCCAGTAAGTAAATCAAACCATGTTTATGACCAAAACATGAATTACACATACTCGTATCCGAACCGATATTAAAGAGCAAAAGAGGGAAACTTACTTTCAAGCTTAGATAAGTGTTTTAAACTTATCCTAAACTCCTAAAAACCTTTATTAAACCTCTTAAAGACGTTTAAACCAGTATCCACTCACTGATACACTTCGTTGTGCTTGCCAACGCGAATCAAGCTTCCGACAAGCCAAAATCAACGTCAAGCTTCGTCACTTTGATTATCCCCTGTTTTAACCACATAAAACCAGAGGTCAAATGCATCATTATGCATTCAAACCATTGCCTACAAGAAATTACCCGCAACTCTCAAGTTGCCCACTCAAAACTTATCTGAAACTTATTGAAATAATCAACAAATACTTCTGAAACTTAACCCAGCCTTATTACAACGATTCAAACCAACAAGCATCACCAATTAACACTTAAAAACATGATTAATCCATCCAAATACTTCCAGTAACTACCCAGCCATTTCAACACCACAAAAACACAAATCTAACAACCTTAGCAACTAGGGATTCAAGAGTTTAGGGATTCAAGAGTTTCGGGATCACATTGTTAAAATTGACTTAACAACAATATAATACATCCAAAATATGTTTAAAAACAATCCTCACAATCCTCAACACTGGAAAACAGATCCAATTTGGATCTTTCACTATTTCATCAATTTTACCCAATTAAATCAATATAAAACACAAAATCAGATTATAAACTATAAATCAAGGATTAAATACTTGGGAATATCAATAAAGAACCATTCAATAGAGGAGATCATGAACCTTACCTCTATTGTGTGATTTCCCCCTTCAATCGATTATTTAAAGCTAGGAAAACACAAGATTTCTATGAGATTTTGTAAATCAATTGTAAATCAAGAATCCAAGTAAAAAGATCTCTCACCTCTAGATTTTGATGAAAAATAAAGTGTTTGGCAAAAATGAAGTGGGGAGAAAAATTTGAGAGAAAAGTTACGTCAAATTTCTTTTAATCCAATAACTAACTTTTTAATATCAAAACTCTTTTAATTATTTATAAACCACATATTTAAAAGGACTTAATTGAAGGGAGAAACCATCAGCCAAAATATGGTAATATAGCTCGTTAAGGATTCTAAGAATTTGACCATTTTCAATTTAGTCACCTTTAAAATAGTTTTCAAAAATTACATTTTGGTCACTAACCAAAATGTCACCCTTCCAAAACTTGTTTTCCAAAATTGATTTCACCATAATCATTAGTATATTAAATAATGATTTTAGCACATTTTTCATAATTTTATCACCATCAAAAATAATTATTCCAATTAAATACTGAAACTAACTCGAACCTCTAATACCGGTCCACCGGACCTTCGAACCAAGCTTTAAAACATTTAAGCCCAAAATTGGGAAGTTACAAATATTTTCTTGCTTCCTCGCTGCCCGCAACCTCTAATTCTCTGCATTTATGGAAAAAGAGAGCGTAAGCACACTAGGCTTAGTGAGGAATGCTCAAAAACCAACAACCATCAATGCATGTTAACCGTTTATCAATCCTTTTGAAAACCGTTATCCAAAACACTTTTAAACAACATCGCAACACCATGCCTTGCCAAAACCATGCACTTAACATTTCCAAGACAACATATTAAACCATATGCAACATGTATCTTGGATTCAACAGCAAAGTCCCATTTGCTACCCTGAATTTAAACTTTCCCCTTCATACCACCAATGCAAGGCTTAAAGACTAAAACATGTTTAAATCCACATTAACAACATAGTCCATCACATGATACATTAACAATTATATTGGCTTGTAAGTGATCATTAATCAAGTTCCACTTTACAAAACATAACATCGGATACACGGATTCAACAAGTGTTCCCAACACTTCATGCCATCACAACCGGATTCAAAGGGACATTCCCAACCCCACACATTGGTTGGACGCATAACCCACTAACGGGAGTCTTCGGTATAAAGATCTAAACCCCTCGACTCAACATCCAAAGTGACTTTTTATAGTGCACTATCACTCCTATGGCCGACCAACTATATCCGATAACATTTTCAAACCTTTTTCATACCACCACTGGCCAATATAATTCATTTTATTAACAGCAACTCACTGTTTTCATATGCATCAACCAAATCATTTAACCAATGCAATAAACCTTATTTCAAAAACACTAATAAACCATGCATTATCTCACAATGCATCAACAACACTTCATAATCAAATTCAAGCATTAAACCATGCTCAAATCATGCATATACAATGACTAATTAAGCAATTAAAACAAGTGCATAAAAACTAATTGCTAAACTGAGTTCGAGAGAGAATTCATCATTTACTTACTTTCGAGCTTAGAACAACATTTCAAGCTTGATCTAAACTCTCAAACACAACTTTCAAACCTTTGAAAAGCTGTAAATCTCGTTCTCACTCACCGACACGCAAAGCCTCGCTTACTGATACGGTAATCTCACCTCTAAAACTTCTGAAACCAAAGCTCAAGCTTGAGGAACAACTTCCCCTGCTTTATCCACAAAAAACAGAGGGTACATTGCATCAAAATACAATCAACAACATAGCAACACAAATCATCAACATCCTTTATCAAATTCAACTCTACAACAACCGAAATTAGCATCAAAAATCTTCCAAACCTTACCCAGCCACAACCTAAAATCTTAACCCATCAATTAACATCTAAAACCACATCACTAACATCCTTATACCTCCAACATTCATAAAACCTCAACAACTCCTCAAAAACTCATAACTAGCAACCTAGAAAATTAGAAATTCAATTAGTTTAAGGATTTCTATGATTAAGCCCTCTTATTAACATCATTCAACATCAAAATCATGATCTATATCAATCCAATTCATGAGAAAACAAAACCATTACGGGACTAAATCAATTTCCTCAATTAAACCTTGATTTAACCATTTTCCTTTAATTAAATCATCAAAACACATTAGAAAACTCATGTAAAGGATCAAGAACTTGGTAATTTCAATAAAGAACCTTAAATTATAGGAGAAGAACGAACCTCACCTCTAATGGCTACCTTTCCCCTTAATTGGATGAATTTTCATTGCAAAACAATGAGAAACCAATTTGATTTTGTTAGGAAATCATTATAATTCCATTTGAAATAAAAGATTAAATAAAATAAGATTTTACCTGATAATTTTGAAGAGAAAATAAGTGTTTCGCTGGAGAGAATTGGAGAGAAAATTCTTTTTGAGAAGAGTTAGTTACGTCAAATTTGTTTAAAACTTTTTAATTAACTAATTAATTCTCTAACCTTTTATATTATTTTAAAATCATTAAAAATAGCAATTAATGGAAAAATTATGATATTATACTTTAGGGTAAATAGATCCTTAAAGATTCAAAGTTTTGACCCTTTTACAAAATAGTCACCAAAAACAATTTTGAAATTTTACATTTTGGTCACTAATCAAAATGTCCGATTTTGAGACCCCTTTTTTGCAAAATTGACTTGAAAAAAATTATTTCCATATTGAATAATGATTTTAGATCATTTTTCCAAATTTTTATCTCACCCGAAAACATTTGTTTCGAATTAAATCCCAAAACTGACTTGAATCCTCTAATCCGATCTAACAGACCGTCTAAACCTCCCAAAAAACTTCTAGGCCCAAAACTGGGGCGTTACAACTCTCCCCCTTAAGAAATTTTGTCCTCGAATTTTACCTAATGAGAACAGATGCAGGAAATAATCAACCATGTCCTACTTACTCTCCTACGTGGCCTCCTCAACACCTCGATGTCGCCACAACACCTTAACAAGCTCAATCTTCTTGGCACGAAGAACTTTACTACTAGAGTTAAGGATGTCCACTGGTTTCTCATCATAAGACAAATCCAGTTGCAACTCAACATCCGTAACTGGCATAACATGCGACGGATTCGAATAGTACCTCTGCAACATGGACACGTGAAACACATCATGAATTTTCTACAACTCAAGAGGCAACCTCAGCTGATAAGCTACAGGACCAATATGTTCCAGCACTTCATACGATCCTACAAATCTCACTCAACTTTCCTTTATGCCCAAAGCTCGTCATATTTTCCTAGGTGAGACTTTCAAGAATACTTTATCACCAACTGCATACTCAATCTCTCTACGCTTCAAATCCGTGTAGGATTTCTGCCTATCCGAGGCCGCCTTCAAACGATCACAAATAAGATTTACTTTCTCATCTGTGTCTTTCAACACATCAGGCATAGAAACATACTTTTCTCCAGCCTCATCCCAACACAAAAGTGTACGACATTTTCTACCATACATGGCTTCATACGATGCCATCTTTATACTAGCTTGATAGCTATTATTGTACGCAAACTCAACCAAAGGCAACTGTCTTTCCCAGGTTCTTTGGAACTCAATGATGCAACATCTCAACATATCCTCCAAAATCTGAATCACACGTTCAGACTGGTCATCTGTCTGAGAATGATACAATGTACTAAAATTCAAGCGAGTACCCAATACCTGATGCAAACATTTCCAAAACCTCGCTGTAAACCGCGGATCTCTATCCAAAACAATCGACTTAGGTACCCCGTACAACCTCACAATTTTAGCAACATACAAATCTGCCAATCTATCCACGGTATACGTCGTAAGCACTGGCAAAAAATGTGCACACTTCGTAAACCGAACAACAATCACCCAAATGGAATCTTTTTTGGTCAATGTCAAAGGCAACCCCGACACAAAATCCATGGTGATCTTCTCCCATTTCTACTCTATAATTCTCAATGGCTGCAATAACTCGGAAGAAAACTGATGTTCAGCCTTCACAATCTGACATACCATGCACCTAGAAACTAAATCAGTTACGTCCTTTTTCAGACCCACCCAATATTACTCTTTCTTCAAATATTGATACATTTTAGTACTATTGGGATGCATACCAGAAGGACTAGCATGTGCCTCGGTCAAAATCATACTCTTCATCTCTTCATCACTAGGCACCACTATCCAATCTTTAAAACACAACACTTCATCACTATTAAAGTGAAAATCCGTAAGATTTCCATCCATGATGTCCTTGACATGCAGTACCAACGCTTCACCATAAGTTTGCTTTTCTTTAACCAACTAAGACAAAGATGGCTTCACTTGCAACTCAACCAACAACATTCCATAACGAGTCACACCTAACCCCGCAAACATAGACTGTAACTCTACAACAACTTTTCTACTGAAAGCATCGGCCATAACATTCGCTTTGCCCGGATGATACTCAATTGTCAAATCATTATCCTTCCGCAACTCCAACCACCTATGTTGCCTAAGATTTAACTCATTTTGCGACATTAAATATTTTAAACTTTTTTGATTCTTCAACGCAAACACTACCACAGCGAGCTCAAGATAATGCGTAGGGTAGTTGCGTTCGTGCATCTTCAACTGTCTCGATGCATATGCTACAACTTTCCCCTCTTGCATCAACACACACCCCAAACCAACGTAGGATGTGTCACTATAGACCATAAACTCTTTCTCTGACTCAGGTTAAATCATGATTGGAGCTTGTGTCAAAGCTTCCTTCAACCTCTCGAAAGCTTATTGTCTAGCTTCTGTCCACTCAAACCGTACATCATTTTGCAACAACTTGGTCAACAGAGTAGCAACCCTTGAAAACCCATCCAAAAAACGTCGATAATAACTGGTCAAACCCAAGAAACTATGAACTTTCGTCATTCACTTTGGTTACTTCCAACTCACAACTGCCTCTACCTTTTTCGGATCCACCCGGATACCTTTTGCAGAAACCACATGACTGAGGAAAACCACTTCTTTAATCCAAAATTCACACTTGCTTAACTTGGCATAAAGTTGATTATCCAACAAGATTTTCAACACAATCTGCAAGTGTCGATCATGATCCTCCTCGGTACGAGAGTACACAAGAATATCATCAATGAAGACTACTACGAATTGATCCAAGAATTCATGAAACACGAGGTTCATCATGTCCATAAATGCTGCACGTGTATTTGTCAACCCAAACGGTATCACCAATAACTCATAATGCTCGTACTGTTAGGTTTTCATAGGAAATAAACTGATCTAACCAGACATATAAACGCAATAGAAAAATTATCCTATGAAGAATTTCCAGGATCTCATACAAACACATTAGTGTACGCAAGAGGAAATAAAAAATTACCTTGATTTCTGATTCAGGAATCTGGTTGTGTTGAGACGATTCATTTCTGAAAGACGACCGCCCTCTACAAGTATCCACACGCGAATGGACGACGAACAACTATCAGAATGCTAATTCCAATCAAGATTTCGAAAATCTAATATTTGTGGTTTTGGTGGCTATTTTCGGGAAAAAAAACTTAGATACTACTCAAAACCCTTGGCATACATACATATATATATGACTTGAGTAGGGTTAGATTGAGTTCACTATTATAATTTAATTCAAACTCTTTTAAATAAATTATAATTTAAAATGAATTCTTCTATATCATAAAAAATTCAAATCCAACCAAATCTAGATAAAGTGATTTATTTAATAATATTATTTATTTAAAATAAATAAATAATATATTTTAAAATAGATTTCTTATCTATTAAGGAATTTAAATCCAATCAAATCTAGATAATGAGATTATTTGATAATATTATTTATTTATATTATTTTTGAAAATAATAAAATAAATAAGATATTCTATTACGAATTTAACCTTTTAAATTCGAATAAATAATATCTAATAATATAATTTAAAATAATAACATTATCTTAAATTTATTATTGAGAGTAATAACCACAACCATTCTTATCCATTCTTAGTGTGCGACCCTATAGGTTCATTTAATTCACATTTTATTCTACAAGTCATAAGTGGCCTCTAGCAAGACATTATGATTACCCAAGTTAAATGAAAAGCTCATAATCCGAGACAACCTTAATTCAGTTTATGTCATAATCCTTTTATCTCAGGATATCTTGATAGAATATAAGGCATGGAAAATGTTAACCTTATATCATTCTATCTTTAGTTTCTCGATGCCCAATTGAGCTGATTAAACAAATGACATTGATCTCTATCAACTCATTTGAGCACGGCCATGCATTTCTCAGTCTCAATCATCGAGGGGCCCAAAGATATCTCTCTTATATTAAGAGGGATAAATTCTATCTTAATCACTCACATCTCACTGCATGATTCCTTATTATGTTCAAGCATAACCTTTATAAACGTCCGATTAAAAATGATGTTTGACTATGTCAAAACATAATAGTTATATGTTGAGAACCGTAGCAATTTCAGGTCTAAGGATTAATGTCATAATTGTTTGAAGATTAATATATAACTTTAATCCTTGTATTAATCTTAAGACGAGTCGATCCTAATACTTGTTCTCAACAAATACATATATGAATTTGATTTGAATCTCATTCACATATTCATCTTATGAATATCTATCAAACTTCAAACTAATCTTATCTTATTATTGTTCCCACAATAATAAGTGATTATGGATATTTAGAATAATAATATTCAAGGATATAAAAGCATGCAAATTTATCATAATAATAAATTCAATAATCAAAATATCATGCCCATACAATAGGCCTTAGAGCACTATCGCTAACACATACCTCGTACGAAAATTAGTTTTCAGCACATCTTTTTCTTTAACCTTCAACTAATAATATCCAGATCTCAAATCAATCTTGGAAAACATCGTAGCACCCTAGAATCGTCGAACAAGTCATCAATTTGCGACAAAGGATACTTTTTCTTAATCATCAACTTATTCAGTTGTCGATAGTCAATGCCCATCCTCAAAATGTTATCCTTCTTTTTCATAAACAACAGCGGTGCTCTCCACGGCGAAACACTAGGTCAGATAAAACCACGGTCCAACAACTCCTAGAGTTGTGTTTCAACTCTTTCAACTCTTTTCGTGCCATACGATATGGTGCAATCGACACCAGAGCCGAATCAGTATATGTCTCAATGCAAAACTCCACCTCCCTGTCATGTGGCAACCCAGGTAACTCTTCCAAAAATACACCCAGAAAGTCACAAACAGTACAGAGATCTCTAGTCTGCACTTCCTCCACATTCTAATTTATAACATAAGTTAGATACACACAATCTAGCAACTTTTGCGCTTCTAAGACCGAAACCACATTGGATAAGAACTTAACATTCTCACCCACAACTACCACCTTATAATCATTAGCAAGTTTCAACATAACCCACTTGGTATCAAAAACAACCACAGCCCGATGCTCGGACAACCAATCTATACCTAAGATCACGTCAAAACCATGAAACGGCAGCTCCATCAAATCAGCCGCAAACACATGACCTTGAACCATTATGGGACATCTCTGATCCAACTTCCTCGTAATGATCGTCTCTCCAAAAGAACTTGTTACTTGCATACCAACATCAAGCATTTCTATCGGTATACTAAGCAAATGTGCATGCTATTGCAAAACATATGAATGCGTAGATCTAGAATCTATCAAAGATAATAATGACATAGACTGAAAGGTAAAGGTACATGCTATCACGTCCGTGTTATTCTTTCCTACGCGATGAGAATAGATCCTCGTCGGTCTACCATCCTCGGGTTAAACTGCCACTGTATGTCCTACAGTCTTTTGTCCCTCCTCTCTCCATTGAAAGGTACCTTGGCCGCACCCACGTCCCTTAGGTGGTGAAACAACAGATGCAGGTGCCTGCCTACCTCCCTCTAGAAAGCAAAGGATAGTCACGTCTCATATGATCTGTGCCCACAACTTCAGCAAGAATTGGCAGCCACAACCGCAGAAGCTTGCCCCTATCTGGCCAAACGTGGGCAGTCTCGCCTTAAATGATCTCTCGATCCACAAACTCGATAAACATTATGCGATGATCAGACCTGAGTACCCTGTCCATATGATACTCGTCTAGAACCATCTCTACAATGTCTCGCATCTGGATGAAACCTCACATCATGGTGCCTCTTAGACTGACCACCACCAGAACCAAAATCTGCAGCTCTTTTCCCTGAGCCAGAACCTCTAAAACGATGAGATAAACCCAAGCTCTGCTCAATATCCTTCGCCCATGTAACCAATACGTCGAAATTAGTGTAGTAAGTGGTGAACATATATGTCTTAACATCCTGAACCAATCCATACCGAAACCGTTCACAGCGATACCTCTCATCTGGCACCAACTCGGGTGCATACTGACTCGACCTCACAAACTGACCTCATACTAAAAAATCGAAATATTGCGTTGTACCAAGGCCATGAACTCACGTTCATTTTCATCCAAGTATCTAACTTCTAGATACTTCTTCCTGAAGGCAGATTGGAAGAATTCCCAGGTCACATCACTAGCTTCTATACTCGCGATCACAGTGGTCCACTAACTATAGGCATCACCCTACAATAAGGACACAACACATCCCAGCTTACGCACATCATTACACCTCATCTGATCCAAAATACGGATTGCACTGGCAAACCACTCCTCATATGCCTCGGGTGCCAACCCTCTAAACTTAACTCCTCCAAGACTGCACAAACACTCTAACGGTAATCTCGAATTAACAAGAGCAGTAAGTACTGGTGCGGGTACACGGGCTCCATTTATCACAGCCTAAAACGCTCATGTTATCGCCAGGACCAAAGACGTCATATCATCATACACTAGACCAGATGGTGCAGGTGGTACTTGTTTCACTCCCTCAGAAGGGTTAGGCAGGGGAGGAGGCAATCCCTCAAGATATACAATCTTGCCCTCAACTCCCTACCCTCCGGCAGCAGCATTTTCGCTAGATCACAATTCTCTCCTCGATGGCATCATATAAAAACATATCTAAGGCATGATAATTATACCAAAACAAAATCAATTAGGTCAGCTTTGAGCAAGGATCCAAGACTTCCATTTCAAACCAAAATTATTTCATATCGGTAGTAATAAGGCAATGTGTCCCAAAAATACCCTAACATAGCATAATTCAAACACCGTACATATAAACAATCATCGTATATAGAAAACATGATTAAACAAACATCATTAACATCCTAATTTTTATAAACCTGTCTTTGATACCACCAAATGTAACCCCCTTAGCCCGGCTTAACCTAAACCGAACTAAAAGTATCACATTAGGTTTGCCAAAGCAAACCCGGGCTAATAACCTAAACTGGTCTATTTTTTTCTTTTTTTCTTGTCTAGATGCAAATTATTAATATCCTAAGTGTTCATACCTTAGCAAAAATGTCACATTTAAATCAGATTGCGAAATGGGGTTCAATTACTCAACATATCACATTAGGGACCAAAATATAATTTCTGCAAATTATAGGGTCATTGTTACAATTTGTGTTACCAATCCTTAATTAGTCCTATTACATGTTCACATGTTAAAATCTAGCACAAAACAATTATCCACATTCATTCAATTGCATCCATAACAATCATGGACTAATTTGCAAGATTTCCAAACTTCAACAAATAGAGTTACACAAAATCAGCATTGAGTACCTATACAAGCAAGCCCTTACCGATACGGATTAACGAACATAATGATTTCTCGTATCGATACATGAGTGTCCGTGTTGACCAACCCGTATCGATACACAAGTTTCCATGTTGACCAACCCGTATCGATACGACTTTGACCTGTACCGATCCCCTTTATGATTTCTCAAAACTCAGATTTCCAGTGACCAAAACGCATACCGATACGGTACCCTGCGTACTGGTACGGCGCATTAAAATTGAAGGGATCGTATTGGTACTCAAACCCGTGTACCGGCACTAGCACAAATTTTCCTTAAGGCGTACCGATACGGTGGCTAAGCGTACTGATACCCTTAGCTTTATTTCAATGTTTTGAGCCTTAACAGGACCCCGTAAACCGATCCTAAGGTACTCGTACCGGTACGCAAAGGCCTGTAATAACCTCTAGGTCCAACATATGACACTTTGGCTCATTCAACACAACCTTAATGCATATCTAATCATCATACAACATCAGAGGCATGCTTGACAACATTAATCTATCATTTTAAGCAACCTAGCAAATTTAACACAATCAACCACAAAGTCTATAAGCATGCTCCCTAGTTAAAATCCAAATATAAATCCATCCACATCTTAGGCACTTTAAACCTCTTACAAAACCAAACCAACAAATACAACTTGCACAAACAGGGAGTTCATCCAAAAACCCTCCCAAAACAACATTTGACACATTGCCCTTATTACTACTATATAACGTTCAAAACATACTTCGAAAACAAGTCCTTGGAATTTTTTCCTTGCTTCCTCGCTGCCCGCAACCTCTAATTCTCTACATTGATGGAAAAGAGAGCGTAAACACACTTGGCTTAGTGAGGAATGCTTAAAAACCAACAACCATCAATGCATGTTAACCGTTTATCAATCCTTTTGAAAACCATTATTCAAAACACTTTTAAAACAACATCGCAACATCATGCCTTGCTAAAACCATGCACTTAACATTTCCAAAACAGCATATTAAACCATATGCAACATGTATCATGGATTCAACAGCAAAGTCCCATTTGCTACCCTCAATTTAAGCTTTCCCCTTCATACCACCAATGCAAGGCTTAAAGAGTAAAACTTGTTTAAATCCATATTAAACAACATAATCCATCACATGATACATTAACAAATATATTGGCTTACAAGTGATCATTAATCAAGTTTCACTTTACAAAACATAACATTTGATACACGGATTCAACAAGTGCTCCCAACACTTCATGCCATAACGACTAGAATCAATGGTACATTCCCAACCCCACACATCAGTTGGATGCATAACCCATTAACATGAGTCTTCGGTACAAAGATCTAAACCCTTCGACCGTTATGGTACTTGGATGGAGTTTTCGGTACACGGATCAAAACCCCTCAACATCCAAGGTGACTTTCTATAGTGTACTATCAATCCTATGGACGACCAACTATATTCGATAACATTTTCAAACATTTTACATACCATCACTTGCCAATATAATTCATTTTATTAACAAAACTCACTATTTTCATATGCATCAACCAAATCATTTAACCAATACAATAAACCTTGCATTAACAAATGTTTCAAAACATTAATAAACCATGCATTATCTCACAATGCATCAACAACACTTCATAATCAAATTATAGCATTAAACCATGCTCAAATCATGCATATACAGTGAGTAATTAAACCATTTAAATAGGTGCATAAAAATCAATTGACAAACTGAGTTCGAGAGAGAATTCATCCTTTATTTATTTTTGAGCTTAGACCAACGTTTCAAGCTTGATCTAAACTCCAACAGAACTTTCAAATCTTTGAAAACTGTAAATCTCGTTCTTACTCACCGACACGCAAAGCCTCACTTGCCGATACGGTAATCTCGCCTCCAAAACTTTTGAAACCAAAGCTCAAGCTTAAGGACCAACTTCCCCTGCTTTATCCACACAAAAATAGAGGGTGCATTGCATCAAAATGCAATCAACAACACAACAACACAAATCCTCAACATCCTTTATCAAATTCCACTCCACAACAACTAAAATTAGCATCAAACATCTTCCAAACCTTACCCAGCCACAACCTAAAATCTTAACCCATCAATTAACATCTAAAACATTCATCACTAACATCCTTATACCTCCAGCATTCATAAAACCTCAACAACTCCTTAAAAACCCATAACTAGCAACCTAGAAAATTAGAAATTCAACTAGTTTCGGGATTTCTATGATTAAGCCATCTTATTAACATCATTCAACATCAAAATCATGATCTATATCAATCCAAATCATGTGAAAACAGAACCATTACGGGATGAAATCAATTTCCTCAATTAAACCTTGATTTAACCATTTTCCTTTAATTAAATCATCAAAACACATTAGAAAACTCATGTAAAGGATCAAGAACTTGGGAATTTCAATAAAGAACCTTGAATTAGAGGAGAAGAATGAACCTCACCTCTAATAGTTGTCTTTTCCCTTAATTGGATGAATTTTCATAGCAAAACAATGAGAAAATTTTATTTTGTTAGGAAATTATTATAATTCCAATTGAAATCAAAATATTAAATAAAAGAAGATTTTACCTGATAATTTTGAAGAGGAAAAGAAGTGTTTGGCTGGAGGGAATTAGAGAGAAAATTCTTTTTGTGAAAAGTTAGTTACGTCAAATTTGTTTAAAACATTTTAATTAACCAATTAATTCTCCAACCTTTTATATTATTTTAAAATCATTAAAAATAGCCAATTAAGGGGAAATTATGATATTAGACTTTAGGGTAAATATCTCCTTAAAGATTCAAAGTTTTGACCCTTTTACAAAACAATCACCAAAAATAGTTTTGAAACTTTACATTTTCGTCACTAATCAAAATGTCCAATTTTGAGGCCCATTTTTGAAAAATTGACTTGACCAAAATTATTTCAATATTAAATAATGATTTTAGATCATTTTTCCAAATTTTTATCTCACCGGAAAACATTTGTTTTGAATTAAATCCCAAAATTAACTCGAATCCTCTAATCCGATCCAACAGACCATCTAAACCTCCTAGAAAACTCCTAGGCCCAAAACCGGGGCGTTACAACTTTCCAAAGCATTAACCGCAGAAGAGGTCGTAGCTTAGTTCGAAGTTGGGAAGTCCAAGTATTCCAAGCCCCGTGGCAGTGGCAATGGTAGAGGAGACGAAGATGATCCCCATTCCAGCGATAGTGACGAGAAGCCCAACAAGTTCGTCAAACCATGTGAAAAGATTGATCGAGAACCCGTAAAGTGCTACCATTCTGATGATCCATACTTGGTGAAAGACTGTCCCAAGAAGAGCCACCTTGATGCCATTGTATATAGGGACAACGAGCAAGAAGAAGAGGAATGTAGACTTGGTACGATTGTGGGCTACAAAGCAATCAAGTCGAGGGTAGAAGTGAAGCAATTGAAGTGTTACTGATGCAAGGGGCCTTATTTGGTGATAAAGTTCTCGGATCGAGTCAAGCAGTCTAAGAAGGAGAACAAGCCCAAGAGTAGCAAGGCTTTGAAACTTGGTTCGATGTTGTTGAGTTCTGCCAATGCGGGAAAGGGCCAAAAGAAGAAAGGATTGATGTACTTAGACATCAATGTTATGGGATAAAGAAAAAGTGCTCTTATGGACACGAGAACATCTCACTTATTCGTATCGAAGAAAGCTATCGACGAGCTTGGTTTGAAGGTTGAAGAGTCAACTGTGGTGATCAAGACTTTGTCATTAGTTTAAATTTCCTTGGCCAGATTAATGCACTCTTTGTTCTTTTTGTTGGTTGTGTTTGCATTTTGGATCCTCGCAAACAATGCATCTTTCAAGTTAATCGAGACGCGAGGGTTGAGAACAAGGTGCTGAATATCGTTGAGCTAACCAAGAATGTTGACTTAGTGGATACCATTGAGGAGACAACCTTGGAAGGGCTAGTGGAGCCGAAGCCTTCTAAAGACATAGGATCTGTAGAACTTCCACCAATAAGCAAGGTGGATGGGGCATTGAAGTTTGTGGATAAAAAAGTGTCAATACAAGATAAGGTGTCAAACTTCAACATTCAAGAAGTGCCGATGTGTGACGAGTTGCTAGAGGGTGATGGTGCATCAAACTTTGATAGTAATAAAGGGTTGATGCGAGTTTGAATGAATGCCAATCGAAGTAGTCCAAATGAGGTGTATCTCAAACACAATTATGGTGTTTTACAGTTTGATTTGCCTAGTTTGTTAGGTGTAGAAAGCGGAAAACCTAGCCCATCAAATGGTAGAGTTGCCAAGACTTGGCAAGGGCACAAGCAACCTTTCGAAGTTCTATGAGTTCGTTTTGTGTTCAATGTGATGGCGTCCAAGTGTTTGTGCAAGGATTTAAGGGATTCGAGTTGAGGCAAGTTACAACTGGTAGAAAGGAGTTCCTATGGTCGAGATGTATGTGGTGGGGCGACGAATGATGTTACATGGAAGATGGTGCCGAAGCGAGCAATCCTTACAAGGGCATAATCGAGCTGGAGTCGAGTGCTCTTTTTGGGGAAAGCAGTTCTTATGGGGGATAATCAAGCCCAATTTTGAGTTAGGAGCAAGCCAAGGTACCAAAAAATCTAGGATCACCTAATTCAGCTTTATTTCGAAGGCGCGACGAGGGCGTCACTAAGTTTGGTGGGGGAAAATGTCACGGACTGCCAGTTCAAGTCCAAGACACATGCACACATAGTTTCCCAAGAGGTTCTAATGGAGATTTTGGGCTTAAAAAGGCCACCAGACTTAGCCCGATCTATGGAGGATTCTTAAAGACACAACCACTTTAACCTATGTAAACTTTCCATGTAAACATATGATTTGTTTCCTTAGATAGCAGATCTATTCTAAGGAATATTCTGATTTTATACCATTGTGGTTGGTGGGCTTCGATCGTAGCTATCGATGTAAGTCATTAGGGACCATCGGATGTAGGGGGACTCAACTATTAATAGAGGCCTTCCCACCTTATTTTGTATCATCTATCTTCTGAGTAATAAAGGCATTCACTCTAAAATCCTTTGTGTTGTTCTTGAGTGTTCTTGGTTTTCTTCTTTTATTCAATGAGGTCATTCTCTATAGTTTTCTTCCGCTTAGAACGAATTAGTGTTCTTAGTGCCTTAGAAGAGTTTGATCTTCATGAGCGAGAATTCAGGCTGACTTAGTCGTTTGTCTAAGCCACATCGACTAAGGCAGCACGGTTTGCTAGGTCGAAACGCTAGCCCCGTGACAATATATAATATGAAATAATATACTAAAATGTATATTTAAAACTATATTGTCACAATATAAATATATTGTATTATATACATAAAATCATACTTAACATATACTAGTAAAATTATATAAATACTTTATATATATTTATCATATAATATACATAATATAAAAAACTATAATGTAATATATGCTACATAATATATGATAGTTAATGAAAACATATTGATAAAGACATAACAAACATATATAACTACAATACACAGTATATACACATCAGTGACCAAATTGAAATAATTTGAACCATGGAGACTAAATTAAAAGTGCACAAAAATAAAAAAAACTAAGGACTAAAATAAAAAGCGTATAAATTAAAGGCATAAAATTAAATGGACTAGAACTACAGTGTAAGAATGTTTGATGAATGTCGTAAGGCCTTGGATCTTCACTATTTTGAAGCAAAAATAAAAATGAAATCTTGAACCAAAAAAAGCTTAGAAAATCTTCTGCTTTTTATTTCTCTCTACAATGCTTTTGTGATTTTGTGGTCGTCGTCTTTGTGCTTGTGAAATTATAAAAGAATGAAGCCTATTTATAGGCTTCAAAAAACCCTAAAAGCATAATATCTTCTACATTAATGCGAATTATTTTTAGAAAGGAAATCATGCATTTACTTGGGCACCAATCCACTTTCTTCACACTCAATATGACCCTAAATTAATTAAAACAAATAAGGGAAAGTCCAAGTTTGAATTTAATTAAAACTAATCAATGAAATAATTGAAAATTTGTAATAAAATCAAATTTTCGTATTGGATCCGTATCAAGTTTTCTGCACACGATGTCTTCAGTAAAATGAACATATCTTGAGCTTCTGACGTCCGATTGATGCGTTCCAAGATGAGTTGAAAAGGTAACTGAAAGATGGTCAGTTCGTAAGAAGACATCCTGACACAGACTGTGTATTGAAGTTTTTCCCAATTAATTTGCCATAGGTCTTTTAGGGCCTTTTTCTCTTCAGCCTCAATCTCATGTGGGCCAAGTAAAAGCCTATAGCCTCGATAGTCGTTTGTGATGTAATTAACACTAAAAGTTTTTCTTTTCTCCCATCGTCTTTCTTTTTTAATTTGGTTTCCCTTGAAATCGACAAGACTCAAAGTAATTGTTCAAGCTGTATTTTGGTTTGATTTTTCATTTCCACCATTCAGTCAACATGGAATTGGGATATATTGCTTCTCAACCTCCCCATTATTCAAATTTGGAAAGAAAATACTTTTGTGTTGATGAATAAAAAATAGTATGAAATTTTGGTTTGGGACTTTGAGGGAGGAAAGTTTTAGGGTTTTGCAAAAAAAATCAAGTGTTTTTGTAGAATTTTTAGATGATGTTAAAAATTAACAGCTGAGTGATTTTAAAGAATAAAATTCAAAAGTTAAGTGATCAAATTGAAATGTTTTATAGTTAGGTTATCGAAAAAGAAACACACTGAAAGTTGGGTGGCTACATAGGTAGTTTACCTAATATAATAATATAATAAAACATGAAATTTTTTTTGAACAAATTCTACCTAAAGGGAGAGGAGAGAGGAGGGGATTTGCTCCTAATAGGTTAATAAAATAAAACGTGAGTTTAGAGAAAGATTTGAACGGATGAAAATATCCTTTATGATTAATTACGTTACTAAATTAACATAAAAATGATATTTTAATATAATACTAGTATAGTAATAAAGATAATAAATATTAAAAAAACACTTTTATGATGCTGTGAAAAAGTTCAATGATTTTTTTCATAATAAAAAATTATACCATTATAAATTCTTTTTTTGAGGATTTTTTATCAAATTGACTTTATATATATATATGATTTTTATTTTGTTTTAGTTTTTAAAATATAATTTTTATAATTATTTAAAATAGTTTATTATTGTTGCTAATTTTTCAGTAAAAATATTATATTATTACACTCATCTTGAACCATATTTCATAGAAATTTAAATATTATTTTTATTATTATACTGAAACTCAATAAAAACTAATTAGATTTTTTAATAAACACTGAATTTCTCTTTATAGTAATCTTGAATTGCATTTTCATTTTAAATACTCAAATATATAAATAACTAATATATCATTATTTTAAATAATATCTTATGCATAGTAAAAATATTTTTATTATTATGAAAATTAAAACTTCAAATAAATAAAGTCTACTAAATATTGAATTACACTTATACTCCTATTGAGTGATACTTCATTGTAATTTTACTGTTACTTTTATTATTATATTACAAATAAATATAAAATTTAAATAGATAAAATTCGATAAATATTAGTTTATGCTTCATCTTGAATCCTAATATATTGTAATTTAAATGATTGAAATTTATAGATTAGTAATATCTTATTATTTTAAATTATTCCTTACATAAATATTAGAAAATAATATTATTATTAGATTAAAACTAAAATTTTAAATATATAAAAATTGATAAATATTAAATTACATTTTATATTAATTTTGTATTATAGTTTCATTATAATTTAAACAACTGAAATTTATTGATAAGCAATACATTGATATAACATATTTTATTTTTTATTATATCAAAATAAAGATATATAATTAACTAAATAAAAATAATTGAACACGTAAATTCATATACATACACGAAATAAACAAACTAGTTAACGTATTTACATGTTCATTTCTAACAGAGCAAAATTAAACATTTTAGTTAAAAGTAGTAAAAAATATGTGAATATCTCAGCATATTGTAATCACTTAATTTTATCTAGATTTTAGTATTATTAGTATTATTTTAATAGTAATATTATTAGTATAAAATAAATAAAAATAATATATGTAATAAAAAAGAGGGAAAAGTGCGTGGAGCACAAGACTCCACGTCTACCCTCCCCCGCCCCCATCTACCTATAAAAGGGAGGGGAGAAGCCGATTCAAGCAAATCAGCCCCAAAAAAAATTGAGGGCAAGGCAGCCCCGAGCACGGCTGTCAGGGGTAGAGGGCACTGCCCTCGGCCTCGGCTGGTTCAATCTAGCATTCGATCGGAGTTTTTTTGTGGTCCAATCAAGTTAATTTTTGGGCCATAACGAGATGGCACGAAGATCTTGGTGGGGGTCGGTCAAAGTTTTTCATTCGAGCTCCTAGTGGGGTAAAGTTCGATCCTCATTTCTGTATTTATTTTATTTAATGTTGGTTTAGATATGGGATAGTTTTGTTGATTATGTTTTTATAATAAATATAGCGTATTAGATAGTTTAGTATTTATTTAATATTGGCATATTTTTAAATAAATATATTTGGTATGTTATGTTAGATTTAATTTTTAGGGTCTCGGTATTCAGTTAGGAGTGACATCCCGAGTCTCCGAATGTCATATCTTTTGGTACCGTAGACCGTGAGTTTTTTTCATGCATTCGAATTAATGTCATGTTCATGCATTTATTATGTTGCATGTAGTGTGGGCCTTTATCCAGGGATTCTAGGGGGAGTGTCATCCCAGTCTCCGGGTGTCACCTCCTTTGGTACCATGGATATAGAGGCAAATTTAATATTGACATGGCATTTTTAGGAATTAAAATTAAATTTTTATTTTTCTTAATAATTACGATACGAATCCATTAGGTACCAATTTTGGGCGTAACGGGGGTGCTAACCCTTCCCTTACGTAACCGACTCGCGAACTCAAGTTTTTGAATCTCTGATTTTGTTTTTGGTGTCCGGTCTACCTTATCCAAGTGACCGGCGGCGACTCCTAGTTTTCCTAAAATACGAGTTTTTTTAAAATTCCTCTTTTTAAATATTTTTTTAATAAAAGCGGCAAATACGCCCTAAATACGATTTCTTTAATTTTTTGTAGCGGCCCGGATAAAATAGTCGCTACAGCATGGCGACTCCGCTAGGGATAATTTTTCGGGGAAAAAAAGAGTCAAGCCTTAGTTGGGTTCGTATTGTAATTATTGAGAAAATTTTAAATTTGATTTAATTTTTTTTATTTCTAAGCCTTGTTTGATTTTGATGTATTTTGATGTAAATTGTCATCATATATTAGTTTTAGAACCCTTAAGTGAGAGTGATTACTTCGTTTCGTGGGGTTTTCACCTCCGTATAGTGTTGTAATTCACTTTCAGAATTCTGTCCTTATATTTTGTGGGGTCCTCACCCCCGTATGGTATAAGGGTCGTATTCCCTCGAATCGATGTCCGAGCGATAGTTCGAGTACCATTTTCTTTAGATCCAAATCGCGTATTGTGGCCCATAGGAGCCCACCCTTTGTAAGAACCATGTTGTTATGTTGCCTGTTTAGAATTAACCCTTTTAGGTTATGTTTGCTTTTATTTGTTGTACATACCTTTTATTCGCTTCGAATTGATTGTTTTATTTAATTCTTGAGTATTTAATTTATTTATTTGATTGTTTCGTTATACTGACTTGTTTGTTTTTGTTTTATTTTCTTCTTTTTTTCATCCAATTTGCATCTCATATTATACATAAATATTGATTGGAAAATAGTCCAATTTAGAGGACATTCGAGATGGGAGAGAAGTCTGTGATGCCAAGAGCGATAGCGCTATAGTATCGGGTTGGACCAAATGAAGACCAATCAAGGAGAGAGACAAATTAACGAAAAGACACATATTGGAGGCAAATATGACATATCTTGGATGCAGAGGCGGATACTCATTGAAGCCAGTGACCCTCTCCCAAAGTTCAAAAATTTTACATTTAACCCATTAAAAATTTCAGAAATTTTAATTTGGCCCCGCTAAAATTTTAAAAAAATTATTATTATATTTCAAAATTTTTAAATAATTTCAATTAAATCCCTTTCTATTTTTTTAAAAAAGGGGTTTTGATAAGTTTTTTTTCTCTAAAAATTTTTAGCTAAACTCATACATTTTATGAAAATTTTAATTTGAACCCTTTAAAATTATTGGAAATTTTAACTTAAGCCACCAAATTTTAAAAAAAAATTAATAGACTCCTTCAAACTAGATTGTTAAGATCCACCCCTAAAAAAGATTTTTGTCCACACTCCACCTAAAAGGGTGAGTGAACTTCCCAAAAGCTTCGGAGCACGTAGACTATACCACATGTGATCTTTTGAGCAACATAAGAAAGGAATAATGAGGTCGCCTATAAGCCCAGAGACGGTGTTGAGACATGGAGTTCGAGTCATGCTTCTTGAAGTCAATATCTCAAAAAGAAAAACTAACCATTATCTGTAATTCATTTTCAGCTTCTTGAGATCAGACATCTTCTTTGATTAAACAAAAGTCTCATTAAGGATTGTTTAAGAATCAACATCTTCATTCACATTGATCATTGCAGTTAATGGCATTTACTATATCGACACAGTTTTTTGTGTTCTTTATCATTTTTTCACATTTGTTTTGCATTGCATTCTCATGGCATAAAACGAGGTATTAATTTTTTGCAAGTGACCATCGCTATAGAAGGCAATCATAATGAATAAAAGGTCTCGTGATCAGATAGAACGGATAATAACTCTCGGAGATTGTCCTAAGAATACACTAGAGACCAAAGAGGTGGTGCATCCGAAGGGTGCAAATCATACATAGTAGGCGATACTCGAGCTAATGATGATCAACATGAGATGCAAGAACTGAATAAACAGATGGTTGAGATGATGGACCTGAGGCCGTTATTGGCTAAAGAGAAGGAGTTTGGTGAATCGAAAAAGAATCAATTAAGAGTCAGAAAATAAAACACGATGGTCAGAATTATACTCTTGATCAAGGCAGTTTCAACCAATATAACCAATTTGTGATCCGCATCAACAGATCAGTAGGATGTACATCTGGGTCGAGTTCCAAGAAATTAGAGGTAGGTCTAAAGTAAATCCGAGAAGCAAATGGCGTGAAGATTGTTGTCACCCAAGCACATAAAGTGGTTCAGCAAGTGGCAGATTTGGCTAACACAATGATGATGTTAAGTCAGAATATTAATCCGGCATTGGACCATAAGGGAAAACTGACTCGATTGTTGGACGATGTCAAGAATTTAAGGCTCATCAGCATCTGTAAAGTTTAGAAAAGCAGCATATGATGTAACAAACCTTTTTGTCCAATAAAAGTCTTTCTATGATGATCACTTTGCGATCAAAACCTCGTTGCATTTATATTTACATTTCATAGGTGTTGGTTCGAAATTTATTCCATATTAGGGGATTTCTTATTAATGGGAGAGATGTTTTGTAATATATAGAGTTTGATAATGCTATGATCTAGGATGATCCGAGTAGAAGCAAATAGGGTAGAGACAGAGTTGCAGCACCAAGTACATGTTTCATTCGAGGAAATCAAGATACTAGGAAGAATGATTATTATCAATCTTTTGTAAACAAGCATCTTCTCTTAATAAAAGTCTTCCTAAAAGACTATTTGCGAATAAACACCTCATTTGCATTCATTCTTGCATTTGATTGATTGTTGTTACACTTTATACATTTCGTACATTGCATCACATAACATGTTCATACATCATGACATATGGTTTTCCATAAAACATTCATAACAATTGCATCTTTGCATCACTATGAGCATGCGCATACATCACATTTGCATAAATACTTAATAGAACGAGTTTTGCACCATTACTCAGAGACATTTTCTAAAAACATGAAATTTCCCCAATTCAATTCTTTTATGAGGATTTTTTTTTAAAAAAAAAATATGAATGTCTTAATCCGACCTTAGCACAAGGACTTTCTTCTTAAGGACGTTTTACAAAAAAAATCAAAACGAAATTTTTTCCTTTATCCTTTCACAAGGACCTTTTATTTTTATAAGGATTTTTTTTTAAAGAATTCCATGATTCCATCATTTCTTAAAGATATCTTTTTAATTCATTCCTTATTTTAAAAATGAAAAGAGAAAGATTTTTGTAATTGTTTTTTCACATAAAATTTTGCATACATCAATCCATAGAACAATAAAATCGGTTGTGGGTTTTCATGGTAGCAAAGCTGGAGAAATAACTCAAGATAATAGGGGGTATTGATGCCTTGGATGCAAGAGAGTTCTACTTGGTCCTTTACTCGCTTTCTCATGAGGGCACTGGGATATACTACCAAGAAGTGTAAGCAACTAATAAATCAAGAGGCTGGTTGGCAATAGAGCTATGACACAATAGTTGATCCAGCAATAAAAGGCAAAAAAAACAGGGCGGGCTTACACCGTGCTGAAGAGGCCATAATGAGTAGTCACCCTGAGGATGATTCGAAAATCCCTTTGCTTGGACTCTCATCTTTTATATTTTCAAATTCTTTTGCATTTTGAATTCCCTTTTTTAAGAATAATGTACGAATCCTACGGCTTATTCTCGAAAATAGTAGGAATATTTTGTAAAGATACTTGTAGTTATTTTTAAAAATGTTGGAGTCCGACAGAAATGTTGGTATAACGTGCTTAAACACGGTAAAGTTTAAGACAATGGATAATTCAAATGTCTGTCGAAAATCTAATTTTACAAATGGTCAAAGGAAAATAAATCCTTTGGAAAAATCCAATGTCATAAATGGTATAAACTGATTGTACCCAGGGAATGGTATAGCTAGCCCAGAGCAAACGACTACTGGTAAAGGCAACTCAAAACTGTTGATCCATGTGCATTTAGGAAAATGCAAAAGAAATCTATGAGTAAAGCTGTAGATTCTTTTTAAACCAAATGTTAATCAAAAATCCATTTTTACAAATGGTCAAAGGAAAATAAATCCTTTGGAAAAATCCAATGTCATGACTGGTATAAACTGACTGTACCTAGGGGAATGGTACAGCTAGCCCAGAGCAAACGGCTACTGGTAAAGGCACTTTAAAACTGTTGATCCCTATGCATTTGGGAAAAATGCAAAAGAAATCTCTAAGCTAAGCTGTAGATTTTGCTTAAATCAAATGTTTGGATGTAGTTAGTTTTGTCATAATAAAAATTTCATTTTGTTATTTAGAAAACATTTTTGCATTCTTTGATTTTTTTTATCTTTTCATTCATTGTTATGGTATAGTTTTTATTCTCCCATACGCATATATACATATTCATGAAACAAAAAACATGCATAGGTACATACCATTTTATTAGGTCATTGAATTTCAAATACAAGCATACCCTTCGATTTAGATTCATTGATCAATTTTAAACTGTTTATATTTAGAAAAAATAGAACACCGTGTGGATATTGAGAATGTAAGTATCCGATAGTCCATCTAGGCCAACAAAGGAACAAAACAAGTGTTTAGATAATGGGCAATTCCCATTTTAAGAAATTCCCCTCTCATGCACTTGTTGTTTAAGATCTTTGAATCGAGTGTTGACCTAAATTTCTACCCCATGAAGACTATTTTCATATCCGTGTATGGGATGACGAATGGCATTCCTTCAATTCCCTTCACAAATAATAAAAATATCCATTTGTTGTCCCTTTTTGAGCCTGGTCATTTCTTTTCATTTGAACCCAAACCAAGGATCACCCCCACACTGAGGGCAAAGAGGATGAGGATTTTGTTCGTGAATTAAAGTCGCTCAATTTTGACCACACTACAAAGATAATGCTTCATGAATTAAGGTGAGAAATGGACATATAAAAATGAACGTATACATACAAAGGTCAGAGAAACAATAGAAGAAATCAATAAAAGAGAAGTTTATAGTAAAAAATATTGCAAAAGTCAAATTGCAAGTTTGCCAACAAGAAGGTTGAAACAATCAAGAGTGAAAGCACCAAGTTAGAAGTTGCGATCAATACCTCGTTGCATTTATATTTACATTTCATAGGTGTCGATTCGAAATTTATTCCATATTAGGGGATTTTTTATAAATGGGAGAGATGTTTTTTAATATATAGAGTTTGATAATGCTATGGTCTAGGATGATCTGAGTAGAAGCAAATAGGGAGGAGACAGAGTTGCAGCACCAAACACACGTTTCACTCGAGGAAATCAAGATACTAGGAAGAATGATTGTTATCAATCTTTTGTAAACAAACATATTCTCTTAATAAAAGTCTTCCTAAAAGACTATTTGCGAATCAACACCTCATTTGCATTCATTCTTTCATTTGATTGATTGTTGTTACACTTTATACATTTCGTACATTGCATCACATAACATGTTCATACATCATGACATCTGGTGTTCCATAAAACATTCATAACAATTGCATCTTTGCGATTCCTTCGCATTGTGTAACGCCCATACGATACTTATGCTTTCCGAAGGATACCGTTCGGATTGTGTAACGCCCCGACAACCTTCCAAAGATGCATGATGACACTCTTTTCAGACATGGTCGAAGACTTCCTTGAGATCTTCATGGATGATTTTTCTATTTTTGGTAATGACTTCGACAGCTGTCTCGGCAATTTAGAGAATATGTTGGCAAGATGTGAAGAAACTGATTTAGTCCTCAATTGGGAGAAGTGCCATTTTATGGTAGATGAAGGAATAGTGCTCGGCTACAAGATTTCATCCAAGGGAATTGAAGTAGACAAAGCCAAGGTGGACGTGATCGAGAGATTACCCCCACCAAGTTCGGTCAAAGGAATTCGAAGCTTTCTTGGACATGTAGGTTTTTACAGGAGGTTCATTCATATTTTTTCTAAAATCACTAAACCCTTGTGCAATTTGCTTGAACATGATAAAGTCTTCGATTTTGATGATTCTTGCACCCCAAGCATTTGAAACCCTAAAGGAAAAGCTTGCCTCGGCACCCATTGTCGTTCCACCAGATTGGACGCTACCTTTTGAGCTCATGTGTGATGCAAGTGATTTCGCGGTAGGAGCAGTCCTAGGCCAATGCACAGGTAAGACCTTCCATGTGATATACTACGCTAGTAAAACTCTTAATAGTGCTCAAGTAAATTACACAACAACGGAGAAAGAGTTACTAGCTGTAGTTTTCGCATTTGACAAGTTCTGATTCTATTTGATTGGTACAAAGGTGATTGTTCATACGGACCATTCGGCAATCAAATATCTATTTGCTAAAAAGGATGCCAAACCTTGTTTGATTCGTTGGATATTACTTTTACAAGAATTTGATATTGAAATTAAGGACGGGAAAGAAACAGAAAATCAAGTGGCCGATCACTTATCACGTTTAGAACGTAATAGGGAGGAGGACGCGGATCTAGAGATATGCGATGTATTCCTGGATGAACAACTTTTAGTTGCCTTGGCAACCATGGACGCGCATGCCTCGGTAACCCTCGACGCCTCGGCAACTCTCGACGCCGCAGCAGCCCTTGACGCGCACGCCTCGGCAATTTTGGGAGCAGTCGCCACGGCAGCACATGCCTCGGCAATACCCTGGTATGCAGATTTAGTTAATTTCCTTGTTTGTAGTATTTTACCTTATGGTCTTACTCACCAAGGGAAGAAGCGGTTCCGCCATGATGCTAAGCATTACTTTTGGGACGAGCCTCTTTTGTTTAAACAATGTGCAGATCAGGTTATACGCCGATGTGTCCCTGAAGAAGAGCAACAGAATGTACTCTAGCAATGCCATTCTTCACCCTATGGAGGACATTTTGGAGGAACTCGTACAGCGGCCAAAGTTTTGCAATCCGGGTTGTATTGGCCAACATTGTACAAAGATGCCCAAAACTTTTACAAGCAATGTGATCGTTGCCATAAGACGGGCAATATCTCTAGACGATATGAGATACCGCTCTAGAACATCATCGAGGTGGAATTATTCGATGTATGGGGGATCGATTTTATGGGACATTTCCTATCTTCATTCGGCAACCTCTACATTCTACTTGTCGTCGACTACGTGTCTAAATGGGTTGAGGTAGCTGCAGTTCCCAACAACGATTCCAAGACCGTGCAACGATTCTTGCAGAAAAACATATTTACACGGTTTGGGATGCCGAGAGTAATTATCAGTGACGAAGGCAAGCATTTTGACAACAGACTAATTGCCAAGATGTTGCAACGCTTTGGCATATCATACAAGATCGCCACGGCATATCACCCACAAACCAACGGGCAAGCAGAAATTTTCAACCGAGAATTGAAGGGTATACTCGAGAAAGTTGTAAATCCCTCTAGGAAGGATTGGTCATTAAGACTAGATGACGCACTTTGGGCATATCGCACTGCATTCAAAACACCCTTAGGTATGTCCCCCTTCCGACTTGTCTATGGCAAAATATGCCATATACTAGTGGAAATCGAACACAAGGCATATTGGGCAATCAAGACCGTGAATATGGATTGGGAAAGTGCCGGGCAAAAGCATTTGTTGGACCTCAATGAGATAGAAGAATTTCGTGCACTCACCTATAACAATGCATGAATCTACAAGGAGAAAACAAAGCAATGGCATGACAAGAAACTTTTTCCGCGACAATTTATGTCAGGGCAACTAGTTCTCTTATTCAATTCTCGGCTAAAACTTTTCCCGGGAAAACTGAAATCAAGATGGCCGGGACCATTCGAAGTTGTCAAACCATTCTCCCATGGTGCCGTGATAATCAAGTCCATCACTGACAAACATGAATTCAAAGTTATTGGACAAAGATTGAAGCACTACAATGGTGCCCATGTGGAACATAACAAAGAAGTGGTCACCTTAGGAGATGCATGAGCATGCTCTCCTTTCGATATTTTATTTTTATTTTCTTTTTATTTTTAATTTTGTCGAACTATTTAATTTTTATTTTTTTATTTTTTTATTACTTTCGATTATTTGCTTTTTTAGGATAGATTTATTTTCTTTTGTTTTATCTTTCTTTAAGTTTAAGAATCCCTTTACACATCTTTATTTATTTTCTTTTATTAGTTTATCTTTAATTTTAATCCTTATTTGATTTGTCTTTGAATTGTAGGAAAAGAGTTCAAGATAAAGAGGAATTTTGATACAAGAAGGAAAACATCTTCAACAAGGAAATTAATGGGCTGAATCTAAGGCTTATATAAAGCCTCCAACTTACCCTAATTAAACCCACATTGTCGTCACCCTTCCCCTAAACCGAAACCCTTTTTTTCGTCTTTCCAAAAATTAATCCCACCCACCATATTTACTACCTATCTTTTCTATAAAACCCATCACCCTTAACCTATTCCTACTTTTCATCTTGCAACTTTTTAGTTTCTTTTATTTTATTTTATTTGTTTTTACAAAACTCACAACCAAGATCATCTATGGCATCCAAAATTAAATTTTTAGTTCATCCAAGTTCCTCCAAAGAACCAAGATAAAAGAAGTTTGCTACACCGGTGGTTCAAGAAAGATTTCACTCCAAGTTCGAAAGCTGAAAGATTTACGAAGAACGAGGCTTTGAATACTCCAACTCTCATCAAGATTTCGGCCTTGAACCATTCATCTTCGAGAGGATTGCACATAAAAATGGCAAATCTTTTGCCATCAATTGGAACCGGGCAACATCTCATGGGTAAGAGAATTCTATGCTCACTCACCTAACCTAGATAATCCTTATGTTTTTGTTCGTGACAAGGCCATACTCATAAGCCCCGAAAACGTCAACACCTTTTACGGGCTCTACATTGAGAAGGATGAGCATCAAGCCTTTGTTGATCAAATCACGCCCAAGTAACTCGACAAGGTGCTTCAAGAACTCACTCAACCAGGAACTCATTGGAACGACGGTAAATACAAGGATACGGTAAATCGCCTTCGGCTTAAACCCGAGGCAAAACTATGGAATAAGTTTGTTAAAACTTTTTTAATGCCCACCACACACAATACTACCGTGATATACCACGTCTTTTGCTCATACATTCTATTTTGAATAATCGCATCATTAACATTGGAAAAATTATTTGTGATGAGATTTTTGTATGTAGCTCAAAAGATAAGGGTTTTTTTTTCTTACCTTGCTTAATTTCTAATCTTTGCAAGAAAATGCATGTTCCAAGTGAGTCAACCGATGAAAAGGCCCTACCAAAGTCTGGTTGGAATCAAGCACAAATCTGAAAGCTAATGGGAGAGGCACCGGAAAAATCCTCAAGGCCTCCAATTGCACCAGCAACTTCTGCTGTCCCGACAATCACTAATGCCAAAGCACCTAACGCCCGGGCAACTCAGCCATCAACCCCGGGACACTTTGAAGCACTCTTGCAACCATTGGTGATCCACCTAAGGCAAATTGAAGACCGTCAACTAATGTTCATGCGATACATGAAGGAGCACAACAATGCCATCACCCAAGTCATCTTAGAAAAGTACCCGGACAATCGCGTGCCGTTCCCAATCTTTTCTGCCGAGATCCTTGCCCCGGCAACCAATGAAGCAGTCGCCACTGTAACCGCAACAGGTGATGTCGCGGAAACCTACATCGTGCCTGCACAAGCAGATGCCACGGCAACCAACCCTGAAGATGTCTCGGCAACCAAAGCTAAAGACATCCCGACAACCACTGCAAAAGCCAAAGATAAAGCACCTATGCCCGAATCAACTCCTACGGAATCATTGTCTGATTTTTCAGGTTCGGACGAGTCCTCCATTGCACCAACAAAGACCGCACCAATTGAATTCTCCAAGCGAAAAGCCAATGACATTGATGAAAAGGACGATGAGGACAACCCCGTACGATGATCGATTCCACCACCGGCAACAAAGAAACAACCATTGCGTTCAAGCAAGAGAATCAAGACACCGACCAAAAGGAAACTAATCATCCACGACGACGAACTCTCGGAGTAAGTCCTAATTTGTATTTTTCGTTATTTTTATTTAATACATGCATTGAGGACAATGCCTCACTCGGGTTTGGGGGGATTGTTATTAGTAGTTACCATGTTTAGTTACATTCATCTTAAGTATTACATTTAGGATACATAAATTGCTTGCCATGCCTTTAGTTGGAACAAGAATTGCCTAGATTTGATGAATATCCGATGATGACTTTGCTAATGCACTTAATTGATAGAATTTTTATTTTAGGATAACTATGGAAAAACATAGAATTTTACTACGATGCTAAATTTGATGAAACATTGTTGTGGTTTGATTGATTTAAGGAATTCTAGTGAACTTAGGTTGATAATTAAACAAATTGGGGGATTAGAATAAAAATTGGATGGATGCTAGAGGTGCCCGAAATTGGCTCTAGCATGTGCTAAAAAAATTGATCGCTAGAGGTGCCCGAAACCGGCTCTAGTATGTGCTAAAAAAAATTAATCGCTAGAGGTGCCCAAAACCGGCTCTAGACGAATAAATTAATTAACTTAAGAAAACTAAAAACAAAACACTAGAGGTGCCCAAAACTGGCTCTAGTTAAAACATGTTAAAAAGAACCCAATGAAGTAATTTGAAAACCTCTTGTTTGCATAGAATCCGAAAAATCAACTTGCACACAACTCCGCACACACTCACAAGCATTATAGTTTGATTCCGAGTAACTCCTAAGTTTTCCGAAAAATGAAAAGCCAATCATACTTTATGCCCCGGTTCTGAGAATTGAAATCAAGTTCAAAGCTAAGTTTGTGAAAATTGAAGTTTTGGTAGGTAATTATTAGTTTGCATTGCTTGAGGACAAGCAATAGTTCGAGTTTGGGGGTGTGATAAGTGTTCAAAAGTACTATTTTTCTGACCCTTTTTACTCATATTATTGTTAGACTTAGGCTCATATTAGTTGCATAATTAGCCATTCATGCATTAATCCATGTTTCCTTCCATCGTTGAGCTTGATTACATAACTTGGTAGTTTTTGTGGGAAAAGATGTCGCTTTGGTGTGTTTTGTGTGTATGTGCAGTATCACTTGCCAAAGCAAGGCTAGAGCTAGTTGCCAGGGCAATGCATGAAGGAGATGTCGAGCTAGTTGCCAGGGCAATGTATGAAGGAGACGCCGAGCCAGTTGCCAGGGCAATTGTCGACAAAGAATAAGGTGATATGGTAGTCGAAATTGATGACTAGACAAGCCCAAGATGACGTGGAGCAAAGCTAAATCCCAAAGGAGTTTAATTTCCAAGAAGAGATTAAAGAAGAATTAAATTCCAAGAAGATAGGAGAAGTTCTAGAAGGAATATAATTATAATAAAGAATTATATTCTTTAAAGATAATTTAATTCCAACTTAACTTCCTCCTCAAAGAAGGACTTTGACCTAGCCCTATAAATTAGAGGTCATGCCGTCAACTCCAAGGGAGAGAGATGAGAGAATTTTTGACAAGCATCTAGGGCAAGGAGGATTTCGACAAGTTTCATCCTTCATCTTTTTCTTTCTTGTTCAAGTAGGTTCATGCTAGGGATTCTTTATCTTGTGTTTCTTTGGAACCTAGCCATGAACTAAATCTATTTGGCTAAGGTTATTGTGTCTTATGGTTGTGAGAAACTATTGGATTTTGTTTAGGTAATAAGAGTTTGCACTTTTCTATTCAAGGTTTATTCATTCTTGGTTCTTATTCTTGTTTGCGAGTGAATTGGGAGAGGATCTTGTAACTTCATCTATTTATCTAATATCGGGAGAGTTAGATTCAAGAAACAAATAAATATGATCTTTATTCAATCTATTGATGGTGAAGATTAATCCGGCTTAGGAATAAGTTAAGGATTTCAACGACTAAGAGGAGCGCAAGATTGGTTGTTGTTCACCCTTGATTCACGCATGGATGTATTATCAAGGCATGCACAAGTAGCTAGAGGTTCGACTTAGGGATAAGAAGAAACCATTGAAGAACGCTCTGCCGAACCTTGGAGGTTGCTGCCCAGACGCCCAAGTAGTTGCCCAACTAGTCGCCCAGGCAACCATCGATTAGTTGCCAAGGCAACCTCGTTGTGTAAATTGCCACGGCAACTGAGTTACCCGTGCACTCTTTTACCAAGACGATCCAATCGGCTATCATACCTCAACTCACGATAACCTGGCCTATCTCTCTCATTTGATCTCATTTATTCTTTTACTTTATTGCCTTCTAGTTTAGTTATTAGTTAAACTCCTATAATCTTCTATTTGTGTTTTTACTTTTTACAGTGCAAGAGACTAGATTCTTGAAGTGGCACCAATCCCTGTGGAGACGATATCTTTTATACTATAACTTGCAATGTGTATACTTGCACAATTGCGTATCACTTATTACGCGCAACAGGATCCACCCAAAGAAAGCGGAAAGTTCTATATAGGAAGAACCTATAACTCTAAAACTTGAAGGTGAAAAGATCTATATAAGAAGAACTTGTAACCTGAAGGTTTTGTCAAGGGCAAGCCGAAAGTTCTATATAGGAAGAACTTGTAACTCGAAGACTTCAGAAAGAGGAAGGGTGAACAGTTCTATATAGAAAGAACTTGAAGCTCTGAATCTTCGAACAGGAAAGTGAGTAAGCATATACCAACAAAGAATCAAGAGTCTTTTGTACTCGCGCAATTATGATATTTTATTGTTGATGCCAAGATGATCAGAAATCGAGGCATCATCTCGAGAACTTCTATTTCTTCAGCCTTTTGGGAAGAATCGGGAATTCTTGGTGCTGTGCCATTAGAAAATGGGGAGTCGTATTTGAAGACGAAGGTTCTATATAGGAAGAACCTACATCTTCAAAATTCTAAAACGAAAGTTCTATATAGGAAGAGCTAGTAGTCCTAAGATTTCCGAGTAAGAGGTTCCTTATAAGAGGAACTCATGACTCTAAGCGAAAGGTTCTATATAGGGAGAACCTGTAGCTCAAAAGACTTTGAAGCAAAGAGTTTTATATAGGAGAAACAAATGCTCCAGGATTTCAAGACTAAAAGTTCTATATAGGAAGAACTCTCAGTTTGAAGAATTTAATACGCAAAAGGTTCTATATATGGAGAACCCGAAGCGTTGATAGTTGAAGGATAAAAGTTCTATATAGGAAGAACTTGCAGCCCAAAGACTTTATCGAGGACAAGCTAAAATTCTATATAGGGAGAATTTTCTTTTCGAATGAATCGATCAAAAGAAAAGAGAACAGTTCTTTATAGGAAGAACTTGTGACCTTGAATTTCGGATTTCAAGATTTTGTCTTCCCCAACGGATCCTCTATTTAGAAGATTGAAGCTTGAAGAGTTGGCCGAGGAAGAGCGAAAAGTTTCAGAAGAACATGTGATTCTGAAGCCAAGGAAAATGAAGTATGACAAAAATGAGTGCTTTTGATCTTTGCTTTGTTCTCGTTTCAAAAGAACAAGCAAAGATGGGCAACTGTAATCACTCATTTTTGTTATTGTTTTAGTATTATTAGTATTATTTTACTAGTAATATTATTAGTATAAAATTAATAAAAAGTCAAAAAAATAAAAAATAATAAAAATAATATATGTAATAAAAAAAGTAAAAAGCCAAAAAAGGAAGAAGTGCGTGGAGAACAGGGTCCACGTCTACCCTCCCATCCCTAATCTGCCTATAAAAGGGGGAGGGGAGAAGCCAATTGAAGCAAATCAGCCCCAAAAAAATTGGGGGCAAGGCAACCCGAGCACGGTTGCCAGGGGTAGAGGGCAGTGCCCTCAGTCCCAGCTGGTTCGATCCAGCATTCGATTGAGGTCTCTTTGTGGTCCGATCAAGTTAATTTTTGGGCCATGACGAGATGGCACGGAGATCTTGGTGGGGGTCGGTCAAAGTTTTTCATCCAAGTTCCTAGTGGGGGTAAAGTTCGATCCTTATCTCTGTATTTATTTTATTTAATGTTGGTTTAGATATGAGATAGTTTTGTTGATTATGTTTTTATAATAAATATAGGGTATTAGATAGTTTAGTATTTATTTAATATTGACATGTTTTTTTAAAATAAATATATTTGGTATGTTATGTTAGATTTAGTTTTTAGGGTCTCGATATTCAGTGAGGAGTGACATCCCGGGTCTCCGGGTGTCATCTCTTTTGGTACCGTAGACCATGAGTTTTTTTCAAGCATTTGAATTAATGCCATGTTCATGCATTTATTATGTTGCATGTAGTGTAGGCCTTTATCCCGATATTCTAATGGGAGTGTCATCCTGGTCTCCAGATGTTATCTCTTTTGGTACCGTGGATATAGAGGCAAATTTAATATTATCATGCATACATGCATTTTTAGGAATTAAAATTAAACTAAATTTTTATTTTTCTTAATAATTATGATACGAACCCATTAGGTACCAATTTTGGGCGTAACGGGGTGCTAACCCTTCTCCGTACGTAACCGACTCGCGAACCAAAGTTTTTGAATCCCTGATTTTGTTTTCGGTGTCTGGCGACTTAGTTTTTCTAAAATACGAGTTTTTTTTAAATTTTCCTTTTTAAATAATTTTTTAATAAAAGCGGGAAATACTCTCTAAATACGATTTCTTTAATTTTGTAGCGTCCCGGATAAAATAGTCGCTTCACATATTTTTTTTATATTACTGTTATATTTTATATTAATAATATTTTTATTATGTTCATATTTAGAATTTAATTAGATCACAAATGCTTGTCAACTAAATAATAAGAACAAAACGGATATCAAATGCCCAGGGTCGCGTGTACGACAATGCTACAGCGACATACAGAAAAATTCAAACTTATATTCCACGTTCATGCACAAATCAACTCAGCCAATCAAAACACACTAGAAGGGCAAACTAGTCACGGAAATCCAAATTTCGAGAATAGGAAAGGAAAAGGACACAAAATCGGGAAGCCGAAAGGTACGCGTGGCTACATCCTAAGCATTTAAAAACTCGGCATGGAAGAAGTCGATGGAACGTCGGCGCAGAAGATAATGTAAGGCTTTATTTTTTATTGAGGTGGGAAAAGCTTAGTTGGGGGCAAATCAAGATTTTGTAAAAGCTAGAAAAATTAGTTTTTAACAAACCAAGGTTTGAGAAACTAGTTTGAGGGTAAATTAAGGTTTTGACACTTAAAAGTTGTCTGTTTTTTGTTGCTTCTGAAATTTCTTGGGTGGAAAAACTAGTTTGGCCCTCCAAATGCAACAAAAAACAAGGCCTAAGGATGAAAGGCGTTTCAATGGGTTAGGTTGCTTAAAAAATCGAAAAATTCATTTATGGGTAAAACTTTGATACACAAGCGGTGTAGAACTAATTTTTACACAAGCCTGTGTATTTACACTATAAAAACTTAAATTCTAAATTCCTAACCCTAACCCTAAAAAACTAAACCCTAAACCTTAAACCCTATACACTAAATTCTAAACGCTAACATTAAATTCTAAACCACACGACCTAAACTTTAAACCCTAAACTAAAACCCTAACCCCTAAAACTAAGCACGTGTAAACTAAAGTTTACACAGCCTGAGTATCAAAGTTTTTTCCCTCATTTATATCTCATTCTCCATTGTTTTTTAAGGCTTAAACCAAAAAATAGCCCTCAAACTATGATTTTCTGTTTTTAGCCCTTAAACTATCATTTGGGCAAAATAAGCCCTTAAACTATCATTTTAAGTCCCTAAACTATGATTTGGTTAAAATAAGTACCTAAACGATGTCATTTTTCTTCTTTTAGTCACTTTAAGTCCCTAAAACTATTTAAAAAACAAAATAACTTTTATTGTTTTATATTTTTTCAATTTAATTTTATAATTTTATAATAATATTTAATATTTTATTTTTTAAAATATTTTAATCATTTGAAAATTTTTTATTTATTATTTTTAATACATTTTGAAATTTAAAAAATATTTTTATATATTTTTAAAATAATTTTTAGAATTATCTAGATTTTTAAGTTTTTTTTAGAATTATTTTGATTATATATATATATATTTTTAAAATAAAATTTAAAAATTCCTAGAAATGACAAGTGGCATTATCCTATTAATACATGTAGCAAAAAAATTTCAAGAAAAAACCGTTAAAGTTAACGGTCAACGTTGGTCAAAGGGCCAAATTATTTTTTTTCTTGAGTTTGAAGGCTTAATTAGGTGCAAAAAAAGTTTAAGGGCTTATTTGATTTTTTTTTTTTTTTTTTGCAAAAGTTTAAGGGCTTAGTGAACCCTTAAGCCATAAATATTTGTGTTCTTTTTAAATTTTAAAATATCATATATCAAAATAAGCCCCTAAACTATCATTTCTGGTCATTTTAAGTCTGATAGTTATTTAAGTCAAAAGAAAATTATTTCGACTAATAAGATGTTGACACATCACAAAGATTTTTTGACCAATTAATAGTTTTGGGGACTAAAAGAAGAAAAATGACATAGTTTAGGTACTTATTTTGACCAAAAATAGTTTAGGGACTTAAAGTCACCAAAAATGATAGTTTAAGAGTCTATTTTGCCCAAATCATAGTTTAAGGGCTAAGAGAAGAAAAAGAAACATAGTTTGAGGGCTGTTTTTTTGTTTAAGCCTTTTTTCAATGATGTTTTCTAACCGAACGAATCGTTTTAGTGAAAAATATGATAATGTTTATCTTAAAACGTTTGACTTCGAGTATTTGTGTGAAAGGTGAATGTTTTGTTTTTTTAACAAGTTTTAATTCTAATCTTAATTTTAATCTCATGACCTAAGAGAATATGAGAGAATAAAAATGAGCAGCTTAGTTAACCGGCTAAATGCGCTTGTTAAATGATTACAAAAAGTATGAACAGACGATATATTTGTGTGTGAAAGTGAATAGGTTATCAAATGATTAAAAAAATATAAATATATAGGCTTAAATGGAAAATAGGTGCCAAAGTATACATCTTTTGAACTTTATGTGCCTAAGGTACTTTTTTGTAAAAATAGGTGCCTAAAGTTTCAACCGTTGCAATTTTAGGTGTCTGACTGTTAAGGTGTGTTAAAAAGAACATTATCCAATCAATGCTTGACATGTGGCACTAATTTGATTTTTTTTAATTTTTTAAGAAAAAACCCAAAATTTCAAATTTTACAAAAAATCCCAAAATTTTGCAATTTTTACAAATATAATCCCCAAACCCCTAAAATTTCTCAAAGACAAAACCTCAAATCGTTGCCGCTTCCATCATTGATCTTCGCGCTTGAGCACACCACTTTGGTCGTCAGACCTAGGCGGTCATTTCCCCCAACACATTCGGTTGGCACGTTGTTCGACGTTTTTGGCTATGCCTTGTTGAGGGAAATGACCTCCTAAGTTCGACGACCAAAGGGGTGTGCTCAGGCGCGGCGATCGGCGATGTAAGCGACGACGATTCGGGGGTTTGGGTTTGAGAATTTTTAGGGATTTGAGATTGTTTTGTAAAAATTAAATTTTTTTGGGATTTTATAAAAAAACTAAATTTTTTTATATAAATTTTGTTTTATTTTTTTAATTTTGAAAAAAATAAAAATAAACATGCCACATGTCAAAGCATTGATCGGTTAACAATTTTTTAACACCTTTTAACGGTCAGGCACCTAAAATTGCAACATTGTAAATTTTAGGCACCTAAAATTATAACAGTTAAAACTTTGGGCACCTATTTTTCATTTAATCAAACATATACTATTATGTAATCATATCAGTATATTCAAACCAATTAATATTAAAAAGTAACACAAATTAGAAATGTTTTTCAATTAAAATTAAAAATTATTATGAATATTTTTCTATGTGGATATCTATCATGATAAAAATTTTATCTAAGAGATTTGATTTACTTTATCTGTAGAAATATTAACTTCATTAATAAGAGTTTCATGTATTATGTCTATAAATAGATGATTTGGTGAAGTCATCGTATGCTCTTAAATATTTAGAATAAATACAAATCTCTCTCTTTCTATTATCTCTTTGTTCTTATTATTGTTCTTCGTTATTTTATTTACAACAATTTTTTTAAAGTTCAAATTTTTAGTTTTCAACTTTTTATA
Organism: Hibiscus mutabilis; assembly: GCA_019671005.1. Classification (NCBI taxonomy): domain Eukaryota; kingdom Viridiplantae; phylum Streptophyta; class Magnoliopsida; order Malvales; family Malvaceae; genus Hibiscus; species Hibiscus mutabilis. Next base: position 17,910,356 of record CM033726.1, read on the forward strand.
AAAATATATTTAACACAATTATTTATTTATGTTGTTTATATTATAATTTTTAATTATATCTATTTTTTATTTTAAATTCTTTTAACAATAATATCAAATATTAAAATTTTAATAAATGTTTTAAAAATAATTTTTTATAATATACTTTTAAAGAACAATGTTCAATTTAATAAAATAAGGGTAATTATTCTATGCACAAGCACTTGTGGAAATTTTATGTCAACAAGTGCCTTAGTTTTAGGGTTTAGGAGTTTCGTTTAGAGTTTAATGTTCAAGGGTTTAAGTGCATGAATTTTGAATTTAGAGAGTGTAGTTAGAATTTAAATTTTATGGTTAAAATTTAGGGTTTATAAGTTAAAACTTAAATCTCTAACCATATTACCCTAAACCTAAACCCTAACCTTTGAATCATAATCATAAATATTAAATTCTAAACTCATATACTTAAATCCTTAAATCCTAAACTAAATTTATAAACCTTAAAAATAAAACGCTTTAAAAACTTTTTATTTCTACCGCGGTTGTATAAAATATTTTTCCAGCCGAAACAGTTTAATCAAACCTATACCTAATTTTGATGAATTTTTGTTTGTTTGTTTTTGAACGACAGAATACGGGTAGAATACGTAAAAATCTGAAAATACAGAATAAATGTGGAGTAGTATATAAACCTCGCGTTCATACCTCTTCGGCCGACCTTTTCCAGCAGATAGAAGGGAGAAGGAGAAAGAACCCTTTTTTTTCCCTCTTATTATTTGTTTTCTGTTTTTCATTTCTATCCGCCTTTTGTTTCCTCCTCTTTTCCTTTAGGTGAGCTCTTCATTTCTTTTTTCTGGGTTTCTCCTAAGCTTTGTTTTTATGTTTTCTTTTGCCTTTCTGGGCTTTTCGAAAGTTTGAGATTTCCATCTTTTCTCTCTCTTTCTTTGTGTTCATTTTTCAAGAAAATCTGATTTAGGGTTTTGGTTTGGTTTTAATTAGCATTTCTTTATTATTATTTTTTCTTTTATGTTTTCTGTGGTGATTGCTTATGAATAAGGTGAGAAAGTTTTGCTAAAATAAATTAACCCCATTGGAAGTGCAAGTATGTTGCTTCTTTTTATTTCATTTGTTAGATTCAAAAGTATTTCATTCTTTAATCTGATTAGTGCTGTTAGCTTTCTATCAATGATCAATATTTATGCTGATAACTTTCTTGGCTAAGGTTATATAGTCTTAGTGTGGTTGAACCCCTTTGTTAGTTTTTTCATTACGAAATGCTATGAATTCATGGTTTTCTTGATGAAGTACTATAACTAAGGTAATTAAAATTAACTATAGACAAGCGTCTGGTGGATTTTTTTTCCACTTTTAGTTGACTTTGATACTATATGGCATCTTCTTTCTTGTTTGGTTGTGTTCTTCCTATGCTCGGATTCTTGGTTGATGATTTATTACCTTTATGCTTATTTGAGTCTTGTAATCTTGCGAGTGATGCCAGCTTATCGATTGTCTCTTTTGAGGTATTCATTTCGAGTGACTTGTTTTATTACGAAATGCAGATTGCTTACTAGTGATGGCTAACTTTCTGGCTCAGTCACCCATTGTCCCTGCTCTAGTTACTAGTCGGAGTCATGGTCCGTCCAAAGAATCTGGAAAACTGAAGAGGTCTGTCAAAATGATGTGCAGCTTACAAACTCCTGGATTGAGGTTAATGACTTTCTCTGGGTTGCGTGGTTCTAATTCTTTAAATAACATGGTCAGTTTGGGCCAAGATTTCCGTTCTAAGGTTGCAATTTCAGTATCTTCTCGATGGGGGAGGGGTAGCAGGTGTGTACCGAAAGCCATGTTTGAGCGCTTTACGGAGAAAGCGATTAAAGTGATTATGCTGGCACAAGAGGAAGCCAGACGGCTTGGCCATAATTTCGTTGGTACTGAGCAAATTTTATTGGGGCTTATTGGTGAAGGTACTGGCATTGCTGCAAAAGTTCTTAAATCAATGGGAATCAATCTTAAAGATGCACGTGTGGAACTGGAGAAGATAATTGGAAGGGGCAGCGGGTTTGTCGCCGTGGAGATTCCATTTACTCCTCGTGCAAAACGTGTTCTTGAACTCTCATTGGAAGAAGCCCGTCAGCTTGGTATCTCTATCTTTTAATTTCTTCCTTTTGATTTTAATTCTTTCTCTTCAGCTTTCAAACTGGGATTTAACTTGCATGGAGAGTTACTCAACCATATTATTAGATTTTATTTTGGTTCCCTTTTATGTGTTGGTTATTCATATGACAATTCGTACATTCATACGCATTGCATTAGAATTGAAAATCTTAGCCAATAAGTCTAAGAAAAACTTGACACATGATGGAACTGAAAAGAGTAGTATTGAAGGATTTTTTTGGTTGGGTGTCTTTTCCTTCATCTCTAATAACCTTGATGTTTGGGTGTATGACTGTATGCTCTTAGCTTGTCTCATCAAATCCATGAACATCAGCCAGGACTTACTCCTTTATCCATTTTGTTTATAATTCTTGATTTCTGGACTTGGAAAATTCACTTTAACCGTTAAATCTTATTTTATGGAAATTTTAGGCCACAATTATATTGGATCAGAGCATCTTCTTCTTGGGTTGCTTCGGGAAGGTGAAGGAGTAGCAGCCCGTGTTCTTGAGAGTTTAGGTGCTGATCCAAGCAATATCCGCAGCAGGTAAGAAATGCATTTGGACTTGATCTTGTTTCAATATTCTGGTACAATTTTTTATGTAAAAAAATAATGGGGTCAATCATCCATTTGATTGTCTAGGTTATTCGCATGGTTGGTGAGGGAAACGAAGTTAGTGTTGTTACTGGAGGAGCAAGTGGCAACACAAAGATGCCAACACTTGAGGAATATGGAACTAATTTGACTAAGCTAGCTGAGGAGGCAAGGAATTTGTTTTCTGCTTTATCATCCAGGTACTTTGTTGTACTCGTTTCTAAGTAGATTCCTTTTTCCATTTTCAGGGAAAATTAGATCCTGTTGTTGGGAGGCAGGATCAAATAGAACGTGTTGTCCAAATATTGGGTAGACGGACTAAAAACAACCCATGTCTCATTGGAGAACCTGGTGTTGGAAAAACAGCAATTGCGGAAGGTCTTGCTCAACGTATTGCTAGTGGTGATGTTCCTGATACAATTGAGGGAAAGAAGGTGCATGCATCTCTTATATCTTTAAAACATTTTATCTCAGCACAGGGATTAAAATTATTGATAGTATTTTTTCCTTTTATTTTGGAATCGTGTGTTGGTTCTGACTTGCAAATATGGTATTTCTTTTGCATGTCCCCATTTAGAATGTCCTCAACTTATATGTTTGTTTTGCATGAGTTCCATACTAAAATGCTGTATAACCCATGTGTAACATCCATCGTATAATTACAGCCACTTTTTTTTGTAATTGCTTTTTATTATTTTTTCAGTGAGAAGTGTACATTTACGGCTGTTTTCTTATTAGGTTATTACACTTGATATGGGTCTCCTTGTTGCTGGAACAAAATATCGTGGAGAATTTGAGGAAAGATTGAAGAAGCTAATGGAGGAAATCAAGCAAAGTGATGAAATAATATTGTTTATTGATGAGGTGCACACTTTAATTGGAGCAGGAGCTGCAGAAGGTGCTATTGATGCTGCCAATATCTTAAAGCCAGCTCTTGCAAGGGGTGAATTGCAGGTAAATATTGTTCTTTGAGCGGGGATTGTACTGTGTTACTAATGCTTAGGCAGCAAACTGTGGATGAAATGGAGAAGTGTTTGATTTTACTAAATATTATACATTGTTAGAGACTGAAGTTGATTATTATCTCACTTCTACCTGAATTGGGGCCTGTCTATTGCCTGCACATGTCGTTACTTTCTGTTTAGAAAAGTTAAGCATGTTATATCTGGTATTTGTGCTACTTTTGAAACAGTATTGGGCTAAATGCAACTGTTTGTCACTTTGTCTCTGTTATGCTAATAAAACCTGGCTACTTCTTATATCTTCTATTTTGTATTCATGCAGTGCATTGGAGCTACAACACTTGATGAATACCGAAAGCATATTGAGAAAGACCCTGCTTTGGAAAGAAGATTCCAGCCAGTCAAAGTTCCCGAACCATCTGTTGATGAAACTATACAGATTTTGAATGGTTTGAGAGAACGTTATGAGATTCACCACAAGCTTCGTTACACAGATGAGGCCTTAATTTCTGCTGCACAACTGTCACACCAGTACATCAGGCATTTGTTTGTTTTACTTTCGTAAAGTATATTTGTAATTTAAGTCGCTAAATTAGAACTGCATTTTTTTCACCTCACCTTGGTTTCTGTATATCTCAGTGACCGCTTTCTACCTGACAAAGCGATTGACTTGATTGATGAAGCCGGTTCTCGTGTTCGCCTTCGTCATGCACAGGTGTGCTTTTGTTAATATCTAGTCATGGGTGACTCTTGTTTGCCTTTCTTTCTCAAGTTGATTTGATATCATTATTATGTTTGCAGCTCCCGGAGGAAGCTAAAGAACTTGAAAAAGAGCTCAGGCAAATCACAAAGTCCAAGAATGAAGCTGTTCACGGCCAGGACTTTGAGAAGGTACAGAAGTGTTTTGAATTTCATGGGGCCATTTTATGTTGAGCTTTTTAGGAGGATGGATCAAAATATATTAATAGTCCTCAGCTGGTTCCTAACTTATTTTTTTTTATTATTTGATGGTCTCTTACATTTGATTTCTTACAATGCTGTTAAGTGGTCTGCTGTTATTTTTCTTTTTTGGTTTTTACAACTTTTGGTTCATCTCAATACCTACCATAATACATTATTTTAAACAGGCTGGGGAATTACGGGATCGAGAAATTGAGCTTAGGGCTCAGATTACTGCAATCCAGGAGAAAGACGAAGAGATGAATAAGGCAGAGGCAGAGGCCGGGGATGGAGGTCCTGTTGTGACTGAAGTGGACATTCAGCATATAGTCTCTTCATGGACTGGTATTCCAGTCGAGAAAGTATCAACTGATGAATCTGATCGTCTTCTTAAGATGGAAGAGACTCTTCATAAGCGAGTCATTGGTCAGGATGAAGCTGTCATTGCCATTAGCCGTGCCATTCGACGTGCCCGTGTTGGTCTCAAAAACCCCAACCGGCCAATTGCTAGCTTCATCTTTTCTGGACCAACCGGTGTAGGAAAGTCTGAACTTGCAAAGGCTCTAGCAGCTTACTATTTTGGCTCTGAAGAAGCCATGATTCGACTTGATATGAGTGAGTTCATGGAGAGGCACACAGTGTCCAAGCTCATTGGTTCACCTCCTGGGTATGTTGGATACACTGAGGGTGGTCAGCTAACTGAGGCTGTTAGAAGACGGCCATACACTGTTGTACTTTTCGATGAGATTGAGAAGGCCCATCCTGATGTCTTTAATATGATGCTTCAGATACTCGAGGACGGAAGGCTGACGGACAGTAAAGGAAGAACTGTGGATTTCAAGAATACTCTTCTGATAATGACATCTAATGTCGGAAGCAGTGTGATTGAGAAGGGTGGCCGACGGATAGGATTTGATCTTGATTATGATGAGAAAGACAGCAGTTACAATAGAATAAAGAGCCTGGTGACAGAAGAACTGAAACAATATTTCCGGCCTGAGTTCTTGAATAGATTGGATGATATGATTGTTTTCAGGCAGCTCACCAAGTTGGAAGTGAAGGAGATTGCTGATATAATGCTTAAGGAGGTATTTGACAGGCTTAAAGACAAAGAGATAGAGCTTCAAGTGACCGAGAGGTTTAGAGAGAGGGTCGTGGAAGAAGGATACAACCCGAGCTATGGGGCGAGGCCTTTGAGAAGAGCTATCATGAGACTTCTGGAGGACAGCATGGCCGAGAAAATGCTTGCTAGAGAAATCAAGGAGGGTGATTCAGTAATTGTGGATGTTGACTCAGATGGCAACGTTACAGTTCTCAATGGTAGCAGTGGTGCTCCCGAGTCGTTGGCTGGTCCAATTCCAGTGGTTTAACCTTTTTGGATATGTGGTTTGTACCTTTTTCATTTCCATTGAAGTTGGCTAATACTATTGTTGTAGTCTGTTCTTGTTGGAAGGACTAGTTGGCGGTTGATTTTGAAGTCATTTGATTGCATGGTCATTGAAGCATTTCTTACACTTGAATCGCCGTCCAAAGAAGATGCTGGTAGTGTTGTTTGGCAGTTTAACTTTCACGGTAGAATGTATTGGGATGGTTTTGTTTGAATTTGACGGAAATATATTCTATTGTGATTATTGTCCATTCCTACTGCTGCCTTGGAAATTTCATGCTTTTTCTAGATGGAAGTCTCATTTATTTACAACATTTTTCTCGGGCCAACCAAATAAAAGAAGTATTTTTTGGTGATCCAACGAAAACAAAATCACAGACATAGATGACGTACTCTGAAGCGATATCACAATTTACAGTCTAACTTGAGTGTGGGTGATGGTTTTCTTCAGTTATGTTGGCACTCGTTCATCTGTTCACTAGTTTTTAAACACTCACTAATCCCCCATTTAGTTTCCCCACTCATCCCTATGATTATACTTCTATCTTATGGGAGTTTATCAACTTTTTCAAAAATTAGGAGTAATCAGTTTGTTGCTCTCATTCTCATTGTCTTAATAAGTTGTACACTGTAAATTCAAACCTGTTTTTGGATACTTTCTTATTCTATGTTCTTTTTTACCAGACATGTTTTACTCATTATAACTGTTGAATTTAAAAATAAGATTGCAGTGGTTTATAACGGTTTGTCCTTTCTAGTTCGGACGTAGAATACTAACTTGTATAAGAAAAAAGGGGGATATTTTTGAGGTTGTATGGGTTTCTCTTTCGTCCAACCTCTGGTGGTGTATAAATATCATTCTAGTGGGTGTTGTGTTTTAAGGCCTAGGGGCCGGTAGGTAATAATAGGTTGACAGTATAGGCTTATTCACCAGGTAATAGGGCTAGTTCGTAGGTTAGATGGACTTAATAGCTATCATGTCGGTAACATTATAACTTGTTGACAGAGTCGTGTCATGGGATCTCCAGAAGCTTCAAGGTCTTGTTTTCGGAGGATATAAAGCGAGCGAATAACGAAGGAGTTGCCAATGCGGATAGGGATGACAACGGGCGGGACATGAGAGTTTTTGGCCGCTCTAATCTATAAACTTCAAAATCTGACCTTGCCTCGTCCCGTATTAATTTATTTGGCATGCCCGATCTGATGTATCAACTTATAAAGCTTACATTGACCCGGAAATTTAAAAAAAAAATTAATCTTGCGACCAAGCCACCATCACAGTCACAAAATATAGATTTCAAGGGACTTTAAACTTATATAAAAATAAATTAAATTAAATTATCCACATGAAAAAATAAATATTTAAAAGAATAAACCTGAACCATTGACCATCACAATCATGGGCGGATCTATATTAACATTTGTGGGGTCAATTGACTCCACTTGATTTGTTAGGGTATGAAGTTTTCAATGAGCTAATATAGTATTTTTAAAATTTTTTGTAGGAAAATATTAGAATTGACTCAACTTAATTTTACTTAATTTGTTGAGGTACGGGTCAACAATAATTATTGTGGTGGTATGAAAATCATCATTTCTTCATACTTTGCATTGATCCCACTACAGAAAAATTCTAACTCCGCCACTGATCACAATCAAATAAGTTAATTTTGAACATCTAACAAAAATTTACCATAAGCATAAACCCAAAATAAAAAAGCTTAAAACTCTAAAAGTGTTTATATATAGTAATATTTTTATAAATATGATAATATATATACTGAGATGGGATGAAAATTTTCTATCTTATATTCAAATCCGCATCGCCCTGAACTCAAAATTTAAGAAGAATATTTTTTTCATCCTTAAATACAGAGGACCAGAGGTGGGAGTATAACACGTCCCCTTGATGAAATGAACGCCATAAAATGGTGTGAATTGAGAATTTTGATTGAAGGCTGAATTGTGATCGTTAGGATGAGGCGTGCCGATTATAATTACAGAATCGTTTCTTTGGAACGAGTGCATGACTAGTTTTGTGCAGTTACAAATTTATGCACGTGTCAATCTGTTTCGAAATTTTAATTTTTCATTCTCCAATGATTTTAAAAATATTATTATTTATATCTTTATTTAAATAAAATTAAAGTATTTTCTAAAAAATTTAAAATTTTACCAATAACTTAATTAATTTGTCAAAAATATAGGTCATAAAAATATATTTTTTTGTTTTTTAATATTAAGTTTCAACAAAAATAGCTGAGAAATATATACATTTTTTAATTAAATGGTGAGGTATTTCATTTTCATGCCGGAATTTAAACTTATAAAAATGGGACAAGATGAACATCTTTTCCTCCATTTAGATTTAGAAAATTTTTTAACGAAACACATGGGGACATCCAACTTTTACAAAAAATATATATTATTTATAAAATGTAATGAAATTATAAAAGAAAACCATTTTTTACATTTTTACCTTTAATTTCACTTAGATTTTATTTTATTTTTTGAGTTAATTAAGGCTTAAAAATTAAACCAGACTTAATATTGAGCCTCTTTTTTACTTGCTCAAAATTCTTTATACAAATAAAGGATATTTTTGAGCATAGACTGAGCCATGGCTTAGATAGGCCTAGGTCTAGATTTGCCATTGATAAACCATGATTTAAAAGGGTAAGGATCTAATATCTCATTCATGTTTTCTTTACATATTGGTGTTTTACAGTCCTAATTGTATAACGAAATAACCGTGTGATCAGTCTTTTAAGCTAAAAATAGGTAAATGGTTACTTAGTTAGGTGAGTGCAATTGAAATTATTTTGAATAGTCTAAATATAATTATAAGGTAATATATGTTCATACATATTTTTAACTCTTTGATAATGCACACACTTTGTAGACAAACCAATTGAACTCGGATCTTTTAGGAAGAACATCATTCACTTTTTCACTTGAATCACTTATCGAGTTCAAGATTTTATTTTAATTCTAGGTTAATATTTGATGCACACGCACGAAAAACTTTTTTCCACTTCTAATTTAATTCTAAAATTTAATATTTAAATTTGAAACCCTAAAAGCTAGATTTTAACTCTTAAATTTTAATAATAATCCTTAACTTCTAAACTTTAAATTAAATCCTTAAAGCTTAGATTGAAACTACTTGTAAAAAAATGTATAAAATATTTTTCTTTAATTTTAACCGTATATTTGATTATGGTCAAAGGTAAAACGAACATATATAAAACTGAAACACGTGTTGATGAATGAAGACAAATCCTTAATATGTCTTATCATGGAATAGTATCCATTTTGTTTGTGTATTGCTTTGCATCTGAGATGGTTGCAATGATACTTTCTCTTCCATTTGATGCTCTAACTTACCATAAAGTCATTAAAGTAACAGTGTTTTGTTTGTTTCCTGGGACAATTTTTCAGAACCATATATTAAGTATTTTTCTGCAGCAATTAACTATATAGATGTGTGTGCTTATCAAATCATGTTGCTATAGCTAGTCAGACGTACCTCCCATTACATTAAAGGAATCTTATTGTTCAGTATAGTTCTAGACAGGCGCGATAGAAGCGATCGCACATAGCTCTTGATAGAAAGGGGTCCAAAAATAGAGAAGTTAAGTTAAATAGTTGTAAAAAAAATTATAAATTTGTATATAATTATGTGTATATATGTAACAATTATTTAAAACTTTAAACATGCAAAAAGAATGACATATCTTTAAGTAAAAATATTTGATTTTTAGATGTTTATAAGTCAATTTTTTGTTTCTCAAGAGGATAGTATAATAATATTTTCTCTATTAAGGTAATTTTTTGGAAGAAAACAATTTATATCTCTTAACGATTATGAATTAAGGGCCACATTTTAAAAATTGCACAGGGCCTCCAAAATTTTTGAACCACCCATGTTGTTGTTTGTACTTCTAAGTTTGAATAGTCTAAATGCGATTATAAGATAATATCTACTTATACATATTTTTAATCATTTAATAAAGTACACACACCTTGCAGACCAAGTGATTGAACTTGAGTCTCCTAAGATGAACATTATATGTTTTTCCACCAGACCATTTGTTAGGTTCAGAATTTAAATATATATTAATATTTGGATTGGATATAATATAATATAATACAAAATAAATACACAATATTTAGATTAAATTATGAAATTAATTTTATGAAAAATAAATTATAAAATGTTAGCACAATACGTTTATAAAATAAATTATAACATTTTAAAATTTAATTATGTCAAATAAATTAATTTTATTTATTTTATAAAATATAGATTGTAAACGATATTTCTAAAATTACATATATTTTAATTGATTTTATAATTGATGCTAAAAATATTTTTATATTATTTTATAAATATATATGTTGTGATTGATATAATTTTATAATATAAATGAAATTAATTTACCTGCAAAAGTTTAATTTAAATATTGTTTTTATCAAAAGGCACCAAAATCCTTGCTTAGCCTAGTAGTTAGGTGTTGCAGACCCTATATTTTAAGGGTGTGTCACGCCAACAATCTTTAGATGTGTAACGGTTCGGTGACCGAAATTAAAGTTTTTACTAACCTCGGCGACTTTAATAAAAGTTTTTTTAATTTTGGTGACTATATTAAAATTACTCAAAAAGTTAAATAATTACCATTATAGTTACCCTATTTACTATGTAAGGCTCTTCCGAAAGCAAAACTTTCACCTGTTCTTTTATGTGCAGATTTAAGAGTTGGGACTTGTGAACTAGATTGCAATTAAAAACATCAAAAACCTTGCTACACCCGATTAAACTTAATTTATATATATTATTATCAATCAGTCGTTGATGTAACGATGAATGATTAAAATCCTCACAACCCTATCTTTTTCCTAAAATAAACCGATATATTCGAATAGAAATCGTATGCCCTAAATTAAATTTACATGTAAGGTTATTTTTAGGTACATTTTATATAGAGGTATGTTGGTTTTGGCTTATTCTTTGATTTTATTCATAAAGTGCTTGCCCAATCCGGATTTGCAAAACTTTTGTTCAAGACTAGATATCGTGTAAGCATATGACTTTCATGAGTCCACGAATAAAGAACTTGGACAAGACAAGAGCAGCGTTAGTCGTGCCCCATCCGTCACTCACAAAACTGAATAGATATTGTGTTGCGGAGCCTGATCAAGGTTTGCTTTGATATCATATATAAAAAAAAAAGACACAGGTTTTTATGTTAGAAGTGTAAATTGTTTAAAAAAATATATTAAAAATTTAAAGGGTGTATAAAATTTTAGAATGTGCAAAATTAAATTATTGATAAAATATATAAAGAAAATACATAAATTATATGAGAGTTTAAAATTTTTAAGAGTAAACGCCCCACCGGATGATTTCACAAGGGGGAAGAAAGCGTGATCCAACTCCATTAATTGCTCCCATCCACGACAAAGACTAGTTTCGATTGTTTAATTGATATACAGTTGTGTAGGTCGGCAATGGGAAAGCTTTTAAACGACCGGATTCACCGAGTTATTAATAATGGATCCATCAAGTTGTTTCAACGTTGAGTAAGGGGTAAATCATGCATGCAAAGAGCTATAATGCTTAGTCTAATTAGTTTATTCCAAAGCTGATTTTGAGGTTGAGTTTGCAATTTCATCATATTGCGGGACTTGGCTGGTTTTTCTTTTATATATATAAATAGATAGATAATTCTACAGTAAATATAGTGTACCGCAATATATTACTATTCATATGTACCACAATATACCATTAACTATTTTAATTAGTTTTAAAATCCTAAGGACCGAAAATGTTATTATCTATTTTTTGAATAAACTTTAAAAATATTTTTATATTAATTTTCACATTTTCTTTTATTTTTAATTCAAAAAAATTAAACTTTTATTACTATAATAATTCCTACATTCACTTTAATTTAAGGGTAAAATTCACAAATGGTCACTAATCTTTGATCAATTATTCAACTTGGTAACCAAACTTTCAAGTGCTTCAATGTTACCATTAAACTTTTAGTTTTGTTTTAACTTGGCCACTGACACGTTAACAACCGTTAAAAGGGTGATGTGACTGTTAAAATAGTTTATATAATAACACATTTAGTCCTCCACATTTATAATTTCAAATAATTTAGTCTTAATTCAAAAGAAATAATAAATTTAGCCCTTGTCATTTCAATTTGGGACGTTGGTCCAATTAACCCATATATATATTGATGATAATTTTAGTTAAATTTTTTTCTCTTTTTCTTGTAGGTTGTCGTTAAAGAAGAGGAAGACATGATTAATTCCTCGGATATATTTGCACATATCAATGCTGTCAACTCCTTCACATACAATTACACAATTCAGTCATTGATTTAAATATATAGTTTCAAAATAATATATTTAAGAAATATATTATAAAATAAATAAATAATTTGGATATTTATATGTTACTCAGATAAGGAAAATCAGGATACCATAGATATTTTTATATAGTAAATAAAACTGCATTACTTGTACTTGTCTATGTAGTATAAATTAAAATTTCTCCAAAGTGAAAAGAGATTTTGCATTTTTATAGTCAATTCCATCTCTTTCTTGTATTTTATAAATTTGAAAGCATATGAAATACAATTTTAATATTAAATTATGAGGTTCAAAATAAAATAATGAGGGTTAAATTGAAATAAAATATTAAATTATATCTAACTAAAAATAGGTTCAAATATAATTTTAATAAATTATAATTTTAATATTAACATAATGAGGGATCAAAATAAAATATTAAATTATCTCTAACTAAAAATCAGGTCAAATTGAAATAATGTGGGTTAAATTTATTATTTTTATCGAATTAGGACTAAATTGTTTGAATGTGAGACACGAAGGAATAAATGTTTTATTATATAAAATATTTTAATAACCACATCACACGGTTCAGTGGCCAAATTGAAACAAAACTAAAGGTTTAATGGTAACGTCGAAACAATTAGAAGTTTGATTACCAAATTGAATAATTGATTAAAATTTAGTGATCATTTGTGAACTTTACCCCTAAATTAAAGTGAATGTAAGAAATATTATAGTAATAAAAGTTTAATTATTTTTTTAAAAAAATAATATAAAAATTATTTTTTAAGATTTTATTCTAAAATGGGATAATAATATTTTCGGTCTCTAAAATTTTAAAACTAATTATATAGAATCCGTTGTCATTTTGTGGATATATATTTCAGACATGACCCCTACCATCTTTACCATGCTGCCTAGATTGCGACTTTTGTTTTGTTTTTAGCGCTATTTGGCTGAATATGTTTTAAAATTACAATTCAGATACAAATAATATAAGTATTAACTATTATAATTTATTAAAATTATATTTGAACCATAATATAATATGAATTTAGAATCCACGCGTGATGGGGCTGAGCATATGATATATAGCTTATATTCGAAGGAAATATATAAGGGTTATATTTTAATATACAATGTGTAAAAAAAATGTACACAACCTTTCATATTTAAGTTATAAAATTTAAAATTTAACCCTAGTCCTAACACCCTAAACCCTAAACCTTACTCCCTAAACCCTAAACTATAAACCTTAAATTCTACCCATATACCTAAATTGCGCCCTAAAATTAAAAGCCGGTGTATAAACTAAAGCTTATGTATCAAAATATTTCTCATTATATAATTTATTTTCGGTACATTACCAAATTTACACAAAGCTGGAAGCTGCAAAACCCAGAAATTGAAATGATTTATTACCAAAAAAAAAAAGTGAAAAACACATTTGCTCGAGAATTGAAATTCGAAACACGATCCAAGACTGCATAGTGTACCTAAGGCCTGGAATATCACAACTGATTTTTCAAACGTAATGTTGATAATCAACATTACATTTCTATCGCAATTTTACATCTTTAATTACAAGCAGATCATATAAATATACATATCTATATCCGATACTCAGACGTGAAATAAAATCTACAATATACAAGAGCACGTGGTGCGTGATATATTTGATAAGGTGATGCAACTTGCACCTAAATGTATGTATTTTTTTCATGTTTTATTTATGTCCAAGGCTCCGAGCATTGATTCTATAGGCAGGAGTGTTAATTAAACAGTGATCATTGGCTCGTGGCTTACAATGTTGTGGGAAAGAAGGAAGAAAACAGGCCAAGAAGATGCATTGAATTTGATACAGAAAAGCTATAATTTTGTCAGCATTGTTAATTAGGATCTGAAATTGAGGTGATGGGTCGACTGCACTGCTACTCGGTTTTTGTACTGAAATGATAGGTCCCAAGTTTGGCTCAGAAACATTTAACAACTTCTCTTTCCTCTGTGTCCAAAATATAGTTTTTCATTACCAAATCTTAAAACTTACCTGCACGCCATTGCCACTCATATATAACACCTGTAGCAGACAATTAAATTAAGTCAAGTCCAGCATCCTGGTAACTTTTATATATTTTTTAATGAAATATAACCACACGTGTCATAATATATTAAAGTAAGTATTTAAATTAGGTCTCTTTTTTATAATAGGTGCTTAAAATATTTTTTAGTTAAAATAAGTGCCTAAAATTTTATTTTTGACTGAAATAGATGTTTAAAGTATTTTTCGGCTGAAATATGTGCTTAAAATTTTATTTTTGGTTGAAATATGTGCCAAAGTATGTGACTCGGTTGACTTTAAAACAAGTCAAAAATAAAACTTTAGGCACCTATTTCAGCAAAAAATAAAACGTTAGACACAAATTTTAACTAAAAAATATTTTAAGCACCTATTGCAAAAAAGAAACATAATTTGAGCACTTATTTTATAATTAAGCCTACTATGTTTTACTGAAGTCAAGAGTGTTATTTTCGTAAAGTTCTCCTAACAATAATGATTTTAGGATTTGAATTTGGTTTAAATCACTAAGAAAATTTGCATTGCCCCTTTTCTTCAATCACTTGTCGGTAAATTATTTATTTACTTTAATGACATATATAGAAATATATTGATATGTAAATATAAATTTTAGAATTATTATTGATTCTGTTTAGCTTTTAATGTAAGTTTAGAAAATGGACCGGAAAAAACGAAACAAATATTAATTTGGACTGGAATTTTATATCAATCGGTATAGAGCCGTATTGATTGAAACAAACTATAAAAACTCAAACTTGAAATGAAATGAAGCTTTATTTGATATCGACTAATAGCTGAAACGGAACATACTAGTCTATACAATATCATCGATCACGATTCATGTTGTCCTCTACGCCTAATTCGGTCCAGATTCACCTGATAAGAGCCGATTGATAAGATGTCTCTATACTATGTTTGTCAAGCCATTACGTGTGTTATACGGAAGATTCATCGGAGACGAACGATAACGAAAAAAAGAAGATGATCTTAAACAAAACAAGAAAAAAAAGAATGTCAAAATTTACGTGGAAATCTAAAACAGGAAAAAATCATAGACATATGATGAAAACTTTTACTATGACAAAAAAAAGGTTACAAGTAGTTTTGATAAAATTATGAGACTGATCTTGTTATTATCCCTTAAATAAATTGAAACTTTCACAGTGACAAAAAGGAAAAAATTACGACTTTGTATGACAGTGATGAATTTGCCATAGTTCACGTATCAAATAAGCAATTAACCCACGATTCTAACATAATATTATAATTGGTACTTTATCACAATCAAGTATAATAACATTCCTTACATCAACAATTATGAAAAACCAAGATATAAAGTTATCATTATTGGTGAGAGGAAACACCTTCGATAACAATTTAAATGTTGGAAAAATGCGAGAAAAATGGTAACTTTGAGCCATATTTCAAATGGATAAAGGTAGAGATTCGAATGGATCTAATTTTACTTCATGAGACGTTTACAATGGTATCTCATATGCTCAAACGGTTGAGTGATGAATGAGAAATTGATGCTCAAAATAGGGTAATTGTGAGTTGAATAAGGAAGTGAAAACACCATATCCCACATTGATGGGATAAATTGAATGGGAAGTGTTTACATACACTTACCCACTTAGTGATTATTGAATGGAATTTATGCCTTGCATGAGTGTAAGAGGTGTGAATTAAAGCTTGTTGGACCCAATTATGTTGGGGTGCACTTGCACAACATGGATGATGTAAATGTTTGAACTAGTTGGGTCTTACATGGACCTATGAAAATTTTACTACCCATTTTGAATTAATTTTTCTTTATTATTGGCATATCTTTTGAACATTACAAATGTAAAAGGATAATTTATGGTTTCCTTAAATTTGAATATTAAATAGGTAATGACTGCAATTCACGAAAATATATTCGATTAAATATGATATTAATTAAAGGTTTCTGAATTAAATCGGATGGATAATTAATAGCCATAATTTTAGAATATTTGTTTCCCACATTTAACCTAGCTCACTCCCCTATAAATAGAATGTCATTCTTTTGGTTTCAACACAACTAAAAACCACAGAAATTTTTTATTGTTTTACTCGATTTTACAAAGTAGTTTTTGGTGGTAGGCAAAGGCAAAGGTCAGTTCATGATCTCCACAGTAGTGCAACTGTGGTTGATCATATGTTGTTGTATCCTGAGAGACAGACGACCAACGAGCTCGAGCACCATAGGAGTGGCCGAAAATTTGTATTAAGGAAACTGCGTTTGTGCAGGCCTCAACACGTTTCCTTTCGGTATTCGTTTTTAATCGGATTGATTTACATATTGTTGTATCGTCCTTAATTTTGTACTATTCATTTAAATAATAATATTTTATCTTATTATCTTTATTCTTAGATTAAAGTTTACTCTAACATTAAATACTTGCAATAAACATGGGATATAGGTTTTGTTACTAACTACTACTTTACGATCTATCACATTTGTTTCCTCCGTTTGTCTTTTCTCTTCCCGGTGTTCATTTGTTTCATTTAGATAGTTGAATTGCTATTCAAACAAAAAAAGTGTTATAGATTTTAGGTATGAACACGTGTAGTTTAAAAAAAAATTTAGGTGCTTAACTGCAACAAAATATAAAAATCGAGTCCTGATTGCACAAAAAAGTTAGGTACCTAATTGCAACAAAAAATTCAGGTATCGCATTGTATATGAATGTCAAACTTAGATACAAAAAATTGAAATTTACCCTTTATACAAATATATTACTACTTTTTTAGAATTAATTTTTATTTTTATATAATATAAAAGGTAGTATTTGTGTTTGGTTTTAAATATAAATAGATTCACAAATATTTACGGACTAAATTATTTAAATTCGAATTATATAAGTAAAATATATTATTTTTTATTACTGAAATTACTATTTGAGTTCTAAATTTTTAAAGTTTTTAATATACTTAAGTAAAAAGGATATATTTATATTTATATTTAAATATATAAATATATGTATGTATCTAAACATAAATAAAAAATATAATATAATAATAATTGGAGAAAACATAGCTTGACATTGTTGAAATGTGAACAGGATAAATATTAAATACAGCTGAAAAAGGTCAGCCAAGTCACTGTCAGGGAACTAGGATGTAAAAAGCTGATACGACCTGAAAATTTAATTGAAATCTGCTCGAGTCAGAACTTAGTTTGACCCGAAGATACGGTAACCCGAAATCAATTTGTAATCGACTATTGTTGACCTGAATCCGAGTTGGACCTGTTACTGTAGTAACCGAACCCGACCTGTATCCGACCGAGAACGACCTGAACTCAAATTGAACTTGTTACCGTGGACCCGAAACCCGACCTGCACCCGACTGAAACGAACCCGAACCCGAGACTAACCTTGCAGATAACCGATATTACCCGACTGAATCGACACGAGATCCGAGTTTACCCGACCTGTTTTGAACCTGACTTGTTAATTGACCCGACTTGTTTTTGAACCCGACCTGTTTTTGACTTGAATTAATATTGACATGGCTTGATTTACCTAACATGTAATTGAGGAAGCCTATGATTTGATGATTTGATGAATTTAAAATATTGATAAATATAAACTATTAAGTGTTGTAAATGTAAACTATTAATTTTTTAAATCAATTTAAAGTGTTAAATAATCTTTTTGTTATATATACATATATAATCAATTAAAAATATAAAAAAAGAGGAAAGATTGAATTTAGATATTCATTTGACACTACTAAGTTTAAAATTTTATTAAATAATTCAATGCTTAGTAATAATTCAATATGCTTAGTAACTCATTCAATATAAATTATTTGTCAAGTTTGAACTAAACTAAAGTTTTAACTTTCATGTTGATGTTATCATGTGTACAATTACATGTTTACATCCATATCAAAATTTTGTGAATAATTATATTTACTTAAAGTTTATTATATGTTATAATAATAATAATGTTCAAATTGAATTAACTTATTAAACTTAGAATCTAATTGAGCTAAACTAAAATCTAGGAGCATAAATCATAGACATAATTAAAAGAATTCTAAAACTAAATGTGGAATTTCAATTAAATTAATCTAAGTTGGGACTCAATTGAATTAAACTAAAACAATTGGTAGAAAAAGGAAAAGACAATTGGTAAAAAAGAGGGAAAAAAACAAAATTTTGGAGGAAAATAAGCCACCCATTTTTTAAGTTTGAGATTAATTTACTTTTAGTCTAAAAATTTTGGAGGGATAAAAGCCACCCAAAATTTTGGAGGGAATTAGGGGAATAAGCCACCCAAAATTTTGGAGGGAATTAGTGGAATTTATATTTTTGGTAATTTAGTCCCTACAATATAATTTTTAGTCAAAATTGCCCCATATTTATTTATATTTTTGTCAATTTAGTCCAATTTATTCTACCCCTAAAATTTAATTTTTACTCCAAATTAACTCCTATTTATTTTTTTATTCTAGTCCCTAAAAAGTAAAAACATGCTTGCCCATTTTTCAAGTTGATTTGCCCGTAGCCCGCCCATATTTAAAAAGCAATTGCCAATTGCGGTAACAAATGGAGGGAATCCTGCCCGCCATTTTTAATGGGTTATTAGTGGATTAGGCCATTACTAGTTTAAGAGTTTTACACTTAAGTCCTTTTTTATTCTTTAGTTTTAGTTTGATTCATTTTAGTGCCAATTTGAGTTTAGTTTCCTTAGACCTCTCGGTTTAGGTTCTTTTTTAATTAGACCTTCCTTCATAAAATTGTTTAATATAATTAAAACGTTTGATGGGATTTTGAAGGCCTAATTTATTTCGACAAGGATGAGAAACGACGTTGACAATTATAATGTATTAAATTATAATTATTAGTGTTTGGGGTTATGGAATTAGTTTAGGGATTAGGGGATTAGTTTTTCACTTTAATTATTAGTGATTGCAAGATTTATGGGTTGAGGTTTGGGGTTTAGGTGTAAATGTGTCAAGTTGAGTGTTTGAGGTTATGGATTAGTTTAGGGATTAGGGGATTATGCTTGCACTTTAATTATCAGTGATTGTAAGATTTATCTGTTGAGGTTCGGGGTTTAAGGGTAAATGTGTCAAATTGAGTGTTTGGGGTTATGGGATTAGTTTAGGTATTAGGGGATTATGCTTGTACTTTAAGTATTAGTGATTGTAAGATTTAGGGGTTGGGGTTTGGGGTTTATGGGTATAATATATGTTTCAAGTTGAGTGTTTGAGTTTATAGGATTAGTTTAAGGATTAGGAGATTCAAGGATTAGGCTTGCACTTTAATTATTAGTGATTGTAAGATTTAAGGGTTTGGAGTTTAGTGGTAAATGTGTCAAGTTGAGTGTTTGGTAGGAGTTATGAGATTAGTTTAGGGATTCGGTTTACACTTTAATTATTAGTGATTATAAGATTTAGAGATTGAGGTTTGGGGTTAAGGGATTCGAATTGAACCCTATTTATTTTAAAATTTTCTAATATAGTCCAATGTTTTTAATATGATGATATTTTTGTTCATTATAGTCCATAAAATTTTATTTTTAGCCGAAATTGACCCAAATATATTTCTATTTTTGGTAATTTAGTCGAATAATAGTTTTGTTTATTCTAGTCCCTACAATTAATTTTTAGTCAAAATTGCCCCATATTTATTTATATTTTTGGCAATTTAGTCCAATAATATTTTTGTTTATTCTAGTAGCTAAAATTTAAATTTTACTCCAAATTGACCTCTGTTCATTTTTTTATTTAGTCTAATGTTTTTAATATGATGATATTTTTATTCATGTTAGTCCCTAAAACTTTATTTTTATTCCAAATTGACCCCTATTCATTTTTTTGTAATTTAGTCCAATGTTTTTAATATGATGAAATTTGTGTTCATGTTAGTCCCTAAAATTTTATTTTTCACCGAAATTGACCCTTATTAATTTCTAATTTTTGTAATTTACTCCAATATTTTAAGTATGATGATATTTTTGTTCATTATAGTGCCTAATATTTATTTTTAATGTGATTCGTGCTTGTGAAAGGCGTTAAATAATTCACTTGAAATGGCCATGCCTAAAGTCTATCGATTATTTGTACCAAACTCAGACTTAATACGAATTCGAAACCTGAATTAACACGACCTGAAGTAAACCCTACTTGAAATGAACTCGACCTGAAATGAACCCGAACTGAAATGAACACGAACCCGAATTAACCCGTCAATTAACTGATTTGGATCCGGACCGTTTTGACCCGACCTGAAATGAACCCGGCCCAAAATGAACCCGACCTGAAATGAACCTGACCTGAAACTGACCCGCACCCGACCCGAATCGAGTCGAAACATTAAATCGACCTAAAATGACCTGTATTCGACTTGACCCTACCTGAAACCGATCCAATTACCTGTTTTTACATCCCTACAAGGAACGACATGTACTATCATTATACAACAGAAAGTATAGGTATAGTGTGTATTAAATACTGACTCACTCACATAGTAACCTAAAATAAAATACTACTACTACAATACAACAATTTTTTTTCCAGTTTATACGTTATAAATATACATATGTAAAGTTGATTTTTAGAGTATTTTAATAATAAAAATGAAAGATACTAAATCTAAAGGAAAAATATTTTCTTAAATTATCCTAAAATATTAAATTCAAAGAGAACTTAAATATTATAAGAACTATAGTATACAATATTTTCATCATATAACAAATATCTCACTTTTTCTAATAAAGGAAGATAGTGTTTTTAATCAAAAAAGAGAGGAAGATGGTGTTTTTTAATGATGAAATATAGTTTTTTATGAAAAGAAATATAAGGTTTTTTAATTGATGTTCTATTCAATTTTTTTGGAATAATTACCGGTATTTAATTTATTGGTTGATTAATTCGGATTGGGTACTATAGAGGTTCATTACTATCATCTCAATCCACTTTATTGTATTCACAATGTCAGAATTTAAACATCTAACTTTGCTTAAAGAATTTAGTGTTTCATTCCACTAAACCAACAACAAATTGGATAAAATATCCAACGCCAAAAATATAAAATAGATATTTGATTAAAAGAAATATATAAAATAGATCATAAACGATTAGGCTCCTTTGGGTAAGATAAAATATTTTCTATTATTATTTGTAAGTCTTTTTAAAAAATTGGAAAACACGCCTGTTGATGAGAAATAAAATATATTTAAAAAATATAACAAGTACATTTGGCCAATGAGTTTGTTCTAATCGGTATACTTAAAATCCTCTCTAGAAATTGAAGAAAACTTTCATGGTGTTCTTCAACTCCGTCGTGCATTCATCCCCCACCACCAAAATTCTCAAATTTTGGTAGAATATCGCCGTGCGCCATCGTTTTCGGCGCCAGAATCTGAGAAATTTAAATTCAAAAAACTCTCTTTTTTTAACCCAAAACCAAGCCTAAAAACTAAATTTAACCCTAAACACCGGAAAAACCATTTTTATTGTATTCGACCCAAAACACAAAAACAAAAGACTTAAGGTATGTTTGGTTTTAGAGAATATATGCCATTTTCGTTTTCTTGGAAAACAGAAAATGATGAAAAATACGTGTTTGGTTGCAAAATTTGAAAATGATTTTTAGAAAATGAAAATAAAATTGAGTGAAATTTTGAAAACATAAAAAATATATTTTCACTATTTTTATTGAAAATGTTTTAGAAAAGTGGAAAAAGATAAAAATAAGGTTTTTAAATTTGACTTTATTTAACTCGAGTTCGAATCTTTCCAATGTCAATTTTAGAACTTTTGTTTATTTAATCATATTTTATTTGTTATTATAATAATATTTTTCTAATAATTATATTTTAATTTAATTATTTAATGAGTAATTGTTTGTTATTTTTTTGAAAAACTAGATTTCAAACTTATTTTCACTATTTTTATTTTTGAAAACAAGTTTTTATTTTTATTAACCAAACATGTTTACTAATTTTTAAAAAACTAAAAATGAAAATCATTTTCTGAAAATAAAAATAAAAAACAAAAATAGAAAATGTTTTCTAGAACCAAATGTACTCTTAGGGTTTTAAAATCAGAAAAGGGATAGGTAAAGTTTGAGTCATTCCTTGGTGACTCTCCCTCAACCGTTGCATGCACCGATGGTGATCCCCGACCAAAGAAATGTAAAATCCCTTTCCCCCCTTTTTCTATATTCAAAATACAAGAAAAAGAAGATCGATTACCTCTCAAAGTTACTTTTTTATTGATCTCTCTCTGAATATTACAATAGATTTTTACACCCTTTTATATTGAACATCTGTTTACCCTCTTTTTATATTAGTTGAACTAATCCTACCGTTGATGACGATTTGAATGACATTTTTTTTGCACACATGATGGTTGAGGGAGACGGTGGCCGTGATCTCCAGCGATGAGGCCACATAGACGCGTGTATTGTACGCATGAATTGAAGGGTCGGGCGCGTGAGGGGCTAAAGAGACATCTCCTGATGCAATCTGGACCGTTGGATCCAACGCGTGACCGTTGGATGCAATCAGAAGAATTGAGTATCGTATTAACCCAAGTTATTCCCGTGTTCAGGTATCATCTCAGAGGCTGACGAGTTGCCACCTCATTATATTTAGATCAATTGTGCACGTACTTTGAGGCCTTTACGTGAGTACGCATTTGCTTTAGTTCTTATGTTTTTAGTGGTGGTTTAGTGTTAGAATTGGTTATTAATATAAAGTTATCATCGTAGGTTCTGATTCAGCTAGACCTGAGTGTGAGGTGCGTTCTTCTCGGCATTAGAGCTACTGCTTGCTAAGGTGTGTCTCTTCCTGTGCCATATATTTGTGTGTTTCTTACTGTGCTATATTCTGTAAAATAATGTTTTATATCTTGCTTGATTTATTGTCTGATTGATTGTGATTTGAGAATGTTTTGAAAACATCATGCATGGCATATTAAATTGTGTTTTTAAATCAAACATCGGATTTTCGAAAAATGAGACACTCGTAAGAGTTCAGATTTATGATTTTACAAATCATATCATGAGTCATGGGATCAGAATTGTGTTCGAAAAAAGTGAGGGAAACCTCCACTCTGTATGATATCGGATAGTCGGGTATTGAGTCATGCATCAGACATCATACTATTATGATTTGGATTTATCAAATTTATTATGCCTTCAGAAAAGACTTTATCAGAAAATAAAAATACTGTTTTATTTTTGTGTTGTTTGCACTTTAGAGACACACTAAGCTCTTTAGCTTACACCCCCAATAGTTTCTTCTTTCAGATACTCAGACTGATTAGGCGACTCGGTACTTAGAGCTTCTCGCATTTTACTCAGATATTTTATTATTCACTATGAACTATTTTCAATTATTCAGATTAATGTTTTAACATATTTTGGAACATTTTGTAATTAAGACATTTTGGACACTTAAATTGAGATTTTGTTTCAACATGCATTTTTGGATTTTATTAGGATATTTTTATTGAATTTCCATATCAGCTAAATATCGAAGACAATCTACAATAGTTATGGGTGTAAACGAGCTTGAGTATCGTTAAGCTCGATTTGAAATCGAAATGCTCAAGGCTAAGCTCGACTCGACTCGAAAGCTCGCAAGCTTAAATTTATCAAGCTCGAACTTGAGTTCGATTAATGATCGAGCTTGACTCAAAAGCTTACGAGCACAATGTTATAAATCTCGAACCGAACTTGAAAACAAAAATTAGAGCTCGAACTAAACCCTAATTTGCTAACCTTTACTCCCCCAAAACCTATTAGTCATTGTTAACCTAACCTAACCCTAAATCTCAAACCAAACTCTAAAACCTGGATTAAACCATAAAATTAAACATTAATTAACGAACAAAATATAATATATTATATTTTTGAGTAGTTCGTGAGCTTTTTGAGTTGGGTATTGAGCAACTTGTCTTGAAGCGTTAAAAACTCGAGTTGAGCTTTGATCAGCTTGATCGAGTCAAACTCGAGTAGCTCACGATCTGTCTCGTCTCATTTATAGCACTAGCAATAGTTTCTTAACCAAAAGAAGGCTCGTCCGAAGATTAATGTTCTCGGAGCCTTCAAGATGCCCGATGATAGGACATAGCCAGACACCTCTACACGGTATCCATGTGCTTAAAATGCAAGGCCTGAGTACTCAGAAGTTGGACCTATCTCTACCAACCCATCTTTAGGCCGTCACTAGCCCTGGTGACATCTAATCACTACAGTCCCTAAGACTATAAATACCCTAACAAGTCAAGAGAGAAGGCAAGTCGGATCCCAAGGACAATATCCCTCTTTTCCATCACCTCCTTCACATATTCTCATATTAGTAATGGTTTTCACTGCCAGACGACTGTCTGCAGCTCTCTTCCCTAAATTTACAGGGGTAAACCGTCTAAATCTGTCACGACCCCCTCGGTTCGTCATTTTCACCTCCCTTGTTCGATTTTTTCTTATTTTAACATCAACAATAATAATCCAAGAAAATAAGACTAATTTATGATTAAATAAGATATGTTTTTATAAAATAAAATTCGTCTGTCCCTTTTCTATGTCCCTTTATACTCTACAAATGATTTTATACCATGTGTATTATCTATAAAACGGAAACAAATAATAAAATAGTAAAAATTATTAATACACACAATATAAAATTATGGTGAGACATATAATTTTTTTATATATATTTACGGAGAAAGAGGTAATGGGAAAGGAAGATGAGACGAGTCATATACACAGAGGCTTTTGATTTTGCATGGGAATTATGAATGAGACTTAGCCACTACTTTACTCACCCAATCACATCCCTCTCTCCTATCTATTTCCTCTGACGTCTATATAAAGCTCAGCAGTGGCAGCTTTGTTTGTGACATAATAGTATTAGTAAATAGTTATACACCCCCTTTTCTAACATAACAATTAACATCATCACCCTCTCTCGTTCCTTTCCCAGCCCATCACAGACATGGCTTCCTTTTCCTACCATTCCCTGCTTCTGTCTCCTATCAACAACTCTTCCTCTGAATTCTACGACGCCACTGAAACACGGTCCACTGGGGTGGAACATGTTACTCAGAATGTGAAAAGGAAGATGAGGAATGGGACAAACTTGGATTCTGCTCAATCTATGGTAATCATAAACTCTTCCTTTTTCAAACCAGATTATCCTAGATGGGTTTTCAATTAAATTAATCCGGAATTTTCCATCAGGAGCAAGAAACAGGGAAGAAAAGGAAACAGAAGAAATGCAATGATTCGATGGAAAATGAAAAGAAAGAGAAAGTGGCTCCAACCGAATACATTCATGTAAGAGCCCGAAGGGGTCAAGCAACTGACAGCCACAGTCTAGCAGAAAGGGTACTATAACACTATAATCTACACCTCTTTTCTCTCTCTTTTTTAATATTCATTTTCTTCCGTTTGAATAAACTAAACACCAATGGATTTCAGGTAAGAAGGGAGAAAATCAGTGAGAGGATGAAGATATTGCAAAGTCTTGTTCCAGGCTGCGACAAGGTGGGAGTTTTCCTTCTTCACTTTGTCTTTCCACACGCCATGTCTGTGATTGTTTTTTTCTTATTTGTTCATGGGGTTTATGTCTGAAAACAGGTAAGTGGAAAGGCCCTTATGTTGGATGAAATAATCAATTATGTGCAGTTCCTACAAAATCAAGTTGAGGTACAGAATTTTGAATTCCTAGTTATCCAACTATGTTTAATCCATCCCTCTAATTTGTTTTGTTTTCTGTTTTGAAGTTCCTGTCAATGAAGCTTGCTTCTGTTAACCCAATGTTTTATGACTTTGGAGTGGATCTGGATGCTTTAATGGTGAAACCAGAGGTAAGAGGAAAAAGTAAACTTTTATGTATAAATGTTTTCTCCCGTGACAAAAGCTGAAGAAAATCTTTGTCTGTGACATAATTATTGTAGAGTTTGATGAACAGCGTTGCATCACCACCACTGCAACAGTGCAACCCTATTCACCCCACCTTGGCTTCACCTCTTACAGGTGCTTCAGCTGCAGTTTTGCTTCACCAGGGAGGACGCTGGCCCTCTCAGGTTATTACAAAAACACAAAAACATGTGTCAAAGTTGTTTTCTAACCATTTAACAACGTCTCTTTCTTTCTTTCTTTCTTTCTTTCTTTCTTTCTTTCTTTCTTTCTTTCAGGATAATGCTGGTTTATTGTGGGATTGGGGTTGTTTCCATTGATATTAATGCAGGAAGCCGTCCTATTAAACATTTGGTATTAAGCCCCGAATGTCCTGTATGATCTCCTGCAATAAAATACTAGTTTCTGAATGAAGACTCGATTAAACTTCTAAGTAATTAATGTTTATGAACAAGAAATGTAGTAATTAATGTTTTCAAGTATGAAATCAGCGAGTTCAAAAGAAAAAGTAAGAAATCAGGAGTAGAGTAGAGAAGGGTAGGAAGCAGAGCATCTGAAGATATGAATAAAAGGGCGGTAAAGCAAAGCAACATGAATGGAGGACAGTTATAACTGACATAAACAAGAACAGATCTTTTTGTGGATCCTTGGTGTTACTGTTGATTTTGACTTCCCCACCCCTAATGTCTCCCATGCAGAATTCCCCTATAACAACCCTACGCTACTACCTATTAACTTACAATAACATTTTCTTTTTCTTTTCTCCACCTTGTGTTTTACTAATTAACATTGTAATATATAAATCTATTTATAGTTCCCTTTTATAACTGTCTTGTACCTGTTTACTGAAAATACTTTTTTTTTTTGTTGATAAATCATCATTCTAATTCTAATTATAGTTAGAGCGGAGGGAAATGAGATTCTAAGAGAAAGAATGAGAATATTCTTAATGAGTCTAGAATTTATGACATAAGAAAATACGAAGAAATAAAGATGAGCAGCTCAAAATGTGAATATATGATACTAAGCTGGATTATAAGTTTCAAATTTATCATGCATATATACATGCAGAGACAAAGTTATGTTGTAGGTGGCCGGAAATGAGACTAGCAGAATTGTTTTTTTATGTAATTTTTTAAGAAAATAATTTAATTATAAATTTGACCATATTTTTTTTAACAAATCATAATCCTACCTAGAAGGAAGCAGAAGAGAATTCTAAAGAAAAAAAGAAGATTCTTTTAATAATTCTAAAACTTATAATTTAAAAGAATGTGAAAAAATAAAGATGAATAATTTAACTAACTAACTATATATATTTACTTAATTTGATTACATTTTTAAATATTAATATTTTATCTTTTATTTATAATTTTGGCTCCGCCACTCCCTACACGTTAGATTATATCATTTAAGGAATATCTCGACAGTAAATAATGTAGGGTAAAGCTCGGTAAGTTATGCTGCCGCTATTGATGTGACCAATTCTGCAATTGCCGCTATTGATGTGACCAATTCTGCAATTGTTTCACTTAAATTCAAGGTGGAATCTTCTTGTGTTTTTTGCATTTATGGTGGCTGTCTAGTAAAGATTGTTCATGAGTCAATATGATTTTCGTCTTTGGCTGCATATATATTTTAACATTTCAATTTAATTACAAAATTTTATTTGATATTTATTTTTATTAAATATTTGAATTTAAATTCTGTTGTACAAGTTATCTCAAGATGCAACTTCGGTAATTTTTCTAAAAATTAAATCATGAACATAATTTCTTGGTACAAATTTTCACACCTTATTTATAATAGAATATTTAAAATTAGATTGTGAAATAAATATCACCGGTTTAAACACAATATACTAAATATATTTATTTTATGTATGTATATGTTTTATGTATACGCATAAAAAAGTTAGATACAGTACACACCTTTTTTTGTACACAATAGGAAACATATTTTTATACGTGTACGTGTACATAAATAATAAAATATAATTTTAGTGAATGATGGGAGTAAAGAATATTATTGGGGGAATTGAGATGGTCATACGATTTTTTCTTTTTCAAAGGATGAGGAAACAATGAATATTATGAAGTAGATAACGGTAGACAGTCAAACAATAATGGTCATGGAATTAGAAAAAAGGGGTGATCATCATTTAATATTGTTATATGGGTAAAACTTTGATACACATGCTGTGTAAAATTAATTTTACACAAGCCTGTATATTTACACTATAAAAACCCAAATTTTAAATTTCTAACCCTAACCCTAAAAAATTGAACCCCACACTCTAAACCCTAAACCCTAAATTCTAAACACTAACCTTAAATTCTAACCACTACAACCTAAACCCCTAAACCCTAAACTAAAACCCTAACCCCTAAAACTAAAAAGCACGTGTAAACTAAAGTTTATACGGCCTGTGTATCAAAATTTTTTCCTTGTTATATACCCCATTAAACAAGCATTTCTCTTCTTCTTTTTTTCAAAAAATAATATATTACAATTAAAAACTTGTTTTTCTTTCTAAAAATGGGTTCAATAAAAAGCCTTTAATCCAATGGTTCTTACATATATATAAATTATATTTTGATACACAAACTGTGTAAAAAAATTACACAATCCTTCATATTTAAGTTATAAAATCTAAAACATAAATCCCTAGCCCTAAACCCTAAACCCTAAACCTTTAACCCTAAACCTTAAACTCTAAAATCTTAAATTCTATACCTACAACATAAACCCCTAAACCCTAACTCACAACCTAAATCTTTAAACCATATATATATATATATTAAATAATGTCTTAAACATACTCTAAAAGGTAGTATATATGAACCCAACAAGTGGTCTTAGTAGAAAAGCGGATGATGTTCATCCTAGGAGACCCGAGTTCAATTGCTTTGTCTGTAAGGTGTGTGTGCATTGTCAAAGAGTTAAGAATATGTATGAATAGATACTAACTTGTAATCACCTTTAGACTATTAAAAAAACTAAAAGATACTATACATGAAATTTATCAATCAACCAATAAAAATATATATAAACATTTTCCCTTGTTAATTTTTTGGTAAACATACTCTACATTCACTTTGGAATAACTCATTTTTGATTGGGCTTAAGCCCAAATTAAATTACAGACTCACATCCAAATTAAATACCCAGCAACCCAAGTCCAATTACCCAATAAATATCCCAGAACCAATACCTAGTATTACAAATTACCAAAATGCCCTTAATCAGAAACCCTAAAAAATAATAATCTAAACCCAACTGCCAGCCGCCGCCGCACCCTCCATCCAATCTCCGCGCGCGTGGTCACCACGCGCACCACCA
Organism: Hibiscus mutabilis; assembly: GCA_019671005.1. NCBI lineage: Eukaryota > Viridiplantae > Streptophyta > Magnoliopsida > Malvales > Malvaceae > Hibiscus > Hibiscus mutabilis. The sequence goes on from CM033726.1 coordinate 17,940,068, forward strand.
CCTATCATTTGCCGCCGCCTGACACCTCTGGCCACCGCCCAAACCTGCAAAAATGAAGCAACTTGTAACATTTTTTATTTCAAATATTTGTATCAAAAGAGTTATAAAAACCCAAACACAAATCTGTAAAAGAAGGATTTTTTCTAAATTCGAAAGATATATAAAAAACACCAAATTTCTATCCTTGCATTCGAATCAAATAAGGCAAAAAGGAAGGCAGATTCAAAAGGTAAAAAAAATAAAAAAATCTTTCCATTTTTTGTAGATCTATTTACCTAGGATTATTTTTGGCAAAATCCGCCCTCGAATTTAAGCTCAGCACGTTGAATGAAGTTGGAAAGTCACAAACTTTGAATTTTTCGGTCGACGACCGGCGGTCTACGGCGGAGGCTTGGACGGCCGAGCAGAAGGAAGAGAGGGTGGGAGAGAGTTTTGTAATTTTTTTTTAGATATCAATTCAAAATGATTTTTTGGGGCAAAATGGGATATTTATGTTCTCCATGAAACGACGCCGTTTTGGGCGTCAGATACCAGCCCAAAACGACGTCGTTTTGACCCTTGACCCGCGTATAAACCTTACTCGACTTAAGGATCCTCGTATTTTTTAAATGGGTAAATTAGTTTTTGGTCCCTCCGCATGGTTTAACTACGTCTGAAGTCCTTGTAAGTTTCAATTGTTTTTCAATTGGGTCACTAAAATTCGATTTTATCCGATTTTGAAGGGGAAATTACTGGGTTGGCCCCTCCGCCCTATTTTCATCACTTCCGCAACCCTTCTTATTTTGTATTTCTTTCAATTTCGTCCATTTTTAGTTTTCTAAACTTTATTTTTTTTACAATTGGGTCACTGTTGTAGCGATGTCTTTTTTTCATCGCTAAATAAAACGTAGCGTGGTTTTCGAAGGTGTTTGTAACACTTTTGGATATAAAATATTTATTCCGTGGGGTTTTAAAAGAAACCGCATTTAAAAAAATGGAGTCACCACCGGCCACTTAGGTAGGCCGGACACCATAAAACCAGAGATTCATAAAGATTGGGTTCGAGAGTCGGTTACGGATGGGGAAGGATTAGCACCCCCACACCGCCCAAAAATTGGTACTTTAATAATTACCGCTTTATTAATATTGGATTTTCCGGGTTAAAGTGACGATTATTTTAAAATTCGGTCATAATAGCGAATAAATTTTAAGGGCCCCGTTATCCGAGGGTAAACGCCCAACCACTATAACTACGCCTGATACTGGCCCCGTTTACGCTCGGATAAAAGGGCACCGCATTGACAATTTATATATCATATGCAATCTTAGTGGCAAAAATATAAAACATGGCAAAATATTTAAATGCAATAAATATTGACATAACAGAATACTAATCTAACATAAATGATATACTAGACTAAAACATGCATATATACATATTATTCTAAATAATAGATAAAAACAACTTTAACAAGTCAGAATAACAAGGCAGGAATAATTACGTATATAGACGAACAAATATTTCAAAAAGACATACATGCTAGTAATAAAACATATTTCAACATATATGGAACAATATATTATACATAAAAGAAGACACACTAACACGTAACCTAAAAGCCAAGAAAACATACAATACGTACAAAAATACAAGAACATGTCGTTTACGAGTCAAATAGAACATAACATGCTTTAATACGAATAACCGGATAAAAAATACATAACTATCGTAAGCTTAATACACATATACATTTAAACATAAAATACGAGGCATATACGAGGGATATAAAATAAAACAATAGAATACATCAACATATACGACTATAATACGAACATGAGTATTTACAAAGAAATAGGACTGAAATGAAAGAAAAATAAAAGTCAGTGGCAGAAATTAAAGAACAATAATAGGCAATTTAAGGACTAAAATGCGAAGTAAACAGAAACTAAAAGGATCAAAACCGTAATTAGACCAAGGGGCAGACCCAAAATGAGAAGTTCAAAAACGCTGGATGGCTAAAGGCGTAATTTTACCATTTAAAAACTGATTCAGTGTAATTTAGGGACTAGATTGTAAACTTTTGAAATATCAGGGGAATGAGATTGTAATTATACCATGCGGTGAGACAAAAATGAAAATATTGGAAACGCGGGGGGATTAAGTGTGTGATTTACCCATTTCAAAAAATAATAACACCTATATAAAGCCTATTTTTAGACCGAAACCAAATTTTCACCATTTCATTTCATTTTTCGGTTTTGCAATAGCCTGTTGTTCTTCGTTTTCTCTCAACTTTCCCCCATGAAACCCAGAATCCGGAGGCCAGCCGCCGTGTTCTCCGCCGCCGGCCGCCGCTAACCGGCGCCGGCGAGCCTCCAAAACACACCGAAATGACCCCCGTTTCACCCTCGATATGAATCCATGGTTGGATTCAGAGGATACACCCCTATTTGCCCTAGATCTAGGAAATACGAAACAAAAAAAACATTTTTAAACCTAAAATCGAAACTACCAGGGGCCTTCCCCTTCCTTCAGTTCACCATCTCTGGCTTGGGGAAGCCGAAAGGCTTGTCACTGAGGAAGGGAGACCCACGGACGGCGACGGTAAGACCTCTTCTCTCTCTTTTTTTGTTTATCTCTTTCTATATGCATGAAAAAAAACAAATAAGAAAAAGAAACAAGTGTTTACCACTGGACTGACTTTCGATTATCACTTGACTGGTTACAACTTTCAAATTTTTTGTTACAAGATCTCTGTTACCACTCCCCTTTTGTTTGTTTTTTTACCACCTCTTTGTTACAACTCTCTCCGTTCTTTGTTACAAAAGTCCTCGTTTCATATATATGCTTCTTTGTTTTGTACAAGTTGCATCTTGCTTTTTCAGATCTGGACTGACAAACTTGTTGCTTGTTGTATTTGGCATGTTCTGAGCACGGTGGTTGAATATCGGCATGGTGGCGGTATGGGTGTTCTGCCAGCGGCCAGACGCGTTCTCGGCCGTTAGATCGGATCTGATCTAACGGTCGAGATAGCTTGAAGGATGAACGGCCTGGATGAAGCCTCGATTTGATGAGACAGCTCCAGATCTTGCCACGTGGAGCTCCGCAGTCGAGGAGTAAGAACGCGTGGGGCTCACGCGCGCGTGGGATATCAAAGCGTCCGCGCGTGGACCACACGCGCGCGTGGCACTCGAACGGTCTATACGTGTGGAACATGCGGCTGGCAGATATTTTGACTTCTTGGTTGGATCGTGGCCGTTGGATCAGATCTTGATCCAACGGCCCACAGTCACCTGCACACACAGTTGTAATTAGATAAGGTTTGGGTTTGGGCCAACCGGGCCTTGTAATTATTTGTAATTGGACTTGGACTTCAATTATTTTATTTGGTTTTAATATATATATATATTTTTAGATTTCATTTCATATCAGCCCATTAATAATAATATAATTAGTATTATAATAGAAATACACATACAAACGTATACTTATATTATACAAACATTAATTAATATAACATTCTAGCATACGTACGTATAATCATACACATAATTGACTTAACATCTATACACATTAAACAAATACACTCGTACTAAATAGATACGTACGCGACATACATACACCCTTAATACGTATACATACATAGCTTATAATATACATGCACACCACACCTTATATATATATTAGTAATACTCATGCAAACAATAAACATATAATAAATATACATGCAACACTAATATGTATTTACAGGTAAAAATGAGTGATTATAGTTGCCCCTCTTTGCTTGTTTTCATGGAATGGGAAACAAAGCAAAGATTCATAAGCACTCATTTTTATCAGACTTCCCTATTTGTAGCTTTGGAAAAACGTGTTCTTTTGGACATCTCCGCTCTTCCTTAGCTGAATCTTCGGGCTTGTAAGTTCTTCCTATATATAGCTTCGTCACCTTCTGATCTTGGAGCTACAGGCTCTTCTTATATAGAACCCTTCACTCTAAAGCCTCGAGTTATGAGTCCTTCCTATATAGAACCTTTCACTCTAAAGCCTCGAGTTATGAGTCCTTCCTATATAGAACCTTTCACTTCGAGACTGTAAAGCTTGGAGTTCTTCCTATATAGAACTCTTTGCCTTCAACGCTGGTTTCTCCTATATAAAACCTTTTGCGCCGTTGATGGATTCTTCCGACTGAGAGTTCCTCCTATATAGAACTGCTAGTCTTCAAACCCTGGAGCCATCAGTCCTTCCTATATAGAACTTTTGGCGTCACGAAATCTCGGGGGGAACTCTGAGTTCTTCCTATATAGAACCTTTCATTCTAAGACAGTGAAGATCGGAGCCTTTCCTATATAAGACTCTTCGCTTTCGACACAAAAGGTTTCCTATATAACCTTGTGTCATAGGTGAATTCCTAACTGAGAGTTCTTTTTGAGATTCTGGATTTAGGGTTCTCCCTCTATGGAACCTTTCACTGGGGCTTGAAAATGCAGGTTCTTTTTTTTTCTTTTTTTTACGAGGCTGTTGCCATTTTTGGACCTACGCTACTAAGACTGCCGCATCATGCCTGAAGGACTTATTTATGGCCCGAAGGACTTATCATCATGCTCGAAAGACTTACTGATGGCCCGAAGGACTTAACATCGTGCCCGAAGGACTTACCGATGACCCGAAGGATTTAATATCTGGATATCACGCCGCTATGGCTGTTGTTCTTTAGGGACTCACGCTGATATGCTGCCGCATCATGCCCGAAGGACTTACTGATGGCCCGAAGGACTTATCACCACGCTCAAAAGACTTATTGGTGGCCCGAAGGACTTAACATCGTGCCCGAAGGACTTACCGATGACCCGAAGGATTTAACATCTGGATCTAATGCCACTATGGCTATTGTTCTTTAGGGACTCATGCCGATATGCTGCCATATCATGCCCGAAGGACTTATTACCACGCTCGAAAGACTTATTGGTGGCCCGAAGGACTTAACATCGTGCCCGAAGGACTTATCGATGACCCGAAGGATTTAATATCTGGATATCATGCCGCTATGGCTGTTGTTCTATGGGGACTCACGCCGATATGCTGCCACATCATGCCCGAAGGACTTACTGATGGCCCGAAAGACTTATCACCACGCTCAAAAGACTTATTGGTGGCCCGAAGGACTTAACATCGTGCCCGAAGGACTTACCGATGACCCAAAGGATTTAACATCTGGATCTAACGCCGATATGGCTATTGTTCTATGGGGACTCACGCTGATATGCTGTCGCATCATGCCCGAAGGACTTACTGATGGCCCGAAGGACTTATCACCACGCTCAAAAGACTTATTGGTGGGCTGAAGGACTTAACATCGTGCCCGAAGGACTTATCGATGACCCGAAGGATTTAACATCTGGATCTGACGCCGATATGGCTATTGTTCTATGGGGACTCACGCTGATATGCTGCCGCATCATGCCCGAAGGACTTACTGATAGCCCGAAGGACTTATCACCACGCTCAAAAGACTTATTGGTGGCCCGAAGGACTTAACATCGTGCCCGAAGGACTTACCAATGACCCGAAGGATTTAACATCTGGATCTGACGCCGATATGGCTATTGTTCTATGGGGACTCACGCCGATATGCTGCCGCATCATGCCCGAAGGACTTACTGATGGCCCGAAGGACTTATCACCACGTTCAAAAGACTTATTGGTGGCCCGAAGGACTTAACATCGTGCCCGAAGGACTTACCGATGACCCGAAGGATTTAACATCTGGATATCACGCCGCCATGGCTGTGGTTGTTTCGGGACTTTGGTAAATTCTTCGATAATTCTTCAAATACCTGTTTAGGAACAAGCAAAATTGACATGCCCCTATCTATATGATGCACGTAATGTTATGCTTTCTTTCTCCTTTTTTTTCTTTTTTCTTTGTTTCTTTTTCTCCCTTTTTTTATTGTTAATCTTATGTCCTGAAAAGTCATTCTTCGGATTTCTCTATTTCCTTTCCTTTTGCGGTATGCTCAATTTTGATCTTCATTTCTGTCAAATTTTGCTCAATGGGCATCTGCTCTTGTCCTTTTGCACGAGCACCCGCCTTTCTTCTTCGGGATCTCTGCCTGCTTCACCAACAAACACTATATCATGCGTGTGCAGAGATTCTTACTATTCTTTTTGTTCTGCATTGCCCCATTCGATCGTGCTCGGCTATCTTCCAGTTCTTTTGACCCAACATTCTGAGTATTTGTTAATTTCATCATCGGGGTGAGCGAAATGCTTCTTAACCTCAATCTTCTTTTTGCCTCTTGACGGACACCATTCATCGATCTACGTGCTTTAATTCTTTGGAGACTCATTTGTTTACTTTTTACCATCCCCTCACTTTGTAAGCTCATTCTTGTCATGTTTCGTCCTTCATTTTCTTGAACCAAACAAGGCATCGTGGCTTGGAATTCGCTTCTTGTCCTTGAGTTGTCGACACCTATACCTCTGTTATCATCTTCATTCTATGCATTGTGAGGTCATTTCGGTTAGGGGCTCCCATAGTATCCGCAACCTTGTGTTCGGATCTTACCCCCAAGTAATACATGGAAATTTTTGTTGCTTTAACTTGTCAATTTGCTGATTGGTGTTCCACTGAAGGGTATCATTTAGATTAACATACAATATTTTGAAAACACAGCATAGGAGCTCTGGATATCATGTGCAAGAGTGGCTTAGATTCAACCACTTGGTAATTCAAAGATGTGAAGTCTTCCCTGGTGACTCGGTTCATCCTCATGATTACCGCGTTGCTGCAGAGTGCTACTCTTTCTCAATTCTTATTATCTACTCCGCCCCCAAAAGGGTAGGCTTGTATAACCACTTGAGCGCAGAAATATTACTCTAGGAATAGAGTTCTGGGTGGTGCGAGTCTTAATTTTTCCTATGATATCGCCTATTTTCTTTCTTTTTTTCCTTTTTTTTCCTTTTATCATTATTTGAGGAAATCAATTCGTCACAGTCCTTTGTCTTGGGGACAATGATGGAGCAAACAACACTGCCCCAAGTTACTCGGCATAGTCACGATTTGAAAATATTACCATCACTCATGAAGCTAAGGTTTCTTGAATTAGATGATGTATCTCCACCCTATCGCTTCAGCGGAGTGCCTCAAAATTTCCATACTCTTATCCGAACAAGCCTATTACCAGGTTTCGAACATAGGAGTACTTTTTATTATTATTTTCTCATTCTTTATTTTCATTTCTTTTTTCTTTCTTTTCTTTTTATCTTCTTTTTTTGTTTTATTTCTTCTTTACTACCTAGAAGATTATGCCTAGAGTTTCAATTTCAAGCAACTCTACATGGTTGACATTTAGAGCTTTTTCGTCCTTGAATATCATCGAAAGAGTAATAATCTCGCTTTGCTGACCAGAGTCCGGTGGGGAAGATCACACATCATCGTTGTCACGACATCTATCTAATGTCACATCTTGCAATTGATATCCAGCGTCCTACAACGGTGAGAAAATATCTATGTGCTTTTAAAAACATTATATGTTAAGCGAAATGTGTTCTTTATAAAAATCAACAAACATGCCTCATCACAAAAGATCTTTGCCACATGGGGGCCACATAGAATTGATTCCTTGTATTACTTCAGGAAGGTATTTTAATGTAGAGACATCTATGGATTCTTCAGCACTATGTAGATTTGCTTCTCATCCTTGGTCTTCCACTGCTTGATCAGCTCTTGTGTTAGGGTTCCATCATTGACCAGCTTCTTGATTTCCTCCAGTAAAGGCCTACATTTTCTGGTGGGATGCCCCGGTGCCCCCATATGGAATTCGCATGTGCTACTCGAGTCAAAACTATGGGCATACAGATCAGGTGCAATCTTCATCGGCCTAGGAACAAGATAGTGACCCCTACCAGATGAGGCCAAATGTCTGAGATAGATGTCCCAAACACTTCCAAATTTGCGCTCGTCCGAGGAATTTTCTTTGATGACCCCAATTTGTCAGTCTGTCTCATTCTTTTACGGCCACGTGAACCTTGGAGATGACACTCATTTACCTCTCCATCCTTATCTACCTTATCTTCGCTTCGGTCCATAGACTTTAGGCCCAATTTTCCTTCTTTGATTGCATATTCTATCATCTCTCCAATCGTCATGAAATCTTTGAATCAATTTCTCGATTTCTCCAACATCACATCGAGGAAGGGATAGGGAAGCGTTGCATGGAATAGGGGAGTCAACTCTTCTTCCGCTATAGGGGGCTGGACTTGGGTCGCCAGACATCGCCACCTTAATGCATATTCCCTAAAGCTTTCACTTGGTCTCATTTTCTCATTCTGAAGAAACTGTCGACAGGGTGCTAAATCTAAAGCATATTTGTATTGGTCCAAGAAGACATTAGCGAGGTCACCCCATGACCTAACTTGGTTTCTGTTCAAACGGTTATACCACACTGCTGCTGGTCCCGTCAGGCTATCATGGAAATAATGGATCAACAATTCTTCGTTCTTCATGTATCCTTCCATTTTTCTACAAAACATGATTAAGTGAATCTTCGGGCAGCTGGTTCCGTCATACTACACAAATCCGGGAACCTTAAAATTCGGAGGAATGACCAAATCAGGGACTAGGCAGAGTTCCCTCGTATTGAAAACATTTATCTTCTCTTTCTTCTTAAGCTCTTTCTCGATTTTTTCTTCTAACTGGTCAAGCCTCGACTCTTCAATTCGTTCTATTTCCCAACTAATTCTGTCATCGAACCCCAAGTGTTAAATGATGAAGTGCCATGCGATGATAAAGCAATGCAAAGAACGTGATGCAAATGCAATGCATGAATGCAATAAAACATTGATTCCGCAAGTGATTTGTCCCTATAGGACATCTTTCATTCAGACCAAGAGGTTTTATTACATCCGGTATTAGGGTTTTACAGATATCGGTGAGCCCTGGCACCTAATGTTTTGACCTCGTTCAACAGTCCTGTCAGCTTTCCTTCGCGGTCCAATGCTGGATCCATATTCTGGCTTATTGGTGCTGCTGCATCGGCTAAATCTGCTACCTGTTGAGCTACTTGTCGGGCTTGAGTCGTAACCATCTTCATGTCCCAGTCTTTCTCCCGTATTGTTTGCTCGGCCTTTTGTAGCTTAACTGTCATTGCCCCAGCACGGATCTCACTGGTATGTAAAGCAGTCTCGAGCCTCACTATCTGTTCTTTGAGTGCTGCGTTTTCCATTTGGAAGGCTTGTGATTCATTCCTCTCCTGGTGCAGACTTGATTTCAGGATATCTTCCATGGCCAGACTGCTTTCCAACTCATTTTGGAGAATGTCGCGATGGCCTTCAGCTTCTTCCAGCTTCTGTGATAATGATCTGACTTTATTCTTACTATTCTTGCATTTCTGCTTCCAGCGTTCTGAACCGTTCCTCATCTGAATCATACCATTGACCCACTCTTCCGCGGTGTTACCCAGACCGAAACTCTTGAATTCAAAGTGCAGTTTCTGGTACTCGTCTTGTACGTTCTTTAATTTTATACTCAGATTGTGCCTCTCATGCTCGAGCTGGCCGCACTTGCGTGGAAGTTCACCTTCTGAGACACTTTTATTCTTGACTCCTAACTTTATCCCGCTTGAGTGACCCACTTCTGTGTTATCCGAACCTTGGGCTGGGTATTGACCTTCCATCGACTTCGCCCCTCGGGCAACGGCTGGCTGGCTGAAGAATCGGGGTTGTCCGTCTTCGAAATCCAAAATTCCCATTCTGATAAGATCTCGAACTCTGTCCTTCAGGGCCCTACAATTTTCATTGTGATGACTCGAATCGCCTATGTGGTAGCTGCACCAGACACGATTGTTGTAATCTTTCGGATAAGGAGGTTTTCTTGGTACAGACTTCACTGATATGATAAGGTTCCTTTCGACAAGCAACGGAAGTAACTCGGTGTATCTCATGGGTATAGGATAATGTCTTCTGATGTCATTAGATTCTCGAACTTCCCCTGGTTTTGCCTCTGTTCCCTGGGTATCTACCCCAGATACGCTACTTGTCTGCTTCTTGAGATTGATCACAAAGGGATTCGATTTGTCATATTTAACGGTGTTGTCTGTTTTGACATTCTGACCATTCTGTTCCACATTCTGCTCCCCGACCGAATCTTTTCTGAGTTCGACATGCTGCTTGCCTTTCATCATGGCATCATCCGGTCCATCATCTCGGACATCTGCTTCTTTAGTTCTTGTATTTCACCTTGTTTGTCACTAGGATTGACACTGCTTACCGAAACTGTTCTGAAGTCCTTGAATGATTCTTCTTCGGCTGTCCCTGGTCTAGTCTCGGGATGGAACTCTGTAATTGGACCCCCTTCCTTCAGGTCAAAGAACCTTTGGTCCATCATGAACAATCTTCTATTATGAGAGAAATCACTCGGGAATCAATGCCCTGTGTAATGCGAATGCAATGGTATGCAAAAACAAAGCAAAAGAAAACAAGTCAGTACCGGACAAAAATGATAAGTACATAATAAAAGGGCAAATTAAATGCGATAAGCAAACAAGACAATCCTATTTACATTTCATTTAAGACACCTAGGCTATCCGCATGGCTCTAACAGGGTGGGTTTCTATGTGTTCTCTACATGCAGTTTTGGTTCTAGGAGGTACCCGAATTGTCCTTGCTGTCCTCTACTAAGAGTAGCAAGGCCCCCGATCATCACCCATTATAGGCTCCTTTCAACCGAGTTCAATTCAGGGGACCCATTCGCTTATGCCCATACGAAAGAACGATATCCTTACGAAAGCATAAGGTACTCGAGCCCCGAAGGTACTTGCTAGGCCCATACGGGAGAACGATATCTCCACGAGAGCATTAGCATTTTCCCCCCACTTAAAAAACGGGTTTATATGCCATATTTTAAATACGTTAAAATAAACGCGCAATTATGACCGAATGTTAATTTAATAGTCATTTTAATCCGGAACTTCCAATATTAGTAAAGCGGTAATTATTTTAAAAGCTTGACTCTCATTTGTTTTTGAAAAACAAAAAATTGTCCCTAGCGGAGTCGCCATCTGTAGCGATGTCTTTTTTTCGTCGCTAAATAAAACGTTGCGTGGTTTTCGAAGGTGTTTGAAAGGTGTTTGTGACTCTTTTGGATATAAAATATTTATTCCGTGGGGTTTTAAAAGAAACCGCATTTAAAAAAAATGGAGTCGCCACCGGCCACTTAGGTAGGCCGGACACCATAAAACCAGAGATTCATAAAGATTGGGTTCGGGAGTCGGTTACGGATGGGGAAGGATTAGCACCTCCACACCGCCCAAAAATTGGTACTTTAATAATTACCGCTTTATTAATATTGGATTTTCCGGGTTAAAGTGACGATTATTTTAAAATTCGGTCATAATAGCGAATAAATTTTAAGGGCCCCGTTATCCGAGGGTAAACGCCCAACCACTATCACTACGCTCGACATCGCCCCGTTTTCGCTCGGATAAAAGGGCACCGCATTGACAATTTATATATCATATGCAATCTTAGTGGCAAAAATATAAAACATGGCAAAATATTTAAATGCAATAAATATTGACATAACAGAATACTAATCTAACATAAATGATATACTAGACTAAAACATGCATATATACATATTATTCTAAATAATAGATAAAAACAACTTTAACAAGTCAGAATAACAAGGCAGGAATAATTACGTATATAGACGAACAAATATTTCAAAAAGACATACATGCTAGTAATAAAACATATTTCAACATATATGGAACAATATATTATACATAAAAGAAGACACACTAACACGTAACCTAAAAGCCAAGAAAACATACAATACGTACAAAAATACAAGAACATGCCGTTTACGAGTCAAATAGAACATAACATGCTTTAATACGAATAACCGGATAAAAAAATACATAACTATCGTAAGCTTAATACACATATACATTTAAACATAAAATACGAGGCATATACGAGGGATATAAAATAAAACAATAGAATACATCAACATATACGACTATAATACGAACATGAGTATTTACAAAGAAATAAGACTGAAATGAAAGAAAAATAAAAGTCAGTGGCAGAAATTAAAGAACAGTAATAGGCAATTTAAGGACTAAAATGCGAAGTAAACAGAAACTAAAAGGATCAAAACCGTAATTAGACCAAGGGGCAGACCCAAAATGAAAAGTTCAAAAACGCGAGATGGCTAAAGGCGTAATTTTACCATTTAAAAACTGATTCAGTGTAATTTAGGGACTAGATTGTAAACTTTTGAAATATCAGGGGGACTGGGATTGTAATTATACCATGCGGCGAGACAAAAATGAAAATATTGGAAACGCGGGGGGATTAAGTGTGTGATTTACCCATTTCAAAAAATAATAACACCTATATAAAGCCTATTTTTAGACCGAAACCAAATTTTCACCATTTCATTTCATTTTTCGGTTTTGCAATAGCCTGTTGTTCTTCGTTTTCTCTCAACTTTCCCCCATGAAACCCAGAATCCGGCGGCCGGCTGCCGTGTTCTCCACCGCCGGCCACCGCTAACCGGCGCCGGCGAGCCTCCAAAACACACCGAAATGACCCCCATTTCACCCTCGACATGAATCCATGGTTGGATTCAGAGGATACACCCCTATTTGCCCTAGATCTAGGAAATACGAAACAAAAAAACATTTTTAAACCTAAAATAGAAACTACCAGGGGCCTTCCCCTTCCTTCAGTTCACCATCTCTGGCTTGGGGAAGCCGAAAGGCTTGTCACTGAGGAAGGGAGACCCACGGACGGCGACGGTAAGACCTCTTCTCTCTTTTTTTTGTTTATCTCTTTGTATATGCATGAAAAAAAACAAATAAGAAAAGGAAACAAGTGTTTACCACTGGACTGACTTTCGATTATCACTTGACTGGTTACAACTTTCAAATTTTTTGTTACAAGATCTCTGTTACCACACCCCTTTTGTTTGTTTGTTTTTTTTACCACCTCTCTGTTACAACTCTCTCCGTTCTTTGTTACAAAAGTCCTCGTTTCATATATATGCTTCTTTGTTTTGTACAAGTTGCATCTTGCTTTTTCAGATCTGGACTGACAAACTTGTTGCTTGTTGTATTTGGCATGTTCTGAGCACGGTGGTTGAATATCGGCATGGTAGCGGTATGGGTGTTCTGCCAGCGGCCAGACGCGTTCTCGGCCGTTAGATCAGATCTGATCTAACGGTCGAGATGGCTTGAAGGATGAACGGCCTGGATGAAGCCTCGATTTGATGAGACGGCTCCAGATCTTGCCACGTGGAGCTCCGTAGTCGAGGAGTCAGAACGCGTGGGGCTCACGCGCGCGTGGGATATCAAAGCGTCCGCGCGTGGACCACACGCGCGCGTGGCACTCGAACGGTCTATACGTGTGGAACACGCGACTGGCAGATATTTTGACTTCTTGGTTGGATCATGGCCGTTGGATCAGATCTTGATCCAACGGCCCACAGTCACCTGCACACACAGTTGTAATTAGATAAAGTTTAGGTTTGGGCCAACCGGGCCTTGTAATTATTTGTAATTGGACTTCAATTATTTTATTTGGTTTTAATATATATATATTTTAGATTTCATTTCATATCAGCCCATTAATAATAATATAATTAGTATTATAATAGCAATACACATACATACGCAAACATATACTTATATTATACAAACATTAATTAATATAACATTCTAGCATACGTACGTATAATCATATACATAATTGACTTAACATATATACACATTAAACAAATACACTCGTACTAAATAGATACGTACGCGACATACATACACCCTTAATACGTATACATACATAGCTTATAATATACATACACACCACACCTTATATATATATTAGTAATACTTATGCAAACAATAAACATATAATAAATATACATGCAACACTAATATGTATTTACAGGTAAAAATGAGTGATTACAACTGTTTAGTATAATATATGTATAATGTATAATGTATAATATGTATTTACAGGTAAAAATATAGCATATATTTATAATATGTTTAGTATATATATGTATAATGTTAGTATAATATATCTATTTATAATATATTAATGTGAAATGTATATGTATATATTTATATAATATATATGGTATATATATAATCTATTATGTGTATTATTTATAATAATTATTATTTGTTTATTATATTTAACATTATGTTTATGTTTATTATTATATTTTCATATTTAATATTATTACCATTATTATGTATATATATATATTTATGTATTATATTATTTTACATGTATATGTGTATATTATTTTAATTATATAATTTGTATATTATTATAATATTATCTATGTAAAGTTTCATTATTTTTCACAATGTATATTTATGTATAGTATATGAGTATTATATTATATTATTATACTTATATATATATTTGTTTATCTTATTTCGGATACATATTTTTCTAAACTCGGTCGATTTAAGGAAATATTTTCCACTTTATTTCGGGTAACTGGTTAGGAAGTGACATACTGACTCATTCATGTGTCATATTTCTTAGTTTTCGTAAATAAGGAAATGTTCTCCTTCGACCGCTTTTCAGGATTAAATTTTAAATCATAATTTGAACTTTTGTTTTCTTGCAAAGACAACACTTAATCAACGCGGTACCAATTTTGGGCACTGTGGGGGTGCTAATCCTTCCCCACGCGTAACCGAATCCTAAACCCAAACTTTTTGAATCTCTGGTAAATTTTTTTAACGGTGTCAGGCCTACCAAAGTGGCCGGTGGCGACTCCATCCATCCATTTTCCATCTTCGTTTTTAAAGTTTTTACGACTTATGTAGGAGTGTCATCCCGACCTCCGGGTGTCATCTCTTTTGATCCTGTATATAAAATATTTTTTATCGATCCACCATTTATTTTATTTTTGCAAAGAGAAAAAAATGCTTACGACAGATGACGACTCTACTGGGGAGATTTTTAGAGAGTCAGGCCAATTTTGATTTTGTGTTGTCTTGCAAGAAATTCGAAAATTCAATTTGATTTAATTTTTAATCCCTCGACATTCATACATGAGCTTTCTACTCGGGCTCCTCACCATTAAGTGGGAGAGATTACTTCACTCCGTGGGGTTTTCACCCTCGTATAGTGTTGTAATGTACTTTGGAGTACTGGTCCTTATATTTCGTTGGGTTTTCACCCCGTATGGTATAAGGGTCGTATTCCCCCAGATCGATGTCCTCACAACAGTTCGGGTACCCTTTACTTTAGATCCAAACCTCATATAGTGAGCCGTAGGAGCCAATCTTTTAAGCCATGTGAAACTCTGCCCGTTAGCAGTCAACATTTTTAGGCTTTGGTGCATTTATTTTTTATGTACAGTTTTTTATCTATTTATTTTTTACTTTATTAATTTATTAATTTGATTATTTTTATTCGGATTGACCTCATTTCCTTGTTTTGATCACATGATATTAAATTCACTTATTTTGCATTAATTGCATGACACCATCCCTTTTTTTTTAATTTTTTGCATTTCACCAGCATGAGGTACTGGTTCACGATTGGTTCTCAATTTGAAAGAAGATTCAGTATCAGGAGAAAATCTAGTACTCTAGATATCAATGCAACATTCAAAGTTGCGAATAAATCCAGTGAGTTTGAAAATCGAGCCGCGGGAGACATTTTTGAATCAGTACACCCCGCATCTAGGACATGCACCTTGCATTTACATGCATTCATTTTTAAAGATTTTAAGACTAATCATTGGGATGCCCTATGACAGTGGTACTGGATAGAGCAAAAAGTCAGCAAATTCAGAACCCCTATGAAACTCGGCGCAAGACCAAAATGATGAATAGAGATAGGTTGGTCCGCAACGAACAAATTCAAAGGGACATACAAGTAGATTTGGCTAAGAAGTTAGAGGACCAGCTAGCTAAGGCCCAGCAAGATATGACAGAGCAAATCAAGAAATACCAACAAGACATGCTAGGCCAAATAGCGCAAATGCTAGGACATAAACCCCATGAGCAAGGAGAGGCCTTTGTTGCCTACAGAAAGTCTCATTGATGTAAACGAAGGCACTGCATATCCTCCGGGGCTTACTCCTTCACATGTTGCTATTCAACTTGACCCTCAAATAATGCCTTCTCGATGGAAGTCACCACTCTATCAGGCTAGTACCTCTTCCCCTATGAATATACCTACCGCGATAGGAGTTAAACATGGAGGAAATCCAACTAAAAACTTTGTCTCAGAAATGGATCGGTTGGTTGAAATTGAGAAACAAAAAATAGAGACTTCAAAGAGGATTGAGGACCATTATAGGTGACTCAAGGAAAAGATAGAAGCCATGGAGGTAATGGACACCTTTATTGGATTTAATGCTAACGAACTCAGCCTTGTCCCAGATTTGGTGCTGCCCCTAAGTTCAAGGCCCCAGAATTCGAGAAATATAATAGGACGAGTTGTCCACATGCTCATCTTACTATGTTTTGTCGAAGAATGACGGGATATGGTAGAGATGACAAGTTATTGATCCACTGCTTTCAAGATAGCCTAGCCGGATCTGCCACCAGATGGTATAATCAACTAAGTCGTCACCAGATAAAATTATGGAAAGACTTGGCCAAGGCTTTTCTAGAGCAATATCGCTACGTTAGTGATATGGTGCTGGACCGTTGGACTTTACAACACATGAAGCAGAAGTCTAACGAAAGCTTTAGACAATACGCACAACGCTAGAGAGATATAGCTTCCCAAGTTCAACCCCTACTCGGTGAGAATGAGATAGTGGTTATATTTATCCAAACATTGGAATGCCCAATTCTAGATCGCCTTATAGGAAATACAACTACCAATTTTGCCGATCTAGTCCTATCTGGTGAGCTCATCGAGAACACTATTAAGACTGGCAAAATTGATGTCAGTAGAAGTTCATCCCACAAGAAGACATCATATGGGGAAAAGGACAATGAAGTAAATGCCTCAAGTGTCTATAATGTTAATTATGCAAAGCCAACGACAGTGATACAACCCAAAATCGCGAGTGCCAAGGTTCTTCAATCCAAGACTACATTGAAAAGCAGGAGTTCACTCCACTGCCAGTTTCATACGTAGACCAATACAAAGATATGCTTAATGCTCATATAGTGCCACATTGCCACCAGGCCCCGATGCAACCTCCATTTTCTAAATGGTATGACCCTAATGCAAGATGTGATTACCGTGCTGGACAAGTTGGCCATACAATCAAGAATTGTTGGGGCTTTAAAAGGCTAGTGAAAAGGTACATCAAGTTCGGTGTTCTAAGTACCGAAAACCCTGCAATGCTAGATACGATCGGAAATCCCCTATCGAAGCATGAAGGTCACAACTGAAATTCTCGATGTCCAGGTTTGAGCGTACCTCATTTTGACTATTTTAGCCAGGCTAGTTGTTGAACTATTTTGACTACAATTGGTTCTCTAGTAGATTTCATCTTTTTCAAAGAAAAGTTCTTGTGTACCTCATTTGCCTAAGCCCAATGGCAGTGAGAGCCTTTTGTAAGGGCAAAAAACTACAAGGTTCAATGGAAAATACATTTAGTTCACCTTAATTTGATCGTACTCATGCGTAATGTGAATCAAAATCTGTGTAACCTATGCCCTGATTTAACCTGACCATAGGCATCATAATTTTTTGAAGTTCAAATTTGCTACAAAGCGCTTCTACAAGGGGCATACACCCAGAAAGATAACTCTACGGGGAGATGATCAAAGCCAAGGAAAATTAGGGGCATCTTCGCAATACAAGACCAAGAACTCAATCCAACCAACGTAGAGTCAGGGAACATAGAGTCAGGGGCATCCCTTGGAGGGGCAAGAAAAATCATTTACACATTCATTAAGACCATTTAACATCAAGGGCATGCATCATAAATTTATACGAGTTATCATGCACATGAGGCATAAAGTTAAGGGCATTCATGATGCATTTATTTTTGGCTTAAACATATAAACAGGTCCAGGAAGGAAACCGAAGAACCTCAATCATGGGGGCAACAACACGATAATCAACCTCTAGCCCCAAAGAAGGCTGAATACGCAGAAAAGCTTAAACAACCAGATAACGACGATAAAATTTTGGACAGTTACTAATTAAATTTTTCCTTCATTTTTATATCTTGCGCTACCGTTAATGGTGCAACAAATTAAAGTTTTCTTTGGATCTCATCTCCTCATTAGTGATGTAGCATATTCCACCTTTTCTTGATCTCGCCTCTCCGTCAGTGGTGTTGCAAGATCAAATTTTCCTCCGGACCTGATCCCTCCGTCGGTGGTGTAGTGGATCCCATATTTTTTAGATCTTGTCTCTCTTTCAGTAGTGTAACAGATCTAACCTTATCCAGGTCTTGTCTCTTCATCAGTGTCGTAGCTAGTCCAAACTTCTTCCTCGAATCTTATCTCTTTCTTATAGTTATAGCCCAAAATAAAAAATCAAAAAATAAAAAAATTGAAAATAAAAAATAAAAAAATTAAATATAAAATAAAATAATCAAAAAAAAATCAAAGCTTCATTCTTCGATCCTGCCCCTCCGTTGATAGAGTGGTTAGGTCCAAGTTATTATTACTCGATCTGGTTCCTCTATTGATAGTGTAGCCATGTTCAAGTTGCTGTTGTTCGATCCTGCCCCTCTTTTGATGGAGTGGTCAGGTTCAAGTTATTATTATCCGGTCTGGTTCCTCTGTTAATGGTGTAGCCAGGTCCAAGTTGCTGTTGTTCGATCATGTCCCTCCGTTGATAGTGTGGCTGGGTTCAAGTTGCTGTTCATTTCTACTACTCCGTTGATGGTGTAGTAAGGTTTAAGTTGTTGTTATTTGATTCTGCTTCCCCGTTGATGGTGTAGTAGAATTTAAGTTGCTGATATCCTATCCTGCCCCTCCTTTGATAGAGTGGTTAGGTCCAAATTATTATCTAGTATGGTTCCTCCGTTGATTGTGTAGCTAGGTCCAAGTTGCTGTTGTTCGATCCTGTCCCTCTGTTGATGGTGTGTTTGGGTTCAAGTTGTTGTTCATTCATCCTCCTTCGTTGATGGTGTAGTAAAGTTTAAGTTGCTGTTATCTAATTTTGCTTCTCCGTTGATAGTGTAGTAGAATACGAGCTGCTAATATCCGATCATACCCCTCATTTGATAGAGTAGTTAGGTTCAAGTTATTATTATTCGGTCTGGTTCCTCCATTGATGGTGTAGTTGGGTCTAAGTTGTTGTTGTTCGATCTGTCCCTTCATTGATGGTGTGGCAGAGTTCAAGTTGCTGTTTATTTTTGCTCCTCTATTGATGGTTTAGTAAGGTTTAAGTTGCTGTTATCTAATTATGCTTCTCCGTTGATGGTGTAGTAAAATCTGAGTTGCTGATATCTGATCATGCCCCTCTTTTGATAGAGTGGTTAGGTCTAAATTATTATTATCTGGTCTGGTTCCTCCGTTAATAGTGTAGTCAAGTCCAAGTTGCTGTTGTTCGATCCTGTCCTTCCGTTGATGGTGTGGCTGAGTTTAAGTTGCTGTTCATTTTTGCTCCTCCGTTGATGGTGTAGTAAGGTTTGAGTTGATGTTATCTGATTATGCTTCTCTGTTGATAGTGTAGTAGAATCTGAGTTGCTGATATTCGATCCCGCCCCGCCTTTGATGGAATGGTTAAGTCCAAGTTATTATTATCCGGTCTGGTTTCTCCATTGATGGTGTAGCCAGGTCCAAGTTACTATTTTTCAATCCTGTCCCTTCGTTGATGGTGTGGCTGGGTTTAAGTTGTTGTTCATTCCTGCTCATCCGTTGATGGTGTAGTAAGGTTTGAGTTACTGTTATCTGATTTTGCTTCTCCGTTTATGGTGCAGTAGAATCCAAGTTGTTGATATCCGATCATGCCCCTTCTTTGATAGAGTGGTTAGGTCCAAGTTATTATTATCCAGTCTAGTTCCTCCATTGATGGTGTAGCCAGGTCTAAGTTTCTGCTGTTCGATCTTGTCCCTCTATTGATGTTGTGGCTGGGTTTAAGTTGTTGTTTATTCATGCTCCTTCATTGATGGTATAGTAAGGTTTGAGTTGTTGTTATCTAATTTTGCTTCTTCGTTGATGGTGCAGTAGAATCTGAGTTGTTGATATCCGATCCTGCCCTTCCTTTGATGGAGTGGTTAGGTCCAAGTTACTATTATCCGATATGGTTCCTCCGTTGATGATATAGCCAGGTCCAAGTTATTATTGTTTGATCCTTTTCCTCAATTAATGGTGTGGCTGGGCTCAAATTGCTGTTTATTCCTACTCATTCGTTAATGGTGCAGTAAGGTTTGAGTTGCTATTATCCGATTCTGCTTATCTGTTAATTGTGCGGTAGAATCCAAGTTACTAAAATCCAATTCTGTCATTTCGTTGATGGAATGATTGAAGAAATATGCCAAATTTTGATCCTGCCTCTTCGTTAGTATTGCAGTTGAATCAAAACTTTCATCTTTAGACTGTGCCTCTTCGTCGGTATTGTAGCTTGGTCGAATTCAGGACTTGCCTCTTCGTCGGTGTTGTAGCTGGGCCAAATCTACTTTTTCAGATCTTGTTTCTTCATTGAAGTTGAAGTTGGATCAGACATCAGAATCCTCATCTTTCGATCCTTTCTCTTCGTCAGTGTTGCAGCTGGATCAAAACTATTTTGGCAAGTTGACAGAAATATCGACACGACGTGCATAAACACGGTAAAGTTTAAGATAATGGATAATTCAAATGTCAATCGAAAATCCATTTTCATGCATGGTTAAAGGAAAATAAATCATTTGAAAAAAATCCAATGTCATGATTGGTATAAACTGATTGTACCCAGGAGAATGGTACAACTAGTCCGGAGCAAAAGGCTACCGGTAAAGGTAACTCAAAACCGTTGATCCCTTTGCATTTGGGAAAATGTAAAGAAATCTACGAGGTATATTTGTTGGCTTTCGGTTTTGTCTGTTCGTCGGTGTTGTAGTTGGGCCAAACTTTCATCTTTCAATCCTGTGTCTTTGTCAGTATGGTAGCTGGATCAAGTTTTGCAGACCTTGCCTCTTCGTCAGTGTTGCAGCTAGGTCAAATTTTCTCCAGGCATTGCATTGTCATCAGAGTCGTAACAAGCCGAACTCATTTTCTCTTCCCCAACAGATCCTCCATTTTGAAGAGTTTGCTTACAAAAGCGACAACGAAGATCAAGTGAAGCCCAAAGAAGAAGAGGTGGCCAGAGAAGAACCCCAAACTTGACCTATCAAAAATGGTTATTCTTTTGTCTTTGCTCTATTCCTGTTATATAGTAATGAACAAAGAGGGGCAGCTGTAATAACTCATTTTTTACCGTGCTTAAGCCCAAATTAAATTATAGACCTAGACCCAAATTAAATACCCAACAAACCCAAGCCCAATTACCAATAAATATCCTAGACCCAATACCTAGTATTACAAATTACCAAAATGCCCTTAATCTAGAAACCCGATTTGTGTTTGGGATTTTATAACCCTTTTGATATAAATATTTGAAATAAAAAATGTTACAAGTTTCTTTATTTTTGCAGGTTTGGGCGGTGGCTAGAGGTGTCAGGCGGCGGCAAGTGGTGGCGCGCGTGGCCAATGGTGCAGCGCGTGGATGCCACGCGCGCGAAGATTGGATGGAGGGTACGGCGGCGGTTGGCAGCTGGGTTTAGGTTATTATTTTTAGTGTAAAAGGGGGATTTTTTTTCCAAATTTGAAAGATATTTAAAAAAAACAAATTTCTATCCTTGCATTCGAATCAAACAAGGCAAAAAAGGAAGACAAATTCAAAAGATAAAAAATAATAACAACTTTTCAGTTTTTTTGTAGATCCATTTACTTAGGATTATTTTTGGCAAAATTCGACCCCAGATTCTGTAGCAACTTTTTTTTTGATATTTTGGGCTCGCTAAAAGTACGCAAATTGATTTTCTTTACATTTTTTGGAAATATTTACAAAGACGGGGAAATTCCATAAAAATTCGTGTTTTTGAAAAATAATAAAACTTGGAGTCGCCACCGGCCACTAAGGTAGGCCAGACACCATAAAACCCGAGATTTGATTAAAAATGAGGTTCGGGAGTCGGTTACGGATGAGGAGGGTTTTGGCACCCCCGGTCATCACCCATTATAGGCTCATTTCAACCGAGTTTAATTCAGGGGGACCTTTTCGCTATGTCCGTACGGGGAAACAATATTCCCTCGAAAACATAGGGTAGTCGAGCCCCGAAGGTACTTACTATGCCCATACGGAGGAACAATATCCACACGAAAGCACTAGCGTTTCCCCCCACTTAAAAAGACGGGTTTAAATGTCAAATTTTAAATGCGTTAAAATAAACTCGCATTCATAAACGGATGTCAACTTAATCGTCACTTTAATTCGCAATTTCTGATATTAATAAAGCGGTAATTATTATTTTTGTTCTTTTTGAAAAATGGCCTGACTCACTTTAATTTTGAAAAATCAAAACCAGTACCCAGCGGAGTCGCCAACTGTAGCGACTTTTTTTTTGATATTTTGGACTCGCTAAAAGTACGTAATTTGATTTTCTTTATGTTTTTTGGAAATATTTAAAAAGACGGGGAAATTCCTTAAAAATTTGTATTTTTGAAAAACAATAAAACTTGGAGTCGCCACCGGCCACTAAGGTAGGCCGGACACCATAAAACCAGAGATTCGATTAAAAATGGGGTTCGGGAGTTGATTACGGATGGGGAAGGTTTTGGCACCCCCATACCGCCCAAAAATTGATACCGTAAAAAGAAAATAATAATTACCGCTTTGTTAATGTCAAACTTTGTGAATTAAAGTGACGATTAGTTTAAAATCCGGTTACACATGCGAGTAAATTTTAAGGGTCTTGTCATTCAAAAGTAAACGACAAAACCACCATCACTACGTTTGATACTGGCCGCGTTTACCCCCGAATAACAAGGCTCCGCATTAGCAAATTTAAATGTCCGAAAATAACATGGCATGACATGAGACATAAGCAAAAAGATGATGCACACATGTATGAACATGGTAAAAAAACAAATATACTAAGTATATACGTATGTACATAAGGATATAAATACACGAAACCCTAATATGTCGCACATTTTAAAGAGGTTACAGTACCAATTGCACGAATACGTTACATGCATTATAATGATTTACTTATTGTTCCTTTAGGTACCAAAGGCTTATATGATGTAATATATATTATATTACTTTACCTAATATATTTATCACACGCATATAAAAGACCAGCAAACCGCATCCTATACTTACGTAAATCAAAAGGGAAAACCGTACAATATATATATATATATATATATATATATATATATATATATATACATTCATACGCATAGCATAAAAACAAATATACATGTGTATCTATAACAAAACTAAACAAAATATAAAACAAAGAGATAATACATCAAACGAATGAAACAACCACCAAAATAAAATGTCGGGACTGAAAAACGGAAGCAAAGTTAATGGGGCAAAAGGGTATTAAACCACATAACATCTGAAAAACTTTGGAACGGGGACGAAATTAAAAGATTCAAAAAAGAAGTAAGGACCAGGGGAGGGTTTTTGAAACACGGAAACCCTCATGATGTTAAATCCGAAACGCAGAGAGATTAAAAGGGTTAATAACCCCAAAAAAGTTTTTAAAAACTTATAAAACAGGCTCACCAGCCTAATGTTGGACTCTTTTGCCATTTCCAAACTTAAAACCAAAAATATATTATCTTAAAATCTCATTTCTCTGAAAACGAAACCCAGACCTTCAAGTTTTCCCAGAAAACGACATATGCGCCGCCACACTTCGCTGTGTGCGGCGGCCAGAAAACACCAACCAAACATCGAGAAGAAACCTCCCCTCCTTTTAAACCCAAAAAACTGCCAGACTACAAAAAAACCTTTCATTTTTCTTAGATTCCACTAAACCTGAAACAAAAAACCTTTTCGACTCCCCAAAAAACTCCTAACTCTCATCTTGGTTCACCATGAAACCCTAAGGGTTTCAGGCTTATTACCAAAGGGTGTTCGTCCGTGGTCGTATAGCCGTGGACGGCCCGGAAGCCAAAAAGGCGGGAAGGTATGTCCCCCTCTTAGATCTAGGTTTTTTGATGTATGATTTGCATGCAAGTATATAGACGGAAAATACCTCTGAAAGGTTCTCACTTTTTGTATTTCTTGCTTCAAAACTATTCAGAAAGAAAAAAAACCCTTACAAGATGCGTGACCATTCGGTTTTAATAGCCGAAGCCTTGTTACATAAAAAAGAAATTAAAATGCTAGCTTAGTATGCTCTGAAATCCGTCGAATGCTTTGTGATTTTTGGTTTGATCTCGTTCTTTGATTTTGCTAATGCTTGTTCTGTTTTGGGTTGCATGGTGGACGTGGCCGGATGAGAGGAGGAGGGGACCAATGTGAGAGCTGCGGCCGTGGCAGATGAAACGTCAGGGGTCTAAAAACCCGCGCATGAAGATCCAAAAGGTTATGCGTGCAACACACACGCACGCGGGAAAACGGGAAAGACCGCTCGTGGGCGCGTGCCAATTTCTGGAACCTTTCACCTTCACATCTGAGCCGTCCATATATCTCATGATCCGACGGTCGAGAGGAATGCGACGCTTGACGATGATAGCCCTAATTAGGGTTTGTTCCCAAATTGGATCTGGACCGTTCGATTAATTGACCAGATCTAACGGTCCAGATTTGGCTGCACAAGAATGAAAGAGGGGAATTATGACAGATCAGTTAGGTTTTTTGTTTTTGGATTTGGGTCCTATCGGGCTGTGTAATTTATTATATTTTGGGTTTTTCAGTTTTATGTAAATGGACTGTGTTAGAATTAAATTGGGCTTGTTTATTTAATGCTTAATTATATGGGCTTTATTATTCATTTAATCTATTTTTGGTTTTTGTTTAATAATATTAATAGTAAAATAATAATAATAATAATAATAATAATAATAATAATAATATAATACTAATAATAAAAAAACCCAAGTAACAACATAATGAAAACTAACAAATAACAATAATATTTTTTCTGTGTTTTTTCCTTCAAATCGAAATAACCTATGGTAATACAATAACAAACTAATAGGTGTAATAATTATAACCAAATAAACAGCAGTAATAAAGGAATAGTATTTTTTTTGGATTTTTATACATAAGATAGTAATAATAATAATAAGTTAATAATAAAAACAATATTTTTGATTTTTTACATTAATAATAACTTGTAGCGTTGTCCGTTTTACGCTAAAAATGTATTTTTATCTATTGTTTTATTTTGAAAAATTTATTCCGTGGGGTTTTAAAAGAGCCGTATTTTATTTTGAAATTGGAGTCGCCACCGGCCACTTAGGTAGGCCAGACACCATAAAACCAGAGATTTGAAATTTGTTGGGTTCGGGAGTCGGTTACGGATGGGGAAGGATTAGCACCCCCACACCGCCCAAAATTGGTACTTTAATAATTACCATTTCATTAATATTAAAATTTTCAGATTAAAGTGACGATTAAATTAAAATTTGGTTATAAATACGAGTAGATTTTAAAGGCCTCGTTATTCGAGAGTAAACACCCAACCACCATCACTACGCCTGATATTGGCCTCGTTTACACTAGGATAAAAGGGCACCGCATAGACAATTTACATTCCATTATGCAACCTTAGAAAATAAAACATAAAACGTACAATGGCATTGGCATGGTACTAAAATATAAAAGCATGCATATTACAAAATTAAACAAAAATAATAATAAAATACATGGGTAAAAAGACGAAGCATGATAAAAACAAAGCAAACACGAACAAGATAAAAAAAACATGCTTACAAAACTAAATTAATTAACCTCAACATGCTTGAACACATTATGACAAAATACAACTAAAATATGGATAACATATACATGGCATAGTATGGCACTAGAAAAAACATGCTAGAATAAAAACTAGTGCTAGATACTTGACATGTGACACAATTTATATGCATAGACTAAAAACACGACATTTCTATAACACCAAGAAACACGCTAACATATATCCTAAAAACGAGGATGTGAAAATCCATGTGGGTACATAAAAACATGATGTACAAAGAAACTAAAACAATATCTAAAACAAACCTACATACGATGAACGACTGAATTAAAACACAAAAAACATAATATCACAAATAAACGTGACAAACAAAAAAAACATACTAACATGTAACCTGAAAATAAAGTGAACAACCCATACATGCTAAAATGCAAACACGCTAAGTACAAGTCAACTAAACATGCTAAACGAACATGTGTGATACGAACAAACAAAATAAACAACGTAGAAAGCACAACCCAAAATACGCAAATAAACATGATATTAGTACATGTATGAACAAAATAAACTTGCTGATAACATGTAATAGAAATTAAATGACACAAATATTCAAACATGAGAAAGGTCTGAAATGCAACAAAAGGAAAATCGTGAAGTAAAAATTAAATAAACGAGAAACACATTCAGGGATTTAATTAAAAACTGAAACAGACTTGCAGGGACTGGATATGCAATATGACCAAGGGGCAAGCTCAAACTGCAAAGATTGAAAACGCGGAATGGCCTGTGGGGTAATTAAACTATTTGAAATCTGAATTCGGTTTATTTGAGGGCTAAATTAAAAGATTTCAAAAAAAGAGGGGGACTGGGGCTGCAAATATCCCATGTGGCAAGACAAAACTAAAAATTTCAAGAATGCGGGGGGATTTGTGACATTATTTACCCATTTTTTTATTTCCCCTCTATAAAACCAATAGCCGCCCCCCTTTATTCATTTTCTTTCATTTTTTTACCTTAGATAAAGCTCTTCCTCCATTCCCTGTAATGTTCAATCGAAGAGGTCCTTCTGGGTTCGAACCCAGAATCCGGCTGCGGGCCAACCACCGCCGATCGTCGCTCACCAGCGGCGGCGAACCTAAAAAACAACTCTTTTCCGCCTTCAAAACCCAAATCTGACTTTCGAATCTTAAAATCTAAACCCGTTCCCTCTAGATCTAAAAGGATTCCCCTCAAAACCCTTTTTTTTTTAAAAAATAAAGAAAACATGAAACCACACAAAACCCTTGACTTTTGAGATGAAAAAAAAGAAAACCCCTCTCTTAAATGGCTTACTCCTGAGAGTTTATCACCGGCCAAAAGGGTTTCTTAACTCTGGTAAAGCTTTCCTTTTTTCATTTTTTTGGCTTATTACTTATATGCATGCATAAAATGAGGGAGAAAATGAGACGTGTAATACATATTTTTGTTGGTTTACATATATGCCTGATCTCTGATTGTTTTTGGTAGAAAATGAGACGTGTAATACATATTTTTCTGCGATTTGGTCACTGACATGATCTTTGTTTTTTGGTGACTTTAGCATGTCCAGCCATACTCAGTGGTTGGTACGGCGACATGGCTTAGGGATCTGTTCGGCCAAAAGGACTCTCGGCTGTTGGATCAGATCTGATCCAATGATTGAGATGACGGATGCATAGACGGTCTTGATGTGATCTGGAATAAGCATGATTGCACTAGATTGCGACACGTGGCGTACGGTGATCTGAAAAGCCAGTGCGTGCTCCACACGCATGCGTGGAAGTTAGCTGGATGGTGAGTGGGCTTACGCGCGACAGATGAGAGGTCTTCATGCTTCACTCGTGGCCGTTGGATCTAGATCTGATCCAACGACCCTCCTTCAGCTGTACAAAATAAATGGAGGGTATTAGGGCTCCATTATCTGATGTTGGTTAGGGTTTTTAGGATGTGGATTAGGGTTTGGGGCTGGATTAGGCCCAATGTAAACATTAATTTTGGGTTTCGTAATATATTGGATTGGACACTAATAAACTTGGGTCTTATTTTATTATTTGTTTATATATATGTGATAATAATTTTAATAACAATAATACATATGATAATGCATACATATATACATTCGCACGCGCACACATATACGTATAGCATACAAAAATTAATATACGTTACACGTCCTTAGTTAATATAACATATAAATGTACATGCATACATAATTATACAGATAACTAATATAAACATTCACATGTTACACAGTCACACAATGCACACATAAACATACACGCGACACACATATACTATAATAAATATTAACATGTACATAAACATAATATGTATAATATGCATGCACTCACACATATCACACGTATTTTACGCACATGCTAATCACACGTACACACATACTAATATAATATATGCATACATGCGATAACAATATCTATTAATTATTATACTAATGTATTAACACTATTTACAAACCGGATAAAAATGAGCAATTACAGTTTCCCCTCTTTGCTTGTTCTTGTGAAACGAGAACAAAGCAAAGACCAAAAGCACTCATTTTTATCCGACTTCCCTGCTCACGACTTTAGAATCACGTGTTCTTCTGGAACTCTCCGCTTTTCCTCGGCCGGATCTTCAGGCTCGTAAGTTATCCTTATATAGAACTTTTTCACCTTTGGTTCTTCTTTGAGATTCTGGAGTTAGGGATCTTCCTATATGGAGCCTTTCACTCGGGCTCGAAAACGTAGGCTTCTCCTTTATATAACCTTTGTCTTCAATTTTTTATTTTCTTTTTTTCTTTTTCCCCTTTTTATTCATTTTCCTTCTTTTTTTGTTCCCTTTTTTTCTTTTTTCTCTTTTTTCTTCTTTTTCCCTTCTTTCTTTTTTCTATCCCTTTTTTATAAGGTTGTTGATATCTTTGGACTTACGCTACTAAGGCCGTCGCATCATGCTCGAAGGACTTATTGATGGCCCAAAGGACTTATCACCATGCTCGAAAGACTTACTGGTGGCTCGAAGGTCTTATCATCATACCCGAAGAACTTACTGATGGCCCGAAGGACTTAACATCTGGCTTTCCACTACTCTGGTTACCGCATCATGCCCGAAGGACTTACTGATGGCCCGAAGGACTTATCACCATTCTCGAAAGACTTAATGGTGGCCCGAAAGACTTAACACCGTGCCCGAAGGACTTACCGATGACCTGAAGGATTTACCGATGACCCGAAGAATTTAACATCTGGCCTCACGGCGCTATGGTTGCCATCATCTAGCCTCACGCTACTATGGCTGCCGCTTCATGCCCAAAGGACTTACTGATGGCCCGAAGGACTTATCACCATGCCCGAAGGACTTACCGATGACCCAAAGGATTTAACATCTGGCCTTACGCTACTATGACTACCGCATCATGCCCGAAAGACTTACTGATGGCCCGAAGGACTTATCACCATGCTCGAAAGACTTAATGGTGGCACGAAGGACTTAACACCGTGCCCTAAGGAGTTACCGATGACCCGAAGGATTTAACATCTGGCCTCACACCGTTATGGCCGCCGTCATCTGGCCTCACGCTACTATGGCTACCGCATCATGCCCGAAGGACTTAGTGCCGGCCCGAAGGACTTATCACCATGCTCGAAAGACTTAATAATGGCCCGAAGGACTTAACACCGTGCCTGAAGGACTTACCGATAACCCAAAAGATTTAACATCTGGCCTCACGCTGCTATGGCTGCCGACATATTTCCTTTCTTCAGTAAATTCTTTGACAATTCTTCAAATACCTGTCTAGAAATAAGTAAAAATCGACACGCCTCTATCTATATGATGCATGCAATGTCGTGCTTTCTTTTTCTTCTTTTCTTTCTCTTTTTTTCCTTTTCTTTTTCTCTATTTTTTCTTCTCTTTTTTCTCTTTTTTACCTCTTTCTTCTTCTTCGTCTTCTTCTTCTTCTTCTTCTTCTTCTCTTTTTATCATCATTTTTCTCTCAGTCTCTTTTATTTCTTTTTCTTATTTCTTCTCTTTTTTTGTCCTTCTTCTTCTTCTTCTTCTTCTTCTTCTTCTTCTCTTCTTATCGTTATTTTTCTCTTAGTCTCTTTTATTTCTTTTTCTTATTTCTTCTATTTTCTTTTTCTGTTCTAAAGTCTTACGCTCTAGAAGGTTATTTCTCAGATTTCCTTTCTTCTCTTCTGTTGCAGTATGCCATTTGATTAGTTATTTATCTGATTCATGTCTTTTAACCCTTTCGCGATATAATTCTCTCTCTTTTTCTTTCTTTTTCTCTTTTTTCTTTCTCTTATTCTTTTTATCTTTATGCATGTTTTAAAATCCTATGCCCTGAAAAGTCATTCTTCAGATTTCTCCATTTTTTTTCCTTTTTGCAGTATGCTCAGTTTTGATCTTTATTTCTGTCAATTTTTGTTAAATGAGTACCAGTTCTTGTTCTTTTGCACGAGCACTTGCCTTTCTTATTCGGGGTCTCTGCCCGCTTCACAAACAAACTCTATATCATGCATGTGCAAAGATTCTTACCATTCTTCCTATTCTGCATTGCCCCACTCGATCATGAGCTCGGCTACCTTCCAACTCCTTTGACCCAACATTCTGAGTATTTGTTAGTTTCGTCATCGGGGTAAGAAAAATGCTTCTATGTTCTGAACTTAGTCTCAATCTTCTTGCTGCCTCTTGCCGGGAACCATTTCTCGATCCCTGCGCTTTAATTCTTTGGAGACTCAATGTTTACCTCTTACCGTCCCCCGTATTTTGTAATCTCATTCTCGTCCTGGTTCGTCCTTCATTTTCTTGAACCAACCAAGGCATCATGGCTGAAACTTGTTTATTGTTCTTGAGCTGTCTGACACATATGTTCTTGTCATCATCTTCATCCTATACATTGTGGGGTCATTTCTGGTTAGGTGCTCCAATAATATCCGCAACCTTGTGTTCTGGATCTTATCTCTGAAGTAATACATGGAAATCTTTGTTGCTTTAACTTGTCAATCTGTTGATTGGCATTCCATTGAAGGGTATCATTTAGATTAACATACAGGATCTTGAAATCATAGAATATGAGCTCTGGATATCAAGTGCAAGAGCGTCTTAGATTCAACCATTCAGTAATTCAAGGTTGTGAAATCTTCCCAGGTGACTCGGTTCATCCTCATGATTACCACGTTGCTGTAGAATACTACTCTTTCTCAATTCTCATTATCCCCTCCGCCCCCAAAAAGGGTGGGCTTGTATGACCACTCGAGCGCATAAATATTACTCTAAGAATAGAGTTCTAGGTGGTGCGAGTTTTAATTTTACCTATGCTATCATTTATTTTTCTCTCTTTTCTTTTCCCTTCCTTTCTTCTCCTTTTTCTTCATTTTCTCTTTTTCTTCTTTTTTTCTTTTTCCTTTTTATGCTTTTATCATTATTTGAGGAAATCAATTCGTCACAGTCCTTTGTCTTGAGGACAACGATGGAGAAAACAACATTGCCCCAAGTTACTCAGCATAGTCACGATTTGAAAATATTACCATCACTCATGAAGCTAAGGTTTCTTGAATTGGATGGTGTATTTCCACCTTATCGCTTTAGCGGAGTGCCCCAAAATTCCCACACTCTTATCCGAACAAGCCTATTACCAGGTTTCGAACATAGGAGTACTTTTTATTATTATTTTCTCTTTCTTTCTCTTTTTTTCTTTTTTTCCCTTTTTTCTCTTTTTTTTCCCTTCAATTCTTCCCTTTTTTAATTCTTTATTACCTAGAAGATTATGCCTAGAGTTTCAATTTCAAGCAACTCTACATGGTTGACATTCAGAGCTTTTTCATCCTTGAACATCATCGAAAGAGTAGTAATCTTGCTTTGCTGACCGGAGTCTGGTAGGGATGATCACACCTTATCGTTGTCACAACATCCATCTAATGTCACATCTTGCAGTTGATATCTAGTGTCCTACAACGATGAGAAAATATACATCTATGTGCTTTCAAGAACATTGTATGTTAAGCGAAATGTGTTCTTCATTGCAATAAAAATCAACAAACATGCCCCTTCACAAAAGATCTTTACCACATGTGGGCCACAAGTAGTAAAGTTGATTCCTTGTATTACTTCAGGAAAGTCTTTTAATGTAGAGACATCTCTAGCTTCCTCAGCACTATGCAGACTTGCCCCTCATCCTTGGTCCTCCACTGCTGGATCAGCTCTTGTGTCAAGGTCCCATCATTGATCAGCTTCTTGATCTCCTCCAATAAAGGTCTACATTTTTTGGTGGGATGCCCCAGTGCCCCCATATGGAATTCGCATGTGCTACTCGAGTCAAAACTATGGGCAGATAGGTCAGGTGCAATCTTCATCGGTCTAGGAGCAAGTTAGTGACCCCCTACCAAATGAGGCCATATGTCTGAGATGGATGCTACGAACACTTCCAAATTTGCACTTGTCCGAGGAATTTTCCTTGATGACCCCAAGGTGTCAGTCTGTCTTCTTCTTTTACGGCTATGCAAACCCTGGAGATGACACTCATTTA
The DNA here is from genome assembly GCA_019671005.1 of Hibiscus mutabilis. Taxonomy (NCBI): domain Eukaryota; kingdom Viridiplantae; phylum Streptophyta; class Magnoliopsida; order Malvales; family Malvaceae; genus Hibiscus; species Hibiscus mutabilis. The sequence continues at coordinate 17,972,456 of CM033726.1, forward strand.
CCTCTTCGTCTTTATCTATCTTATCTTCGATTCAACCATTAAACTTAGACCCTAACTTTTCTTCTTTGATTGCGTATTCTATTCTCTCTCCAATCGTCATGAAATCTTCGAATCCGTTTCTCAATTTCTCCAACATCACATCGAAGAAATGAGAGGGAAACATTGTATAGAACAGGGAAGTCAACTCCTTGGGTCGCCAAACATCGCCACCTTAGTGCATATTCCCTGAAGCTTTCATTTGGTCTCATTTTCTCATTCTGAAGAAACTGACGACAGGGCGCTAAATCTAAAGCATATTTGTATTGACTCAAGAAGGCATTAGCAAGGTCACCCCATGACCTAACTTGGTTTCTGTTCAAACAGTTATACCACACTGCTGCAGGTCCCGTCAGGCTATCGTGGAAGTAGTGGATCAACAACTCTTCATTCTTCATGTATCCCTCCATTTTTCTACAAAACATGGTCAAGTGAATCTTCGGGCAGCTGGTTCCGTCATACTGCGCAAATCTGGGAATCTTGAAATATGGAGGAATGACCAAATTAAGGATTAGGCAGAGTTCCCTCGTATTGAAAACATTTATCTTTTCTTTCTTCTTCAGCTCTTTCTTGATTCTTTCTTGTAGCTGGTCAAGCCTCGACTCTTTAGTTCGTTCCATTTTCCAACTAATTTTGCCATCGAACCCCAAGTATTAAATGATGAAGTGCCATGCGATGATGAAACTATTAAACAATGCAAAGGACGCGATGCAAATGCAATGCATGAATGCAATAAGGCATCGATTCCGCAAGTGATTTATCCCTATAGGACATCTTTCATTTAGACCAAAAGGTTTCATTACATCCAGTATTAGGGGTTTACAGATAGCGGTAAGCCCTGACACCTAATTTTTTGACATCATTCAATAGTCCTGTCAGCTTTCCTTCGCGGTCCAATGCTGGATCCATATTCTGGCTTATCAGCACTGCTGCATCGGCTAAGTCTGCTACCTGTTGAGCTACTTGTCGGGCTTGAGTCATAATGATCTTCATGTCTCGGTCTTTCTCCTATATTGTCTGCTCGGCCTTTTGTAGCTTGACGGTCACTGCCTCAGCACGAATTTCGCTGGTACATAAAGAAGTCTTGAGCCTTGCTATCTGTTCTTTGAGTGCTGTATTTTCCATTTGAAAGGCTTGTGATTCCTCTTTTTCCTGCTGCAGACATGATTTCAGGATATCTTCCATGGCCAGACTGCTTTCCAACTCACTTTGGAGAACGTCGCGTTGGCTCTCAGCTTATTTCGTCCTCCGTGACAATGATTTGGCTTTATTCTTACTATTCTTTCATTTCTGCCTCCAGCGTTCTAAATTGTTCCTCAACCGAATCATACCATTAATCCACTCTTCAGCGGTGTCACCCAGACTGACATTCTTAAATTCAGAGTGCAGCTTCTGGTACTCATCTTGTATGCTCTTCAATTTCATGCTCAGATCGTGCCTCTTATGCTCGAGCTGGCCGTACTTGCATGCAAGTTCATCTTCTGAGACACTTTTATTCTTGACTCCTGAATTTATCTCGCTTAAGTGACCCACTTCTGTGTTACCCGAACCTTGGGCTGGGCGTTGACCCTCCTTCGACTTCGCCCCTCGGGCAACGGCTGGTTCACTATAGAATCGGGGTTGTCCGTCTTCGAAACCCAAGACTCTCATTTTGATAAGATCTTGAACTCTGTTCTTCAGGGCTCTACAATTCTCTGTGTGATGACTCGAATCACCTATGTGGTAACTACACCAGACACGACTATTGTAACCCTTCGGATAAGGATGTCTCTTTGGTACAAACTTCACCGGTACGATAAGGCTCCTTTCGACAAGCAACGAAAGTAGCTCGGTGTATCTCATGGGTATAGGATAATTCCTTCTGATGTCATTGGATTCTCGAACTTCCCCTGGTCTTGCCTCTGTTCCCTTGGTATCTACCCCAGATATGCCGCTTGTCTATTTCTTGAGATTGATCATAAAGGGATTTGATTTGTCGTATTTAACGATGTTGTCTGTCTTGACATTCTGACCATTCTATTCTATATTCTGATCTTTGATCGATTATTTTCTGAGTTCGACAGACTGCTTGCCTTTCATCATAGCATTCATCTGGTCCATCATCTCAGCCATTTGCTTCTTAAATTCTTGTACTTCATCTCGCTTGTTACCAGAACTGACACTGCTTACCGAATCTGTTCTTGAGTCCCTGAACGATCCTTCTTCTGCTGTCCCTGGCCTAGTCTCGGGATGGAACTCTGGAACTGGACCCCCTTTCTTTAGGTCAAAGAACCTTTGGTCTATCATGAGCAATCTTCTATTATGGGAGAAACCACTCTGGAATCAATGCCCTATGTAATGCGAATGTGATGATATATGCAAAAACAAAACAAAAAAGGAAATAAGTCAGTACCAGATAAAAATAATAAATACATAAATAAAAGGACAAATTAAATAAGGTAAACAAACAAAACAACCCTATTTATCCCGTCTAAAACACCTAAGGTTATCCGCATGGCCCTAAAGGGGTGGGTTTCTATATGTTCTCTACATGCAGTTTTGGTTCTAGGAGGTACCCGAATTGTCCTCGCTGTCCTCTACTAAGAGTAGCAAGGCCCCCGATCATCACCCATTATAGGCTCCTTTCAACCGGGTTTAATTCAGGGGGACCCATTCGCTTATGCTTGCACGAAGGAACGATATCCTTACGAAAGCATAAGGTACTCGAGCCCCGAAGGTACTTGCCAGGCCTACACAGGAGAACGGTATCTCCATGAAAGCATTAGCGTTTTTCCCCCACTAAAAAACATGTTTATATGCCATATTTTAAATGCGTCAAAATAAACGCGCAATTATAACCGAATGTTAGTTTAATAGTCACTTTAATCTGGAATTTCTAATATTAATAAAGCGGTAATTATTTAAAAAGCTTGACTCACTTTATTTTGTTTTTGAAAAACAAAATGTCCCCAGTGGAGACGTCATCTGTAGCGATGTCCGTTTTACGCTAAAAAAGTATTTTTATCTATTGTTTTGTTTTGAAAAATTTATTCCGTGGGGTTTTAAAAGAGTCGTATTTTATTTTGAAATTGGAGTCGTCACCGGCCATTTAGGTAGGCCAATCACCATAAAACCATAGATTTGAAAATTGTTGGGTTCGGGAGTCGGTTAAGGATGGGGAAGGATTAGCACCCCTACACCGCCCAAAATTGGTACTTTAATAATTACCGCTTCATTAATATTAAAACTTTCGGATTAAAGTGACGATTAAATTAAAATTTGGTTATAAATGCGAGTAGATTTTAAAGGCCCCGTTATCCGAGAGAAAACGCCCAACCACCATCACTACACCTGATACTGGCCCTTTTATGCTCGGATAAAAGGGCACCGCATTGACAATTTACATTCCATTATGCAACCTTAGAAAATAAAACATAAAACGTACAATGGCATTGGCATGGTACTAAAATATAAAAGCATGCATATTACAAAATTAAACAAAAATAATAATAAAATACATGGGTAAAAAGATGAAGCATGATAAAAACAAAGAAAACACGAACAAGATAAAAAAGCATGCTTACAAAACTAAATTAATTAACCTCAACATGCTTGAACACATTAAGACAAAATACAACTAAAATATGGATAACATATATATGGCACTAGAAAAAAACATGCTAGAATAAAAACTAATGCTTGATATTTGACATGTGACACAATTTATATGCATAGACTAAAAACACGACATTTCTATAACACCAAGAAACACGCTAACATATATCCTAAAAACGAGGATGTGAAAATCCATGCGGGTACATAAAAACATGATGTACAAAGAAACTAAAACAATATCTAAAACAAACCTACATACGATGAATGAACGAATTAAAACAAAAAAAAACATAATATCACAAATAAACGTGGCAAACAAAAAAAGCATACTAACATGTAACCTGAAAATAAAGTAAACAACCAATACATGCTAAAATACAAGCACGCTAAGTACAAGTCAACTAAACATACTAAACGAACATGTGTGATACGAACAAACAAAATAAACAACGTAGAAAGCACAACCCAAAATACGCAAATAAACATGATATTAGTACATGTATGAACAAAATGAACTTGCTGACAACATGTAATAGAAATTAAATGACACAAATATTCAAACATGAGAAAGGTCTGAAATGCAACAAAAGGAAAATCGTGAAGCAAAAATTAAATAAACGAGAAACACATTCAGGGATTTAATTAAAAACTGAAACAAACTTGCAGGGACTGGATATGCAATATGACCAAGGGGCAAGCTCAAAGTGCAAAGTTTGAAAACGCGGAATGGCCTGTGGGGTAATTAAACCATTTGAAATCTGAATTCGGTTTATTTGAGGGATTTCAAAAAAAGAGGGGGACTGGGGTTGCAAATATCCCATGCGGGAAGACAGAACTGGAAATTTTAAGAATGCAGGGGGATTTGTGACGTTATTTACCCATTTTCTTTTTATTTCCCCTCTATAAAACCAATAGCCGGCCCCTTTTATTCATTTTCCTTCATTTTTGTACCTTAGATAAAGCTCTTCCCCCATTCCCTATAATGTTCAACCGAAGAGGGCCTTTTGGGATCGAACCCAGAATCTGGCCACCAGCTGCCGTACTGGCTGCCACCGACCACCGCCGGCCGTCGCTCACCGGCGGTGGCAGACCTAAAAAAACAACTCATTTCCGTCTTCAAAATCCAAATCTGACTTCCGAGTCTTAAAATCTAAACCCGTTCTCTCTAGATCTAAAACGATTCCCCTCGAAACCCCTTTTTTTTAAAAAAAAAACAAAGAAAACATGAAACCACACAAAACCCTTGACTTTCGAGATGAAAAAAAGAAAACCCATCTCTCAAATGGCTCACTCCTGAGAGTTTATCGCCGGCCAGAAGGGTTTCTTAACTCTGGTAAAGCTCTCATTTTTTTATTTTTTGGCTTATTACTTACATGCATGCATAAAATGAGGGAGAGAGAAAAATACCAATGGAAGCTCTACTTTTTTTATATTTCTGGAAAGACTAATGATATTACAATTTTTGTTGGTTTACATATATGCCTACTCTCTGATTATTTTTGGTAGAAAATGGGACGTGTCTGCGATTTGGTCACTGACATGATCTCTGTTTTTCGGTGATTTTGGCATGTTCGGCCATACTCGGTGGTTGGTACGGCGGCATGGTTGAAGGATCCGTGCATCGACGATCTTGATGTGATCTGGAATGAGCATGATTGCACCAGATCGCGACACGTGGCGTACGGTGATCTAAAAGGCCAGTGCGTGCTCCACACGCGCGCGTGGAAGTTAGCTGGATGGCGAGTGGGCTTACGCGCGGCAGATGAGAGGTCTTCATGCTTCACCCGTGGCCGTTGGATCTAGATCTGATCCAACGGCCCTCCTTCAGCTGCGCAAAATAAAAGGAGGGTATTAGGGCTCCATTATCTGATGTGGATTAGGGTTTTTAGGATGTGGGTTAGGGTTAGGGGATGGATTGGGCCCAATATAAACATTAATTTTGGGTTTCGTAATATATTAGATTGGACACTAATAAACTTGGGTCTTATTTTATTATTTGTTTATATATATGTGATAATAATATTAATAACAATAATACTAATATGATAATGCATACATATATACATTCGTACGCGCACACATATATGTATAGCATACAGACATTAATATACGTTACACGTCCTTAGTTAATATAACATATAAATGTACATGCACACATAATTATACACATAACTAATATAAACATTCACATGTTACACAGTCACACAATGCGACACACAAACATACATGCGACACACATATACTATAATAAATATTAACATGTACATAAACATAATATGTATAACATGCATGCACTCACACATATCACACGTATTTTACGCACATGCTAATCACACGTACACACATACTAATATAATATATGCATACATGCGATGACAATATCTATTAATTATTATACTAATGTATTAACACTATTTACAAACCGGATAAAAATGAGTGATTACATAACTATAATAATAATGTAATATTGATAATGTAATGAGTATACTAACATAGAATAATATATAATAAATAATGTTTTTGGAATTTTCATGAGATATAAATAATACTAAAAAAGGGAAAAGTATATAAATAGTAACACGATATAATAATACTAGTAATATGATATTAACAATAGTAATATAATAAAAGAAATAATAATAACATATTTTTATGTTTTGTTTTTTCCTTCCAAATTGTAATAAAAACTAATAGCGATCAGTAACCTAATAATGGTTTTTTTTAATTATAAATAGATAGTAACAAATAATACTAATAGTATTTTGGAATTTTTAAAATATATAACATAAATATAGTAAATATAGTATACTAATAATAGATATAATATTAATCAATTAATATATAAAAGGTAAAAACAACCTAAGCCCATTATTCCAAATGCTGATAAAATAAAAAAAACGGGTTAAAACCCCGGATAAAATTAGTGATTACAAATTCGAACGGAATTAGAAAGTCACAAATTTCGAATTTTCCGGCCACCGGAGGCGGCGGCAACCACCGCCGATAAACTGCGGTTTTGGCGGAGGCTTGGACCAGCCGAGGCAGATGGAAGAGAGGGTGGGAGAGAGTTTTGTAATTTTTTTTGGATATCAGTTCAAAATGATTTTTTGGGGGCAAAAGGGGATATTTATGTTCTCCATGAAACGACTCCGTTTTGGGCGTCAGATACCAGGCCCAAAACGATGCTGTTTTAATCTTCTTCCAGCGTATAACCCGACCCGACTAAAGAATTCGCGCATTTTTTACATGCGTAAATTAGTTTTTGGTCTCTCCGCATGGTTTAACTACTTCGAAGTCTCTGTAAGTTTCAATTGTTTTTCATTTGGGTCACTAAAATTCGATTTTATCCGATTTTGAAGGGAAAATTATCTGGTTGGCCCTTCCATCCTATTTTCATCACTTCCGCAACCCTTCTTATTTTGTCTTTCTTTCAATTTTGTCCTTTTTAGTTTTTTAAACTTTATTTTTTACAATTGGGTCATTGTTTTCCTTTATTATTATTTCATTATTATATAGTATATATTTATAATATGTTTAGTATATATATATATGTATAATGTTAGTAAATATATCTATTTATAATAAATTTATGTGAAATGTATATGTATATATTTATATAATATATATGGTATATATATATATAATCTATTATGTGTATTATTTCTAATTATTATTTGTTTATTATATTTATTATTATTTTTATGTTTATTATTATATTTTCATATTTAATATTATTACCATTATTATGTATTATATTATTTTACATGTATATGTGTATATTATTTTAATTATATAATTTTATATTATTATAATATTATATATGTAAAGTTTCCTTATTTTTCACAATGTATATTTATGTATAGTATATGAGTATTATATTATATATGTATCTTATATTATTATACTTATATATATTTTTGTTTATCTTATTTCAGATGTATATTTTTCTAAACTCGATCGATTTAAGGGAATATTTTTCACTTTATTTCGGGTAACCGGTTAGGAAGTGACATCCTGACTCATTTAGGTGTCATCTTCCTCGGTTTTCATAAATAAAGAAATGTTCTCCTTAGACCGCCTTTTGGGATTAAATTTTAAATCACAATTCGAACTTTTTTCTTGCAAAGACAACACTTAATCAACGCAGTACCAATTTTGGGCGTTGTAGGGGTGCTAATCCTTCCCCACGCGTAACTGACTCCAGAACCCAAACTTTTTGAATCTCTGGTAATTTTTTTAACGGTGTGCGGCCTACCAAAGTGGCTGGTGGCGACTCCATCCATCCATTTTCTATCTCTGTTTTTAAAGTCTTTACGATGTTATGTTAGGAGTGTCATCCCGAACTCCGAGTGTCATCTCTTATGATCCCGTATATAAAATATTTTTTATCGATCCACTATTTATTTTATTTTCGCAAAGAGAAAAAAAACGCTTGCGACACACTTAACTATAATGGTTCTATTTTGACCATCGGACTATTTAAATTAGGGGAAAAAAGCAGTTAAATTAGGGGAAAAGGTAAAAAAAGTTCTTTTTATTTAAAAAACAGTTCATGGGAAAATATATTTAGAGAATTAGTTGTTTTCTACGGTGGAGGGGGAGTCATCACCAGTTGTGGACGACATTCATGGGTGGGGTGGGAGTCGCTGGCAGCTTCCGTCGACTTTGGCTCCAATAATTTTTTTTTGTATTTAGGATTAAAATGTGTGACCTGCTATGGCTCTTATGAGTTACTTGTCTTGCCATTCGGTCTCACCAACGCTCCGGCCACATTCTGCACCCTCATGAACAAGGTACTACATCCATTTTTGGATCGTTTTGTAGTTGTTTACCTTGATGACATTGTGGTGTATAGCAATACTTTGGAGGAGCATGTGGAGCACTTGAGACAAGTTTCCAAGTTCTCTGAGAGAATGAGCTGTTTGTCAAGCGGGAGAAGTGCTCATTCGCCCAGCAGGAAGTACCGCTCCTAGGCCACATCATTGAAGGTGGCAAGATCCAGATATACAGGGATAAGATACGGGCCATTGATGAGTGGGAACCGCCAACCAAGGTGACCGAGTTGAGATCGTTCCTTGGGTTAGCCAACTACTATCGGCGTTACTTCAAAGGCTACTCCAAGATCGCCACCCCGTTGACTGATTTTCTGAAGAAGGACAATGAGTGGGATTGGCGCCATGAGTGTCAAAGTGCCTTTGAGAAACTAAAGGAAGCCATGGTGAGCGAGCCCGTGTTGAAGTTACCTGACCATGTCAAGCCGTTCGGGGTCCATACCGATGCATCCGACGTAGCTATTGGGGGAGTTTTAATGCAAGAGGGACACTCGGTTGCTTTCGAGAGTCGAAAGCTCAATGAGACAGAGAGGCGATACACAGTTCAAGAGAAGGAGATGACCGTGGTGGTGCACTATTTGCGAATTTGGAGACATTACTTGTTGGGTTTGAGATTTCATGTATTCACCGACAATGTTGCCAACAGTTATTTTCTAACCCAAAAGAAATTGTCTCCCAAACAGGCTCGATGACAAATATTTCTAGCCGAGTTCGACTTTACCATAGAGTACAAGCCGGGGAAGGCCAAATTGGTGGCCGACGAACTAAAATGAAGGTACAATATGGAGTTCATCAGCAGACCCGAAGGACCGCTGTTATTGTGCATTAAAGAGGGATTGTCCCATGATCCGATAGCCTAGTCTTTGAACGATTATGCCAAGGAGGGCAAGTCCAAACGATTTTGGCTCGAGGGGGACCTTTTGTACACTCGGGGCCGCGAACTTTATGTCCTGCAGTACATGAAGTTACGAAAGGAGCTCATGAAAGAATGTCATGATTCCAAGTGGGCTGGCCATCCAGGGGTGCATCGCACGATGACGTTGTTGACGGATCAGTACTATTGGCCACACATGGGGAGTGATGTCGAAGCCTATGTGAAGATTTGTCTCATTTGCCAGCAAGACAAGGTCGAGGCCAAGAAGCTAGCAGGATTGTTGCAACCATTGCCAATCCCAGAGAGACCATAGGAGAGCGTATCCATGGATTTCATAGTCAGTTTGCCGAATACTGATGGGTTTACCAATATTGTTGTCGTTGTTGACAGGTTCTCAAAGTATGCCACTTTCATTCCTGTCAGCAAGGAGTGCCCAGTTGAGGAAGCTGCCAGGCTTTTCCTTAAGCACGTGGTGAAGTATTGGAGGGTGCCACGGACCATTGTGAGTGATCGAGACCCCCGCTTCACGGGCAAATTTTGGACCGAGCTGTTCAAGCTGATGGGAGTTGACTTGAACATGTCCACGAGTGTTCATCCACAAACCGATGGGCAAACTGAACGAGTGAATGCTTTGTTAGAGATTTATCTCAGGCACTATGCAAGTGCAACTCAGCGTGACTGGCCGAAGCTGCTAGGCGTAGCCCAATTTTCCTACAACTTGCAGCGGATGAAGACTACCAACCAAAGTCCTTTTGAGATTGTGACGGGACAATAACCACTCACACCCAACACTGTTGTGCTCGGTTATGAGGGGCCAAATCCAGCAGCATGCCACGTTTCTAAGGCGTGCTAAGATCACCATGACCTAGCCCGAGCTTGCTTACACAAGGCTGGGAAGCGAACCAAGAAGTGGGCTGATCGTAGGCGCAGGGACAAAGAGTTTCAAGTTGGTGACCTAGTCCTTGCCAAGCTACACTTAGTGTTGAGGAAACCCGGAGTGCACAAGGCACTTGTGCGACGGTACGAGGGACCATTCAAGATCATCAAGCGAGTAGGTACAGTGGCCTACAAACTGGAGTTACCGCCAAAGCTTCGAGTTCACCCCATTTTCCATGTGAGCATGCTCAGACCGCTCTATTCGGATGCTGAGGATCCAGATCGAGGCAAGTCACACCGAGCACCGATAGGAGTGAAGGTCTCCTATGAGAGAGAGGTACGAGAGATCCAGGCAGACTGAATTGTTTGACGAAGAACCATCGGCCAAGGCAAGAGTAGTTTATCCAGTGGAAGGGACTTCCCGATAGTGAGGGGAGTTGGGAACCTATCGAGGCCCTGTGGCAATTCAGAGACAAGATTGCCGAGTTTCATTCCTAAGACCCGGTAAGGACGTAGCCAGATTCAGTGGGGGAGAGTGTCACGGACCGCGAGCCCATGACCGAGGTTGCTGCAATCCAAGCTGCCCAAGAAGCCATCCATAGGATATTGGGCCTGTCAAACCCACCAGAGCTGGCCCTATTCTTGGAGAATGCTAGAGGACCCATTCAAGCCACATATGGAATGGAAGACCGTTCCATGGAATATTCCTACCCAATTCCATGATTCAAGGAATGTCTCTCCGCACTTATGGCATGTATCATTTTACTTGATGTACTTTCCATGTATAGTTTGAGTAGGTTCGATCTCATCCGTCGATTAGAATCATTGTAAGTCGTTGGATGTATTGGGGGCAACTATAAATAGAGGCTCTCCCCACCTCATTTCTCATCTCATCTCAGAGTAATACAAAGTAGAAGTATTCACTCATTTTCTTTTGTTCTTTGCCTTTTTGCCTTTGTTCGTTTCCGCAAGCTGCAAAGCATTCTAGCTTTTCGAAGAGGCCGACTTAGCCGATTTCAATTGAAGCAATTGTCTAAGGCCGCACGGTTCTGCTAGTCCGAGTCTAGTCCCGTGACACAAACATGACAATAAAATTTTAAAAATTACAGCAGGAAAAAGAAAGAGTTAAGCTCTTCATTAACCAACAAATTAAGAATTTCTATTAGTGAAAAAACTGAAGCATCAAGCATTAACAATACCAATCAAGTTTTTCGTTTTAAGATCAATTATTTTATTTATAATAGAAGTATCACTTTACAGTGCATTAACAACTATTTTTTTCTTTCCTATTGTTGGTCTTACATAGGGCAAACATAGAGAGAGAAAAAATCCAAAGCTTAATCTAATTTCTTCCAATCTCCACATTCACCCAATACAAAAAAAGAAGGGTAATCTTCATCCGTGGTCCCTTTTGTTTATGTTTTATTCTATTTTGGTCACCCAAATTTAAAAAAGACTATTCTTGTCACTTATGTTCGAAAACGTTTCTATTTTGGTCACTGGACCGTTAACCTTTGTTAAAAAAAATTAATTTCTAATTTAACCCCTGAACTTTCAAATTTTCATTTTTCACCATCTTCCCCAAAAGTTATATATTTTATATACTTAAAAATGTTTTAATTTAACCTCAAGTTCCTCCTGCAATGCCAGAACCGCATGACTTTGGAGGACCTGAATGGGAATCATGTCGTGCAGCGCTGTTTGCAATGCCTTAGCAGTGAAGATAACAGGGTAAGCCTTCCACCTGAATGGGAATCGTTATAGTTTCGTTGCACGTTATTGCATCAGTTCTCCACGTTTTTAAAAACCAAATACACCCATGAAATGAAAAGAAAAAGAATTGCATTGCTTATCTCTAACTTTCCACTTTGTTCTTCAATTGACTTGGCTGATGTCCTTGCTGAATAAAACATTGCAGTTGCAGCAAAACAAGCTTTGTCTCAAAATTTTCATCAAACTGCTCGAGTGAGCTACAATCAACTATGTTGCTCTTAATAGTTCAGACTCGTTTTTAAGTACTCATTTTCGATAACCACTCGTCACGGCACTATGGCATTCCAAGACCTGTCAAATACATGAAAAAACCTATATAATCATGTTGAATATGTATCCAATCCGACACTCACATCTGAGTTCGATTAAAGGAATTGCAGTGACAGTTTTATAGCAAGGAAGATGTCAAAAGTTACACACACACACTCGACACGCACGTCCAACTCTGACTAATATAGACCATCAAAGACCATTAGTTAACAGTTTCAACATCATACAGAAACATGCTAGCATTGATTGACAATGAAGAAATCACCAGAGTTATCCTTACACCAAGATACATCAAAAATCGATACAAAGTTACACATACAGACTCTAAGAATTCATAAGACCAGTAATCAAATGGGGAAGAACTGAACAAGTTCAACAATTAAATCTACCATTAGATGATAGTTGTACAACACTATTCAGTCTACATTCATTAAGACTACTCACCTGCTTTCTTCCTAAAAGCCCTTTATTTTATCAAACACAACAAGCAGCCTAGTTTTGCCTATAAGCTATATAATTAGCTAAAGCAATCAAGGGTGCGGATTTCTTCGGATCGAATCCTTGAAGAATCTCTAATGCATCATTCCTCAACTTCACTGCAAACTCCCCTGATTTCTCTATCCCCATCAACTTGGGGTAAGTGACCTTATCAGCGCGTTCAAAAAAAAAGTGACCTTATCAGCAACCAAATCTTTCCCTGCAGTCTTCCCTAGTTCTTTAGATGACATTGTTACATGAAGAATGTCATCCACAACTTGGAACAAAAGCCCGATACTCCTCGCGAATTTTCTCAACTTTTCGACATCTTCATCGCATCCACCTCCAAGAATTGCCCCTAGAACCACAGCTGCTTCAAGCAAAGCAGCAGTTTTATGGAAATGAATGAACTCTAAATAATCCAATCCCGCATCGGTTAGCCCCTCACTTGTGATATCTACAACTTGACCAGCAGTGAAGATAAAATATATAATTTTTGGGGAAGATGGTAAAAAATAAAGTTTTAAAAGTTTAGAGGTTAATTAGAAATTAATTTTTTATTAACGGAGGTTAACGGTCCAGTGAACAAAACAAAAACATTTTCGAACGTAAGTGACAAAAATAGTCTTTTTAAATTTAGGTGACCAAAATAGAACAAAACCTAAACAAAAAGGACCACGGGTGAAGATTACCCAAAAAAGAAAAAGAAAGACATCGTATATTTTAATTGAATTTAAAACTTGATGCAAACTTAAATTTAACTAAAGCAAAATATGAAGAAAAATTAGGGGGGAAAGGAAATGGATAAATACCTGATTAGTGAGTACGTCATGAGAATATTAGTGAGAAAATTGAATAAAGGAAAAAAATAAAAATTTGAAGAGATAGAAAAGTGTCAAACATTGGAGAGGAAAAGTGAGAAACTGAGGTATGAGGAACGAGTTATCTACTGAAAGAATTACTCAATACCTCAGTTGATAACTCGTTCCTCATACCTCAGCTGATCCTGGACAACGTTAGCAAGAAGCCATACATAAGGCTTTGAAGGGGCTTTTGACCATCAATAGACGGAAAACCAAGGGACATGGAGGACTCAACTATCGACAACTTGTGCTTTGGATGCCTCCCCTCCACCCAAAAACCAAAAGTTCAAGTCCAACATGCAAGACTCCGAGACTTGCATGAGGATATTCACCCTAATGGACACAATTAAAATGAAGGAATGCGACAACAAAGGTTTAATATGACAATGAAAGAGTTAACTGAATTGAAGGTCGCCCGTGAGCCTACTATAAACTTAGTTCAAGAAAAGAGGAGTCCCATTGCCCCACACTTGCTAGCCCCAATGTATCATACCAATTTCAAGTTACCAAAAGAGGTTCATGATGGTACATGAGACCTGATAGATCACTTATCTCAGTACAACACGTATATGGACATTATGGGAGCAATGTAAAGTATTAGGGGTGAGCATCTGATCGAGTCGAGTAAAAATATTTGAATTATTCGATTTTGTGAGTCCTATTGTACGAATCAAACTTTATTTGAAATTTTTTATTCGATTCTAGTTTATGAAAATCGAGTCGAGTTGGATTTTTGAGTTTCTATATAAATTTAATTGTAATTATTTATAATATTATAGTACATATTAATTTTAATTTACACGCCTTTCTATATCCATATATATTACACATATATTTCTTCATATTTTTTTATATGTGGTATATATATCTTCGGACAGAATTGAGGGACTCGACTAAAACATAACACCAATCTACTAATTACTAAAAATTTCAAGTTATTCAAATTTTTATTTTACAACTCAAACTTTAATTAAAATTTTTAGTCGCATTTTTTAAAATACTTTATATATATAAGTATAACATTGATATGAATAAAAAGATAGACGTGGTGGTTAACACAAGACAACTATTCTTATTATCAAATCTTGATTTGAACCGTTGATGTTGGTTATCGTAACTGGTAAGGTTTAATACTAGACGATATATTTTTTTAAAATTTATTGCACTTAAATTCTTCCCCACTAACTAATTGGAAGATTTTTAAGTGTTTAAATATCTTCGATCTCACGTTCTTTTATATATTATATCAGTGGTATGTCAACTAAACTAAATTAAATCGACTAATCTTAAAAGATATTAAATATGTAAGAAAAAAGTCATTTAATGTTTAATCCAATAATAATAAATAAATTAGTAAAAAAAAATAATAATAATAATTTTATGAACAATTGATATAGGCCCATAAAGAAATCTTTGATTCTGTCCTCATGGCATATATCCTTACTTTTCCTTTAATTATACCACACTTTTTTTCGTGACAACTAACTATAGGACACTTCATTTCAATTCAAAAAACAATTATACAACACTTATATGTTATAACTTTGAATAATGATTAAAAAGAAGCATATGGTTGGATTCGTGTAGGTAAAGTTGCCAAAACATAGGAGATTTTAACTAATCAATTATCATCGTTGTATTGTTTCTTATAATGAGCAAGAATTAATATCCATAAAATACAATTATGGTATGTACTATATATTATCTTCAATTATATGTTGGCCATGTTTGGTAAACAATTTTTTGAGCTAAAATTAGATGTTTGAATCATTTTTAGAGGTTTGACTAGTCAAATCTACTAATTTGGATATTTGATAAATAGAGGATTGAGGTGAAACCTCTTGTTTTGAAAAAAGGTCCTTTTAGGAGCTTTCTGAGTTAGAGGTTTAGATAAAAAAATTGTAAAGACTATTTTATCCTTGATAATTATAAAAATTTCTCTAAATAACATAAATTTAATTAACTAATAAAATTAAAAAAAAATTTTCATAAATAAGAAATTAATATATAAATTAATAAATATATATATATATATATATTTAATAATTAATAAAATTATATTCAAAATATAATTTCATAAATAAGAAATTAATATATACATATAAATTTAATAACTATTAAAATTATATTAAAAACATAATTTCACAAATAAAAAATTAATATGTACATCCTCATATATGCTCAGTAATGATATTAAAAATATTAATTTTCATAATCTAATTAATATTAATAGGTACAAAATGTTAATAACTAATAAACCATTCAAACAAGTATAAAATATAATCATGCCCTTATATGTCATTTTGCTTATTCAAACAATCAAACAACTATCAACTATCAGTTAATTTTACCAAACACTTTTATACAATTAGCTAATATAATCCATTAGTCAAACCAGCTAATGCTATCAGCTAATGTAACCCACTATCCGCTAATTGCTAAACTAGATCGTTCTTTTTGTTTTGGTTTATTCTTATTTATCCCTTTAGCTGATGAATTTTGATTAGATATATTGAACAAAACGTGTTTCAGGTAGGCTTAACCCAAGCTTAGGCTTGAAGTAAAAGAAATTTTGAGTATCCAAGTTTAGCCAATTAATGGATTTCATATTATTTTAAACATTTTAAACAATTGAAAAGAAGGTTGGTGAAGAATAGGTGTTGAGGAGTCAATGCCCGCACAATATTTGAGATGTAATTGTATCGAGGAAAGTAGTTCCGAGGATGACAGTACACATGTGTAATCACCCATTTCCGTCTGGGGTTAGATTCGAATAAACATTAAACTTAAAAAATAATAATTTAAATCTACAATCCAAAAATTAATAAAGTCCATTAACCAAACAGTCCGACTTGCAGTTAAACCTGGTTACCCAATACAACCGGCCTACTTCCTAAACCCATTACAAACAAACCCATCCACTCGGTTCACCCACATACTGGTTACCCATCTAAACCTACCCAATCCGTATATCCTAACCCATCGGCTAACCCTAATGCAATGAAACCCTAAGCCAAGAGCAGCCACCGCCAATCTTCTAGAACGTTCCAGCAACCCATGGCCTTCCAGCTTCAGGTTACATCGCCGGCTACCTTAACACCACGTCAGAGCCACTTCAACGCCGTGCGCACCACACCAGCAAGCTTTTGCCGCGAGGGACGGTCCTTTCCTCAGCTCCTTCGCATCCGGCCAAAACGCCAACAACACCTGCAACAAAGGACAACGACAATGACAGAAATCAGATGCATACAAACAAACCAAACCAATAGTTGATTTCAGCATTTTTTCCTTTCTTTTATTATTGTAAATCTCGGCTATAAAGCCCCAAACCAAATCATGTAAACCCTAACTAGACGGGTTTTCCAAAATCAATACAAAGCAAGATTTCAAAAGTATTTCTCTTTGCATTTCGAATACAAAAAAAGAAGCAAAAAATACATAGAGTTAGGGTTTTAGAAATCAAAACGTTTTTTTAACCAAAATCACAATTTTTTTCTTCAAATTTTCAAATCGAAGTTCGTTTCTTGTTTTCAGATCTAAAATCAAGTTTCTTTTAAAAAAAGAAAATAAGGTTCGAGTTTACTTGTGGGAAGCGAGGCCGTCGTGCTCTGGCTACCGTCGAGCGCCGAGACGAAAGGCGAGACGGCGCCACCGATTAACGGCATGAAAAAGGGGCTAGGGTTTCTTCGGTTTTTCTAACTTCAGAGCATTTGCTCATTTTTTTCTGGTTTTGAAAATGAAAGAGGCAAATGGGATTCTAGGCAATTTTTTGCCTTGTGATTTTATATTTATATACTTCCGGGTACGACGTCGTTTAGGAACTCTTCGACCCGCGCGGTTACCCGACCAGGGGGAAGGATCCACACATTTTTTATCTTGAGATAATTACCATGTCGGTCCTCCCATCTTCTTCTCGTTTTCATTTCGGCCGCGGGTTAATTCCCGTTCTAGTCTCTCCCATTTTGTCTCAAAACCGATGTCAACCCTTTTAAATTCCGTTTTGTTTTAATTTCTCCCCTCTAATTTTGTTTTTCCTTCTATTTCGGTCCCTTCTTATATATATATATATACATATTTTACTATATGTTATATTATATATATTTGACATTATCTATACCTATATTATAATATAATATATATATTATGTTATGCATATATATAAGCTACATAGTATATATTATATATTATAGTATTATATATTATATGTTATATTATATATTATAGTAATATTTATATTATGTTATATACTATATATTATTTATTTATTTTAGTTCATTTGTTTCATTGTTTGTTTGTTTTTTTTCGAATCGACCTTACGGTGACCCGCAACGGGGGATGACCTGTATTATTATGGCCCGTTTAGTGTAGCCAAGTAACATCTAACATCTAACTTCTAACTTTCATTTTTCGCAATTTAATTTTCCACAATTTAATTACTGTAATTTACTTTTTTGCATTTTAATTTTGCTCTTTAATTTCCGCTATTTATTTTACGCATCTTTATCATTTTGCTCGATCCGGTCTTTTTTCCGTGTATTTAAATTTCCGCATTTATTTATTTTTTTCGAGTATTTATTTCCCTCGTTTATCTTTATTGTTCTTTATTTATCTATTTGCGATTTTGTGACATACTTTAACTTGTCATTCATCTCACCCCTAATTTAATTATATACTCTAATTGTTAATTAATTAATCTAACTTATAAAAAAGAGATATTTATTAACTCGATTATTTTGGTTTTAAACTTGGCTTAATGGATATAGACCAAATATTCAAATTAATTCTTATTGTCTGAAGGTAAATATTAAAAAGGGTAAGATTTTGACAACTCATAACATCATTTTTAACTGTTTGCATCATGCATAAAAGTGATGTACTCGATTCGAACCATAAATTAACACAGCAGTCGGTCTTATTCGATATCGGTTTAATCTACGGTCCGATGTACATTCACCCTTATTAATTAAATAGATAATTAATTCGAACCCACTAAACCCATTCAATTAAAGCTTATATTAGATTAAGAACAGTCAATTAAATCCAATTTTAAATTTCAATAATTTCCATCGATTAAAAGCAACGTATGATTTGGTACTGATTTCCGGGAGTGATGGGGGTGCTAATCCTTCCCCACACGTAACCAACTCTCGAACCCGTTTTCAAAAGAATCTTTGGTTTTACGGTGCTCGGCCTACCTTAGTGGCCGGTGGCGACTCAAACTCTTCATTTTCAAAGCAAAACAAGTTTCTTAAACAAATTCCCCAATTTACAAAAAAATTCAAAACGAGCAATTAGCCAAAAATTAGGAAAATATTTTTCCTTCCCATCGATTTCAAAAAGAGGAGGTTGTTACAGCTGGCGACTTTGGGGATAAATTTTTGAGAGTTAAGAAAAAAACATACGTTGCTTTTATCAATGGAAATTTTGAATTCAGTTTGACTTTAATTAATTTATTCTTTCTCAAAAATACATTTTAATTCAACGAGCTTTAATAATTGGTGGTTTTTCATTAATTGATCATTTAATTTTTAAAGAATCACCGACATGTGTTGCATCATACTTATCAGGCTTTATACTCGAGCTTTGTCCCTTAAGTGGGAGTTAAACGACACATACCCACGTGAGCAGCCCTCCACGGGTCAGTAATTCACTCTCAGAATTCACGCCTTTTGACACGTGAGCAGCCATTCACGTCACAAGGTCGTACTTTCCTTCTAACCGAATCCGATTCGCAAGCCTATCATGGGCCAGAATGGAGGTTCTTGTTATCTTAGTAGATAATAAGATAGGTTCGAGTACTCCTTTCTAGAACCCAAACCACATGTGTGAGAATCTAGGAAGCCCACCCCTTTAGAGCCACGAGGATAACCATAAAAATCTAGAATTCATGTTGTTAAGCCGCTTTGGTGTGTATTTATTTGGTTCTCATTCTTTATTGTATATTCGTCACTAATATACTCTTCTTGTCTTGTTTGCTTGATTATTTTTGTGCATGTTCATGACATTTTTACATAAAGTGTTGATTCGAGAACAGTTCAAAATTGAGGGCTTGCGTAATGGGAGAAAGAGTCCATAATGCTGAGTTAAAGATTCTTGAAGTCTAAATTAATCAATAAACTAATGTAGATGCACCTTATTCTCTTTTTCTCGTTATAAGGAGACTCAATTTTCATTATGGAAGGTTGTTCAATGAGAATGTCCGTCGATCAACACTTTTTGCATTCATTCGTACATTATCAATATTTTTCTTCACTCATTTTACGGTGATTGCATTGTCATTCATTTGCATTATGATGGCATGACATCTTCATTATATTGAATTAATCATTTTTTGCACCAATACCTTTGCATCTAGGGCATTTATTTTGCATTTACATGCATTCGTTTTGAAAACATTAATATTAACTTTTGGGGTGTCCCGTGACAATAATTTTGGATCGAAGAAAAAGTCAGTCGATTCAGTACCCCTACGGAACCTGACAAAAAACCAAAATGGTGAACGAAGATAGGTTAGACCAAATTGAGTAAACCCACTTGCAAGCAAGTTTGGCCAGAAAAATGGAAGAACAGTTAGCTAAAGCTCGACAAGACATGGTGGAGTAGTTCATGAAGTCTCAACAAGATACACTAGGCCAAATAGCCCAAATGCTTGGACTTAAGCTTTCCGAACAAGGAGAGACATCTGTTGTAAATCTTACGGCAAATCCCAATCCCACTAATGGGAATGAGTGTCCCACATATCCGCCAGGTTTTACTCGTCCTCATGCTAGGGTTTAATCGGACCCTCAGGTAATACTTTCTCAAGGGAAATCACCACTTCATCAGGCCAGCGCCTTATTTCCTATAAATCTACCCTCTGCATCAGAAGTCAAGCCCGGGGGAAATCAAGCCAAAAACTTCATCTCGAAGATGGACCAATTGATTGAAATGGAGAAACCTAGAATTGAAACGTCTAAAAAGATCGAGGACCGATGTAAGCGGCTCGAGGAAAAGATGGAAGCCATAGAGGTAACTGACGCCTTCATTGAATTTGAGGCCCATGAACTCAGCCTTGTCCCGAATCTAGTTTTACCTCATAAGTTCAAGGTCCCAGAATTCAAGAAGTACGATGGAATGAGTTGTCCCTGTGCACATCTTACCATGTTTTGTTGAAAGATGAAGGGATATGGGAGAGATGACAAGCTGCTGATCCAATGTTTCCAATACAGTCTCTCAGGACTTGCCACAAGATGGTATAATTAGTTGAGCCAGCATCAGATAAAGTCATTGAAGGACTTGGCCAAAGCTTTCCTAGAACAGTACCGACATGTCAGTGACATGGTGCCAGGCCATTTGTAATGCCCCAGTTTTTGGGCCTATCAGTTTTAAGGCTAGTTAGACGGTCCGGTTGACTAGGTTAGAGATTCGAGTCGGATTCAGAGAGCATATATTTTTCTAAAAGATAAAAATATGGAAAAATGTTTAAAAATCCTATTTTAATATATTAAAATATTGGTGAAAGCAATTTTGGAAAATGAGCTTTAAAGGGTGACATTTTGGCTAGTGACCAAAATTCAATTTTTTGAAAACTATTCTTAAAATGTGACTATTTTGTAAAGAGTCAAAACTTTGAATCTTTAAGGAGCTATTTTACCATTTGGTCTAATCTGAGTTTTCTTTTAATTGGATTAATTTAAAAGGGTTTTAATTAAGAGAAATTAAGAATAATTTAGTTAAAAGGTAGTTATTTTTCCAAATCACAATTTGGCGTAACTTTCTTTCTCTCATATTTTCTCTCAAAATACTCTCAGCCAAACACTCTTTTTCCTATCAGAGATTCAAGGTAATGATATTGTTTCTTAATTTGGCGAAACTTATTTTCTCAAAAATCTTACTGAATCTTATTGTTTTTCAAGAGGAAAACATCCAATTAAGGGGAAACTCACTTATTGGAGGTAATTTTCGTTCTTCTCCTCTAATGAAAGGTTATTTACTGAATTCCCAAGTTCTTGACTCTTTATATAGGTTTTCTAATAGGTTTTAAGTAATTAATTATGGAATTTTGCTTAATTGAGTTTATTTGATAGAATCTTGTATTTTCGAATTGGATATGTTTTTCCAGTGTTGAGGATTGATTTCAATCTTATTTTGGATTTATTATATTGTGGATAAGTTGTTTTTAATAATGAAATCCTGAAATTGTTTGAATCTCTAATTGTTTAGGTTGTTAGTTAATGGTTTTTGGGTTGTTTTGGAGTTTAATCTTTGCTGGAAGTAAAAGGATGTTGTAAAAGGGTTGTTAGATGTTATTTGATGAAGTTTTATGTATTGAATCGTTATATTATGGCTGGATTAAGATTGAGAAGTGTTTGAGGTTGATTTCGGTAAGTTTCGGATGTGTTTTGAGTGGGCATCTTGAGAGCTGCGGGATTTTGGTTTGAAACCGAGAGTTGGATGCATTTTAATGCATGTTTCCTCTGGTTTTGTGTGGCCAAAACAAGGGATAATCAAGTCTTAGCATCTTGAGGTGGTTTGAGGCTTGGAGGGAGCTTATTTCGATTTAGCAAGCAAGGCGAAGTGAGATCAATGAGTGGAAACGGTCTTAAAAGTCTTTCAAAGGTTTGAAAGTGGTTTTGGAAGTTTAGGTTAAGTTTGAAACACTTACCTAAGCTTAGAAGTAAGTTTCCCTCATTTTCTCTTTAATATTGGTTCAGATTTGAGCATATGTGATTCATGTTTTAGTCGTAAACATGGTTGGTTTTACTTACTGTAAATGCACGATTTCTAAGTACATATGCAGTGGTTTAAAAGTATATTAAATGCTAGTGAGCATTGGTTTTATTCCAGTCGGGAATGTGATATTGCTAAGGCAATATGATTTGCATATGTGGGGATTTTGTGTAATGCAATGAGTAAATGGTTTTGTAAATGATATATCGGCTATGTGACAAGGTGAGAAAACATTCGGATATAGTTGGCATGCCATAGGATAAAGTGCACTATAATATGTTTAAAAATTGATCGTGGTTAAGGGTCCTTGAGGTATAGCGGTCGGCTACTCGGACTATGTTGTTATCACTTGGGTTGAGCGGTCGGTTTCCCTTGTTGATGTAAACTTGCGGTCGGCAAAGTTGTAAATTCATGCGGTCGCATGGGGTAGTCTTAATGATGGTCGGTCATTAAGGGAGATTCGTGTATCCGATGTGTAAAGTTAACGGTCGGCTAATCAAGGATAGTGGTCAACTATCCAGGGTCACTATAATTGCCAAGATATGAGAATTCTAATGTTGAATATATTTTAATGCTTTGGGATTTAAGCATGGTTGTGCTTTTAATGCTTTGGGATTTAAGCATGGTTTTGTATTTAATGCTTTGGAATTCAAGCATGGTTTTGTATAAAATGCTTTGGGGATTTAAGCATTTGGAATATATTATTTTGCATATGGTCAATATGCATGTATTGAGTTGGAATGATTGGAACTTGCTTAGGTCGTAAGCATGGTTGGAAAACAAGTGTTGGTTTTCAAGGGTTTAATGCATTATTGTTTTAAGAGCATCCTCACTAAGCAAGTGTGCTTACGCTTACTTTTTCCTAATGATGTAGAGCATTAAGGCTTGGGGCAGCAAAGGCAAAGTCGTAGTGATCCAAGAGGTAAAGCAATTTTGAGTATGAACTCGATTTATGTTTCCAGTTAATAAGGTAATATATTCGCCATGGATTTTGGGATATGTAATTCTGTTTTCCCCTAGTTTTGAGCATGTGTAATGCTGTGATTTTGGAGTTTGATTGATGTTGTTAAGCATGTTGTGCATCGTTACCTATGGTTGATGTTATGTGGTTGCCTAGGTATGCATCTAGATGGTTTTGGTTGGATGGCATGCTTTGATGAGCTTAACATGTTGAATATGGTATTAAAGTGATGTTGGTATGATGCTTGTGCTGGTAAATGTTTACTTGAGCATTTTGGTATGTTTGGTGAAGTGTTTTAGGGAGTATGCCTATAGATTAAACCATATGGTAGCATAAGCTTGTTTTATAGCTAAACCTTGGTTCAAGTTTTGATATATGTATTGTTGAATGTTTATATTCATGTATGCAAGTTGCTAGGATCTAAATGCATTTAGATTTGAGTGAAAAATTTGTAAAAAATGACATTAGAGGCCTATGTGTACCGATACGCAAGGGACCGTATCGGTACGGTTAGGCAAACCAGGGCTTCCAGCATCGGTACGGGTATTCGATTACCTTTATGGATAAGCAATTTAAACTTTACGTACTAGTATGGGATAAGGTGTATTGGTACGGGAACTCGTTACTGGAAAGTTGCTTTTTGGGGAAAAACCCATGTACCAGAACACCAAGGGCTCGTACTGGTACAACTTTAATATTTTACAAGCTGAAGTGGCGTACCGATACAGTACATTGTATAGCGGTACAAGTGGTTGCTCCATATCGGTACGACTGTGTTCGTATCGGTACAGGTGGCAGTTTTTACAGGTAATGTCATGGAATCCAGTTTCCGTTCTCTTGCGTTTTAGCCCTAAGTATTTCAAATGTAATTGTATGCACATGGTTGACCATTTTGACATGAAATTTGAGATATGGGCATGTAAATGGACTAATTGAGGATTGGTAACCTTAATTTCAATTTTGGTTCAATAATTTAAAGTATTTATGTTTTGGTCCCCAAAGTGAATATGATGCAATTGGTTGCCTTTTTGTGATTTGTTTTCTTCGAAATTTTACATGCTGCGAGTATGTACATGTAAGATTAATAATTTGCATCTAGACAAGGTAAAAAGGAAAAAAAATGGACCAACCTTTCGTAACCTTTCTTCGATTTGCTTCGGTAAACCTAATGTAGCTTACTCGAATCGGTCGGGCGTCTAGGCCAGGTCGAGGGGGTTACATTTATTGGTATCAGAGCCAAGTTATGAAAGGTTGGGATTTTGTTGTTTGATTGAATATCATTGGTTGTTTGCACGGTGCTTGTGTACGTGTACGGTGTTTGATTTATATCATGTTGGGGTATGAATTGGGAACACATTGCCCATTATCGAGGTTTTAAAATGTTTTATAAAATGGTCTTTGATCGTTTGCCATATGTTAGCCTGACTTTAATGTGTTTTGATGCTTTTGTTAGCATGGCTCGGCGTGAGACACGTTCAATGGCTGGTAATGCCAGAATCGGGCAGAATAACATTGAGGAAGAGAATCCCCCTAACATTTTACCTCCTCCTCTGCTGGTTCCTTCTATCGATGTTGGGGCTGGTGGTGTACCCCAACATCATCAAGTTCCAGTATTTGGTGATTTGACCCCGTTAGTTCAGGCAATAACGGGAGCTTTCCAAGTGGTGATGGCTGGAGTGCATGTGCAGGCATCGGCACCAGTTGTGGCAGTTAATCCAGGGTTACCCTTAGAGCGTCTCAGCAGTTTGAGAGGTGTTGAGTTCAAGGGTTTGAGCCCCGAGGCAGCCGAGGGATATCTAGAGAGTATGATTTGTATTCTGAATCCGATGGGTTGTAATGATGATCGCAAGCTGGGTTTTACCGTGTCGTTGTTGCATAGTGATGCTTATCATTGGTGGGTGACCATAATTACTAGTGTTCTAAAGGTGGATGTAACTTGGGAGTTCTTTCGAAGAGCTTTCAAGAAGAAGTATCTTGGTCTTTAGTATCTGGATGCGAGGAAACATGAGTTTATGGCCTTAGAATAGGGCAGCACGTCTCTGGCTGAATATGAGGTGAAATTTGTCCGTTTAAGCCAGTATGCCTCAGAGTTGGTTCCGGATGATCTTAAGAGGCACAACAGGTTTCGCTATGGGTTGGTGAAAGATATCAAAACATACCTGTTGGCTGCGGACTACACTGATTTTGATGTGCTTGTGAACCACACTAAGGATATTGAGCAGTCCTTGAGGGTAACATGACAAGGTTTGGGCATGAGCTCGAACAAGCATGGGGCTGATTTTGGTAATTTCAGGAATGAGGGTAGAAGGTTTCGTGATAAGAGGCATAAGTTGGATTATAGGCGTGGTGGCAGTGTTGGCCATGGTAACTAAGATGTTCGTATTATAAATGAGTGTGAGCGTTGTGGTAGATGCCACACAGGTGAGTGTTGGGGAAATACCATGAGTTGCTGGATATGTGGATCACCTGGTCACATGAAGCGTGACTGTCCTCGTGTTGTAGGTGTTGGGGCCAAGGTCGTGGCAGGGGTAATTTTCAGAGGCGCGAGGTTGGTCAGAGAGTTGTGGCTCATGCTATTGCTGTACAACCAGAGAATGGTTGGTCGGCTCAGATCTATGCTCATCATGAGGGGTGCAATGACACTGATGTGATCGTAGGTACTTTTACCTTGCAATCTTTGTCTTTGTTTTTTTCATTTGATTAATTAGAGGTTTACTCATTCATATATATTAAGTAAGCATGCATCATTGCTGAATGTTCCTGTTGAGATTTTGGATGTTGGCATGTTAGTAACTAGTTATTTTGGGGAGAAAATTACAACTAGAAGGTTGTATAGGCATTGTCCTTTGGCAGTGCAAGGTCATGAATTTGCTACGGATTTGATGGAGTTTCCATTTCATGGTTTTGACGTTATCTTGGGTATGGATTGGTTAAGTGAGTACAAGGCGGTGGTGGATTGTGAGTCCAAAAGGATTTCTCTGAAGTTGGCCGATGATTATAAAGTTGTGGTGGTTGGTGAGAATGTGAAATTCTTGTCCAATGTTGTCGGCTTTTAGAGCGGAGAGAATGATGTTTGATGGTTGCCAAGCTTATTTGGCTATTGTTATGAATCTGGAAGCCAAGGGTGTTTGGGTGCAGGACATTCGGGCTGTATGTGATTATCCATAAGTTTTTCCTAAAGAGTTATCAGGTTTACCTCCAAATAGGGAGGTGGAATTTCGTATTGAGACGTACAAAGGTACAACTCTAGTGTCTATTGCTCCTTATCGGATGACACCGAATGAGTTGAAAGAGTTAAAGTCTCAACTTCAGGAGTCGTTAGATCATGGGTTTATTCAACCAAGTGTTTCTCCTTGGGGTGCTCTGGTTCTTTTTGTGAAGAAGAATTATGGATCGATGCATATTTGCATTGATTATCGCCAGTTGAATAAGTTGACGGCGAAGAACAAATATTCGTTGCTGTAGATTGATGACTCGTTCGATCAGTTTCGCGGGGCAGCGGTGTTTTCGAAGATTGATTTAAGGTCAGGGTATTACTAGTTGAAGGTAAAGGATGTGGATGTGCATAAGATGACGTTTCATACAAGGTACGGGCATTACGAATTCTTGGTAATGCCGTTTGGTTTGACGAATGCCTCAGCGGCTTTCATGGACATAATGAATAGAGTGTTTCATGAGTACCTTGATCAGTTTGTGGTGGTTTTTATCAATGATATACTCGTGTACTTTCGTACCGAGGAGGAGCATGATCGGCATTTGCGGATCGTGTTGCAAGTGCTGAAGGATAACCAGTTGTATGCTAAGTTGAGCAAGTGCGAGTTTTGGCTCAAGGAGGTGATGTTTCTTGGACATGTGGTATTCGTGGAGGGTATTCGTGTTGATCCATAGAAAGTTGAGGCTATTCTCAATTGGAAACGACCTAAGACCGTATTGGAGATGCGTAGTTTTCTTGGGTTGGCTTGTTATTATCACCGTTGACAAAGTTGCTACAGAAGAGTGTTCCTTTCGTGTGGACGAAGAAGCAACAACAGAGTTTTGTGAAGTTGAAAGAGGTTTTGACATATGCTCATGTATTGATTCAACCTGAGTTAGGAAAGAAGTTTGTGGTTTATAGTGATGCATCGTATGTTGGCTTGGGTTGTGTGCTGATGCAGATGGAAAGGTTGTGGCCTATGCGTTGAGACAGTTGAAGGTTGATGAGTGCAACTATCCAACTCATGATTTGGAGCCTGTGGCTGTGGTGTTTGCCTTGAAGATTTGACGACACTACCTTTATGGTGAAAAGTGTGTGGTATTTACGAATCGCAAGAGTTTGAAATATTTGATGTCTCAAAAGGATTTGAACCTTAGGCAACGAAGGTGGTTGGAGTTGCTTAAGGATTACGACTTGACAATTGAGTATCATCATGGAAAGGCCAATGTGGTTGCGGATGCGTTGAGTCGTAAGGTTGCGGTTGAGCTTAGAGCGATATTTGCGAGGTTGAGTGTGACGCAGGGAGGTGGGTTGTTGGCCGAATTGCAAGTTAAGCCTACTTTGTCACAAATGATTAAGGCTAAGCAACCATTTGATTATTCTTTGGTTCCTCATGTTAAGGACATAGCGGATGGTAATCCAACATATTTTCATTTTGATGATGATGGTGTTTTGTGCTTTAAGGGCCGATTAGTAGTGCAAAAAGCCCCGGAGCTCAGGCACACTATTTTGACGGAGGCACATTCTAGTTCTTTTGCTATGCCTCTGAGTAGTACCAAGATGTATCGTGGTTTGAAGAAAAGATACTCTTGGGCTGGTTTGAAAAAGGATGTGGCGGAGTTTGTGTCAAAGTATATGGTGTGTCAGAGGGTTAAGGCTGAACATCAATTTCCATCCGCGTTGTTACAACCGTTGAGAATTATGGAATGGAAATGGGAGAGGATCACCATGGACTTGTGACAGGGTTGCCGTTGACACTAGCTAAAAAGGATTCTATTTGGGTGATTGTTGATCGGTTTACAAAGTGTGCACATTTTTGGCCAGTGCATACGACGTACACCTTGGACAAGCTGGCGGATTTGTATGTAGCTGAGATTGTGCGTCTGCACTGGGTACCAAAGTCTATTGTTTTAGATAGAGATATGAGGTTTACAGCAAGGTTTTGGAGATGTTTACATCAGGCTTTGGGATCGAGGTTGAGTTTCAGTACCTCGTATCATTCTCAGACGGATGGGCAGTCTTAGCGTGTTATCTAGGTCTTGGAGGATATGTTGAGATGTTATATTATTGAGTTCCAAGAAACCTGGGAGAAACATTTACCTTTGGTTGAATTTGCTTATAATAACAACTATCAAGCGAGTATTCAGATGGCACCGTATGAGGCATTGTATGGTCGGAGGCGTCGTACGCCCTTGTATTGGGCTGAGGTAGGGGAAAAGCATGTTTCCTTGCCACATGTGTTGAAAGACACGGATGGGAAAGTTAAGCTTGTGTGTGAACGCTTGAAAGTGGCTGCGGATCAACAAAATCTTACACGGATTTGAAGTGTAGGGAAATTGAATATGCGGTGGGCGATCGTGTGTTCTTGAAAGTGTCACATTGGAAGAAGATGATGCGGTTTGGACGTAAGGGTAAGCTTAGTATGAGGTTTATTGGACCTTATGAGATGGTTGAGCGTGTTGGCCCTGTGGCTTATCGGTTGAGGTTGCCTCCTAAGCTTGAGAAAATACATGATGTGTTCCATGTATTTATCACCAAATACTAGTCAGTGATGTTACTAACAAAGATTAAACCCT
Organism: Hibiscus mutabilis; assembly: GCA_019671005.1. Taxonomy (NCBI): domain Eukaryota; kingdom Viridiplantae; phylum Streptophyta; class Magnoliopsida; order Malvales; family Malvaceae; genus Hibiscus; species Hibiscus mutabilis. The sequence continues at coordinate 18,001,490 of CM033726.1, forward strand.
TATATTTTCTTAATATAGAAAATTGGCAACCTGCACTATCTTTACTTAAAGATTTAATTTTTTTTATAGACATCGAAAATTTGTTCCGAAATTTTTCTAATTAAACTAGATTCATTAAGCTTTCTAACCATATAAATTATTACCCTAAATTCATTACACAAAAAATTCAAATAAATCCTTAGATTCACGTCACAGCCCAGAATTTCAAAAATTCTGCTACCCTATTTTCTGACCTTCCGTCGAATAAAAATTCGTAACTTTTTACATACAACTCGAAATCAGTCACAGTTAATTTTGTGAGAAACTAGACAAAATTTTTAGTTCATGCATATAAGATTCACTGTCTAATTCCAATTGTGGAATTTATGCTGATTTCTCAAACACACTGCATTTGTATGCATTTCTGGGCAAATTTCTAAACTTTCTATCTTAGAATCCATATTTACTAAAAACTTAGTCCATTATCATTTATAACCATAATAGGACTTAATAGGTTCATCATCCATATTCAACAAATATTAACCAACCATATCTAGTGATAAGTTATTACAACCCCACTAATTATACATGCCATCTAGTACATTTCCAAAAGAAAGGATGGATGTCATTACATTACTATGAGTATGGAGATATACCTCCCAAAATATGAAAGTGACGCTTTGCTACTCTTCACTCGAAGCTCCTTTAAAACCTACGCATGAAAGTCATCATACGCTAAGCATATACTTAGTGAGGCAACGCCATTTAATTCAAATGCAATTTAACATAGGTATCAATATATTATAGTAACAATGCATATGATCACCTCCCATTTTATGCATTTTAACATATATGACATGATATATGTATAGTAACATATTACATGGTAATAACCTTGATTCTTACCAATACCGTTGCCATATTCATCATGAGCTTTCAAGCCTTTTTAACCTGTTTTTCAATTCATTTAGCCCAAGTATTGAATTAAGGAAATTTTTGGTACGCAAGTCATCCCCCCTATACTTACTTGAGTATAGTATATTAGGTGAACTTTACTGGAAGTGCTTAACACCGAAGTGTTTTTGTATACTTACCGGAGTATACAATTATTAATTGTTTTGCACTTTACCTGAAGTGCTTTTAATAAATTGCACTCTACCGGGAGTGCTAAAATGTTTATATAGCTATTTATAACTCTATGGATATCCAACTATACTTTTAATTTCCTATCTCATACTTTGGACTTTATATCAATCATAATCTCATACATGGAAACATATATACATATTAAGCAATTCATACGTAAAATAACATTCCATGAATAAGTAGTGATCCATGCATGTATTCTCAATTCTGGACATATTTTTAACATGTCAATTATATAATGAATGACATAAAAATCATGCTATGCATGCATTACACTCACCTTGACACTTTCAAAGGTATAATTTATACTAGCCTCACTAAGCCCGATTGCACTTTCTATCTTCTTTCTTCACTCGTTTGTACTCGAACTAGCTTGTTATCTGTATGTACATTAAATACATGACACAAGCAACCTTACGTACATGTCCAAACCATACTAATACATGTACATACCAATATGAAAAAATTAATATTTTCAACCAAGTACTTCTTTGTAACCACCATGCTCCCAATACTTTAATCACATCCCAAATTACACACTACAACCAATAATTTGATAATTTCCCTTTAAACCCTAAATTCCCTCTCTTAGGGTTTATAAACTAAAATTTGGAAACTTCCACATTTTATCTCCATTTTCAAAAATATTAATACCAAAATGATCATTGTATCATAGCAAACAACATACCCATGCTTCTTGAATATTTTCCAATTTTCACTTATTTCGCCCAATTTACACAACTCACAAATTGGTCCTAAAATGATTTTTTCTTCAATTCAACAACATAATTCAACTTAGAAAACATCATTCTAATCAAATCCATCATCAAAATAATTTTTATAAAATTTCCCCTAGTATTATTCATTTTGCTGAAATTGTCCCTATAGGTTTACCAAGAAGTTTTTATCATTTCAAGCATCTAAACAACACTACAACACCATTTCCAACTTGATTAAGCCTTAAAACATGAAATCTTAACAGACATGGAAACTAAGAAAAACTTATGTCAAAAGATAGAGAATTCAAAGGAGATCAATTTCTTATTTCATGTCTCTAACCAAAAACCAAGTAAATCAAGCCAAAAATTGAAATGAAATTTTTGCTCCTACCTTGCTAGGGGTCTCGTCTACTTGGGAGAAAGATGAGCAAATTTCTAATCTTTTCTATCTTTAATTTTAATGCCAAATGTCTTCTAATTTGGCTATATAATATTAAAAATCTCTAAAATGATCAAATGACTATTTCACCCCTTAGTTATAACCAATCACAAGCCAACACCTATATTTTATCCTCTTCCATAATAAATTTTCATTAAAAAGTATAGGTGAAATGTCTAAAATGTCATTAATGAAATAATTTATTTTCAAAAATGCCATTCCACCACCTATACAAAATACTGAATAGAATTGAATCTAAACTGATTTAAGAACGATTCAAAACTTCGATGCTATGCTCTTCGGGTCTTTTTAAGACTTCCTTCAAATTTTCATAAAATTTCGAGCTCATACGATTACCCGAATTATACTTAAACTTTAACCGTAATTTCCCAATAATAGAAACATCAGATCAAACCATAGTTTTTATATTCGATCCACACCCTTAGATGATCTATCTATTTATGGAATAAAAATAATTATTGGGGAAATTACCATGTTGGTCCTTGAACTTTTCTCAACTTTTCACTTTTATCATCAAAGTTTAAAACTTTATGTTTTAGTCACTGAACTAAAACCACTAACTTTTGATTCTTTATGTTTTGGTCACTATTCCAATAATGGGATATTATAATTCTCTCCCCCTAAAAGCATTTGTCCTTGATTTTTTAGAACGTACTTGGGTTAAACAAATGCAGGTACTGTTCTTTCATTCGCTCTTTAGTTTCCCAAGTGGCTTCTTCCACTTTGTGATTCTTCCAGAGCACTTTCACCGATGGAATCGATTTGTTTCTCAATTTCTTCACCCCATGAGCTAGAATTTTTACTGGTTCTTCTTCAAATGTCAAATCAGGTTGCATCTCAACTTCCGCAAGTGAAATGACATGGGAAGGATCCAACCTATATTTGCGAAGCATCGATACATGAAAAACAGCATGAATTTTGCTCATTTCTGGTGGTAAAGCTAATTGATATGCCACCAGTCCAACTCTTTTCAAGATTTCATACGGAGCAATGAATCTGGGACTAAGCTTCCCTTTTCTTCCAAATCTCATTTTTTTCTTCCATGGTGAAATTTTCAAAAATACCTTGTCTCCTACCTGGTATTCAATATCTTTTCTTTTTGAATCTGAATAAGCCTTTTGTCTATCAGAAGCTGCCCTTAGATTATCTCAAATTATCTTCACTTTTTCTTCTACCTCTTGAATCAATTCAGGCCCGATAATCTTGCGGTCTTCTAACTCAAACCAATTTAACGGTGTCCGGCATTTTCTTTCATATAAAGCTTCATACGGTGCCATTTTAATACTTGACTAATAACTGTTGTTATAGGCAAATTCAGCCAATGGTAAGTACTTTTCCCACGAACCTGCAAACTCAATGACACACGCTCTTAGCATATCTTCCAAAATCTGAATTGTCCTCACTGATTGTCCATCAGTTTGCGGGTGGAAGGCAATACTAAAATGCAATCGAGTACCCAATGCTTCATGTAGTGCTTTCCAGAATCTAGAAGTAAACCTGGGATCTCTGTCAGACACAATGGAAATAGGAACTCCATGTAATCTAACAATCTCCCGAATATACAACTCTGCATATTTATTCAAAGAGAAATCTATTCCGACGGGCAGGAAATGTGCTGATTTGGTTAATCGATCCACGATCACCCAAATTGAGTCTTTCCTACTTGGTGTCAATGGTAATCCGGTTACAAAGTCCATAGTCACTTTTTCCCATTTCCATTATGGAATAGCAATTGGTTGAAGTAACCCTGATGGCACTTGATGTTATGCTTTAACTTGCTGACAAGTTAAGCATTTAGACACGAATTCTGTTATAGCTCTTTTCATTCCTGGCCACCAAAAACGGCTCTTCAAATCCTGATACATTTTATTTCCTCCAGGGTGCATCGTTAAAGGACTATAATGTGCTTCTGTAAGAATTTCCTTTTTCAATTCATCATCTTCAGGAATATAAGCACGTCCTTTATAATATAAACATCCATTGGACTTTACTTCGAAGTCTGAAGATTCTCCCTTTTCAACTTTCTTCTTTTTCTCTAAACAATTTTCATCTTGTTTCCTGTGATTCTTTTATTTTGTCTATCAAAGTAGACCTGATGTTCAGCTCAGCAAGTAGAGCAACATCATCCAATATTGATAATTGAGCATTCGATATCCGCAAGGTTGAAAACATTTTTCGGCTAAGTGCGTCTGCCACCATATTAGCCTTTCCCGAGTGATAGTCAATAATTGCATCATAATCCTTAATTAGCTCAATCAATCGCCTTTGTCTTAGATTCAGCTCCTTCAGCGTTAAAAGATATTTTAGGCTTTTATGGTCTGTGTATATATAACATCTTTCACCATATAAGTAGTGGCGCCAAAATTTTAAAGCAAAGACAACCGCAACTAATTCCAAATCGTGAGTAGGATAATTCCTCTCATGAGTTTTAAGCTGCCTAGAAACATAAGCCACCACTTTCCCGTCTTGCATAAGTACACAACCCAAACCATTATGCGATGCATCACTATACACCACAAAATTCTTACCCGATTCAGGTTGAACTAACACCGTAGCTTCTGTCAAGATTTTCTTCAATCTTTCAAAGCTTTCTTGACATTCTTTAGTCCACATAAAAGGTACATTCTTCCTGAGCAATTTGGTAATAGGTGCAACAATCATTGAGAAATCTTTCACAAACTGGTGGTAATATCCTGCCAATCCGAGAAAACTTCTAACCTCTGCAACATTTTTAGGAGGTTTCCACTCCATGATAGCTTGAATTTTCTGAGGATCAACCCGAATTCCTTCAGCCGATACTATATGTCCAAGAAATGTCACCTCAGAAAGCCAAAACTCACATTTAGATAATTTGGCATATAATTTCTTCTCCCTCAAAATCTAAAGAACTATTCTGAGATGAACATCATAATCCTCCTTGGTTTTAGAATAAACCAAGTTATCGTCTATGAATACCACTACAAACTGGTCCAGGTATGTCTGAAAAATTTGGTTCATCAAATTCATAAATGCTATTGGGGCATTAGTTAATCCAAACGGCATTACCACGAACTCGTAATGTCCATATCGAGTCCTAAAAGCCATCTTTGGAATATCCTACTCTTTAATCTTCAATTGATGATAGCCCGATCGAAGATCAATCTTAGAGAACACTGCTGCCCTCTTTAATTGATCAAAGAGATCATCAATTCTTGGCAATGAATATTTATTCTTTATCGTCACTTTATTAAGTTGACGATAATCGATACACAATCTCATCGATCCATCTTTCTTCTTTACAAATAATATAGGTGCTCCCCATGGTGATATGCTTGGTCGTATAAAACCTCGATTCTGCAATTCTTGTAGCTGTGATTTGAGTTCCCAGAGTTTAGCAGGTGCCATACGATACGGTGCCATCGATATGGGTGTTGTACCAGGTAACACATCAATTCCAAATTCTACCTCTCTATCTAGAGGTAGTCCCGGTAATTCTTCTGAGAATACATCTGGGAATTCCCGCACCGTAGGTATATCTTCTATTTTCACTCCCTGCTTCAAGGTATCAATTTTGGGAGTTGGATCTATTTCACAACCATCCATCAACATTTCATTCGCAACAACAGCCGAAATAACATCACTACGATGATTCAGCTTCTCCCCCACGAATAATATTCGTGATCCATTTGGTGCCTTTAAAGTTAATCTTTTTAATCGGCACTCCACCACATAATCATATGCAAATAACCAATCCAACCCCAATATTATTTCGAACTCACAAAACTGTAATTCCATAAGGTCAGCGAGGAAATTCACATTTTGAATTTTAATAGGACACTGACAGGAAATCCTCTTAACCTTAGCACTTTGGCCTAACGGATTGGTTGCTACCACCTCACTCTTAATTAGTTATACTGGAATGTTTATTTCTAGTATGATTCTAGGACTAATATATGAATGAGTGGAACCAGGATCAACATCAGAATCACCTTGAAACTCTGATGCCTTCAACTTCCTCAACTCCCTTGGCACAGACATTGGTTTCGGTCTATTTAAGATATCATCTAATGCCTGCAGGAACAGTCCACGATCCTGAAACGGCATGTCTTGTTGTCCTTGTGCAGGTGCCTGACCTTGATATTGCTCCTGAGGTACATTCTAATTTACCTCGTTACTTCCACTCTGTACAGGAACCTCCGGTTCAAACGTATGACTAGAACCCTGATGGTCCAACATCTGAACAAAACACATTTTCAACAAATTTCTTAATATAGAGTAGCATTACTAATTATAGAGCATCAGAATATCTGCATATAATCATCAGTAATTATGAGTGGCATGTATACAACTCCCACTCATTTTTAGACTCAATTTCTATCCAGAATCAACTAAACCTATATCTCTGATACCAATTAATGTAACATCCATTTTCCGTATTTATCACCAAATACTAGTCAGTGATGTTACTAACAAAGATTAAACCCTTATATTTTTCTTAATATAGAAAATTGGCAGCCTGCACTGCCTTTACTTAAAAATTTTAAATTTTTTATAGACATTGAAAATTCGTTCTGAAATTTTTATAATTAAACTAGATTCAAAAATCTTTCTAACCATATAAATTATTAGCCTAAATTCATTACACAAAAATTCAAATAAATCCTTAGATTTACGTCACAGCCCAAAATTTCAAAAATTCTGATACACTGTTTTCTGATCTTCCGTCGAATAAAAATTCATAACTTTTTACATACAACTCGAAATCAGTCACCGTTAATTTTGTGAGAAACAAGACAAAATTTTTAGTTCATGCATATAATATTCACTGTCAAATTCCAATTGTGGAATTTATACTGATTTTTCAAACACACTGCGTTTGCATACATTTCTGGGCAATTTTTTAAACTTTCTATCTTAGAATCCATATTTACTAAAAACTTAGTCCATTATCATTTATAACCATAATAGGACTTACTAGGTTCATCATCCATATTCAACAACTATTAACCAACCATATTTAGTGATAAGTTATTACAACCCCACTAATTATACGTGCCATCTAGTACATTTCCAAAAGAAAGGATGGATGTCATTACATTACTATGAGTATGGAGATATACCTCCCAAAATATGAAAGTGATGCTCTGCTACTCTTCACTCGAAGCTCCTTTAAAACCTAAGCATGAAAGTCATCATACGCTAAGCATATACTTAGTGAGGCAACAACATTTAATTCAAATGCAATTTAACATAGGTATCAATATATTATAGTAACAATGCATATGATCACCTCCCATTTTATGCATTTTAACATATATGACATGATATATGTATAGTAACATATTACATGGTAATAACCTTGATTCTTTCCAATACCGTTGCCATATTCATCATCGAGCTTTCAAGCCTTTTTAACCTGTTTTTCAATTCATTTAGCCCAAGTATTGAATTAAGGAAATTTTTGGTACGCGAATCATCCCCCTATACTTACTTGAGTATAGTATATTAGGTGCACTTTACTGGAAGTGCTTAACACCGAGTGTTTTTGTATACTTACCGGAGTATACAATTATTAATTATTTTGCACTTTACCTGAAGTGCTTATAATAAATTGCACTCTACCGGGAGTGCTAAAATGTTTATACAGCTGTTTATGACTCTATGGATATCCAACTATACTTTTAATTTCCTATCTCATACTTTGGGCTTTATATCAATCATAATCTCATACATGGCAACATATTAAGCAATTCATACGTAAAATAACATTCCATAAATAAGTAGTGATCCATGCATGCATTCTCAATTCTGGACATATTTTTAACATGTCAATTATATAATGAATGACATAAAAATCATGCTATGCATGCATTGCACCACCTTGACACTTTCAAAGGTATAATTTATACTAGCCTCACTAAGCTCGATTGCACTTTCTATCTTCTTTCTTCACTCGTTTGTACTCGAACTAGCTTGTTATCTGTATGTACATTAAATACATGACACAAGCAACCTTAAGTACATGTCCAAACCTTACTAATACATGTACATACCATTATGGAAAAATTAATATTTTCAACCAAGTACTTCTTTGTAACCACCATGCTCCCAATACTTTAATCACATCCCAAATTACACACTACAACTAATAATTTGATAATTTCCCTTTAAACCCTAAAGTCTCTCTCTTAGGGTTTATAAACTAAAATTTGGAAACTTCCACATTTCATCTCCATTTTCAAAAATATTAATACCAAAATGATCATTGTATCATAGCAAACAACATACCCATGCTTCTTGAATATTTTCCAATTTTTCACTTATTTGACCCAATTTACACAATTCACAAATTGGTCCTAAAGTGATGTTTTCTTCAATTCAACAACATAATTCAACTTAGAAAACCTCATTCTAGTCAAATCCATCATCAAAATAATTTTTACAAAATTTCCTATAATATTATTCATTTTGCCGAAATGGTCCCTATAGGTTTATCAAGAAGTTTTCATCATTTCAAGCATCTAAACAACACTACAACACCATTTCCAACTTGATTAAGCCTTAAAACATGAAATCTTAACATGCTCTTCAACCACCCTAATCATCAAACTCAACTTAAAGACATGGAAACTAAGCAAAACTTATGTCAAAAGATAGAGAATTCAAAGGAGATCAATTTTTTATTTCATGTCTCTAACCAAAAACCAAGTAAATCAAGCCAAAAATTGAATTTGAATTTTTGCTCTTACCTTGCTAGGGGTCTCGGCTACTTGGGAGAAAGATGAGCAAATTTCTAGTCTTTTCTATCTTTAATTTTAATGCCAAATGTCTTCTAATTTGGCTATATAATAATAAAAATCTCTAAAATAGTCAAATGACTATTTCACCCCTTAGTTATAACCAATCACAGGCCAACACCTATATTTTATCCTCTTCCATAATAAATTTTCATTAAAAAGTATAGGTGAAATGTCTAAAATGCCGTTAATGAAATAATTTATTTTCAAAAATGCCATTCCACCACCTATACAAAATACTGAATAGAATCAAATCTAAACTAATTTAAAAATGATTCAAAACTTTGATGTTATGCTCTTCGAGTCTTTTTAAGACTCCCTTCAAATTTTCATAAAATTTCGAGCTCATACGATTACCCCAATTATACTTAATATTTAACCGTAATTTCCCAATAATAGAAACATCAGATCAAACCATAGTTTTTATATTCGATCCACACCCTTAGATGATCTATCTATTTATGGAATAAAAATAATTATTTGGAAAATTACCATGTTGGTCCTTGAACTTTTCTCAACTTTTCACTTTTGTCACCAAACTTTAAAACTTTACATTTTAGTCACTGAACTAAAACCACTAACTTTTGATTCTTTATGTTTTGGTCACTATTACAATAATGGGATATTACAATGTATCTATGCTACGGAGGTATCAGTCAGATCCTTCGCACATTATACCGGTAGAGCACATTGAGTTGAGACCGAATTTATCCTTTGATGAGGAGCCGGTGGAAATCCTTGATTCCAGCAACAAGGTTCTACGTGGTAAGACGATAGAACTGGTTAAAGTCTTGTGGCAACATCGAGGTGTCGAGGAAGCCACTTGGGCAAGCAAGGCGGATATGTTGGAGCAATTTTCGCATCTTTTTCCTCCATGTAAATTTAGAGGACGAAATTTATTAAGGGGGAGAGTTGTAACGCCCCGATTTTTGGGCATAGTAGTTTTAAGGCAAGTTAGACGGTCTGGTGGACCAGGTTAGAGATTCGAGTCAGATTCGGGAGCAGATATTTTGGCTAGTGACCAAAATGCGCTTTGGAAGGGTGACATTTTGGCTAGTGACCAAAATGCAATTTTTCGAAAACTGTTTTTAAAAGGTGACTGTTTTGTAAAGAGTTAAAACTTTGAATCTTTAAGGAGCTATTTTACCATTTGGTCTAATATGAGTTTTCTTTTAATTGGATTATTTTTAAAAGGGTTTTAATTAAGAGAAATTAAGAAGAATTTAGTTAAAAGGTAGTTATTTTTCCAAATCACAATTTGACGTAACTTTCTTTCCCTCATATTTTCTCTCAGCCAAACACTCTTTTTCCTATCAGAGATTCAAGGTAATGATCTTGTTTCTTAATTCTTTGATTTGCTAAATGATTCTTTAACTTGTTTTCTCAAAAATATTATTGAATCTCATTGTTTTTCAAGAGAAAAACATCCAATTAAGGGGAAACTCACACATTGGAGGTAAGTTTCATTCTTCTCCTCTAATGAAAGGTTCTTTACTGAAATTCCCAAGTTCTTGACTCTTTACATAGGTTTTCTAATAGGTTTTAAGTAATTAATTATAGAATTTTGCTTAATTGAGGTTTATTTGATGGAACCTTGTGATTTTCAAAATGGATCTATTTTTCCAGTGTTGAGGATTGATTTCAATCTTATTTTGGATTTATTGTATTGTGGATAAGTTGTTTTTAATAATGAAATCCCGAAATTGGTTGAATCTCTAGTTGTTTAGGTTGGTAGTTAATGGTTTTTGGGTTGTTTTTGGAGTTTAACCTTTGCTGGAAGTAAAACGATGGTGTAAAAGGTTGTTAGATGTTATTTGATGAAGTTTAATGTATTGAATCGTTATATCATGGCTGGGTTAATATTGAGAAGTGTTTGAGGTTGATTTCGATAACTTTCATATGAGTTTTGAGTGGGTATCTTGAGAGCCGCGAGATTTTGGTTTGAAACAGAGAGTTGGATGCATTTTAATGCATGTTTCCTCTGGTTTTATGTGGCCAAAACAGGGGATAATCAAGTCATAGCATCTTGAGGTGGTTTAAGGCTTGGCGGGAGCTTGTTTCGCGTTAGCAAGCAAGGCGAAGTGAGATCGGTGAGTGGAAACAGACTTAAAAGTCTTTCAAAGGTTTGAAAGTGGTTTTGGAAGTTTAGGTTAAGTTTGAAACACTTACCGAAGCTTAGAAGTAAGTTTCCCTCCTTTGCTCTTTAATATCGGTTCAGATATGAGCATGTATGATTCATGTTTTAGTCGTAAACATGGTTGGTTTTACTTACTGTAAATGCATGATTTCTAAGTATATATGCAGTGGTTTAAAAGTATATTAAATGCTAGTGAGCATAGGTTTTATTCCGGTTAGGAATGTGATATTGCTAAGGCAATATGATTTGCATATGTAGGGATTTTGTGTAATGCATTGTAAAACAATGAGTAAATGGTTTTGTAAATGATATATTGGCTATGTGACAAGGTGAGAAAACATTAGGATATAGTTGGCATGCCATAGGATAAAGTGCACTATAATACAGTTAAAAATCGATCATGGTTAAGGGTCCTTGAGGTATAGCGGTCGGCTACTCAGACTATGTTGTTATCACTTGGGTTGAGCGGTCGGTTCCCCTTATTGATGTAAAGCTTACGATCGACAAAGTTGTAAATTCATGCGGTTAGCATGGGGTAGTCTTGATGATGGTCGGTCATTAAAGGAGATCCGTGTATCCGATGTGTAAAGTTAACGGTCAGTTAACTAAAGATTAGTTGTTGGCTAATCAAGGATAGTGGTCGACTATCCGGGGTCACTATAATTGCCAATATATGAGAATTCTAAAGTTGAATCTATTTTAATGCTTTGGGATTTAAGCATGGTTGTGTTTTTAATGCTTTGGGATTTAAGCATGGTTTTGTATTTAATGCTTTGGAATTCAAGCATGGTTTTGTATAAAATGCTTTGGGGATTTAACCATGTGGAATATATTGTTTTGCATATGGTCGATATGCATGTATTGAATTGGAATCATTGGAACTTGCTTAGGTCGTAAGCATGGTTTGAAAACAAGTGTTGGTTTTCAAGGGTTTTAATGCATCATTGTTTTAAGAGCATCCTCACTAAGCAAGTGTGCTTACGCTCTCTTTTTCCTAATGATGCAAAGCATTAAGGCTTGGGGCAGCAAAGGCAAAGTCGTAGTGATCCAAAAGGCAAAGTTGTAGTAATCCAAGAGGCAAAGCAATTTTGATTACGAACTCGGTTTATGTTTCTAGTTAATAAGGCAATGTGTTCGCCATGGATTTCGGGATATGTAATTTTGTTTCCCCTAGTTTTGAGCATGTGTAATGCTGTGATTTCGGAGTTTGATTGATGTTGTTCAACATGTTGTGCATCGTTACCTATGGTTGATGTTATGTGGTTGCCTAGGTATGCATCTAGATGGTTTTGCTTGGATGGCATGCTTTGATGAGCTTAACATGTTGAATATGGTACTAAAGTAATGTTGATATGATGCTTGTGGTGGTAAATGTTTACTTGAGCATTTTGGTATGTTTGGTGAAGCGTTTTAGGGAGTATGCCTATGATTAAACCATATGGTAGCATAAGCTTGTTTTGTAGCTAAACCTTGGTGCAAGTGTTGATATATGTATTGTTGAATGTTTATATTCATGTATGCAAGTAGCTAGGATCTAAATGCATCTAGATTTGAGTGAAAAATCTGTAGAAAATGACATTACAGGCCTATGCGTACCGATACGCAAGGGACCGTAACGGTATGGCTAGGCAAACCAGGGCTTCCATCATCGGTACCAGTATTTGAGTATCGGTATGGATAAGGAATTTAAGCTTTGCGTACCGGTATGGGATAAGGTGTATCAGTACGTGAACTTGTTACTGGTTAAGTTGTTTTTTGGGGAAAAACCCGTGTACCGGAATACCAAGGGCTCATACCGGTACAACTTTAATATTTTGCAAGCTGACGTGGCGTACCGATATGGTACATTGTGTGCCAGTACGCGTGGTTACTCCGTATCAGTACGGCTGTGTTCGTATCGGTACGAGTGGCAGTTTTTACAGGTAATGTCATGGAATCCAGTTTCTGGTCTCTTGCGTTTTAGTCCCTAAGTATTGCAAATGTAATTGTATGGACATGGTAGATCATTTTGACTAGAAATTTGAGATATGGGCATGTAAATGGACTAATTAAGGATTGGTAACATTAATTTCAATTTTTGTTCAATAATTTAAAGTATTTACGTTTTGGTCCCCAAAGTGAATATGATGCAATTAGTTGCCTTTTTGTGATTCGTTTTCTTCAAAATTTCACCTGTTGCGAGTATGTACATGTAAGATTAAGAATTTGCATCTAGACAAGGTAAAAAGGAAAAAATGGATTGACTTTTTGTAACCTTTCTCCGTTTTGCTTTGTCAAACCTAATGTAGCTCACTCGAATCGGTCGAGCGTTTAGGCCGGGTCGAGGGGGTTACACCGTTGGACCTTACAAAACATGAAACAAAGTCAAATTAAGGCTTTAGGAAGTATGGCCAGCGTTGGAGAGATGTAGTGGCTCAAGTTCAACCCCCGCTCAGCAAAAAAGAAATGATGGTCATGTTTATCCAAACATTGGAGGGTCCGGTCTTGGGTCGCTTGATAGGCAATGCGACTACCAACTTTGCCAACCTTGTGTTATCTGTTGAGCTCATTGAAAATATTGTCAAGAGTGGAAAAATTGACAGCGAAGATAGTTTGTCCCACAAGAAGACCTCGAATGCGAAGAAAAACCATGAAGTAAACTCTTCGAGAGATTACAATACTGGTTATTCCAAGCGTGTGACAGTTGTACAACCTAAGGTTGCACCAAGTGCCTAGGGTTCCTCAAGCCAAGACCCCAGTAAAAGAAAGAACACCGAGAAGATGGAGTTTACCCTGTTGCTAATCTCCTACGGTGAACTGTACAAGCAACTATTCAATGTCCAAGTGGTGGAACCCTTCTATCAAGCACTGTTGCAGCCTCCCTTCCTAAAATGGTATGATCTTAGTGCAAAGTGCGTATACCATGGTGATCAAGTGGGGCACTCGATTGAGACTTGTATCGGCTTCAAGAAGGCTGTGAAAAAGTTGATCAAGCTCGAGTCATAAGTTTTGACAAATCTGGTGAGCCGGCTACAACCACCAACCCCTTACCAAATCATACCGATAGAGTGAATGCTATCATCGAGGATAGTAACTAAACTGTTAAGTCCAAGGTGTCGAAAGTCAAATCACCCCTCAGTTGGGTTTAGAAGAAGCTATTTGATGCGGGTCTGACTAGTTAAGGAATGATGATGCCTGGTGGGCATATTGGTCCGTACTGTGGGTTATATGCCGAAGAAGGGCACGCCATTCAAGACTGCCATGAGTTCAAAGACACTGTTCAAGGTTTAATTGACATCAAAGAAATCAAATTCTTTGAGGGATGAACTCGCTCTTGCTTCTTAGTCTAGATTCCAAGCTAAAATCTTAGTAGCCCCTTGTTGCTTTTAACCTTTTAAAGTAGTGCATGTAAATCAAATCCATATGCTTAAGCCTAAAAGTGGTGTTGATCTTTTGTAAGGGCCTAAGACTACATGGTTTAATTTTTAATGAAACAATGCATTTTGTTTTTTAACTTTCTATTTATTTTGTGTATATATTTGTCGATCGGATCCCTATATATCAATTGCACAAGGGACATTGATGTTGGCCTGAAGGTTGAGTCTGAGTATCCCGTGTCTAATTGAAATCTTAAGCTTTGGAGATTACGAATGTGTGACTCGCATTTCACATTAAGGACCACAAATAATAACAAATCTGTGCGATTTGATGTTTGAAGCCTGGTAATAGGTATTTTCAAAACAAAATAAAATGATTTAACTTTCGAAGCCTGGTAATAGGCATTTTTCAAAAAGCACTTCAAAGCGTGGTAATAGGCATTTTTCAAAATTAATTAAAAAGAAATCTAATGTTTGAAACCTGGTAATAGACATCTTTCCGGATAAGAGTGTAGAATTTTTGAGGCACTCTGCTGAAGCCTATTCTAATAGAGATCCTTCGCTTCATGAGTGATGGTAATATTTTCAAAATCATGACAATGCCGAGTAGCTAAGGAATTTGTTGTTTGATCCATCATTTGTTTCGTGCCAAAGGAATGTGATGAATTGAATTCCCCAAACAAAAATAAACCTGCTAAAGGCAAGTTGGTCAAACACCGAAGTAGCTTAAAATACACTTCACATCTTCAAACATCAATTCAGCTTTCGAGGTCTCCCAGACACATGATTTGCTCGGGGAAATCATCAGTAAGCCATTTCAGTGTTGCTCGTGCACTTGATATTCGAGGCATTCAATCTAGCTTGATATATTCATAAATTGAAAAGAAAAACCCAGTTTTCTTAATAAGCATCTCACATTGAAATTAGAACATGAATTTTAAGATTGGAAACAAAAGGTTTTCTCTGCATTACTTACAAAGAAGCTTAAAAGTATAGGGACCAACAGCAAATGTTCACTCAGATCGTTGCTTTGGCTAAAGAAGACACTCGCAAGTTGACCTTCGCCTATAAAGGTAGCATTTCTGAAGAAGATGGCCAACCCACAAGAGGTTGGGGCATCAGTGCACACAAGGCAACAAACCATCCAGTCTACAAGACAAAACTTGAGCATAAACAAGACCGAGCCTACAATATGACTAGAAAGTCATGTGACATCCCCTTTGAATTCAACATCATGACCAGCTATATTGCATGTCATTCATCATCATCATGCATTAAATGCATACATTGCACATAAAGTTAGATGCATTCATGCTAAGTGTATTTACTTCATTCATACATAAAAAAATAGGTTCAGGATGAGAAGCCTCAATCATAGAGGACAATAACAAATTGGCAAGCCCTCAGCCACAAAGAGAGATGGACCAACAAAGAAGTTGAAACCTCAAGATGGAGGATAACAACACCAAAAACAATATGGCTGACCCTCAAAGCAAACAAAGCCAAACCCAAACCCTGAGTGAACAATTACTAACTATTGTTTACTTTTATTTTTAGATCTTGCTTCATCGTCAGTGGTGTAGCGGATCAAACTTCTCTTTAGATCTCGACTCTCCGTTAGTGGTGTAGCAAGTCATCTATTCTTCAGATCTTGCTTTATCATCAGTGGTGTAGCGGATCAGACTTCTCTTCAGATCTCAACTCTCCATTAGTGGTGTAGTGGTTCATCTTTTCTTTAGATTTTGCCTCAACGTCAGTGGTGTGGCAGGTTATCTTTTCTTTAAATCTCGACTCTCCGTCAGTGGTGTAGCAGGTCATCTTCTATTCAGATCTTGACTCATCATCAGTGGTGTAGTAGATCATGCCTCTTTATCAGATTTATAGCTTGATTGCAACCAATAACTCAGATCATGGCTATTTTCCAGAGTTGTAGCTTGATCGCAACCAACCAACTCAGATCATGCCTTTTTGTTAGAGTTGTAGCTTGATCACAATCTAATCATTCAACCAACTCAGATCATGCCTTTTCGTCAGAGTTGTAGCTTGATCGCAATCTAATCATTGGATCATGCCTCTTCGTCAAATTCGTAGCTTGATCCAATCCAACCTCTTTATCTTGTCTCGTCATCAGCAGCGTAGCAGATCACCCAAATTCAAACATCTTTTTGCTCAAACCTTTTTAAATTTATAGTTTTAAATAACCAAGTCGATACTC
Organism: Hibiscus mutabilis; assembly: GCA_019671005.1. Classification (NCBI taxonomy): domain Eukaryota; kingdom Viridiplantae; phylum Streptophyta; class Magnoliopsida; order Malvales; family Malvaceae; genus Hibiscus; species Hibiscus mutabilis. Next base: position 18,018,278 of record CM033726.1, read on the forward strand.
AGTCAAAAATTATTTTGTTTTACTCTTGGAGGTTCTATCTCTTCAAAAAAAATAGAGTAGATGAGTCGACCAGATCTTGACTCTTCGTCGGTGGTGTAGCGGATCAACAGATGAGCTCTATTTCTCCAAAGGTTGGGAGGTGGACCAATTAGAGTTTGAAGGAAGGGTTGTGCCAGTAGGGGTGCTCCAGCTTGGCCGAACGTAAATGGCTATTCTATGTCTAGGAGCAACACTGATACGTACCCATCAGAGTATGCTTGATTCTCAAAACTTCCCAGACGGTCGCATATCCATCTGCTAGTGTCCTAGTCTCTCGGACTGACTTTGGACACAGAAACAACTTATCATTTATCTCAGACTAGCAGATCAGAATATGTTATTTGAATCCATACCGAACTTCATATTGTGCCAAGCAAACTCTTGTCTCATATCTGTAACTATGAGAAGACTTATTCGGGGACATGAGACCTTCTCAACTACCACGAAATTCATTCACTTACTTCGAAAGGTATCTTCTAAAATCCAACATACTCTATTGGTCTGATTATCAGTTTGCAGACAGAAAACTACACTGAAGTTCAAACCAATACTCAAAACCTCATACAAAGCCTTTTAGAATAGGGGTTGCCCACATTCAGGAACATATATATCGGTATTCTATATAGTCTATCAATTCTCTGAATCACATAACATGGTTAGCTTGTCGAGTCGCTCAACGGTCTCATAGAAAGAATCCTTTCTATAAGGAGTCAAAGATAATCCAGTAACAAGGTCCCCAATGATTCACTCCCATCATCACCCGGAGCCATCTCATGCTATAACAGAACATGCAATGTCGATGTTTTGTTGTCTCCTTCAAAAAAACATTTGGACATTACCATTTCTTTCATATACTTACAGAATCACCTTAGAATCTAAGCTTTCACCATATAACGAATGTCTTATGTGAATAGTCTGGTTTTGGCAGAAAAGCTTCTCACAGATAATATCATTACAATCAAATCATCACGATACATAGCTTGACTCATACCAAACTCCGAATCTATTCTGTGACTAAATCAGATTCAACATTAAATCCTGTCAGAATCTATCATACATCATCATTTCATAAACTTGATCATTCATTCTCATACTTATACCAAATCATCATTTTCCATACTTCCACCATGTTGGATTCTTATCCAGATTTAGATCCATCACATGAGTCTAAAACACAAACTCCACGAGCATTTCTTTCTAGTACAAACAGGCCATAACGGACAAAAAGCTTAGATACACTTATTTCTAGAAAGATTTGACATTGGAGTCCTTGCGCAGAGGAGCATGATAACGATCTAAGGGCAGGCATTTACCAGACACCCTAAGGCAGAAGATCAGCCGATCTATCCAGAATGACAAAACTCTAACCTTTGATACCACTAAATGTAACCCCCTAGACCCGTCTCTGCGTTACACTTAAATCTAGGAGGTCACATTAGGGTCCCAAGAGCGACCCACAGTAAAAACCGAATAAAATCGACTTCAAAAATGGACTTAGGACATCGAAAAACATAAAATAGCGGTTTTAAAAAAATTTGACTTTTTGGGTCAAAGTCAATGCTGACGTTAGTAGTCGAAGTCAACGCTGATGTCATCAGTCAACGGTCATCGGTCAATAGGTTAAAGTCAATGGGTCAAAGTCAACTAGTTAGAGTCAACTGAGTTGACTTGTAACCCCTCGACCCAGCCTAAACGCCCGACCGAACTGAGAGTGCTACATTAGGTTTGTCGAAGCAAATCGTAGAAAGGTTACGAAAAGTCAGTCAATTTTTTTCTTTTATCTTATCTAAATGCAAATTATTATTCCTACATGTTTATACTCGCATCAATAAGTTCTCAAATGAAACGAGTCACAAAAGACAATGATTTGCATCATATTCAAAATTGAGGACTAAAACGTAAATACTTTAAAATACAAGACCAAAATTGAATTTAAGGTTACCAATCCTCAATTAGTCCATTTACATGCCAACATGATAAATTCCAGGTCAATTTAATCATCCCAATTCATACACTGCATTCCCAAGACTCAAGGATCAAAATGAAAGAACCAGAAACCTTCAAGATTCCAAAATAACCAGTTTAACGGCACTCGTACCGGTACGCATACTAGTGTTTCGGTACGCCCTCATGTTTTCAAAAACTCTGAATCCATTAGCTAAAGCTTGTACCAAAACGCTTGATCGCATATCGAAATGCCTGACAAAAATACCTATGACTGTATAGAAACAGTTGCTCGAGTACCGAAACATTAAGCCTGAAAAGGCAGGCCCGTAGCGAAACACCCTCTCGCGTATCTAAACGTTGTGCCTGATATGGCCTAGCCATACCAGTATGGGGACACCTGTTTTGATACGCCTAGACCTGTAATGACATTTTTAGCTGGTTTTCACACAAAACTAGATGCATTTAGGTCCTAACAACTTGCATACATACTTATAAGCATCCAACATCACATTTAATAGCACTTACACCAAGGTTTAACTACAACACAAGATTATGCCACCCTAAAGATTGATCTAGAAGCATGCTCCCTATAACTCACCACTAAACATACCAAGATGCTCAATTAAGCATTTACCAGCAAGAACACCATACCAACAACACATCAATACCATACTCAACAGGATTAGCTCATCAAAGCATGTCATCTAAGCAAAACCATCTAGATGCATACCTAGTTAACCATATAACATCAACCGTAGGTAACGATATGCGAAACATCAACAATCAAGCTTCAAAATCACAACATTATACATGCTTAAAACCAGGGAAAACTGAATTACAAATCCCAAAAATCCATGGCGAACACATTGCCTTATTAACCAAAAACTAAAACCGAGTTCATACTTAAATAGTCTTGTCTTCGGATCTCTTAATCCTTGCCTTTGCTGCCTCCAAGCTTTAATGCTCTGCATCATTAGAGAAAAGAGAGCGCAAGCATACTTGCTTAGTAAGGATGCTCTTAAACGATGATGTATTTAAAACCCTTGAAAACCAACACTTGTTTTCAAACAATGCTTACGACTGATAAGTGTTCAAAAGTACTATTTTTCTTACCCTTTTTACTCATATTATTGTTAGACTTAGGCTCATATTAGTTGCATAGTTAGCCATTCATGCATTAATCCATGTTTCCTTCAATCGTTGAGCTTGATTACATAACTTGGTGATTTTTGTGGAAATAGATGCTGCTTTGGCGTGTTTTTGTGTGTGTTTGTGCAGGATCACTTGCCAAAGCAATGCCGAGCTAGTTGCCAGGGCAATGCATGAAGGATATGTCGAGCTAGTTGCCAGGGCAATGCATGAAGGAGACGCCGAGCCAGTTGCCATGGCATTTGTCGACAAAGACAAAATACAATAGGGATGTCGAAATTCATGATTTTACAAGCCCAAGATGACATGGAGCAAGGCCCAAGCCCAAAGGAATTTGATTGCCATGCAGAGATTAAAGAATAATTAAATTCCAAGAGGATAGGAGAAGTTCTAATAGGAATAAAATTATAATAAAGAATTATATTCATTAAAGATAATTTAATTCCAACTCAAACTCCTCCTCAAAGAAGGACTTTGGCCTAGCCCTATAAATACCAAGGAGATTTCGACAAGATGAATAGGGAGAGCAAGAGGAAATTTCGACAAGACCAAGAGAGGAAGCAAAGGGGAATTTTCGACAAGCTTCATCTTTTCTTCCTTGTTCGATTGGGTTCATGCTAGGGATTGTTTATCTTGTGTTTCTTTGGAACCTAGCCATGAACTAAATTTACTTGGCTATGGTTATTGTGTTTTGTGGTTGTGAGAAACTATTGGTTTTTGTTTAGGTAATAAGAGTTTGCACTTTTCTATTTCAAGGTTTATTCATTCTTGGTTCTTATTATTGTTTGCGAGTGAATTGGGAGAGGATCTCATGATTTCATCCATTTATCTAATATCGGGAGAGTTAGATTCAAGAAACGAATGAATATGATCTTTATTCAATCCAATGATGGTGAAGATTAATTCGGCTTAGGAATAAGTTAAGGATTTCAACGGCTAAGAGGAGCGCAAGATTGGTTGTTGTTCACCCTTGATTCACACAGGGATGTATTATCAAGGCATGCACAAATAGCTAGAGTTTCGACTTAGGGATAAGAAGAACCCATTGAAGAACGCTCCGCCGAACCTTGAAGTTGCTGCCCAGTCGCCCAAGTAGTTGCCCAACTTGTCGCCCAAGCAACCATCAATTAGTTGCCACGGCAACCCCGTCGTGCAAGTTGCCACGGCAACTGAGTTGCCCGTGCACTCTTTTACCAAGACAATCCAATCGGCTATCACACCTCAACTCACGATAACCTAGCCTATCTCTCTCATTCGAATTCATCTTTTCATTTACTTAATTGCTTTCTAGATTAGTTATTAGTTAAAACTTCTATAATCCTTTACTTGTGTTTTTACTTTTTTACGATTGCAAGAGACTAGATTCTTGAAGTGGCACCAATCCTGTGGAGACGATATCTTTTATACTATAACTTGCGCGTGTATACTTGCACATTTTGCGTAGCACTTATTACGCGCAACAAGTTTTTGGCGCCGTTGTCGGGATTGGCAATAGCGACTTTGTTTTTACTTTCTTGCACTTTCTTTTTTTTTTTTGTTTAAAATTCAAAGGGCTAACAAACTTTGGTTTTGCATTGGTATATGACTGTAGGCGAGACTGACTTCACCAGAATATCCCTTTGATCCAGAAATCGAACGAACCTTACAAAGACTTAGACGAAGGATAAGAGAAGCAATGGCAAATCAAGACGGCAATATGAATCAAGATGTTCGAGCAGGAGGAGGAGTGATTCTTGCACGAAATAGAACTATTCGAGACTATCTTGAAGAAGATCTTGATGGACTTAACCCAGGAGTTGTCGCACCTGAAATTGAAGCCGACCACTTTGAGTTGAAACCGGTAATGTTTAATATGATCAACACAATAGGTCAATTTGGCGGCTCAGCAACTGAAGATGCACGACAACATCTGAAATCTTTCCTCGAGATTTGTAACTCGTTCAAGATACACGGAGTCACCCCCGATGTCTTACGATTAAGATTATTCCCTATTCACCGAGGATAGGCGAAAGCATGGCTGAATAGCATTCTGCCGGATCCATAGCATCTTGGACTGATCTTTGTCGTGATTTCCTTGCTAGATTTAATCCTACAAATTTTGGTGATAAGCCAGAACGACATTACTTCTTTTCGGCAAAGCGGATGATGAATCCATGTACGAGGCTTGGGAGCGATATAGAGAACTTCTACACAAATGCCCTTTACACGGATTCCCGGTGTGGACTCAAGTAACAATGTTTTACAACGCCGTGAATACACCAATAAGGATGATGCTAGATGCCTCGGCAAACGGCATACTCCTAGATAAGTCGCCGGAAGAAGCAATGCAAATTTTAAACAGGCTGGTCAAGAATGATTATCAATTCCCATCTACTAGAAGATGAGGAGTTAGACGCCAAGCCACAATACATGAACTAGGATCATCAGATTCAATTTCGGCACAATTGGCCGCTCTAACCAAGATGGTTCAGAACATGCAAAAACCAAACAACACACATGAAGTCAAGGTAATGGATTCTTTTTGTGAGTTATGTGGTGATAACCATAATTCTTCTGAATGTATGCGAGAATCCGAATCTAGCTTCTATGTGGGGAATTACAATCGAGCAACAACATGATGTCAAATACATACAATCCAGCTTGGAAGAAGCACCCAATTTTTCATGGAGTAATCCCAACAATGCTCTAAAACGGAACAATCAGAATGCACAAGCATCGGATTTCGTGAGAATATGCCAAGGCAACAGATGCATGGCAACAACAAGCGACATCTAGTTCTTTGGAAAATTCTCTAAATGCTTTTATGATGAAAACTGAATCTTATATGGCTGAGAATAGTAATTTCATAAAAAGAACTGATGCTTTTATTAACAGGACCGAGATGAGATGGCAAAACCAAGAGGCAGCAATCAAATCATTGGAAAATCAAGTCGGACAGTTTGCTCAAAATCTGAACACTAGACCACAAGGAGGTTTACCTAGCGATACTGAAGTCGCAAGAGGAACTGGCCATGAGCAATGTAAGGCAATCACCACCAGAAGTGGCCAACAACTTAGAGAGGCTCAAACCCGCTCATCAAACAAAACTCTACAAAAAGATCAAGATGAACCTAGCGGCAAAGCCTCAGATGCTGAACCAGGAATTGCCGCGGCAACCGGCAATAAGCATGCATCGGCAACCGACGATAAAGATGCCTCGACAACTTGCGATAAGCATGCCTCGACAATCCCAGTTGATAACGCATCGGCAACTCCAGATGTCCCAGCAATACCGTCAATCAGATTTCAAACCAATGAAAGAATCAAAGATATCCGACTTCCACCACCATTCCCACAAAGGTTGAAGCGACAAAAGCAAGAATACCAATTCAAGAAGTTTCTTGATATCCTAAAGCAAGTCCACATCAACTTGCCATTGGTGGAAGCAATTGAACAAATGCCAAACTATGCCAAGTTTCTTAAAGACATTGTTTCCAAGAGAACAAGGCTAGGAGAGTTTGAAAGCGATTACATGATGAGAGGGATGCATGGCAATGTTGCACAATCGTATGCCGCCCAAGTTGAAGGATCCCGGAAGTTTCACAATACCTGTTCTATTGGAAATCACTATGTCGGGAAAGCACTATGCGACCTAGGGGCTAGCATAAACTTGATGCCTAAATCGGTTTTCGAAACTAGGAATCGGGAAGGCAAGACCTACAATGATTATCTGCAGCTAATGACAGATCCTATGTGCATCCGAGAGGGAAAAATCGAGGACATACTGGTAAAAGTTGATAAATTCATTTTTCCCGCTGACTTTATTGTTTTGGATTGTGAAGCAGATGAGCATGCACCTATCATTCTCGGGAGACCATTCCTAGCGACAGGGAGAACTTTGATTGATGTTGAAAAGGGAGAACTCACAATGAGGGTGAATGACCAGCAGGTAAAACTAATGTGTTCCAAACACTAAGGCATGCCGATGATCCAGAAGAATGCCAACTACTTCATGCCACGGTAGAGTTTAACTTCGATGAGGAATTTAGTTGCCTCGGCAACTACATTGCCGATCAAGAGAAACCTGAGGAGTATGAAGAACCGGTCGATGAGGAACAACCAGAAGAGGCAAATTGGCTAGTCAATCGACCAGGTACATACTTTGAACCACTGGACTACTCAGGTAAGGAAGGTAAGATCGAAAAACCCTATATCAAAAATCCACCAATTCTTGAGTTGAAACAATTGCCAGAGCAACTGAAATATGTATACTTAGGGATCGATAATACATTACCTGTAATTATTTCCTCTAAGTTACAGCCTGAGCAGGAAAAGAAGCTGATCAACATGTTGAAGCTACATAAAAAGGCAATAGGGTGGACAATTGCCGACTTGAAGGGAATTAGCCCGGCGGTGTGCATGCACAAGATCTTGTTGGAAGATGATCACAAACCTTCAATTGAGGCCCAGAGGAGACTGAATCATGCCATGAAAGGGGTTGTAATGAAAGAAATCATCAAGTGGCTTGACGTCGGCATTATATACACTATCTCCGATAGTACGTGGGTAAGTTCGGTACAATGTGTACCGAAAAAGGGAGGTATAACAGTGGTAAGCAATGAAAATAATGAACTTATCCCAACCAGGACTGTGACCGGTTGGAGGGTTTGTATGGACTATCGAAAGCTAAACAAAGCCACTAGGAAAGATCACTTCCCATTACCCTTTATTGATCAAATGCTTGACCGTCTTGCAGGTAAACCTTTTTATTGTTTTCTTGATGGTTATTCAGGTTACAATCAGATTGCCATAGCACCAGAAGATCAAGAAAAGACAACCTTCACATGCCCATACGGTACTTATGCCTTCCGAAGGATGCCGTTCGGATTATGTAACGCCCCGGCAACCTTCCAAAGATGCATGATGACACTCTTTTCAGACATGGTCGAAGACTTCCTTGAAATCTTCATGGATGATTTTTCGGTTTTTGGTAATGAGTTCGACGGCTGCCTCGGCAATTTAGAGAGGGTGTTGGCAAGATGCGAAGAAACGGATTTAGTCCTCAATTGGGAGAAATGCCACTTTATGGTAGATGAAGGAATAGTGCTCGGCCACAAGATTTCATCCAAGGGAATTGAAGTAGACAAAGCCAAGGTGGACGTGATCGAGAGATTACCCCCACCAAATTCGGTTAAAGGAATTCGAAGTTTTCTCGGACATGCAGGTTTTTACAGGAGGTTCATTCATAATTTTTCTAAAATCACTAAGCCCTTGTGTAATCTGCTTGAACATGATAAAGTCTTAGATTTTGATGATTCTTGCACTCAAGCATTCAAAACCCTAAAGAAAAAGCTTGCCTCGGCACCCATTGTCGTTCCACCAGATTGGACACTACCTTTTGAGCTCATGTGTGATGCAAGTGATTTCGCGGTAGGAGCAGTCCTAGGCCAACGCACAGGTAAGGCCTTCCATGTGATATACTACGCTAGTAAAACTCTTAATGGTGCTCAAGTGAATTATACAACAACGGAGAAAGAGTTACTAGCTGTAGTTTTCGCATTTGACAAGTTCCGATCCTATTTAATTGGTACAAAGGTAATTGTTCATACGGACCATTCGGCAATCAAATACTTATTTGCTAAAAAGGATGCTAAACCTCGTTTGATTCGTTGGATATTACTTTTACAAGAATTTGATATTGAAATTAAGGACATGAAAGGAACAGAAAATCAAGTGGCCGATCACTTATCACGTTTGGAACGCAATAGGGAGGAGGACGCAGATCTAGAGATATGCGATGCATTCCCGGATGAACAAATTCTAATTGCCTCGACAACCCTCAACGCCTCGGCAACCCTTGATGCCTCGACAACCTATGACGTCTCGGCAACCATGGATGCACACGCCTCGGCAACTCTCGACGCCGCAGCAGTCTTTGACACGCACGCCTCGGCAATTTTGGGAGCAGACACTACGGCAGCACATGCCTCGGCAATACCCTAGTACGCAGATTTAGTTAACTTCCTTGTTTGTGGTATTTTTCCGTATGGCATTACTCACCAAGGGAAGAAGCGGTTCCGCCATAATGCTAAGCATTACTTTTGGGACGAGCCTCTTTTGTTTAAACAATGTGCAGATCAGGTTATACGCCGATGTGTCCCTGAAGAAGAGCAACAGAATGTACTCCGGCAATGCCATTCTTCACCCTATGGAGGACATTTTGGAGGAACTCGTACCGCGGCCAAAGTCTTGCAATCCGGTTTGTATTGGCCAACATTGTACAAAGATGCCCAAGACTTTTACAAGCAATGTGATCGTTGCGCGGAGGGCGAGCAATATCTCTAGACGACATGAGATGCCACTCGAACATCATCGAGGTGGAACTGTTCGATGTATGGGGGATCGATTTTATGGGACCTTTCCCATCTTCATTCGGCAACCTCTACATCTTACTTGCCGTCGACTATGTGTCTAAATGGGTAGAGGCAGCTGCAGTTCCCAACGACGATTCCAAGACCGTGCAACAATTCTGCGAGAAAAACTTATTTACACGGTTTGGGATGCCGAGAGCAATTATCAGCGACGGGGCAAGCATTTTGACAATGGACTAATTGCCAAGATGTTGCAACGCTCGGCATATCACACAAGATCGCCACGGCATATCACCCACAAACCAACGGGCAAGCAGAAATTTCCAACCGGGAGTTGAAGGGAATACTCGAGAAAGTTGTAAATCCCTCAAGGAAGGATTGGTCATTAAGACTAGATGACGCACTTTGGGCATATCGCACTGCATTCAAAACACCATTAGGTATGTCCCCCTTCCGGCTTGTTTATGGTAAAACATGTCATCTACCGGTGGAAATCGAGCACAAGGCGTACTGGGCAATCAAGACCGTGAATATGGATTGGGGAAGTGCCGGACAAAAGTGCTTGATGGATCTCAATGAGATAGAAGAATTTCGTGCACTCGCCTATAACAATGCACGAATCTACAAGGAGAAAACAAAGCGATGGCATGACAAGAAACTATTGCCACGACAATTCACGCCAGGGCAACTAGTTCTCCTATTCAATTCTCGACTAAAACTTTTCCCGGGAAAGCTAAAATCAAGATGGTCGGGACCATTTGAAGTCGTCAAACCATTCTCCCACGGTGTTGTGATAATCAAGTCCATCTCTGACAACCATGAATTCAAAGTTAATGGACAAAGATTGAAGCACTACAAAGGTGCCCATGTGGAACGTAACAAGGAAGTGGTCAACCTAGGAGATGCATGAGCATGCTCTCCTCTCAACTCACAACTACTATGCTAAGGAAATTTACTGCCAAGATCCTTGCCCCGGCAACCAATGAAGAAGATGCTGCGGCAACTTACTTCATTCATGCACAAGCTGATGCCACGGCAACCAACCCTGAAGATGCCACGGCAACCAAAGCTGAAGATATCCCGGCAACAAGAAAACAACCATCACGTTCAAGCAAGAAAATCAAGACGCCAACCAGAAGGAAACTAATCATCTACGATGACGAACTCTCGGAGTAAGTCCTCGTATGCATTTTTATTTTTATTTTTCGTTATTTTTATGCATGCATTGAGGAAAATGCCTCACTCGAGTTTGGGGGGGTTGTTATTAGTAATTACCATGTTTAGTTACATTAATCTTAAGCATTACATTTAGAATACATAAACTGCTTGCCATGCCTTTAATTAGAACAAGGATTGCTTAGATTTGATGAATATTCAATGATGACTTTACCAATGCACTTAATTGATAGAATTTTTATTCTAGGATAACCATGGAAAAACTTAGAATTTTACTATGATGCTAAATTTGATGAAACACTGTTGTGGTTTGATTGATTTAAGGAGTTCTAGTAAACTTAGGTTGATAATTAACTAATTGGGGGATTAGAATAAAAATTGGATGAAGGCTAGAGGTGCCCGAAATTGGCTCTAGCATATGCTAAAAACTTGATCACTAGAGGTGCCCGAAACTGGCTCTAGGAGGCGTTAAAATTTTTTTAACTAGAGGTGTCCGAAACCGGCTCTAGTCAATTAAATTAACTTAAGAAAACTAAAAATAAAACACTAGAGGTGCCCGAAATTGGCTCTAGTTAAAACATGTTAAAAAGAACCCAATGAAGTAATTTGAAAACCTATTTTTTGCATAGAATCCGGAAAAACAACTTGCACACAACTCCGCACACACGCACAAGCATTATAGTTTGATTTCGAGTAACTCCTCAGTTTTCCGAAAAATAAAAAGCCAATCATACTTTGTGCCCCGGTTCAGAGAATTGAAATCAAGTTCAAAGCTAAGTTTGTGAAAATTTGAAGTCTTGGCAGGTAATTATGAGTTTGCATTGCTTGAGGACAAGCAATAGTTCGAGTTTGGGGGTGTGATAAGTGTTCAAAAGTACTATTTTTCTTACCCTTTTTACTCATATTATTGTTAGACTTAGGCTCATATTAGTTGCATAGTTAGCCATTCATGCATTAATCCATATTTCCTTCAATCGTTGAGCTTGATTACATAACTTGGTGATTTTTGTGGAAATAGATGCTGCTTTGGCGTGTTTTTGTGTGTGTATGTGCAGGATCACTTGCCAAAGCAATGCCGAGCTAGTTGCCAGGGCAATGCATGAAGGATATGTCGAGCTAGTTGCCAGGGCAATGCATGATGGAGACGCCGAGCCAGTTGCCATGGCATTTGTCGACAAAGACAAAATACAATAGGGATGTCGAAATTCATGATTTTACAAGCCCAAGATGACATGGAGCAAGGCCCAAGCCCAAAGGAATTTGATTGCCATGCAGAGATTAAAGAAGAATTAAATTCCAAGAGGATAGGAGAAGTTCTAATAGGAATAAAATTATAATAAAGAATTATATTCTTTAAAGATAATTTAATTCCAACTCAAACTCCTCCTCAAAGAAGGACTTTGGCCTAGCCCTATAAATACCAAGGAGATTTCGACAAGATGAATAGGGAGAGCAAGAGGAAATTTCGACAAGACCAAGAGAGGAAGCAAAGGGAATTTTAGACAAGCTTCATCTTTTTCTTCCTTGTTCGATTGGGTTCATGCTAGGGATTGTTTATCTTGTGTTTCTTTGGAACCTAGCCATGAACTAAATTTACTTGGCTATGGTTATTGTGTTTTGTGGTTGTGAGAAACTATTGGTTTTTGTTTAGGTAATAAGAGTTTGCACTTTTCTATTTCAAGGTTTATTCATTCTTGGTTCTTATTATTGTTTTTGAGTGAATTGGGAGAGGATCTCGTGATTTCATCCATTTATCTAATATCGGGAGAGTTAGATTCAAGAAACGAATGAATATGATCTTTATTCAATCCAATGATGGTGAAGATTAATCCGGCTTAGGAATAAGTTAAGGATTTCAACGGCTAAGAGGAGCGCAAGATTGGTTGTTGTTCACCCTTGATTCACGCAGTGATGTATTATCAAGGCATGCACAAATAGCTAGAGTTTCGACTTAGGGATAAGAAGAACCCATTGAAGAACGCTCCGCCGAACCTTGAAGTTGCTGCCCGATCGCCCAAGTAGTTGCCCAACTAGTCGCCCAAGCAACCATCAATTAGTTGCCACGGCAACCCCGTCGTGCAAGTTGCCACGGCAACTGAGTTGCCCGTGCACTCTTTTACCAAGACAATCCAATCGGCTATCACACCTCAACTCACGATAACCTAGCCTATCTCTCTCATTCGAATTCATCTTTTCATTTACTTAATTGCTTTCTAGATTAGTTATTAGTTAAAACTTCTATAATCCTTTACTTGTGTTTTTACTTTTTACAGTGCAAGAGACTAGATTCTTGAAGTGGCACCAATCCCTGTGGAGACGATATCTTTTATACTATAACTTGCGACGTGTATACTTGCACATTTGCGTAGAACTTATTACGTGCAACAACGACCTAAGCAAGTTCCAATAGTTTCAAATCAAAACATGCATATCAACCATATGCAAAACAATTATATATATTCCACATGCTTAATCCCAAAGCATCAAATACAAAACCATGCTTAAATCCCAAAGCATTATATACAAAACCATGCTTAAATCCCAAAGCATTATATACAAAACCATGCTTAAATCCAAAAGCATTAGAAATAGATTCAACATTAGAATTCTCATATATTGGCAATTATAGTGACCCCGGATAGTCGACCACTATCCTTGATTAGCCGTCCGCTAATCTTTAGTTAACCGACCGTTAACTTTACACATCGGATACACGGATCTCCCTTAATGACCGACCATCATCAAGACTACCTCATGCCGACCGCATGACTTTACAACCTTGCCGACCGCAAGCTTTACATCAACAAGGGGAATCGACCGCTCAACCCAAGTGACAACAACATAGTCCGGGTAGCCGACCACTATACCTCAAGGACTTTTGACCCATGATCAATTTTTAAGCATATTATAGTGCACTTTATCCTATGGTATGCCAACTATATCCGAATGTTTTCTCACCTTGTCACATAGCCAATATATCATTTACAAAACCATTTACTCACTGTTTTACAATGCATTACACAAAATCCTCACATATGAAAATCATATTGCCCTAGCAATATCACATTCCTGATCGAAATAAAAAGCAATGCTCACTAGAATTTAATAAACTTTTAAGCCACTGCATATGTACTAAAATCATGCATTTACAGTAAGTAAAAACAAACCATGATTACGACCAAAACATGAATTACACATGCTCATATCCAAACCAATATTAAAGAGAAAAAAGAGGGAAACTTACTTCCGAGCTTAGGTAAGTGTTTCAAACTTATCCTAAACTCCCCAAAACACTTTCAAACCTTTGAAAGACTTTTAAAACCGTTTCCAGTCACCGATTTCACTTCGCCTTGCTTGCTACCGCGAAACAAGCCCCCGACAAGTCTAGAACCACCTCAAGATGCTACGCCTTGATTATCCCCTGTTTCGGCCACACAAAACCAGAGGGAACATGCATTAAAATGCATCCAACACTATGTTTCAATCCAAATCCCGTAGATCTAAAGATGCCCACTCAAAACTCATCTGAAACTTACCAAAATCAACCTCAAACACTACTCAATCTTAACCCAGCCATATTATAACGATTCAAAACATCAAGCTTCATCAATTGATATCTAAAAACTCATTCACAACATCCTTTTACTTCCAGCAATGATTAAACACCTTAATCAACCAAAAAACCCTTAACTAACAACCTTAACAATTAGAGATTCAACCAATTTCGAGATTCCATTATAAAAAACAACTTATCCGCATAATAATACATCCAAAATAAGATTGAAATCAATCCACATCACTGGAAAAACAGATCCAGATTGAAAATCACAAGATCCTTCAATTAAACCTCAATTAAGCTAAAATCCATAATTAATTAATCAAAACCTATTAGAAAACATATGTAAAGAGCCAAGAACTTGGGAATTTCAGTAAAGAACCTTTCATTAGAGGAGAAGAATGAAACTTACCTCCAATGAATGAGTTTCCCCTTAATTGGATGGTTTTTCCTCTTTAAAAACAAAGAAATTCAATGAGATTTTTGGAAAACAACTTGAGAAATCATTTAGAAAATCAATGAGTTAAGAAATTAAGATCATTACCTTAAATCTCTGATGGAAAAAGAGTGTTTGGCTGAGAGTGTTTGGAGAGAAAATGTGAGAGAAGAAAAGTTACGTCAAATTGTGCTTTGAAAGAAATAACCACCTTTTAACTAAATCCTTTTTAATTCTTTTAATTAAAATAATCCTAATTAAGAGAAAACTCAGATTAGACCAAATGGTAAAAATGTTCCTTAAAGATTTTAAGTTTTGACTCTTTACAAAATAGTCACCTTTTAAAAATAGTTTTCAAAATTTGCATTTTGATCACTAGCCAAAATGTCACCCTTCCAAAGCTCATTTTCCAAAACTGCTTTCTCCAATATTATTTAATATAACAAAATATGATTTTAAAACATTTTCCCATTTTTTTATCTTTCAAAAAAATATTTGCTTCTGAATCCGACTCAAATCTCTAACTCGGTCCACTAGACCGTCTAACCAGCCCTAATACCGCTAGGCCTAAAACCAGGGCGTTACATGACTCAGACCAGGTTGACTCAATTACTGAGTTGACTTGAACGATTTGACTCAGTGAGTTAACTCAGACGGGTCAAGTCAACAGGTTGGGTCAAACGGGTCAGATCGATCAAACTAGGGTCGGGTCGGTAAAACCGGGTCTGGTGGATTGGGTTTGTATTGGGTCAGGTTGAACTGACTCAGGCTAAACTGATTCAAGGCTAAACCGATTGTGGCGGTCGAAATTCACCACAAGTGGCGCGTGAGGGCCACGTACGGCCAGAATAGCCAAGAATGCACCGAAAAATATGATATCGACCACCCAAATACTCATTTCAGCCTTAAAACACCTAAAAATTATCCATAAAGTCTCACCAACTTACCGAACAATGAATTGGATTGCCGTGTTCGACGTAGCTCCGGTGAACCTTCTACCGATATCGGTTCGACGGTTGATTTGAGGGGTTTTATTCACCTCGTCACGCTAAGCTTAACTACTCTAGTGGTGTCTCATCCAGGTGACTGAAGCAGCCGAAAACGGCGATAAACTGAAAGGGTGAGAAACCCTTGGTTTGCCGAAACTTCAACCGAACATTTAAGGGCGAACAGAGCGGCGGTCCTGCGTGTGGCAATCGAGGCTAAGCTCAGAATAAGGCACCGGTTCTGTTGGTGTTGGCAGTGACGGTGACGATAGGGCGGTGGCTGAGATTGGCACGGTGACCGGTGGTGAAAAGGGGGAAAATTTTTGGGAAGCTTCTGGATCCCCTTTCTTTCTCGAAGCAAAAAAACAATTAAGGGGCGTGGGGATTTAATTTGGTTTTATTATTTCAGAATGGCAATGGGGTATAGCTTAAATTAAATTTGGGGCAGCCATTTCACTAACAGCACTTGACTCAGATGGCTGGGTACACAGCCTAAGCAGCCAGGGTATCAGGTACGAGTCCCCCTGGCTGCAATCCCCCTATTTATTATTATTATTTTTTTAACTCCCTTCACCATATATATATATATATAACTCAAAGTGTTACAAGTTGCCTCAATTATATGGTCATCTTAACTACTTTCCTTTTACGAGAATTTTAACCTTTAAAACGAATTCAACTATCATGATCTAGGCATGATTTACATTCATTTGCTCTAAAATGTTATATTTCTGAGACTTTAATTCTTGCTTAGAGCATTTTTAGCTGGTATATGAGACTTGGTTATTCTCATTAGGTTAGTAAAATTTTTGGCAGTTGAATTTTACAAATTACTTTTTAAACTTCTAGTTCATACACAAGGATCTAGATAATGATAATTCATTTGTCTTTATCCAGCTTATTATTCTCTCGCCCCGATGTTAAAAAAATTATCTAATCAAAATATAATAAACAAATCACGTCATAAATATTCTCTAAATAATGTTTAAGGTATTTAAACATAAAAAGAGACTCATACTCAATATATATTCTCAATATTTTTTCACATATCCATTTTCTCCATTGTGGTAGAACAGTTCAAACATATATCACACTTCAAAAATTCTAAATGAAAAATATATGGCCCTTAACCAAGAGTTAATCATAATGTGGAGTTTATTACAACTTATTAACTTGATGCGTATAAGTGTTGCTATATGTGAAATACTATATACATGACATATGCTTTTCTTCTCATAGTTTAGAAATTAAAATGAAGACTCAATAAAAATTATGTTAATTTATTTTTTTCATAATCAATGGGGTTTGTAACTGTTCAATTGATATACAATGTAAACTTTAAAAGCTTAAAAATAAACTCACTAACTTTAGCAAGACGAATAGTCTTAATTGCATAATCTGAAAATTTTTCTAATCAATCTCATAAACCTCTGGTTATAAGTTGATAAAACATATATGATTATCTTGTAGATGCATCTACTAAAATCATATAATTTGTTTTTCACATTTATGAATAAACGGACAAATATTTCATTCAGATATGCAAGATATTCAATCTCAACTCCAACACAAGAACTTCAGGTTCTTTAAGTGTGGTTCTAATAAATCACTTTCTTTAAGAACAATAAACACAAAAACTTTAGGTTTTTTCAATAAATGTTCATGTGAATTTCAATAAGTTTTTTGTATCATTATTGATTGGGATGGTCTCCCGATCATGCCAACTAATAAAAATGTTGAACTTGTAAACTTCTGGTTTATCATAACATGTGATTCAACTTTAATGAAAATGGAACAAACCAAATAAAATGCATAATTTATATGCTTTAATAAAATATGGTATGATAAACATAGTTAATAAATATAAGAAAAATTATGTTAAATGGAGAAAAGATAAATACTATTCATCATAAATATTATTCTATTAGATAACAATATATTAGCTATTTTCTAACTTTCAATTAAACTATTATACATTTCAAATTGTATCCATTTTCAAAAACAATACATTGACTCTTCTAGAACCTTCAACTGATATTGTGCTATCAAATTTTATATCAACATTTGCTTATTTTATAAGTACATTGATAACATATGTTATCTATAAATCTCGAAAGGTTATTTTGAGAACCCTTATTTTTTTTTTGTTTATCTTAAATTACCACTTATGGTGGTGAGAATAAATATTATTGTCATTCTAATAGCAATAATTACTATAATATCTACAATGTCCATAATTACGCACTTTTTAATACGTGCTTTGTTGTATTCACTTTAGGGAATGAAATAAACTTAAGTGTCATGTATATTTATGTGTCAAATCTATTCTCTATTTAAATAAATCTAATGTTATTGCTCTTTCAGAGTCATTAATAATTTTAATACTTTTAGATATAATACTTACATTAGCCTTTTGCATTGTCGAAGAAAAAATGTCATAAAAATATTCAAAATAAAATATAAAACATAACAATCATTATGTAAAATAAATTGAAATAAAATAAATAAATTAAAAGATCAATTATTTCCGATTATGAGAAAATAAATTAAAATGCGAAATATTTCCTTCAGGGGTTGTAAGGAAATAAAATAAAGGTCCCTTCATGGGTTGTTGAAGAAATCAACAATGTCATAATCATCTTCGTTATTTTTGCAAATAATTTTTTTTCTATTTTATTTCCTTTATCATTCAATAATTGTTGATAAGGGTCTACAACATGCTTCGACGTACGATAAATATGAGATAATAGATTTGGACCACTGTATAAAAGATCCACTTAATATGATCTTTATCGTTCTCGTCGTCCTTATAAATCCACTTCTGGTGTGTATAAGTGTTCTTGACGATCTTGTCCATATCTATATCCATAGCCTTACTCGTGATCACAAATGTTAATGTGACATTTATTCTTTCCGCTATATAATACCGCATTCACTTTAGGGAACGAATCGAAATAAATTTAATATTAGATTATTCTTTTGAAGCAACAAATTAAATCATAAAGCCATGGAATAAACATAATAAATGTTGTGCTTACATTAAATCTAGGGAATGAAGCAGATCCAATAAATTTATGGAATAAACATAATAAAATATTATGATTGCATTAACTTCAGGGAATGAGTAGATCCAAAAAGATATATTTATTTAATATATCTCCATTCACTTAGGGAAAGCATAGTAAATTTATTAATCAAATTAAATTACCTCATGTAATAAAGAATTAAATATAGAATAATATGTGAAGATACCTTATTCGATACGCCAAAACTCAATACAATGAAATCAAGACTCAACCACAATTAAATTACCATTTGCGTCGTCCATTTGCATTTCTTATAGGGATATTGAACTAAGTTTGCGTCGACCGTTTGCAACCTTAGTGAAGAATGGGTTGTTTGCTATAGCGATATGATGTGATATTTGCGCTAAAATGAAGAATTGGGTTCTTCATGCTTGGTTGATTTCAAGGCGACCAATTACGCATTTGAGCTTCTATTTTTTCTATGTAATGCTTAAAGAAATTAAAAAATTAATATGTAACACAGATTCAGAATACACTCATATATCAAGAAGTATTAAACATTAAGTAATAGACTATTGGAGTCAAATAATAATCGTAAAATATATCAAAATACATTGACCTTAACTTAAGAGTTGTTAACCAACCATTATATCGATATATAAATAAGCAAAATATATCATACTTTCCAAGCTAAATTGAATAAATGGTAGATGTATTCATCAATATCAAATTGAAATTCTTTTTTAAGAACCACCAAAAAGAATCATGGTAATTGAGCAAGATCGTGCTGATAACATGTTATACATAAAGTAAAAGAAGAACAAGGACAAGAAAAAGAGGGAAAAAAGATAAAGAGATAAACTTGTATTATATTCTCAATATGAAGTTGATGTACAATGCCTTTGCCAAACTCTATATTTATAGGACATTAAACTTTAATAATAAAATACATTAAACTTTCATTTGATACATGAATATTCATCATAAATAAATATTCATAACAATTTTAATAATATTTATGTAAACTTTTTCCTAGTTCGCCTGAAGAGCTATTCGTGTTTGAAAAGGTATTTTACTAAATAATATTTTAAATATAATAGTCTTAAAAGGGTAAATTACAATTTTTTTATAAATTAACTTTCTTATCACTCATATTTTGGTCACTCAAGTTTAAAAACTTTTAATTTAATCACCAAACTTTCAATTTGCTCTTATTTTGGTCACTTTGTCATTAAATATTTAATGGAGTTATGACTGGACATATGTCTTTTAAAAATTATGAAAGGACCCCAAAACTTTATTTATTTATTGTTAAAACTCATTGATTTTGTATTTCCTTTGATTTCTCATCGATGGAGGAACGACGGGGAGGTGGTGATGGAGGAAGCAAGTAGTATATCATGATTTCACACTGGTCGAACGGTGCATATTATGGATCAGAGTAATTTGAGGTTTTGTGTGTTTTAGGTTTGGGTTGAGTTTTGCTATTTTAAAGTGATTTTGGGAAAATCTAAACTGATATAGTGGTGGGAGATGATGATGCAAGTTTGTTGGTTCCTTGAGTGATCGAAAAAGACGTCAAAATATGGTTATTTTAGTGTCAGTGTGAAAATTGGGTGAAAATGTAAAACTTTCATTTTTGGGGGAAGAAGATAAAATAAGAAAAGGAAAGAAAAAAGGGAAATGACATGGATGACATGTGGTTGTCATGTCAGCAAAAGCAGTACACATTAGCACACGTGATTTCCATGTCACCCTTCTATTTCTGATTTGACGCTCGAGTGACCAAAATAAGAGCAAATCAAAAGTTTAGTGATTAAATTGAATTTTTTTAAACATGAGTGACCAAACTATGAGTGTATATAAATTTAAGTGATTTAAAATTTATAGTTAACCTTTTAAAAATTATTAATAAATTAATATATTTATTTTATATTTTTTAAATAAGTACAAGTTGAAAAATATATATACAAAACTGTGGTTTTTATTTAAATTCAAGCAACAAATTCATTGAAAAAAAATAACTTGACTTGTTATTTAACTAAGCTATATATTTTTAAAATTTTTATTACTAAAAATTATTCTTCAAAAATTATTGTTAATTATCTAGTTTAATGACATAGTAATTTTTTTTTTCATTTCAAAGTTAAAATTACAACATAAATTGCCATAACAATATTTCTTAGTAAAAGTGAGGAGTTTACATGAACTGAGCTTTAACGAATAAGGTTGTATTTGTGTTCGTTCGTTTATTTTTAAAGTGTTCTTGTTCAGTTTGTGTTCGTTTAAATTTTTAATATTGTATTCGTTTATTTATTTTTGAAGGTGTTTGTGCTCCTTCGTTTAGCGTTCATGAACATGTTCGTTTATATGTTCACGAACATGTTCGTTTAACGTTGAAGAAAATTGCGAAATTATGCCACTAGTCTTAAGCTCCTCAGGCTTTACAGTTTGAACTCTAAAGTTAATCATGTGTTCAATTTAGTCTCTAACATCATCAATATTTAAAATGTAAAAAAAATAAAAGGAAAAGGGCAACCGGGTAAATGAGTCAATAAACGAGCTTGTTCGTGAACATAAACAAAGTGGACACACTTTTGTTCGCTTTCGTTCTTTTATTAAATGAACATAAAAAAATTGTTTGTGTTCATTTATTTAGCTTAATAAACGAATATAATTTTTTTTATACAAACGGTTCACGAACAGTTCATCGACGTTCTCTTCATTTATACCCCTAGTAAAAGCATTTATATTTAAAGGGGTTACCATACATGTAAGAGCTTACAGATAGATATAAAATTTTACGTTAGAGGGTAAACTTTTATGAAGTTTTATTAGAAATTAAGGATATGAAACAATGAAATTTTAAGGATACGAAAATAGAATTTCAATAGAAAATTCAAAAAATATATAAATTGTATAAAATTTTGAAAAAAATCAAAGATACGAAATTAAATCATTAATAAAAAAATACATATGAAATTATTAAAATTGTTTATCTTTGACTAATAAAAGTTTAAAGACATATTTCCATTAGATACCGTGTTAGATATTTTTATGCTCTCAACCTTCGCAATAGTTTTATAGCTTCATACTTTTATTATATAAATGTTAAGAATAAAAGAAGAACAAGAGCAAGAACAATAAAGTAATAAGAGAAAATTCTGTATTGTATTCTAAATTTGAAGTGTGTGCAATGCCTTCTTCAAAATCTATATTTATAGGCACAAAGAGGAAACCCTAATTGTAACCTTAATAATAAAATACAATAAAATCTCATTTAATAAAAGAATATTTCCGTAAGTAAATCTTCATAAATTGGGAAAACAATATGATATATATAGTGAAGGACATCCACATTTAATAATATTCATAACACTCCCCCTTGGATGTCCTAAAATAAGTGCCTCGTTAAAACCTTACTAGGAAAAACCCATTGGGGTAGAAACCCTGTGAAGGAAAAAGAGTGCACTATCTTTCGATACGCATAACAAGTTGCCTCATTAAAAACCTTACCAGGAAAACCCATTGGGACAAAACCTTGGTTAAGGGAAAAAGAGTGCAAAGGCGTATTTACTCCCCCTCATTTATGCATCACTAAGATCTCTGAGACGATGCAATCCAATGTTAAAAATCAACTTCTCAAAGTAGAAGTAGGGAGCGCTTTAGTGAATAGATCTGCTAAATTTTCACTTGAACAGACCTGTTGGACATCAATGTCTCCATTCTTTTGTAGATCATGAGTGAAGAAAAATTTTGGTGAGATGTGTTTTGTTCTATCACCCTTTATGTATCCTTCTCTAAGTTGGGCAATGTAGTCTGTATTGTCTTCATATTAGACCATCGAAGCTACTCTTTCGGAGCATAAGCCATAATTTTCTCGAATGTGATGAACTACAGACCTTAACCATACACATTCACGACTAGCTACATGAATCGCTAAAATCTCAGCATGATTAGAGGAAGTGACAACAATTGTCTGCTTCATAGAGTGCCAAGAAATTGTAGTACCACCATATGTACATACATAACCGGTTTGTGATCGAGCATTATGAGGGTCAGATAAGTACCCTGCATCTGCAAAACCAATCAATTCTGTTTTAGATAGATTAGGAAAAAATAATACCATGTCTTTCATACCTTGAAGATAATGAAATATATGTTTGATCCCATTCCAATGTCTTCGGGTTGGACATGAACTAAATCTCGATAAAAAATTTACAGCAAATGATATGTCAGGTCATGTATGACTAGAAAGATATATTAGTGCACCAATGGCACTTAAGTATGGTACTTTCGGACCAAGAAGATCTTCATCCTTATCCAGGGGACGAAAATGATCTTTATTTACATCCAACGACCTAACAACCATTGGGGGTGCTTAACGGATGTGTGTTATGCATGTAAAATCTTCGTAACACTTCTTCTATGTATGTTGATTGATGCACAAGGATTCCATCCTTTAGGTGCTCAATATGTAATCCAAGACAAATTTTTTCTTTCCAAGGTCTTTCATTTCAAATTATTTCTTTAGGTATTGCATTGTCATTGAGATCTCTTCAGGAGTCCCAATGATACTCAAATCATCAACATACACAGCAATAATAACAAATTTGAAGCTAAATCTCTTAATAAAAATGCATGGGGAAATTTGATCATTCTTATAGCCTTCCACTAATAAGTATTCACTGAGGCGATTATGCCACATGCATCCAGATTGTTTTAATCCATAAAGGGATCTATTCAATTTGATTGAATATTGTTATAGAGAACTTGAATTAATTGCTTCTAGTAGTCTAAATCCTTTTGAAAGTCTCATGTAAATATCATTATCAAGAGGACAATACAAGTAGACTGTAACAACATCCATTAGGTGGAAAGTAAGTCCTTCTTTTATTTCCAGACTAATCAAAAATCTAAAAGTAGTTGCATCCACCACCGGGAAATGTGTCTCATCATAATTGATTTCAGGTCTTTGTAAAAAACCTTGTGCAACCAAACAAGCTTTATATCTCACAATTTCCCTTTTTTCATTTCTCTTTCTCATGAAAACCCATTTATATCCTACAGGTTTTACACCTTCCGGTGTACGGACTACTAGTCCGAACACTTCCCTTTTCGAAAGAGAATTTAGTTCTGCCTCAATTGTATCTTTCCATTTTGGCCAATCATTTCTTTGTTTACATTGTCCAGTTGACATATGTTCATGATCCATATCATCATCCAAAATTCTAGTGCTATATTGCATGCAAATATATCATCGACGTTGATTTGATTTCGGTTTCACTTATTACCAGACATGACATAATTTATTGAGATCTCTTCATTTTTAGGTACCTGAGTCATGTCTAATGTCTCTTCTAGAGTTTTATTATTCTCTTCTGGAGACTTTTAAAATTTATTGATTCCTCAGTCGGACCATCATTAGATATAGCTCATTTTCTTTTTCGAGGATTCTTATTTTTGGAACCTACTGGTCTTCCACGCTTCAAGCGTTCTCTAGACTCATTAGCAACTAGGGTTTGCCCTTCAGGGACATCAATTTTAATTGGAGCATTCACAACTGGTATATGCGACTTAGTCACTCTTTTAGGGTCAATAAAAGCATCTGACAATTTATTTGCTAAGTTTTGTAAATGAATTATCCTTTGAACTTCTAGTTCACATTGTTGGGTACGTGGATCAAAATGAGATAATGATAATTCATTCCAACTTATTTCTTTACCCAGCTGTTTATTCTCTCCCCCTAATATTGGGAAAACTGACTCATTAAAATGACAGTCAACAAATCGAGCTGTAAATAAATTTCTCGTTAAAGGCTCGAGATATTTAATTATTGAAGGAGATTCAAATCCAACATATATTCCAACCTCCTCTGAGGACCCATCTTTGTGCGTTGTGGTGGAGCAATCAGAACATATACCGCACAACCAAAGTTCTAAGATGGGAAATATTTGGTTCTTGAACAAAAACCATTTGTAAAGGGGATAACTTATGATAACTTGTTGGTCTGATGCGAATTAGTGATGCTGCATGTAATATGACATGTCCCCAAGCAGAAATTGGAAGTTTTGACTTTATCAGTAACGGTCTTGCAATTAATTGAAGACGTTTAATAAATGACTATGCAAGACCATTTTGTGTATGAACATGAGCTACAGGATGTTCAACACTTATTCCAATTGACGTACAAAAATCATCAAAAGCCTGGAAAGTAAATTCACCAGCATTATCAAGACAAATTGTCCTTATAGGAGAATCTAGAAAATGTGCTCGTAATTTAATCAACTGAGCAAGTAACCTTGCAAACGCCAGGTTGCGAGTTGATAATAATGATACATGTGACCATCTCGTTGATTCATCAATTAAAACCATAAAATATCTAAATGGTCCACAAGGAGGATGTATAGGCCCACATATATCACATTGTATCCGTTCTAGAAAATTAATAGATTCATAATCTATCTTAGGTGGTGATGGTCGAATAATTAGTTTTCCTTGAGAGCAAGCATCACATGAAAAAGCATTACTTTGAAGAATCTATTGGTTCCTTATTAAATGACCACATGAATTGTCAATAATCTTTCGCATCATAATTGAACCGGGATGGCCTAGCCGGTTATGCCAAATAATAAAGTTATCAGTAAACTTCTGGTTTACAATTACATTTGTTTCAATTGTGCTAATTCTTGTGTAGTACAATCCGGAGGAGAGTACATGTAGTTTTTCCAAGATTTTCTTATTGCCTTGACTTATACTCGTAATTTGGATATATTCAGCATCCCCTTCACTAATGGTCTCAGTATGATATCTGTTTTGTCGAATATCCTTAAAACTCGATAAATTTCTTTGTGACTTTGGGGAGTATAACTCATTATGAATTTGGAATTTAGTTTCATTTGGCAATAATATAATTGCTCTTCCAAAGCTTTCTATGATATTAGTACTTCTGGATATAGTATTCACATCATATTATTCTTTTGCATTGTTAAATGAGAAAAATATTTCTTATGCTTAAGTATAGTATGAGTAGTTGCACTAATTGCGAAGCATAACTCTTGTCGCGACCATTTTTGAAATCGGGTGTGTAAAATAGCCTAACGATCGGTTTTTTTTAGAAAATTAGGATTTTATAACCATTTTTAATTTAGTCTTGAAACTTTAGAGTTTTTCATATTAAATTGGATTTTTACTTTATTTATCTTTAAAAAAAATTGGAGTCGCCACCGATCACTTCGAGGTGGACCGGACACCGAAAAAACAAACTAGAGATTCTGTCTTAAAAAAATTGGGTTCGGGAGTCAGTTACGTGTAGGGAAGGGTTAACACCACAACAAACGCCCGTTATCGGTACCTTTAATTTTACATGGCATTTTGGCATTTCGAATAATTATTTGAATTTAATCGATCCTATAACTATTAATTGAATTTAAATTTCGAATGCAGATATCCTTTTATAAGTAAATCCATTTTGTTCAAATATGAGATTAAAAGGACCCCGTTAGGTGGCATCCCTATTCATATTAAAAAATGAATTTCCAACATAAAATGTTTTTTTATGAATGTCCTTTTATTGTCTTGTTTATTTTAAGTACTATCTTAAAAAGGCTCCAATTAATTAGTTATTTAAAACTATGAATATTAATTAATTTAATAGATTTTATGAGAAAATGCCAATTGTTTGAACACCTTCCATATATTTATAGCATTTAAATTAATCATATTCCTAATTAATTAATCCTTCTAGTTAATTAAAGTTCTAGTCCTAATTAAGGCCCTAACAAATTATTTAGTCAATATTATAGGTGAAAATGTATATTAAATGTTCACCTTTAAAACAGTGTTGAGATAACACCCCATTGTAAACAATGGAACACCATCCAAATTTGGGTCCCAAAGATTCAATCTAATATACATTTAATTAACTACAATGTATATTAATCAAATATTTAATTTTAATTAAAGAACTAAATTAATATTCAATTTTAAGTGAAAACATGCATCAAATATATTTATTAAAATCCATGTTAGATAACACCCCATTGTAAACACTGGAACATCATCCTGTAGCGATGTCTGTTTCTAATACTTCTCATCGCTAAATAAAAACGATTGTTTTTCGAAGGATTTTTGAAAGGTGTTTGTGACTCTTTTGGATATAAAATATTTATTCCGTGGGGGTTTTAAAGAAACCGTATTTTTGAAAAATGGGAGTCGCCACCGGCCACTTAGGTAGGCCGGACACCACAAAACCAGAGATTCAAAAGACAGGGTTCGGGAGTCGGTTACGGATGGGGAAGGATTAGCACCCCCACACCGCCCAAAAAATTGGTACTTTAATAATTACCGCTTTATGAATATTGGATTTTTCGGATTAAAGTGACGATTATTTTAAATTTCGGTCATGATTGCGAATATATTTTAAGGGTCCCGTTATCCGAGAATAAACGCCCAGCCACTATCACTACGCTTGATACTGGCCCCGTTTACGCTCGGATAAAAGGACACCGCATTAACAATTTATATCTCGATATGTAATCTTAATGGCAAAAACATAAAACATAGTAAAATGTTTAAGTGTAGTAAATATTGTCATAACAGAATATTAATCTAACATAGATGATATTCTAGACTAAAACATGCATATACATATTATTCTAAATAATAGATAAAAACAACTATCATATGTCAAAATAATAAGGCAGGAATAAATATATATATACGAACAAATATTTCAAAAAGACATGCATACTGGTAATAAAACATATTTCAACATATACGGGTCAACATATCGTAAAAAAAAGGATAAATATACTAACATGTAGCCCTAAAAAATAAGAAAGCTCACACACATATAAAATACAGAATACGCCATGTACGAACCAATTAAAACATAACATGCTTGATATGAATAACCAGATAAAAAACGAATATCATACTTGACACATATATATATATATATAAACATAAAATGAGTCATATACGGGAGACATAAAATAAAATAATATCCACATATACGATTATAATTCGAACAATAATATTTACAAAGAAAATAGGACTGAAATGAAAGGAAAATGAAAATCAGTGGCAGAAATTAAAGAGCAATAACATGTAATTTAGGGACGAAATTGAAAAACAAATAAAACCTACAAAGACCAGAGTTGTAATTATACCAAAGGCGGACTCAAAATGAAAATTTCAAAACGGGGTGATTAAGGGCATAATTTTACCATTGTGTTGATCGGGTGTAATTTAGTGACTAAATTGTGACTTTTTGGAAACTCGGGGACTGGATTGTGATTATACCATGCGGCAAGACAAAAATGAAAATATTGAAAACGCGGTGGGATTAAGTGTGTAATTTACCCATTTAGTAAAATAATAACACCTATATAACGGCTATTTTCAGACCGAAACCAAATTTTCCCCATTTTTTGTTTCATTCTTCAGTTTCCAAATATCCCATACTCATCTTTTTCTCTCAAATGTTCTTGAGAAACCCAGAATCCGGCGGCCGGCCGCCGCTAACCGGCGCCGGTGGACTCCCAAAATACACCAAAACCTTCCTCTTGTCGTCCTCAACATGAATCCATGGTTGGATTCAGAGGATCCCCTTTTATTTACCCTAGATCTAAGAAATACGAACCCAAAAATATATTTTCTTTAGACCAAAACGAGACCACAAGGGGTCTTCCCCTCCCTTTGTTCACCAGATCTGGCTTGTAGAAGCCGAAAGGCTTGTCACAGAGGAAGGGAAGACCCACGGACAAAGCCGGTAAGACTTCTTTACTTGTTTTCTTTTTTTTTATTTTCTCGTATGTACATGCAATGAAAACAGGTAAGAAAAAAAGAGACAAAAAATTACCACTGGACTGCCTTTTTGATTATCTTGACTGGTTACAAGTTTCTGGTTTTACAAGCTTTCTGTTTTTTGTGTTATTACTCTCTCTGTTTTTTCTTGCTCGCTCCTCTAAAAACTATCCCGTTACAACAGCCCCGTTTCATATATATCACTGTCTCTGTGTTTTGGTTGCAACTTGTATCTTCTTTTCCAGATCTGACATTTGCTTGTTGTCCTTGGCATAATCTGAACGCGGGGACTGAATATCGGCGCGGTGGCGGTGTGGCCATTCTGCCAGAGGCCAGACGCATTTTTCGGCCGTTAGATCGGATCGATCTAACGGTCGAGATGGCTTGAAGAACGATCGGCTGGATGAAGCCTCGATCCGATGAAACGGCTCGATTTCGCCACGTGGAGCACCGCGAGGAGTCGAACGCGTGGATCTTACGCGCGTGGGAAAATAAAGCGTCCGCGCGTGGACCACACGCGCGCGCGTGGCACTCGAACGGTCCATACGTGTGGAGTACGCTACCGATGATATTTTTGACCTTCATTGCATCGTGGCCGTTGGATCGGATCTTGATCCAACGCCCATAGTTACCCCGCACATTGTAATTAGATAGGATTGATTTGGGCCAAACGGGCTTTGTAATTGGATTTTGTAATTGGACTCGGACTTTTTACTTGGGTTTAATATATATATTTAATTTTTCATTTAGTCAGCCCAATAATAATAATAATAATTATAATAGCTGTACATGTACATACGAAAATATATACTTTATATTATACGATCATTAATTAATAATATTCTAGTATACGTACGTATAATCATATGTATAATTAACATGACATCTACATACGCTTATACCCTAGATACATACGTGACATACATACCCCCCTAATACGTATACGTAGCTTATACATGCACACACCTTATATTAGTAACATTCATATAATAAATATACATTCAATATTAATATATTTAAGTAAAAATGAGTGATTACAGTTGCCCCTCTTTGCTTGTTCTCATGAAATGGGAAACAAAGCAAAGATTCATAAGCACTCATTTTATCAGACTTCCCTGTTTGTAGCCTCGTAAAAACGAATTTTTTGGGACATTTCCGCTCTTCCTTGGCCGAATCTTCAGGCTCGTAAGTTCTTCCTATATAGAACTTCGTCACCTTCCGATCTTGGAGCTACAGGCTCTTTCGACATTGAACCCTTCGCTCTAATTTTTATTAGACTTCCCTATTTGTAGCTTTGGAAAAACGAATTCTTTTGGACATCTCCGTTCTCCCTTGGCTGAATCTTCAGGCTCGTAAGTTCTTCCTATATAGAGCTTCGTCACCTTCCGACCTTGGAGCTACAGGTTCTTTTCGACACAGAACCCTTCGCTCTCATTGTAGCTTTGGAAAAACGAATTCTTTTGGACATCTCCGTTCTTCCTTGGCTGAATCTTCAGGCTCGTAAGTTCTTCCTATATAGAACTCTTGACGTCTGAAGTCTCAGAACTGCAGGTTCTTTTCGACACAGAACCCTTCACCCTAAGACAATGGAGCTCAGAGTCTTTCCTATATAAGACTCTTTGCTTTTGACACAACAGGCTTCCTATATAACCCTGTGTCATAGGTGAATTGCTTTGACTGGGAGTTCTTCCTATATAGAACTGTGAGCCTTCACCTTGGAGCCATCGGTTCCTCCTATATAGAACTTTTTGGCGTCTGGAATCTCAGAGCTGCAGGTTCTTTTCGACACAGAACCCTTCACCCTAAAACAATGGAGCTCAGAGTCTTTCCTATACAAGACTCTTTGCTTTTGACATAGCAGGATCTCCTATATAATCTTGCGTGTCATGGGTGAATTTCTTTGACCGGGAGTTCTTCCTATATAGAACTGCGAGTCTTCACCCTAGAGCTGTCAGTCCTTCCTAGATAGAACTTTCAGCTTCTGAAGCCTCGGAGAGGAGAGTTCTTCCTATATAGAACCTCTCTCCAGAGCTTGAAAACATGTGCCTTTATGTAAAAACATTGTCTCCTCATTTGGGACTCACATCGTGATGACCCTTGATGTCTCTTTGGATCTGCAAATACCTGAGATGAAAACAAAATGCTATGACAAATGAATGAATTGACATGCTCCTAATCCTAGTGATGTCTGACTATTCATGATGCATGATCTTCAATATCATGGTGGGTTTGTTTTGGTCCTTTTTGCCGTTCGCTTTTTCCTTTGTTACGGGCATCGATACCCTTCTTCACTGCCAATTCAACCGTCTCGATCTTTCTCTTTTTCAATTCTGACTTGGAATTTTAAAGCGCCCTTTCGGGTTTTCACTTTAGAGAGAGATTTTTTTTAAGGGGTGCCCTTCTGGTTTTCACCCAGGAGATTTCTTTTGTTATCTCGTACGCTTTTCTTGAATAGATAGGACATGTGCCATCGGTTATCCTATCAGGTTGTTTGAAGCTTCCCGCCTTCCCGATCGATGACCATTTAGGGAACTTAAAGGACGGAGTTAACCGTTTCCTTTGATTACCGCAATTTTCAAGGTTAAATCATAGTAATGCTTGAAATCTCTTGTTTCATTATAAGCCTATGTTATCTTATCATTTGAAATTGACAAAGAGGCTAGGAATGGATGCTCAAAACACGGTTTTATTAGGATTAAGGGCTTTGAGATATCTTAGAAAGAAAGGTATGACACGTATAAGTTAAACACAAGATCTCTCATTATCTTCGATATGAATGATATATGATCCTGTCAACTGGTGTAGAATTTTTTGCCTGAAGCTTCCTCTTCATGATGCTCATGGGGATACCCTTCTCCTCAGATATTTAACTTTTCAACTTACCCGAGCCGCCCTTTGCGGGTTTTCAACTCGAGTCCTTCCTTTGCTTCAAGACGCCCGGTTTCGGGTTTTCATCCTGAGCTCTCCATTTTTTTAGAGATAGTATTTCTTGATGGCATCAGAATTTACGGGATTTTTCAGCTCGTCCCCGTCCATTTCTGTTAGGATCAGGGCTCCTCCTGAGAAGGCCTTTTTTATGACGTATGGTCCTTCCCAGTTGGGCATCCATTTTCCTCGAGAATCTTTCTGGATAGGGAGGATTCTTTTGAGTACCAGATCCCCTTCTTTGAATTCTCTTGGGCGCACCTTTTTGTTGTAAGCCTGAACCATCCGCTTTTGGTAC
The DNA here is from genome assembly GCA_019671005.1 of Hibiscus mutabilis. Taxonomy (NCBI): domain Eukaryota; kingdom Viridiplantae; phylum Streptophyta; class Magnoliopsida; order Malvales; family Malvaceae; genus Hibiscus; species Hibiscus mutabilis. Next base: position 18,049,976 of record CM033726.1, read on the forward strand.
ATATGACCATGACAAATGGCTTTTAGTCTTTTTTCATCAATGAGATTTAGCTGGTCGAGTCTGGCCTGCACCCATTCAGCTTCTTCCCAGTTTTACTTCGTTTAAGACTCGGAGGGACGAAATCTCTACCTCAATTGGGAGTACTGCTTCGGTACCATACACCAAGGAATAGGGCGTTGCCCCCGTTGATGTGCGAATGGACGTCCTATAGGCGAAAAGGGCGAAAGGCAACTTCTCATGCCAATCCTTGTAGGTATTCGTAGTTTTCGCTATGATCTTCTTTATATTTTTGTTTGCCGCTTCCACTGCTCCATTCATTTTAGAATGATAGACTGTGGAATTATGGTGTGTTATCTTGAATTGAGTGCACACGTCCTTTATCATTCTGTTGTTCAGATTAGAAGCATTGTCGGTGATGATCCTCTCTGGCAACCCGTATCGACAAATAATCTCTTTCTTTAAGAACCTACAAACTGTAGTCTTGGTGATATTGGCGTAAGACGCTGCCTCTACCCATTTGGTGAAGTAGTCTATGGCGACCAAAATGAAACGGTGCCCATTGGAGGCCTTCGGATGGATTTGCCCGATGACGTCCATGCCCCATGCTGCGAAAGGCCACGGAGAATTCATGGTGTGTAGAGGCGATGGGGGTGCATGAATTTTGTCAGCATAAATTTGGCATTTGTGGCATTTCCTGGCGTAATCGATGCAATCTCCCTCCATGGTCAACCAGAAATAACCGTATCTCATAATTTTTCGGGCTATTGACAACCCGTTGGCGTGCGTTCCACAGATCCCGTCATGTACTTCGGCTAAGATTTCCTTTGCCTCCCGGGCATCCACACATCTTAGCAATGTTTGATCATGACTTTTCCTATATAGGATCTCCCCATCTAGGACATATTTTGTTGTCATTTTTACGAGCGCTTTTTTTGTCATTGTCGTTTGCCCCCTTCGGATACTTTTGAAGCTTGACATATTGTAGGATATCATAGTACCATGGATTTCCGTCAATCTCTTCCTGTATACTACTACAACAATGAGCAGGCTTTTCAAACGTCTCGCATCTCAATGGGTTTCATTTCTGCCGGTGTTTGTTTTAAACATGGATGCCAAGGTTGCCAACGATCCGCCATCATCGATTTTCTTCTCGGGGTAGGTAATTGAAGCTGACCTTTTCGAACTCTTTGACGAGCTCTTGGATTAATTTGTGATATTTGACCAACTTCGGTCTCGGTTTCCCACTCCCGCGCAATTGGTAAATGACTAGGGACGAATCTCCGAACACTCGAAGTTCCTTAACCCTTCTTTCGATGGCTGAGTTCAGTCCCATGATGCAAGCTTCGTATTCAGCTATATTGTTTGTGCAGAAGAATTCCAATCTGCTGGTGAAAGGATAATATACGTCCTCAGGTGAAATTAGCACTGCCCCTATCCCATGTCCGAGGGCGTTGGAGGCTCCATCGAAATAAAGTTTCCATGACCCATCATCTGAAATCTCTTCTTTGGTTGTGATGCACATCAAGTCTTCGTCTGGGAAACTAAAGTTCAATGCCTCATAGTCATCCGAAGCACGACTTGCCAGGAAATCTGCTACGGCACTTCCTTTTACGGCTTTTTGATTGACATATACGATGTCGAATTCGGATAAGAGCATCTGCCATCGAGCCATCCTTCCCGTTAGTGCTGGCGCTTCCATTAGGAACTTTAATGGGTCTAGCTTGGATATCAACCAGGTAGTATGGTACAACAGGTACTGCCTGAGTCGCTTGGTAGCCCAAACTAGAGCGCAACACAGCTTCTGCACTGGCGGGTACCGCGTTTCGCAATCGTTGAATTTCCTGCTTAGGTAATAGATGGCCTGCTCCTTCTTTCTTGACTCATCGTGTTGCCCCAGTACACATCCCATTGAATTCTCGAAGACTGTTAAGTAGAGAATTAGTGGTCGACCGGGTACCGGTGCGACTAAAATTGGAGCATTTGTCAGGTACTTTTTGATCTTTTCTAGGGCCTTTTGACATTCTTCATCCCACACGCCAGGATTATTCTTTCTCAGAAGTCTGAAGACCGGGTCGCATTGATTGGTTAATTGGGAAATGAAACGAGAGATATAATTCAGCCTCCCTAGGAAACCGCGAACTTCCTTTTGTGTGCGGGGTGGTGAAAGGTCCTGGATGGCTTTCACTTTATCGGGATCAATCTCAATCCCTCTTCTACTTACTACGAACCCTAGGAGTTTTCCAGAAGTAACGGCGAAGGTACACTTGGCAGGATTGAGCCTCAGTTGGTACTTCCGTAGTCTTTGGAATAGTTTCCTTAAGTTCTCAGAGGTGCTCTTCCTCTGTTCGGGATTTGGCAATCATATCATCCATGTATACTTCTATTTCTTTGTGCATCATGTCATGGAAAAGAGTCACCATTGCTCTTTGGTATGTTGCCCCTGCGTTCTTTAGCCCAAACGGCATCACTTGATAACAAAATGTGCCCCACATGGTTATGAATGTAGTTTTCTCCATGTCTTTAGGATCCATCTTTATCTGGTTGTATCCCCGAGAAGCCATCCATAAAGGAAAACCATGAATGTCTGCGGTGTTGTCAACCAAGCGTGTCAATATGTGGCAAAGGGAAGTTGTCTTTTGGGCTAGCTCGATTCAGATCCCTATAATCTACACACATACGAACTTTCCGTCTTTCTTTGGTACTGGTACAATGTTTGCAACCCACTCGGGGTATTTGGCTACTTCCAAGAATCCAGCATCAAATTGCTTTTTCACTTCTTCTCGGATCTTTAACAAAGATATCCGGCCTCATTCTCCAAGTTTTTTTTTGTCATGCGGGTTTGCACTCCGACTTTGTTGGCAATTTGTGCACCACTATGTCGGTATTTAATCCTGGCATATCTTGATAAGTCCAGCGAAGACATCCTTGAATTCTTGAAGCGGGGCTATCGGTTCATGCTTGGTTTTTGAGGAAATCGTCGTTCCTATTTTTATTTCTCTTCTCGCTTCTTCCGTCCCTAAGTTGACAATTTCTGTTTCTTCTTGGTGGGGCATAATCTGCCTTTCTTCGTCGTCCACCATTCTCTTTAATTCTTCTGGGACCTCAATTTCTATTTCATCATATCCTCCCTCCGTTTCCTTTGAGACCTCAGGACTTTCGAAATTTACTCCAAGATTGGATCCAGTATCATTCATATCGTCAATCATGAGCGACCTGCATTAAATGAGAATGAATTGTATTGGGAAAGAGACGGCTTTACATGAAGGGAATGAATATGAAGAATGCATGAATGGAATAAATGAGACTTTGGTCATTTTTAAGAAAGTGGGGATATTTCATTTCAATCAAAAAGTTAACATAGGTGCCCCATACAAGAGATCCCCATTGTCTATGGGCAAAAACAAAAGGTTGATTCGGAGCATTACTCTGATCTATTCCTAAAAACTACAGGTAGATCAATGCAGCTCCAGTTATCGAGTGTCTCCCCGGGATGACAAGGGCGGATGTTGGTCAACATTTTGCTACCTCGGTCCTTTTCAGCTATCATGTTGATGTACATCCCTTCAAATGCTTTACTGAATATTTCCTCCTGGCTAAGTTCATCATTTTTCTTCATTGTCTCTCCAATATCTTGACCTGGCCGGTAGAACCCTCCGGAGATGAAAGTGGCTTTTAAACTAGGAAAGGACATCAACCTCCACGGAATGTCTTCTCCTTTAGATCTAGCTTTTCTTTGTTCTTCCTTCCTCTTATATTCCTCTTTCTTCTGTTGGACACTTGGTTGGTAACCCAGGCCGAAACGATCCTTCTTGGTTGTCATATTCTTGGGTCTCAGGTTTCCTTGTAATTTCTTCCCCAACCCTTTTCCTATTTTGGCTCCTCGGCCCAGAGTTTCTGCGATGGTCATCTTGGTACAATTAGATAACCTGGGGTAGGGGATCCGGTTTCCTTCTGAAACGAATGTGGCATTTACTAGTTCTAATGCTCGGAACGAGCATTCTGCAGAATCTTCATCATTTTGAATGTAGGGGGTGTGTGCGATGTCACGGAAGCAACAAATTCATGCTCGCCTCTCTCGTGACCAATTTGCCTTCAACTACAAATTTTAATTTCGATGCAATGATGATGGGACAACTCCTGTGAGTGGATCCACGGTCTTCCCAACAAGTTTTGTAAGATGGTTTTATGTCAATCACCACAAAATCGATCACATATTGGTTGGTCCGATCAATAGGGGTATCTCAATTTTCCCCATTGTTCCTTTTTGCGTACCATCGAAAGCTCTTACCGAGTTGTAACAAGGCTTTAGGTGCGAACTATCTATTGGTAATTTTTGCAGGGTTACCATAGGCAAGACATTCAATGCTGACCCGTTGTCGATCAGTACGCCTGGTAATACATACCCTTTGCAGTGGGTAGTGATGTTAAGGGCTTTAGTGGACCCCCTTCCTCCTTCCGGGATCTCATCATCACCGAACGTGATATGATTATAGCGATAATATGCCCCACTATCATGTCCGGGTTTGTTCTGTGAAATGTCCTGGGGCACAAAAGTTTGATTCAGCACTTTCAATAGTGTCTCCCGATGCTTCTCGAACTCAAGAGTAATTCCAAAGATTGTGATCTGGCGGTTGTTTCCGTAGTTGTTCCACTACTTTGTACTCGCTATGTCTTAAGAACTTTAGAAATTCTTTGGCCCGGGCCTCGATTCACGGTTCATTTATCTTTTGGGAGGTTCTTCTCCAAATATCATGCAGGCTAATCGATGTACTCTTCCCCCTATCTTTTCATTTTGCTCTCAAAGCCTCGGAGGAATAACATCGGCCGCTCCTGGTGAAATGGCCTGCCTCACCAACGTTCACATTATTTTGGCTTTGTTGGTCTTCTAGCGCAGGCTCTTTTACCTGTTCGTGTTTTGATTTTTCTGTCATGGTCACATTCGCGGCATAATTCCAGGGAATTTGTTGCATGTCTTTGAATGGGAATGGAGATGGTGCTGAAATGACGATCTTCGGATTTATCTTGCTGGTTTCTCCTTGGGAGACACCTGCATTCCCTACCCTGGGAGAGATGATGAAAGGCCTATCCTTCCCGTATCTAGTTTTGGGGGTATCTGTCATGTGTACGTCTGATCCTTTCCCCATGGGTTCCTCAAAGAATTCAATTTGTTTTTCATTCATCAATTTCTGCACCAATTTCTTGAATTCTTCACATTCTTGGATATCATGCCCTTCATTGTTGGAATTCGCAATACTTTCCACATTCTTTTTCGCCTTATTATCATGCCTTTGTTGATCATACGAGCCATGCATAAACTGTTGAAATACCCACCGTAAAGGAGACTTGACTTCTGACACGTCATCTTTTATCATCCGGTAAAGCATTCCTCTATGGCATTTACCCCTCTGCTCCCATGATTAGGCAAGCGGGTTTTTGGCTACTTCGGCTCTTCAAACTTCAATATCCCGAATCGATCAAGTTTTGTACAAGCTTTTTGAAGGCAAGACAGTTCTCGGTGGGATGTCCAGGGTACCGCCGTGATAGTCGCAATGTGCGCTTGGATTATACCAAGGCGGGAAGGGTGGATTGACGGGATTAACGATGTATGGTCGGACCAAGTCCGCTTCATACAACCGGGAATAAAGCTCGAGTATGAAACCGGTAGGGGAGTGAAAGTTCTCCTCTCTTTATCCTTTCTCGTGACTCTCGTCTCTTTGATTCGGATTTTGTGTTTTCCCCAGTGTGCTTGTGGTTGTGAGACTGTGAAGTTCTTGGCGGTATAGGTGCTGGTGGTGTTTACTTCATTTCTCTTGTTATACTTTCGAGACCCCTCCCCACCATCTATTCTCGCCGCTTTTAATTGCCGATTCGAGAGACTCCCGGTCCCGATTAAGTCGGCGAAACACTTGTGTTGTGTTATTGATGAGGCGGTCGAAGAGTGCCCCTTTCAGTGTTGACAAATAATGGCGTGATTTCATGCTCCGGGATAGGTGGCTGGATTTGGCGGCCACTTCTCTCCACCTTTGGGCATATTGTCGCAAGCTTTCATTGACTTCGCCCCATATTTTCTAGCATAATTCTGCTAGGGATCATGTCATTACATGTTTGTATTGCTCGGAAAATGCTTTAGACAAATCTTTCCATGTCTTGACATTTGCTTTGCTTAACCGAGTATACCAACGTAATGCTTGCTCCGATTAGACTATCCCGAAACAAGTGGATCGTAGCTTTTCATCTTTATGGTAAGCCGCCATTTTTCTCGCAATACATCGTTATGTGTGCGAGAAGGACATGTGGTTCCGTCATATTTATCAAACTCCGGCGTTTTGAATTTTGGTGGCAAGACAAGATCAGACACTAGACTTAGATCACTAGCGTTGTTTCCTGATTCTTCATTTGATTGTAACGCTTTAAAATTTTCTTCCATGAGGCGTAAATCTTTCTTCCCACTTTCTTTCTACCTCATTCCCGATCTTTTCGACCATGTTTAGGTCCGCACTTCTTCTTCATACAAAGGCTTCGTATCAGGGGTTGAGTCTCGGTGCCCCTACTTGAAAGCTGGAAGACATTCATGTAGGGTCAATATACACCTTCCTAGCCTGGTTTGGTGCAGTTGGTTGAACCTTGAAGTGAGCCGGGGTACCTTCTGGCTCTGGGATATTTTCTCCTTCTAATCGTTTTCCGAGACTTTTTGCCAGCAATGCCGTTATGTCAAATACTATTGAAGTTTTTGACTGTGCAATCTGATCACTAAGGCTTCTCTGGGCTTCTTCAAGCCTTCACTCGAGCTCTCTCTGCCCTCTTTCTAGATTGATTATTCTTTCTTCCATGAGCTTTCTTTGTAGCCGGGTAAAGTATATGTGATGAATGATTGCGGGTTAACACAATTGGAATGCCACAATATTCATATCATTAATATGGTTGTAAAAAATAAATGCATGTACGATGATGCAAATGTTATGATGCAAATGCAAGAATGCATGCAGACAAGGTCTTGGTTCCACTGGTAATCACCCTTTTGAATTACTTTTACGGGAATTAAAGGGTCTTGATTACAACAAAATTGTGTTACAAAGTAAAGATCCCTAGTACAAAAGATCTAATTATAAACACGTAGTCCTATAGATAGACTCTAGCTCTATCCCCTAACTTTCCAATTGCCTTGAGTAGCTTGAGGAACCTAGGAGCTTCTTCCATTCCCGGGGCTATAAAAGGTCGGAGTGTCTCAGCCTCGACAGCTAAATCATTTACGTGTCTGGCGACTCGCTGTATGTCCATCATTAGATTTTGTAGTAATCTTGGTCTCGTCCTGTACCATTCGAGCAGCGTCGCGTAATCTCTTCTGCCAATAGGTGTCTCCCCCGGCTGCGGCTTCCTCGAACACATTAATTCTTTCCTTGTAATCCTCCACAACTGCTTCGAGGGATCCGATTCGTGCTTGCAATACACCCACTTCGCGTTCTCTTTCTTGCAGCTCAGCGAAATTATTCCTACGGCAGTACATTCGAAGTGAGTGTTCGGCTTCCGCCATCTTTTCTTTTAATTCATTATTTTGACTTTGGCTTTGCCCCAAACTTTGAAGAGTGTCATCGCACAGTTTTCTGCATTTCTAATGATCTGTTTCGGCTATTCATGGATTTTCTTTTTCCATACGGCGACACTTTCTCTCTCATGATGAACACTGTTTTGTTTTCCTTTGCTGATTTCTTGTCTGAATCTTTCTCTCTCTTGATCAATGGCCTTCTTGGCGAACCGTTTTTCTTCCTCCATAGCTACACGACAGCTTTCAATCTCTTTCTCGATCGCTCTTTTGTTAATTTCTCGTTCTTCTTCCAATAAACGGATGTCGTTCATTCTTTCTTTTCCCTGACTATGAACCGACTCGGCCGGCCTTTTGTATTTTTTCTGTAATAGGAGGGCATCTTTTTGATAAAGAGTATTCTTTTCATTCAAATCTGCATTTAATTTCTTTAGTTGCCTAATGATCCCCTCCCGCTCGTCGACTTCTAGGCTTGCCTTATAGAGTTCGCTCGCGTGTTGGGTCTGTTGAATGTCCATTTTCTTTTTAACTTCCTCGAGCTCACTCCTTAAGATATCGGCTTCGGACGGTACCACCCTTGTAAGCTCCTCGAGTGACACTGTTGGTCCTTGATTAGATTCGGGAATCACATTATTAACCCTCAAACGTCTCCAAAGATCGTAATCCGGGGTAGTCATGTGCTCGGTATCTCCTTCCACCCTGATCCGGTAACAATGATCCCAGGCCCTCATGATGGTCTGAATTTTTCCTTTGAACTCTCCTTTGAAAAGAAATTCAGTTTGGCTTAATCCGGCGGTATTGGGAATGAACTGTCGTGATCCGAACTGTCGAGATACTAAAAGTGGAGCACAAGCGATCCCTCCATGCAATCCTAACATCATCAGCCAGTTGAAGTCACCACAACTGTATAGAAAATAATTGACTTTACCGAGCCATGGGACCCTCCATGCTATGTCTTTATCTTGAATGTTCCTGAAGAAACTGGTCCACATTTTTGTTTTCAAATCTTCTCGCCATTCCTTTGCTAAGTATTCTCGTAAAGGCGAAAAACCTTGGAAGGATATCCCCGGCAGGACCCGCGTCGGCGTCTTCCACATGTGACTCTGGATCCATATTTGTAATAGCTGTGCGCATCCTCGAAAACGTCCTTCTTCATGCTTCCGGCTAGCGTTCAAGGAAATGAAAGTCTCGACCAAGATTGCTGGTACCGGGTTTGCTCTCCTTTTCACCCGCTCAAACAAATCCAGAATGGCTATATCAATGTTCCCGAGTACTCTGGGAAAGATCACCAAGCCATATATTCCTAAAGCGAATAAGTCCACTTTCTTTTCCTCGTCTGGATGTGTCGATATGATGTCCCGAATACTCTCCCATGCAAAGACTGTATTATCTCTTCGGATTTGCAGGAGGCCACTAACCCAATCATCACTCATTCCTGCAAAGTCTTTGAGTTTCGCAGTGTAATTCTGATTCCTTGGAGGCTTCGCGTAGATCCAATCTTCCTGAATATTTTTCTGGTTAAGTAAAGCAGTGTACTCTTCTACCGTAGGCATCATGTCTTGCCCATTGAAGGTGAAGCAGCAAAAAGCCGGATTCCAAAACTGGACTATAGCTCGGAGTAGGGGCTGGTTAATCCGAACATATAATAGCTGCGCGATGTCGCCATAACTATCGCTAAATAAGTCTTGTAGCCTTCGGTCCCATCTTTCCCAAATGCTTTGAAGATCCCACAAGTCGCATTTGAGACTCACATAGGTGTATCCAGCTATTACGCGTTCGTTAGCGATTGTCCCCTTGGATTTTCTCGATTGACCTCGACCAATGTCCGATCGACAAATTAAGCTCTTCTTTCCTAAGACACCTTTTTTCCATAGTGAAAGACTTTACGATCAGGCAAACCACTTGATCCAAGACCTTTATGCGTTGCAAATGCAATGATGTATGAGAAAAAGAACAAAAAGTGAAAAGAAAACAAGTCAGCACCAGATAAAATTGATAAATATATAAATAAAATGACAAAATTAAACGGAATAAACACACAAAACAACCCTATTTATCCCGTCTAAAACCTAAGGTTATCCGCATGGCTCTAACAGGGTAGGTTTCTATGTTCTCTACATGCAGTGTTGGTGCTAGGAGGTACCCGAATTGTCCTTGCTGTCCCCTACTAAGGGTAGCAAGGCCCCCGATCATCACCCATTATAGGCTCCTTTCAACCCGGTTCAATTCAGGGGGACCCATTCGCTTATGCCCGTACGAAGGAACGATATCCTTACGAAAGCATAAGGTACTCGAGCCCCGAAGGTACTTGCTAGGCCCATACGGGAGAACGATATCTCCACGAAAGCATTAGCGTTTTCCCTCCACTTAAAAAAGACGGGTTTATATGCCATATTTTAAATGCGTTAAAATAAACGCGCAATTATGACCGAATGTTAATTTAATAATCACTTTAATCCGGAATTTCCAATATTAGTAAAGCGGTAATTATTTTAAAAGCTTGACTCCCATTTGTTTTTGAAAAACAAAAATGTCCCCAGCGGAGTCGCCATCTGTAGCGATGTCTGTTTCTGATACTTCTCATCGCTAAATAAAAACGATTGTTTTTCGAAGGATTTTTGAAAGGTGTTTGTGACTCTTTTGGATATAAAATATTTATTCCGTGGGGGTTTTAAAGAAACCGTATTTTTGAAAAATGGGAGTCACCACCGGCCACTTAGGTAGGCCGGACACCACAAAACCAGAGATTCAAAAGACAGGGTTCGGGAGTCGGTTACGGATGGGGAAGGATTAGCACCCCCACACCGCCCAAAAAATTGGTACTTTAATAATTACCGCTTTATGAATATTGGATTTTCCGGATTAAAGTGACGATTATTTTAAATTTCGGTCATGATTGCGAATATATTTTAAGGGTCCCGTTATCCGAGAATAAACGCCCAACCACTATCACTACGCTTTGATATCGCCCCGTTTACGCTCGGATAAAAGGACACCGCATTAACAATTTATATCTCGATATGTAATCTTAATGGCAAAAACATAAAACATAGTAAAATGTTTAAGTGTAGTAAATATTGTCATAACAGAATATTAATCTAACATAGATGATATTCTAGACTAAAACATGCATATACATATTATTCTAAATAATAGATAAAAACAACTATCATATGTCAAAATAATAAGGCAGGAATAAATATATATATACGAACAAATATTTCAAAAAGACATGCATACTTGGTAATAAAACATATTTCAACATATACGGGTCAACATATCGTAAAAAAAAAGGATAAATATACTAACATGTAGCCCTAAAAATAAGAAAGCTCACACACATATAAAATACAGAATACGCCATATGTACGAACCAATTAAAACATAACATGCTTGATATGAATAACTGGATAAAAACGAATATCATACTTGACACATATATATATATAAACATAAAATGAGTCATATACGGGAGACATAAAATAAAATAATATCCACATATACGATTATAATTCGAACAATAATATTTACAAAGAAGATAGGACTGAAATGAAAGGAAAATGAAAATCAGTGGCAGAAATTAAAGAGCAATAACATGTAATTTAGGGACGAAATTGAAAAACAAATAAAACCTACAAAGACCAGAGTTGTAATTATACCAAGGGGCAGACTCAAAATGAAAATTTCAAAAACGCGGGGTGATTAAGGGCATAATTTTACCATTCAGAAGCTGATCAGGTGTAATTTAGTGACTAAATTGTGACTTTTTGGAAACTCAGGGGGACTGGGACTGTGATTATACCATGCGGCAAGACAAAAATGAAAATATTGAAAACGCGGTGGGATTAAGTGTGTAATTTACCCATTTAGTAAAATAATAACACCTATATAACGGCTATTTTCAGACCGAAACCAAATTTTCCCCATTTTTTGTTTCATTCTCCAGTTTCCAAATATCCCATACTCATCTTTTTCTCTCAAATGTTCTTGAGAAACCCAGAATCCGGCGGCCGGCCGCCGTATTCTCCGCCGCCGGCCGCCGCTAACCGGCGCCGGTGGACTCCCAAAATACACCAAAACCTTCCTCTTGTCGTCCTCAACATGAATCCATGGTTGGATTCAGAGGATCCCCTTTTATTTACCCTAGATCTAAGAAATACGAACCCAAAAATATATTTTCTTTAGACCAAAACGAGACCACAAGGGGTCTTCCCCTCCCTTTGTTCACCAGATCTGGCTTGTAGAAGCCGAAAGGCTTGTCACAGAGGAAGGGAAGACCCACGGACAAAGCCGGTAAGACTTCTTTACTTGTTTTCTTTTTTTTATTTTCTCGTATGTACATGCAATGAAAACAGGTAAGAAAAAAAGAGACAAAAAATTACCACTGGACTGCCTTTTTGATTATCTTGACTGGTTACAAGTTTCTGGTTTTACAAGCTTTCTGTTTTTTGTGTTATTACTATCTCTGTTTTTTCTTGCTCGCTCCTCTAAAAACTATCCCGTTACAACAGCCCCGTTTCATATATATCACTGTCTCTGTGTTTTGGTTGCAACTTGTATCTTCTTTTCCAGATCTGACATTTGCTTGTTGTCCTTGGCATAATCTGAACGCGGGGACTAAATATCGGCGCGGTGGCGGTGTGGCCATTCTGCCAGAGGCCAGACGTATTTTCGGCCGTTAGATCAGATCTGATCTAACGGTCGAGATGGCTTGAAGAACGATCGGCCTGGATGAAGCCTCGATCTGATGAAACGGCTTCAGATTTCGCCACGTGGAGCACCGCAGTCGAGGAGTCAGAACGCGTGGATCTTACGCGCGCGTGGGAAAATAAAGCGTCCGCGCGTGGACCACACGCGCGCGTGGCACTCGAACGGTCCATACGTGTGGAGTACGCGCCTGGCAGATATTTTTGACCTTCATTGCATCGTGGCCGTTGGATCAGATCTTGATCCAACGGCCCATAGTTACCTGCACATTGTAATTAGATAGGATTCAGATTTGGGCCAAACGGGCTTTGTAATTGGATTTTGTAATTGGACTCGGACTTTTTACTTGGGTTTAATATATATATTTAATTTTTCATTTAGTCAGCCCAATAATAATAATAATTATAATAGTTGTACATGTACATACGAAAATATATACTTTATATTATACGATCATTAATTAATAATATTCTAGTATACGTACGTATAATCATATGTATAATTAACATGACATCTACATACGCTTATACCCTAGATACATACGTGACATACATACCCCCCTAATACGTATACGTAGCTTATACATGCACACACCTTATATTAGTAACATTCATATAATAAATATACATGCAATATTAATATATTTAAGTAAAAATGAGTGATTACACATCCAAATTTGAATTTTAAACATATATTTAATATATGTTTAATTACTACAATGATCTACCTTATTTAATTATTGAAATCCTAGTTAGAGAAGCCTAACTAAGGCTCTAATAATTAATTAAACTAAGTATGTTTAATTTTCTAACATATAATTCTATATGCCTAGTTTAAAATATGCATCCCATAATTAAATTAATGGCACTTGAATAAAACAATTAAATAAATAATTAAAATAAAACAAACTGAACATTAAAACTGATTTTATTAATATGGGGACCTAATTGAAACTATTACAAAACCTAATGCCCTAATTACAAGGCCCAAGTGACCCAATTGTTCTAATTTCAGACTCTAAGGCTCAATTAAGGGAACTAGGGGATTAAATTGAGAAAATTACAAAGCTTGAGATCAAATTTAAAGGAAATAAGGACTAAATTGAACAAAGGCAAAACCTAGGGCCAAAACCAAAGAGTATCCATATCCAAGTGCTCGGATCCTTTACCTGACTCGGATAAAGAGCGCAGATCCTCCCTTTCACCTGGATTAAAACAACGTTGCACGGCTCAGGATATAAAAGCCTTTTTTTCAGCTCCAAATTCCTCTTTCCTCTCATTTTCCAGATTCCACTCTCTTTCCTCACTTCTCCCTCTCTCAAACTCTCTCAATTACAGCACCTACATTCTCAAAAAACAACACCAAAATAGATCAAAATTCACCCTTTTCGGATGAAGTTCATCCGTGTTCTTCAAGAACCGGATGAGCTTCAAACTTCCCGACCAATGCCCGTCGTCCACATCGCCGCCTGATCCATCACCGCCGCTACTGGTTGACTCTGACCAGTTTGCCAGCTACCGAGATTCGAATCCTGGCCGTCGCAGGCGACGCCGGACTCTACATGGCGATTTCCGACCATTGCTTTAGCTTCGGCCGTCGTAGGGTGATTTTCGGCCACCACGGGGTAGTTTTTGGCCACTATTCGCCTCCGTGCTCCGCCGCCTTTCGAACCCAAAAACCCTATTTTCTCCAAAAAAAATGTAGATCTACCCAGCTCAATAGAACCACCCTTCTTCCCCCTTGGTTTACCTAATCCTCACTTTTCAACTCCGACTCGCACTCACCACTCACCGGCGACCGAAGGGAAGTTCCGACCACCATAAATCTTTTGTTTTTGCCACTATTTTTAGATTCAAAATCTAAAACTAATGTTTTTTTTTTGTTTTTTGCATGAATAATAAAAAATGAAGAGGAATATACCTCTGTAACGGCGGTCATGGTGACTTCAACGATCGATAATATTCTCAGAGACGACGAGCTTCGCGGTGGTTCAACTTCTGAGGGGGTAACACTCTCTCTCCCACTTCTTCTATTATTATTATTTAATAGTTTATTAATGACTAATTATTATTAATCTGACTTTCTCGGTCTCTCTCTTTATTTATAGGTGTCAGACTTGCTGACGTAAGCGGAGCCAGCTGGACGGGAAAAAGAAGCACAATCCGTGTGCAAAGCATTTGGATGAATGGCATGCTGCCACGTGTCCCTTGGAAAGTAGATTTGGGCAGGAAGATGGGTCTTTGGATAATATTTGGTTTTGTTGAGCTGGATGTGGGTTGTGAATAAGCTGTAATTAGACTAGTTTGGGCGGGAAAGAAGAATATAATATGACCTTGGGCTTCAATATGTAATTTGGGCTTTTTTGTGTAAATGGACATTTGAAAGGATTTTTGGACTATTTAGATTTTTTACAGACCATTTAGTTATTTATTTATTTGGGCTATTATAATACTATATTTATATTTACTATTTATTATTTATTTGTTTATTAAGCCCGGCCAAAATTTAGGTATTACAACTATCCCTCTTTGCTCATTGCTGTGGAACAAGGATAGAGCAATGTTACCTCTCTAAAAGTACTATTTTTAATGCCAATCTTACAATGCTTTTGCTTGTTTTTAGGTACATTTAGTTGCATTAGGATGTTAAAACCATGCATTTGCATAAGGAGTTTAGAATTCTGTCTATGCCAGTGTGAAGGTTTGTTTTGTTGGCAATTTTACAGGTTTGGCATAGTATTTGGCCCAGAAAACAACATAGGAAGGAATGTCAGAGAGAATGCCGAGTGCTGTTGACACAGATGGACCAGACAATGCTAAGCACCGGTTGGCAGAGAAGTGAACTTGATGCCACACCAAGAAGCTGTTGGACCCTAAAAAAATAGGATAAGTTCAGGATCCGAAAAGATAGAAATTGGATCAATCTCAAAAAAATAGCAGATAAGATGGTGCCAAGATTGGTTGGCAGATTCATGCCAAACTTGGATGCCAAGGCAACGTCGGCAGTATAACGCCAGCTTTAGCCTGATTAGCTCTCATTCAAATTTGGATAAGATGATTATCTTTTATCCCTTTGGCATTTAAAATTCAAATGAGGAGCTCATCCTATCCCTTCCTTGCACGCCTATTTAAACACCAACCGAGGAGGACTTGGAGAGCGAATGGAGAGATAGATGATCAGAGTGAGGAGTTGGAGTGCAAGGTAATTGACAATCGGTTGCACCTTGGAAGGGTGGTTCGACCAGCTTGGCCAAGAACTTGGATCTTAAAGGGCTACATCGAGAGACCCATTCTCGCCCATTCTCTCTTTCAAGTTATTTTATCTTGTTTTTAATGATGATGTATTTTGAAAACATTTATGGTTTTTTGGTTAAATCTCTCACCATGAACTAATTTAATAGTTGGTGGGGGATGTTTGTGTTGAACGCTATTTTATGTTTTAGTTTTTAATAATAAATATGCCTTCGGCATTGTTTTATCTATTTGGCATACTTTAATGTTTTCTAAATACTATGCCAAGTGAGAGCTGGCACTGTTGGCCTATTGCTCCTCAATATCTTAACAGACTTGGGGTGGCAACGATTAAGTTGTTGAATACCGAGGAGAGAAGCTTCGAGAGAAGTCGTTCAAGTAGATGAACTTATTTCTGGAGTGAAACCTACCCCTTAGGAGTATAGATTAGATCTTAATCAAATTGGTTTATTTAAAAGCATGCACAATAGAGATATAGGGGTTTTTACATGATCAATTTAGGGCAATGACCATCGAGAGAGGCTTTGCTAATTTTGAATCTGCTCGGCAAACAATGCCAAGACAGGTTGTTATTGAAGGTTGGTACGGCATAAATAGCGTGAAAACCAGGCATTCCCTGCCAACGCTCATCTTTCATTAAAGCACCTTCCTTGCCAACGTCTTACTTTACTTTATTTTCATTTATTTTATTTCATTTCAATTATTTCCAAAACCACTTCGAAACAAAATAACTTTTTCTGAAGGCAAGTAACAATCAAAGACAATTAAATTCCAAGTCAATCTTTGTGGGATCGATACTCAGCTTAACTGTTGTATTACTTGCAGACCGTGTATACTTGCACGCAAAAGACTCATCTTGGCATTATTTTATACTCTACCAATACATATCTTCTGCCTCTTTTGCCAGCATTCACTTAAAGAGTCTACAAGTTTTTAGTTCCGTTGCCGGGGATTGCAATGAAGTTGGTTGTTTTTGAATTTTTACTTGTCTTTGTTTTATTTTTGTTTTACTTTTTGCTTTTATCAGTGTATGACCAGAAGCCATCATTTGGTGGACGAGTGGCCATATGATCCGAAAATTGAGAAAACCTTGTGAAGGTTAAAAAGAAGATTCTGATAGATGAATAATCAAGGTAATAGAGGGAATGGTGTGGTGAACAATGAAGGAAATGCACTTATCAATGTGATGCTACCACCACCGGTTAATGAAGAAAGACCTATTAGAGAACATTCGGCACCAACCATCTACGACTGGTTGGCGCAGAGGTAAATGTTTTCAATTTTGAACTTAAGCCAGAAATGATTCAAACTCTTTTGAATGTAGGTCAGTTTGATGGAGCACTTACTGGAGATTTGAGGCAACATCTGAAGTAGTTTATGGAGATTTGCCAGTTATTTCAACAAAATAGAGTACATGAAGATACCGTGAAGCTGAAGTTATTCACTTTTCCTTAAGAGATAGAGCTAAGGCTTGGCTCAATTCCTTGCTACTTGGCTCAGTCACTTCATGGGCAGACTTATGCTAGAAGTTCTTGACAACATTCCAACCGCCAACACTCACTGCCAAGCTACGGGGTGAGATTATTACATTCAGGCTGGCCGAGGATGAAACCTTATATGATGCCTGGGAAAGATTTAAAGATCTGTTGAGAATGTGTCCTATGCATGGATTCCCAAATTGGACCCATATACAAACTTTCTATAATGGATTGAATGCACAAACGAGGACTGTTGTTGATGCTTCAACAGCCAGTTCATTGCTGGACAAGACGTATACCAAGGTTGTTGACATTCTTGAAAGAATTGCAATCAATGATTTTGAATATCCTGTTGCTAGACTTGGGACTGGAACCAAAACCAGTGGGAAATTTCATGTTGATGAATTAACATCCATTCATGCCGAGATTTCCAATCTTACCAGCATGGTGAGAACGTTGCAAAAGAACAATGAGTCTTAAGAAGTTAAAGCATTAGATCCATTTTGTACAATTTATGGAGAAAGCCATCATGTGGATAAATGCCCTACCAACCCTAAATCAGTAAAATTTACTGGCAATGTTAATCGTTACCATAATCCTAACTCCAATACTTATAATGCAGGATGAAGACAACACCTAAACTTAGCATGGGGAAATCAAGGAGGTAACCAGTACAATGCCTAGCGCCAAAATACCCAGAGGTAGAATAACAATGGCATGCCAGCTTTCAACAACAATGGCATGCCAGCATTCTATCAGAATGCCATGCCACAGAAAGCTCAAAACAATTTCCAGCAAGGGCAGAGATTCAACCAAGGAGGCACTCTCACAGAGTACATGGAGAGAAATGATGCCACAATCCAGAGTTTAGCAGCATCAATGAGGAACTTGGAAGTTCAGATTGGGCAGATTGCCAATGCACTCAGCAATCGACCCCAAGGAGCATTGCCAAGTGACACCGAAGATGCTCGGCACAAAGACAATGAGCAATGTAAAGCCATAACACTTCGGAGCGATAAGTAGTGTGAGATAGAGAAGGCTGCCAAGAAGCCAGTTAAATGCCAAATCGAGAAGCTAGTGCCAGCAGAAAACCCTAAGAAAGTAGAGAAAGAGGAAAAGCAGATGATGCTAGCAGCAATGCCAAAACATATGCCAAAATTGATGCCAAACAGATTGATGCCAGCACTGCCTTGGCAAAGTAGTAGCAGCGGTATATGTTTATCCGCCGCCACCATTTCCAGCAAGACTTCAAAAGCATAAGCAAGACCAGCAATTTAAGCGCTTCTTGGAAGTTCTTAAACAGCTACAAATCAACATTTCATTGGTAGAAGCTCTTGAGCAAATGACCAACTATGTGAAATTTATGAAAGACATTCTGTCCAAAAAGATGAAGTTGGGAGACTTTGAAACTGTTGCTCTCACCGAGGGATGCAGTGCCATGATCCTAAAATGATTGCCACCAAAGCTGAAGAATCTGGGAAGTTTTACCATTCCCTGTACCATTGGCAACAAATTCACGGGCATGGCACTGTGTGACCTAGGAGCTAGCATAAACTTGATGCCAATGTTAGTCTTTCGAAAGCTTGGCATATAAGCCAGACCTACAGCGGTGCCGCTTCAGCTAGCAGACCGGTCCTATGTACATCCCAGGGGTAAGATTGAGAATGTATTGGTAAAGGTAGACAATTTTTTTTCAGCTGATTTCATCATTTTGGATTATGAGGCTGATATTAATGTTCCGATTATTTTGGGCAGACCTTTCCTTGCCACGAGTAGGGCTTTGATAGATGTTCATAAAGGGGAACTAACAATGCGCATGAATGATCAGCATGTTACATTTAATGTGTTTCAAGGTTTGAAATGTGTAGATGAACTTGATGAGTGCCAAGCAGAAGAGATGATAGAGTCGATCTACACTTTGGATATGGCGTAGTTATACCAGGATACAGAATTCAATGCCAGAAATTTAGATGACGTAGATGAGTTATTTGAAGAACCTAAAGAATCAGTCTTGGAGGTTGATGAGGCTAACTATTTTGAGCCACTACAGTTGGCCGACAGAGAGATTAAGGGACCTAAACCATCAATTGAGGAGCCGCCAGAGTTGGAACTAAAACTGTTGCCAAATCACTTGAAGTATGCTTATTTAGGTAACCACTCAACTCTGACAGTGATCATTGCCACTGATCTCACTAATGATCAGGAGGAGAGATTGCTGGCAATATTAAGCAATTATAAGCAAGCATTGGGTTGGACCTTGTCAGACATCTGAGGTATTAGCCCAACCATTTGCATGCACAAGATTATCTTGGAGGAGTACCATGGCAAGACCATTGAAGGCCAGAAAAGGCTAAACCCAAGCATGAAAGAGGTAGTGAAAAAAGAGATCATAAAATGGCTTGATGCCAGTATTATTTATCCCATTTTCGATAGCTCTTAGGTTAGCCCGGTGCAATGTGTGCCAAAGAAGGATGGCATGATCGTGGTACAAAACAGAGAAGCTGAATTGATTCCCTCTAGAACTATCACAGGATGGAGAGTGTGCATGGACTATAGGAGGCTGAATAATGCCACGAGGAAAGATCACTTCCCATTGCCATTCATTGACCAAATGCTAGATAGGCTGGCATATAAAGCTTTCTATTGCTTTTTGTATGGTTATTCAGGTTATAATCAGATTGCCATCCCCCCTGATGATCAAGAGAAGGCCATATTCACGTGTCCATATGGGACGTTTGTGTTTAGAAGGATGCCATTCGGTCTATACAATGCTCTGGCAACATTCCAATGTTCCATGATGTCCATTTTTCTGATATGATAGAGCACAACATGGAAGTATTCATGGATGATTTCTCAGTGTTTGGAAAAACATCTGAGGAATGTCTTCAAAGTTTGGAGCAAGTCTTGAAGAGGTGCGTAGAAACGAACCAAGTGTTGAAATGGGAAAAATGCCACTTCATGGTGAAGGAGGGCATTGTTCTCAGGCACAAGGTAACTGAGAGAGGATTAGAAGTTGATCAAGCAAAATTCGAGGTAATCAAGCAATTGCCGCCGCCAACAAGTGTCAAAAGTATAAGGAGTTTTTTAGGGCATGCTGGTTTCTACCGGCGTTTTATTGAAGACTTTCCAAAAATTGCTAAGCCTTTATGCTTGTTATTAGAACATAATGCCACTTTTGCATTTGACGATTCTTGTTTAAGAGCATTTTAGGAACTTAAAGAGAAGTTAATCAATGCCCCTATAGTTGTGGCACCGGACTAGAATGAGCCCTTTGAGCTCATGTGTGACGCCAGCGATTATGCCGTTGGAGCAGTCTTGGGACAAAAACATGGAAAGGTTTTCCATGCCATCTACTATGCCAGCCAAACCTTGAATGAAGCACAATTGAATTACTCTACAACCGAGAAAGAATTTCTTGCGGTTGTATTGGCTTTTGATAAATTTTGATCTTATTTAATTGGTAACAAAGTTGTGGTTTATACATATCATTCGGCATTGAAGTATCTCTTGGCAAAGAAGGATGCCAAGCCCAGACTAATCTGATGGACTCTCATACTTCAAGAATTCGATCCTGAGATCCGAGATAAAAAGGGCAATGAAAACTTAGTAGCTGACCGCCTCTCACATTTAGATCATCGTCTTGAAGATGGTAATACCAATTTTACAAGAGATGAATTTCCTAATGAGTATTTGCTTGCAGTTAATGCCATGCCATGGTACGCTGACATTGTCAACTACTTGGTAAGCAACATTTTACCACCAAATTTGGCATACAATGCCAAGAAAAGGTTCTTGCGAGAAGTTAGGCAATACTATTGGGACGAGCCAATATTGTTCAAATAGTGTGTCGACCAAGTGATCTGCCAATGTGTGCCCGAGGATGAGCAGCATAACATATTGCACTTGTGTCATGCCCTACCATATAAAGGTCACTTTGCTGGGATGAAGACTATCGCCGAGGTGCTGCAGTTAGGATTCTTTTGGCTCACACTATATAAAGATGCCCATGAGTATGCCAAGGCGGGCGATCGATGCCAACAGACATGAAATATCTCTAGCATACACTAACTACCACTTCAAAACATTATGCCTGTGGACTTATTTGATGTGTGGGGGATAGACTTTATGGGTCATCTTCTTATCCTATCCAGTTAAATAACCAAAACTTTCTCTCACTTATTACTTTTCTTTTCGACAAGCAAGTACCAAAATTCCAAATCGTATCTTTTTCTTCATCATGTTCAGCACCATTTCAAGTTTCAATGGCTTCTTCCTCTACCCCTTTCAAGCGATACTTCAATGAGGAGATTCATAAAAAGTTTGAAACCAACTTTTCCTCGAGAAGTTTTTGCTATGAGAAGCACTTCGACTTCAAAACAGGGACGAACAATGGCTTCCCTCTAGAATTCATGTCAACAATTTGCCTGCACAAATGGAGTCTATTTTGCCAGCAAAAAAAGGGAGATTTATGCCACCATCGTTCAAGGATTCTACGCGTTTCTTGTGACCAAGGATTCACCCTTCTTGATGATTAGAGGTAATTGTGTACGTTTTGATGAAGGGTATATTAACACTATATTTGAGTTGGACAGTACAGGGGATGAATATTTTGAGTACGCTGATTCGATGAATGCTGCCAAGAGAAAGAGGCTGTTGGTAGACCTGTGTGAGCCTGGCACAACATGGACAGTGTCATCCAAGGGGCACCGTACGACGAAGAGGTTGGCATTAAAACCCCAATGAAGAGGATGAAATCAGTTTCTCAAGGCAAATCTAATGCCAACATCCCACAACAAGACTGTCTCAGAAGAGAGGTTGATCTTATTGCATTCCATCGTTATGGGGCACAAAATTAATGTTGGCAGGCTCATTATTGATGAAACTTACAAATGTGCAGTGAAAGGTAATGTCAGTCTGTTATTTCCTTTGTTGATTTCTAATATTTGCATGCTCCACAGTGTGCCAAAGCTTGATACAGAGAAATGTCAAAGGATCAAGGGAACAACCATCACAACTGCTATTTGGAGAAACCTCACAACTGCCGAGACAAAGGGCAAGGGGAAGGCCAAAGTGCCCATGCCAAGACTGAAAGTGTCAAAGGCAGAGCCAGCAACCATGCCAAAAATCGTGCTAGACAGTTCACTGACAATGCTGTCCCAAATTCACCATCGCCAGAAGATTATTCTTTGGACTAGAGAAACTGAGGAGCTTAATGTCAAGCAAAGACATTACACACAGGCCATCGATGTTGTAATCAGGGAGGTTCTTAAAAAATTATCCCTGACTTTATGCCAAAATTCCCAAATTTCCCTGCCAAGCCCTTTGCCAGCGATGATGCCATGCTAGTAAGCCCAGTTCATACCCCATCCGATGCCACAGTCTCATTGTCTCCAGTACATGTAATATCCCAAATTTTAGCTAGTGACCAAAGTGTAAATTTTGAAAGTTTAGGGGTTAAAGTATAAACTTTGGAAAAGTTTGGGGGACTAAAGTGTAAATTTCCCCAACAAGTGATTTTATTCAGTATAAGAGTGAATCGGATCAAAATAGGTACCTTGTATCGGTTTTAAGAATTAAGATGCAGAAAAAGGTCCCAAATTTGGATGGAATGAAATTTTTAAGCGTGCTAAAGTCATAAAAATACAAGGATGGGTGACCTTCAGAAAGGTCCCATAAAAGTGTTTCTGATCGATATTTTGGACTCATTAAGAGTAAAGAATATTCGTATGGATTTACGATAAAGGATTTCTAAGAGAAATTTTACTTTCTGAAGATTTTTGATAATTATCGGGATAATAGACCGAGTTAAGAAAATTCAGTCTAAGGCATTAAGGAAGGAAGTTTTTATGAGATGATAATGTTTATTTCCTGAATATGGAAATATGAAAATTTTGGAATAAATCTGATAGTTCAGAAAAGGTAAAATCACAGTAGAAGTATTTTACGAATATCGGGAAATTGGATCGAATTGAAATTTTGAAGACAGTTCCAAAGATTATGGGAAATTTATAAAATATTATTTTATGAATATTTTATTTTTGGATGGATTCTAACTAGATCTAGTTAGACTATGATAGAGTGGCTATAAAGCTTTAAAGTTCGTAGGAAGAAAATTTGGAAATCGTATTGAGTAAGATTCGAATATTTGGATCAAATAAAATGTCATAAATAAATATCTAAGATATTTAGGAAGGAGGATGGTTGGATTGGAACCAAATTGGTTCAATTTTAACGGAATGACAATTTTCAAGACTTGTTGTAAATGAAGACTAGTTGGAGGGCAAATTGGACATTTGCCATGGATGGCATTTTTGAAATATTTTGAAACATTGAGGACAATTTTTAAAGGTGAATAAAACTTGGATTTGATCATGGCCATTGATTTTTGATAAGATTAAATCTTGGCCTTTGGATTAAAAGGGTAAATTAGTAATTTCACTAATTAAATGAATTTTAAATTCATTTGATTTTAACATGTGGATTAAATAAGTCAAAGATGAACCAAATTTGTTCATCTTTCTTGAAATATTTTGGACTAAAGAGAGAAAAAAGGGAGAAAATTTTCCAAGCTCGATTCAAGCCCCGAAACTCGACTTTCAGGTAATCTCTTCAACTACAAAGTTATTCTACTGTTCAAGCTCTATCTCTTGATGTTAATAATTCATGGAAAACATGCTTGATTGATGAGAATTTTGCATGAGAAGAAATTAGGGTTTATGGAAAAAGTTTGGGGCTTTTGGAATTTTATGATTCCATGATGAAATTTAAGTTGGAAACAAGTTGTTATGATGATAAAATCATGTTTTTGAGTTGGGATTTAAACCCTACATATTTTAGTTTGTATGAAAATGCTTAGGGTTTATGGATTCAAGTTTGATTTAGGGTTTGTGATGTTAGATAAATGATCTAGTAAGCTTGATTTGTTGTTTGAAAGCAAAACCCCAAATTTAAAGTATAGGGACCATTTTGTGAATTCTAAAAGTTAAAGGACCAATCTGAATTTTTATGATTTTGAAGTGTATTTATGCTATTAATGATGTTGGAGATGTGATATTGAAGTAAGAATGCTAAATCGATGTTGAATTAACGTAGTGATCATTTTGACAACTTGTCAAAGTTAAATGACCAATTCGAAAATAAGATTTTGGACGAGGACTAAATCTGATTTTTAGTTGAAATAATAGAATTCAAGTAGTAATGTTGATTTGAGGACTAATTTGCAAAGTTAAGAAGTTTGAATCCTTACCTTTGCATTTTAGTGACTATTTTGGCAAATAAGGAAAATTATAGGAAATTATTTTGAATAATTATTCGATGAAGAAGGTGATAATTTGGTGGTTTTAAGAAAGTAATTGGACTAAATTGACAAATAGCAAAGTAAGAAGGAATTAGTATAAAGTTTGAAGTTATTCATATAGTTGTGTAGGAAAACTGGTTTTTGGTAGTAAGTTCGAAAATTCACCATAAATTCTACAAAAATGGTTATATGGTGAATTTTATACCGATGTAAAGATTTGTTCATCTAGTTTCGTTTCCAACAAACGGAAACTGATTTCGAGTTCCGAGTTAAAAGATATGAATTTTTAAGTGATGAAAGGTCAGAAAACAGAGCACCAGTCTGCTCCGAATTTCAGCACTGTAATCGACTTTGAAAATTCGCCATAAATCGTACAAGTTGAATCGGAACTATTAATTTATATGATGAAAAGCTTATTGAACCTAGTTTCTTTCAGAACAAACGGAATCGAATTCCAAGTTTTAGATCATTTTATAGAAATAAATCTTTGAAGGTAGTACAAGCTGCCAGAAAATGAAAATTTAGATATTTTGTATCTAAAGTTAGTTAGCGAGCTGGGAAGAATTATTTAAAGTTCGAAATGGTCATTAAATACCAAAAATGGGTTTTGGACAGTATAAGGAAAGAAGGAAAAACTTTTGGAAATTTTGTATATTTGAATGACTAGATTCGATAGCATGTTTAAAGTATTGTTAGATTTGAATCTAACGAATGTCATTCGTATTTATGTGATCAATGAAGTTGATTCGAATCAAAAGAGGGTTCGAGATACTATGAGGAAAAAGATCGAGTAAGCTTAGTGAGGCAAGATAATAAATGGCCCAGGTGAGTGCATTTATATGTTTTAAATGTATTTTGATAAATTTTGCAAAATTTATTTATATGAATTTATTTAAAATGACAACATGGTTTTTGTACAAGCTATACAATGTTTTACAAGCAAAGGAAAAAGGTTAGTATATATTGGGGTATAAACTGTCCTATTATATTGTTTTGACAATTTATTATTGAATAAGGATGATATATGGATCATATGTTTTATCGACATTTTTACGTCTATATGATAAATTACAAAGTTATATGAAATGGATTTATTGCCTAAGTTTATGATAGAGAGTGACAGTATAGTGGCATGCCATTAGAGGTCCAGTAGTCAAGGACTACGTGTAGCTACACATCGATCTTCGGATCTATATGTTATTGGCACTTATGTGTTTATATGATATCGACATTAATCCGTCTATATGATATTGGCACTTATGTGTTTCATATGGTATTGGCACTTTATGTGTTTTATATGTTATCGTCACTTCGGTGACCAGTACTCAAGGAGTACAGATCTTGCATACTTCAGTTTCTCTTTATACAATTCTTGGGCTACTTATACGAATGAAATACTTAATGATCACCATTTT
The DNA here is from genome assembly GCA_019671005.1 of Hibiscus mutabilis. Taxonomy (NCBI): domain Eukaryota; kingdom Viridiplantae; phylum Streptophyta; class Magnoliopsida; order Malvales; family Malvaceae; genus Hibiscus; species Hibiscus mutabilis. The sequence goes on from CM033726.1 coordinate 18,075,664, forward strand.
TTATATACGATGCCTTTATTGGTTTTAAAGTATAAGAAAGATTTGATATGAACTTGCTTAACCATGTTTTCATTTACCCATTATTTAATTTTATGACTTATTATAATGCCTCACTAAGTTATATTTAGCGTGTGATTGTTTCACGCGTAGGAAAAGAGAAGCGTTAGGAGTAAGGAGCATTAGCGAACATCATCTATCAAAAATAGGTACATCAACATCAGTAATATAATATTTATGTTGTTTCATTTTTACTAGTCGTCATGTATATTAAAACGTGAAGCCTGCTCTAATATGAATTGTATTTTGTTCAGAATCTAAATGATTTTAAATTAGGTAGTTTTCAGGCAGTTTTATTATTTATATGCAAATGGATCAAATTGTTAAGTTGTTGCCTGAATCTAGATTCAAAATCGAATGTGAAAATATTAAGTTTAAATTTTACATGATTAAGTATTTTCCAAATTAAAGGATAAATTGTCTATGTTTAAAAGAAACAAAATTTGTACCGATTTTTGAAGTGGGAATTTCTTTACAAGTGTAATGTGACATCTCTAACTCGTATTCAGCAATGGATACGGGAAAAGGGGTGTTATAGTACAAGCTGATTCTGCCAATTTTGATTCATCATCTGAATCAAAGGAAACCAAAGCCAAGTCTACCAAAGCCAAGTCACCAGTGACACCTGCTATACAAACACCATCTGATGCCACCGATGCACTTGCTGCATCGCAACCTGCCAAGAAAAATGAGGAAGTTGGAGCCTCTACTGCCTCTTCACAACCAATCATGAAAGGAAAGAAATGAATGGCCCCTGGTCATGGCCGATTTCTGAAACGAAAGACCCGTGCCACATGAGAGGAAGTCTCTGAAGGGGAGTCCTCTTCTATCTAAACTCTTTTACATTTCATTTCATTGCATTTACATGATCATGAATTTTTATTTTTTCTATTTTTCTTGTATATATGCGTTGTTTCATGCATTGGGGACAATGCGCATCTTGGGTTTGGGGGTGTGTGTTTCCTTACATTTATGCCATGCCATACATTTCATGTTTAATTTCTGTTGCCATGCCATTTAGGTCATTTAGAATAGATGCATCTCTCTCTTCACTCCTCCCTCTCTCAAACTTTCTCAATTGCAACACCTAAATTCCCAGAAAACAACACCAAAATAGATCAAAATTCACCCTTTTCGGATGAAGTTCATCTGTGTTCTTCAAGAACTGGATGAGCTTCAAACTTCCTGGCCAATAACCGTCGTCCACACCGCCGCCTGATCCATCACTGCCGCTACTGGTTGACTCCGACCAGTTTGCCAATCACTGGGATTCGAATCCTGGCCGCCGCAGGCGACGCCGGCTGCCACCTGGTGATTTTCAGCCATTGCTTGAGCTTCGGCCGTAGTGGGGTGATTCTCGGCCACTATGGGGTGATTTTTAGCCACTGTTTGTCGCCGTGCTCCGTCGTCTTTGAAACCCAAAAACACTATTTTCTCAAAAAAACCTAGATCTACCTGGCTCAATAGAGCCGCCCTTCTTCCTCCTAGGTTTACCCAATCCTCACTTTTCAACTCTGACTCGCACTCACCGGCGACCGAAGGGAAGTTTTGGCCACTATAAATCCTTTGTTTTTGCCATTGTTTTTAGATTCAAAATCTAAAACTAATGTTTTTTTTTGTTTTTTGCAGGAACAATAAAAAATGAAGAGGAATATACCTCTATAACGGCGGCCATGGTGACTCCGACGATCGATAATCTTCCCAGTGACGGCGAGCTTCGCGGTGGTTAGACTTTCGTACCGGTTCGGCTTCCGAGGGGTAACACTCTCTCTCCCACTTCTTCTTCTATTATTATTATTATTTAATAGTTTATTAATGACTAATTATTATTAATCTGACTTTCCCTCTCTCTCTATTTATAGGTGTCAGACTTGCTGTCGTAAGTGGAGCTAGCTGGGCAGGAAAAAGAAGCACAATCCATGTGCAAAGCATTTGGACGAATGACCTGCTGCCACGTGTCCCTTGGAAAGCAGATTTGGGCAGGAAAATGGGTCTTTTGGTAATATATGGTTTTGTTGAGCTGGATGTTGGTTGTAAATTGGCTGTCATTAGACTAGTTTGGGCGGGAAAGAAGAATATAATAGGATCTTGGGCTTCAATATGTAATTTGGGCTTTTTATGTGCAAATGGACATTGAAAGGATTTTTGGACTGTTTATATTTTTTATGGACCATTTATTTATTTATTTGGGCTATCATAATACTATATTTATATTTACTATTTATTGTTTATTTGTTTATTAAGTCCGGTCAAAATTCGGGTATTACAACTCTTCATCATTTATTGCATATTGTATTTGAGAATGAACCATATTCTTCAAAGAAAATAAATAAATGTCATGGAAAGATTCAATACATATCGATATTGAAAAAATATCAACTATGATGATAATAAAGTAAACATAAAATTTATTCTTGTAATATTCAAAACATATAGATATTCGGAAAAAAATAACAACTATGACGGTAATAAAGTAAACATAAGATTTATTCCAGCGAAAACAATAATTAAAGATCAAATATTCCTTTCAGGGGTTATGAAGAAATCAGTGACATCCAAGTCAGTAATGCAGTAAAGCCATAATCATCTTTGCCAAAATCAGTAATGCCATCATCTTTGCCAAAATTGGTAATGCCATTAGCATCTTCGCCATTGCCGCAAACAAAATTTGTTTCTATTTTCTTTCATTTATCTTTCAATGATTGCTGATAAAGGTCCACAAGATGCTTCGGTGCACGACAAGTATGAGACCAATGGTTTGAATCACCGCATCGATAACACGAAGATTCAACTTTCTTTGATTGAACTTTATCACTCTTGCCATCCTTATAATTCCACTTCCGGTAGGTATAATTTTTCTTAAAATGAGCACATTGTCCACGTCCTTGGCCTTAAGAACGACCACGACCGCGTCCATAACTATGACCACGGTTGTTGGAATGACCTTTGCCTCTATCGGTATAAAATGTCGTATTCACTTTAGGGAATGGAGCGGAGCCAGTAGGACGAGACTCGTGATTTTTCATTAATAATTCATTATCTAGCTCAGCCACAAGAAGACAAGATATTAACTCAGAATATTTCTTAAAACCTTTTTCACGATATTGTGTCTGCAGGACAACATTATTTGCGTGAAAGTGGTGTATGTTGTTTCTAACATATCCTCACCAGTGATAATCTGCCCACATAATTTCAATTTTGAAGTAATTCGAAACATAGCTGAGTTATATTCACTAACCGATTTAAAATCTTGTAATCTCAAATGTAGCCAATCAAATCGGGCTTTAGGAAGAATGATAGTTTTTGGTGGCCATACCTTTCCTTTAGACTATTCCAAAGAACAAGAGGATCTTTAACCGTTAAATGTTCAGATTTCAATCCCTCATGGAGGTGACGGCGAAAAAAGATCATGGCCTTAGCCTTATTTTGAGCAGATTCTTTATTTCCTTCATTAATAGTGTCTTCCAGACCATCTGCCCCTAAGTGTATTTCGGCATCTAAGATCCATGATAAATAGTTCTTTCCGGAGATGTCAAGAGCCACAAATTCAAGCTTTGCAATATTTGACATTGGTATACTATCATAAAACGAAAAATAAATTAGATCAAATATAAACCAATAAAGTAATACCAATTTTTATGTCGATGATAAAAAAATAAAGTAGATAATTTGGCCGATGATATGGAAAACATATTGAAGATGGAAAACAGGATTATATATTGTATTATAATTTGGCTGTGTGTTTATGTTTCTTTTAAATGGAAAACAAATGGTGTTATAATCCAATTCTTGAACATGGAAAACACGTAGATTTTAATTCTGAAAAATAAGTAAATAAAGTAGAATGATTTAGACTTGTTACAAAGAAACATAAATCATAATAAATGGATTGTATACCTTGATTCAAACGCAAGACTTTTCTTCTTGATTAGAGCACTTGTGCTGATAACGTATTAAGAATAAAAGAAGAACAAGAGCAAGAACAAGAACAATAAAGTAATTAGAGAGAATTCTGTATTATATTCTGAATTTGAAGTGTGTACAATGTCTTCTTCAAAGTCTATATTTATAGGCACAAAGAGGAAACCCTAATTGTAACCCTAATAATAAAACAAAATAAAATCACATTTAATACAAGAATATTCCCGTAAGTAAATCTTCATAAATTGAGAAAATAATATGATTATATAGTAAAGGACATCCACATTTAATGATATCCATAACAATAAATCTATAAATTTTAACATATTATATATATTTCTATTCAAAACGTATTATATATATATTTGTGTTATTTACATATCAGTCAAGATTTGTTATATCTATTAGTTAAGTGTTTTTACTTATTAGATTATATTGTTTTATATTTTCCATTAAAAAGCTATTGATATTAATTTTTATAATTTATCTTAATTTATCGTTGTTGTCCGAGATGTTGATGGACGATATATAAATGGTTATATATTTTAATAATCTAAACAAATAATTAAATCACCCAAGGTAAACTCATGTTCCAAGAATTCTAAGATAAAATAATGTGAATGAAATGGTGGGAAAAACGATGAACTAAAAAATTAGATACTAAATTCGGGCTCAAATTTGAGTTCTTTGTGTTAAACATAGCTAAAAGAATATGAAATGAATAAAAAAAAAGAGTGATTTTGATTCAGAAAAGGGTGAATTACAAGAGTAGAGAGCTTCCCTAATTATATCCATCATGCAACTGCATGTAACAGCATTTAGTTACGGAATGGGTAAGTTACAACTGACTAACCAGCTCATTATTTATTAACCGATCAACTAACTCAAGTTATTAACTTTTAACATTCACCTTGCTCTTTTGATAAAAAAACATTCACCTTGCTCTCTAAGGTCGGAACACTTCCTGATCTTCAACAACTGATAGATTTCCTCTAAATATGATGCGAGCACGATCAATCAAAAACTTCATAGAGCATTGCAAGATCAGTTAGAGCTGCCTCGTGGACCTATCACTCGTGCACGAGCCAAAAGATTCAATGATTCTGTCACCAATTTGATTGCTCATGTTTTGGAAACAAATATTGAGCCTTGTTCTTCACTTGAGCCATGCAACATTTTGCATGTTTAGAGTGCAAATTTTATTTTCCTATTTAATAAGACGCATTTCTTGCATATTTAGTTGTTGCATTATTACATATTTATAATTGCATGATTAGCTTGAATACACATCTAATTTATGTCACAAATGAGTGTGTTATTTACTATGTCCTAAATGTTGATTTAAGTGTATAGTAGGAGATGCATTGAAAAAAAAAAAGACACAAAAAAGGATTATGGCTTTTAAGCTCAAAGGTCATGGAAATATTGAAGATGGCAAATCAATGACCCTATTCATATTCAAGATGGCAAACCAAAGACCATATTCACATATTCTAGCAATGGATCTAGACAACAACGTTTTAAAGGGGAGAATAGACATTCTAGCATGAATTGTTACACATTCATGGTCATTGATGATACAATTTAATCCCTTCAACTCATCTTTTCAACTACCCTATGTCAACCCTATAAATGGTACATATTGTAAAGCATTTGGACACAACTTGAATTTGAATAAAAAATTATTTTGTCAGTGTTCAAACTCCCTTGTTCTTTAAGAATTCTATCGACTTATCAAGCATAGTCTTGTGACGTCAATCTTATTCTTCTTATATCGTTGGTTCCTAGTTTTTCTATAATTAGTGGGTCATGATAATATTCGGTTTTAGAACACCATAAGATACAAATCAACACTTTCTCCTATAGTGTTGGTTCTATCTTCGTTCCATAACCAAAGTTTTAATCTCCATTCACCATCCACTCATCACTTTACAGTACATTACATTACCAACACCCTTACCTACACTGTTAAAACCTTCATCCATTCACCACTTACAAAAAAAAACACCCTTAGATTTCTTCACCAACGCTTCCATCCAACATAAACACATCATTTCAAACCCAACAATCGTCAAAACACTTACTCAATTTGTGACTGGACAACAAGTAATCTCGATCTTTCGGTAACTGGGATCATATCAAAATATCTCGAATTTGACTGCTCCGAAAGACTTTGGGAGTGCATCAGCCTCTTGACTATCAACTAGAGAATGATTGATTTGAATTTCAAGAGATGTCACATTCTCACGCACAAAGTGGAGGTCAAGCTCAATATGCTTGGTCTTTGCATGTAGTATAGGATTTGTTGCATCTGCCAAGCTCCTAAACTCAACCTTAGCTGTTAAGCGAGATATTGCACGTTATTTTTTTCAAACTCAAAGATAACAAATGACTATCATTAAACACACAATACCCTAAAACTGATCTTCTACCACCAGAGTCTCCTCCCCAATTTGCATCAGAAAATGCATTAATGCCATTGAGAGGAAAACCACATCCCATAATTCACAGTTCTTATTAAGTATGCAAGAATTCTCTTGATAGCAAGCCAATGATTCTTTGTAGGGCATTGAAGATGCTGAGCATTTTTGTTTATTGTAAAGGAAATATCTGGTCTTGTGCGAGAGATTAACTGTAGTGCTCCAACTACACTTATGTATTGTTGGACATTGCTAATTGACTCACCATCATGTTAAGTCAACTTCAAGGATGTAGGCATATGAGTAGTAGCAGAGTTAGAGTCAAGCATATAAACTTTTTGAAGTAGTTATGTGACAAACATTCTTTGACTTAAAAAGAGGCCACTTTCAAATCTTTTTGCCTCGATGCCAAGAAATTTTTTTAACTGACCAAGGTCTTCTAGAGAAAATTTATCATGAAGCTATTGTATAACTTGATCAGTTATAAATTTTAAACTTCATGTGATGAGGATGTCATCTACATATACAACCAGATAGGTGACAGTATCTTCAATTTTGAGAGCGAATAAGTAAGAGTCTGCTTTTAAGGAGTTGAAACCCAAAAAATATAAAAATTCATTATGTTTAAGAAACGAATTGCTTGGTGTCTGTCTCATCCCATACAAGGATTTTTTTTAATTTGCAGATCAAGACTTTCTCATCATTTAAACTTTATTCAAACCTTGGAACTTGTTGCATGTACACATCTTCACATCGATCACTTTTTAAGAATGCATTATTGACATCCAGTTGCTAGATTTTCCATTGACAATTTAATGATAGATAAACTTATGGTTTTTAATAGAAATTTTTTGGTCAAACTTTTGGTGACTCAAATATAGTATTTCAGATATGAATCAGGATTAAAGTGTTACATTTAGTGGTATTAGAGCCTAGGTTTAGCCGATTCTAGGAAACCCTGAGGTGATATAGGTGACGTAGTAAGATTTATAGTGAATACAAGCACCTAAATTTAAGTTTTACTTTTACAAGACTGGGAATACTAATGATGCAACCCCATTTCCTTGTAATTTCATATTTGATATGACTAGTGACGCTGGACACGTTCATGATAGTCTTGAAAAGAGTCATGTCTCTCAAGCGAAGGAATTCGGTAAGGAGTTAGTCCTAGATGATAGGGATATGAGCCTTCCAAAGGATGTAGGAGGTAGGGATGAACTACTTCCAAAACCTAAACTCCTCTCTCTTGCAAAGTTGTGCAAGCTATTCTGTGGCCTTCTGATACCTCTCGCAAGACCCCTGTGGAGAGACTTCGTTGATATGGACCTAAGGACTTTGAAGGTTTAGGTGAGGATGTCCCGATCAAATTTGGGCAGATTTTTAGAGATACTCAAAGGATTCTGAGACAGATGAAGGTAGTTTGGAGGATGACCTCGACTGCATTGTCGCCCTTCTTCAGGGCAATGCTTAAGAGTGGAGGAAAACTATTAACCTGGAATTGCAACCTACACTTTCAACCTAGGATTACTTCTTGGACAAGTTCAAGAAGAAGTACATAAGTGAGGTTTACATGGATGAGATAATAGATCAATTCATACATCTAGATCAGTGGGATAGATCAGTATTTAAGTATGAGAAGGAATTCCTATAGTTAAGCAAGTATGCCCCAGAGTTAGTTGCCACCGAGGAATTGAGATGTAAGAGGTTTAGACATGGATTAAGGATTGACCTTCAGATGCATTTGAAGGTAGGTCCACTTGGGGTATTCTTGTAGTTAACCACTAGCGCTAAGGCACTCGAGCGACTTGGAGGAGTGACACCGAATCATATAGAGAACCTGTGGGTCAAAATTCGAGAACTCAAGACAGTATAGGTCATTCTTAGACTTTGTCTAGGATGTTTTATATTTCGAGGGGTTCAAAGAGAGTTGCTTCGGAGTAGTCATAAAAGGCTACTCAGGGGTCTAAATTGAGGGTTCATAGGGAGACTTTGATTTCTGCTAAAAAGGTGAGTACTGATGGTTTAACAAAAGTTTCGTTTCCACTTGTTTGCAAACATTATAGTCAACAACATTTCAGAGTGTCCTTTCTATATAGGGTCTGCTATAGGAGCAAAGAAATATGTCATATGGTGAAAGGTTGTTTAGGCTTGGATGATTTTACTCTAGTCTAATCTCAGATATCGGCTCTTCTACAACATGGTCAGAGTTTTTCTAAAGGCATTTCTAGGGCATCATTTGGATATCAAGATAGAGGCACTATGAGATCCACCACCATAGTTGACACTTGAGCCATTGCTAGACAGCCTGTCTTTTAGGCTAGAGATAACAACTTTGCCACTAATGGTATGTTAGGTATCTTTATTTTGTTTTAGTTTTATTTGTTGCATTGATGGAAATCTGATTTCTCATTCATACAATGTTATTGATTCTCGTCGAATAAGTGTTGTAGTAAGGATATAGAGGTTGAGGTCTGATTGATTAATTCGTTAGAAATGTAAGTGCTAGTAAGTAAGATTGTATCGAGGATGTTGGTTGGGGAATTGAGAGTAACTATTCCTATGGTCTTGATAGATTACTCTCCCTAGTTAGTGGATGTTACCTTGAGCATGAATCAGTCATTTTAGCACGATATATATCATAGTTTTCGGGCAAGAATCTTAGAGCTTTTGTGGTTCTAAGTGAACCAATATTTTGGTAATAGACGAGACAAACCATTACCTTTCTATTGTGATTACCGGGTTGAGGTGCTGTTAATTTAAGGACAGTTTGCTAAGTTATGAAACATTATTAACCTACGTAGTAGATACGAGGGTTGAGAGTCTGAAGCTTTAGAGCCTGTAGAAAATTAAAATTTTGTTAACATATTTTTTGGAAATCATTGGGCTTACCTTCTGATTGTGAGCTAGAATCTATGATAGAGATAATCTCGAGTTCAACATCGATGTCCATCATCTCGTAGTATGGCATAGACTAAACTTCTAGAGTAAGGACTCAAATGTAGTAGTGGGTTAAATACGGGTGTTGTCGCCAAGAAGTTCACCTTGGAATGTACTTGTGTCATTGTTAAGAGTGGAAAATCGATGAGATTTTTACGTTAAACATCTTTAGCCTTAGGGCGATGATGAAGGATGAACACTCATTTCTTGTGGTCGATGATCTTTGTTGGTTGATGAGCTTTAAGGATTTTGTATAACTATTAGAAATCAAAGTATTATAAATTGAAGGTTTAGAAGTCGTGATAAAGATTGTAATTGATTTGATGGTTAGACTCTAAGGAAATTTTGTAAGGTTGTTCAAACTTATGAATGCGTTGGCAATAATCATGGACTTGATGAATTGAAAGTTTTGTTTTACCAAATCTTTTGGTAATTGTTTTCACGTATGGTAAGTCAATATGTATATTATTAGAGTAGTGCAATGGAGGTGTAGTTTATCAGCTACGATTATATAAAATCAGGGATCAAGTGTTCATTGTAATCATGTTGTCAGTTTGGATGATGGTGTTTGAATATTTGAGAACATGCTTTATGGTCGCATTATTGACCTTGAAGGGCATTCTGTCGGGACACATGTGAGGGTTGAATTTAAAGGTTTTTAAACCACGTATAATGTTAGAGATGATTAGATCGGTTGCTTACTATTAAGCATTGCTACCTGATATAGAAACACAACTAATAAGTTCCATATATTGATGCTTAGACAGTACTATTCTGATCTATTCTATGATATCTCAATCGAAGAATCGAGATGAGTGCTAGTTTCGAATTGAGGAAAAGTTGATGATACCTTAATGGATAGATAATTGACAAGTAAAGATTCTTTAGAGCAACCTCATAGTCAAGGTGACCATGTGTGATTTGAAGGAAGTGTTGAATATTATGGTGGACAGAACTTCCTCCTTTAGTTAATTTTGAAGACAATTTTTTAGGAGGGGAGAATTGTAACGACCCAAATTTTTGAGTCAATGGGTGAGGGTTGATCCAGGTTATGGACCCTTGTGTTAGATCAGGTAATTGGACCCATTGGGCCAAGTTTGGGACTTTTTGGATGAGAATGGAGCTATATAGGCTTATGTAGTGACCACATTGCAATAAGGGTGAAAGTGGAGGGTCTTATGTTGTGATTATACCTTTTTAAAATAAAGGTTACCCGACCATTATTATCTTTGTCTTCTATGTGGGTTAAGAGGGACAAGCTTACCTCACCATTTTCTCTAACTCTTTGATCTTTTTCTATACTCTTTCCTCCTCCATTTTTATACACATTTTCTTCACTCTAAAAATCCATGTTTTATACCCAAAATCTCCATCCAAGATTTAAGATTTATGGATTCTTAATCTCCTTTTCAAGGGCTTCAAGAAAGAAGTATGGAAGGGCTAAGCTTTTGGAAGATTTTCCTTTCATTTCAAGGTTGTATTTTCGTAGTTAAACCTTCCCTTAGTTGTTATTTAAAGTCTGGATTCATTTCCCATGTTTGTAACACCTTGAAAATCGATCTAGTCGAAATTAGGTTTTGGTGATCAGAAATTTTGTATCGAAATGGTCCAATCAATGTATTGACTCCTTTATTGTACTCAATTGTATTGTATTGAACCTTAATTGAGCACAATTAATGATCTTGGACCTTTTTGAAAGAATTGAAAGTCTTTTAGTGACTAAGTTGTGAAAATTAAAAACTTTAGGGTAAAAGTGCAAACTTTGGAAAGTTGAGGGACCATCCTCGTAATTTGACCATTTTGAGGTATGAGTCACCTCCTTGCTTGATCTAAATCACGTGAAGATGATGAAATTTATGTCATAAAAGATGACTTATTCTTGGGAAAAGAATTGGAGTTTGTTATCATAATAAAATAGGTTTCCTATCAAGCTAGGAAACCATACTATTGGTTGCTTGGGAGGCCACCAATCATGAGAGAAGTTCACGAAAACTTAGTATTAAGGGAAAGGGAAGTGAAACTTAACACTTTTCCTAAACCGAGACAAGCTTCAATCTTCTTCATCATTTCCACCAAACAAATTAAGCTATCACCACCATTGTCATCTTCTTCCCTAAGCTCAAGCAAGCACCTCACTCCAATCCTTAGAGTTTCTTTGATTTCAAAACACCAAATTAAAGCTCTTGGATTGGTGAGTTAAACCCCTCGAGCAGTTTATGGATTCCATGGATATTTGAAGTTTAATTTCAAGATTAGGTCTTAAAAAGTTAAAGTTGAACCCATGTGTTATAAGTTCAATTCCATTGAATTAATGTTGTCTACGAGCTCTAGTAAGTTTGAATATTGACTTTGAATCATTAATTCTGATTTTAACAATTTCCCTAATCTTTTGCATAGCTCAAGATTTGGAAGATCAACCACCATCTACTACTAAAGCTAAAGCCAAAGGAACTATAATTCGGGAGCCTTAAGAGCTTCAAAAATCAAGGTGAGTGTAGTCGGAGTCTAAAGGAGTAGGCTAGGTGTCTTTCTCGGTTTCATTTTCATTGGTTAAGATATAGCTAACATTGTATTTTAAGGTCATTGCATTGAACCCCTTTTAAGGGTGAGTTGGTAAGCTACGGTAAGCTTCCTCATTGAATTATTGATCGTTGATATCATTCATCGAATATGGGACATTATTATTGAATCATCAGACATTAATCGTAGACGTTGAACTATTGAATATTGATCATTTACATCTAAGCATCGAATATGAACATTGGCATAGCATTGGAGAGACCATTGACATCATTGACCATTGGACATTAACTATTGAAAAGTTGTCATCCATACTGATCATTGTCACCGAATTATTGAACTTATTGATATTGTCACTGAATCATTGAAAATGACCTAAAGGTCAACTTATTGCTATTGAATCATTGAAACTATTGATATTGTTAATGTAATGAATATTGGCCTAAATTTACCGGACCCTGGATTCGAGTGGACATTGGATACAATTGGCATGCCATAGGATTTATGAGCTCATTGGTACGGGTGGACTACGGTCATTGGGCTACGGCCTTTATATTGGCGAGGCGGAGGGATGTTGTGTTGGTCAATTGGTGAGGCGGAGGGACTGGAACATTATTGATTTGGTGAGGCGTAGGAATCCGTGTATCCACTATCTTGATCAATCCAAGGGTTATAAATGAACTAAATGAATCATTGATATTAAGCATTTACATGTACTTATTGGCTAATGTTGCATTGTTATTGAACATGAATATATTGTCGTTGGATTATTGATGAAGCATGCATATGAATGCATATTGGTTATTGACATTATTTATGACTACCTCACTAGGCAAAGTATGCCTAATGCATTCACCTTCATGCATTTTCAGGTTAAGAAAAGTGGTTGAGAGATCGGAAAACTTCATCGAAGTTTTTGGCAAGTCTTTCAAGGGCTAAAGTAATATATACTTCACTTACATACTCCTAGAATGATGGCATAGTTGTTGTAACAGTCACTTATATGTATTTTGATGTGTGTATGCCATGCATGTTATGAGAATGCTTTTATAGGCCTAAAATGACTTTTGGTAAAGGCCAAAATTGGTAAAAATTATCATAAGTGGCTAAAAAGGTGAAAACGTAGTAAAAGGATTCGGAATGTTATGAAATTTTGCATGATGGTAGAAATATGTATTAACAACTTGCTGGTAAAATTTCGTTGCATTTGGAGATCGTTTGATAGGTTAAATTGGATTAAAACCAGAGCAAATCTGTCATTTTAGTGCAGGGAGTATCGATACGGGTGATGGCATATCGATACAGATATGCATATTTGGACATAGTCAACCACAGTCAACATAGCGTATCGGTACATCAAAGGGCGTATCGATACAGAAAGTCAACACTAGAATTTGGAAAATTAATTGCATCAGTACAGTCCTTAGGGTGTATAGAAACGGTCAACCCTGGTCAACCCATACCGGTACGGTTCCTTGACTGTACCGATACGAACCTTACTCACTAAATTTCTAAGAATTATTAAATGCATTGCGTATCGATACGGGTAGTCACCATTTCGATCCGAACTCATTATTTTGTAAAGGCTTTAACGGTCTGGACATTGGCGTATCGATACGACCTCCCGAGTATCGGTACGGGTTCTGGTAAGTTAGGTAATAATTCTAGGAATTTGCAAATTGGTCACTATATATTGTATAGTTTGATTGGGCTAGTAAATGAATTCTGATTTGCATAAAAAATTATAAACATGTTGTTTAATGATTGAATTTCATTTTAGTAAGCTTAATTTCTGAAATGGGCCTATGATTTATTGGAATTACAAATTAGTCCCTATAATTTGTAAAAGTTTAAAATTAGTCCTAATTAGATAAGCACTGCTTGTATTGAATTAATTGAACCTGTTTGTATTGCCTGTCAACTTGTTTTACCGAATATTGTTTGATAATCACCGCCCTGATCAATGTATTGTTTTCCGGTAACGTCTTCTGACCTAGATTCCTACCAGGTCGGGACGGGGGTGTTACATTTGTGGTATCAGAGCTAGAGTTTAGTCGATTCTAGGACTAAACTACTGTTTATCGTATTGTTACTATGCCACCTAGGAGTTATTATTGTATTTTGTGACTTGCCGGCTAATTCGATCTCTTTTTTATAGATGTCTAACTCTGTTGAAGCTCATATAGATGAGCATGTCACCGGCTCCTCTACCCACGATGAGAAAGTTAGAGGTGGAGATCCTCCACCGCCGTAGGACCCTCCGGCACAAAACCATGAGCCAGAGGTAGTGGCTGCTCAAACTGAATGTTATTGTAACATGGCTAACATGTTCAACAAGTTTATGTCATCAATGAGAGCTGAGCATATTGTGCAACCCGCTGCACCGATCGTCTAGTACGTGCGAGCCCCTATTGACAAGTTATCTCAGCTACGGGCTTACACCTTTACTGGTTAGAATGATGAAAACCCTGAGGTTAACGAGTACTGGTTGGATAGCACACTACAAATTTTGAACAAGTAGTTACAGTGCTCGGATGAACACAAGCTGGAATGCGCCCTCGCATTATTGGCCGACGAAGCACTTCTGTGGTGGGAGACTACCACTCTCACAACAACTGAAGAAACTATAAATTGGGAGTTCTTTCTTTGAGAATTCCGCAATAGATACATCAGCGAGTACTATCTTGCAGATAGGCACAACACCTTTCTCCATCTTAAGCAAGGTGGATGACCTATGGAGCAGTATATTTATGACTTCTGCAAATACTGCTGATACAAAGTTGAATTCATCAAGAAGGAAGAAGACAAGTGCATAATGTTTATTGTAGGACTCAGTGACGAATTGCGCCTTATGTTCACCGCATTAGGCATCACAAATTTTTAAGATCTGGTGAATCGGGTCAAAGCCATCGAAGCTGCTCAGAAAGCCCAGAGGTTTGGAGGATCTAGCAGATCTGAGAAGAGGCAATATGATGATTCTCGTCCTTTGAAGCATAATAATAAAGGAAAGTATCGAGGGCCGAAGTAGAATTTTTACCCTCAGTATTCTCGATCTGGTAATATTGCTAAGCCATAGACGATGACTCAGTCGTTTGCCAAGGTTGCGTCAATTGAGAGTATTGGAGGTTCAGGACGAACTGTACAACATCCGGTATGCAATTATTGTCAGAACAAGCATCCTGCAAGGCAATGTCCCAAGCAGTTTGGATCTTGCTAATTTTGTGGTGCGCAGGGCCATTTTATCTGAACTGTCCACTAAATACCAGTAAACTTGTTGCCATATCATCTGCTACAACATCACTAGCTTGGTCTTACCGATGAAAAATATCAAGGCAGGGTTTATCGGGAACTACAAGACGACCTAGTAGCTCAAATAAAGCGTCGGACATATAGGGTTCCAAGGCCTCTGCCCAGATATACTATGTGAGGAGCCGTGAGGAGGAGGATGATCCTGACATCATTGCAGGTACCCTTGAGTTGTACTCTCATTCTATTTATGCATTGATTGACCCTAGCTCCACACATTCTTTCATTAGTTTGGTGCTAGCAAAGAAGCATAAGATGTCTTTTGAACCCGTAGTATCTAAGGTCTCCGTAACCAATCCTTTGGGTGACTGTGTCACCGTAAGTTTGGTATATGAAAATTGTCCCTTGATGATCCAACTGATTCCTTTTTCGGCCAACCTATTGGCTTTACCGATTCATGAACTTGATGTTATACTAGGACCAAATTGGCTCAGTGAACATCAAGCTTAGGTTGATTGCTCTAAAAAGAATTTATATATCTGAGGCCTTGGCAAGGAAAGCGTTACCCTGATGAGTTCAAGAAACCCGTCTTTGTATGAGTTGACCTTGGAAACCAAAGATGAACCTAAGCTGCTCAAAAATTGGCACCATTTGTGAATTTTTTTATGTCTTCCCTAATGAACTTCCAGGTTTACCTCCAACCGGCAAGGTGGAATTCGACATCAAAGTGCAACCTAGAACGGCCCCAGTTTCCATTGCACCTTATCATATGGCTTCAGTCGAGCTTAAGGAGTTAAAGACTCAGATTCAAGATCTTCTTGACAAAGGTTTCATTCGACCGAGTTCTTCACCTTGGGGAGCTCTGGTCTTCTTTGTGAAGAAAAATAATGGATCCATGAGGCTGTGTATCAACTACCGACAACTAAACAAGGTGACCATCAAGAACAAGTATCCTCTACCAAGAATCGATGACTTGTTTGATCAGCTTAAAGATGTTGTAGTGTTTTCCAAGATTGATCTGAGGTCAAGGTACTATCAAATCAAAGTTAAAGAATGCGATGTACCCAAAACTGCTTTCCGTACTAGGTACGGGCATTATGAATTCTTGGTGATGCCATTTGGGCTAACCAATGCACCGATAGCCTTTATGGATTTGATGAACCGTGTTTTTAGACCCTATTTGGATAAGTTTGTGGTGGTGTTCATCGATGACATAATGATCTACTCCAAGGATGCTGCAAAACACCGTGACCACCTTCGCATTATGTTGCAAACCCTTTGGGAGAAGCAATTATTTGCTAAGTTCTCCAAGTGTGAGTTTTGGCTCACCAAAGTTTCCTTTCTTGGGCATATTATATCAGCTTCGGGTATCCAGGTGGATCCGAAGAAAATCCAAGCTATCTTAGATTGGAGGCCACCAAAGAATATTGGAGAAATAAGAAGTTTCCTTCGCCTAGCCGGCTATTATAGGAGATCGTGAAGGGATTCTCATGATAGCAGCCCCATTGACAAAGTTATTGAGAAAAGACGCTCCTTTTGTTTGGACTAATGATCAACAAAGAAGCCTTGATCAGTTAAAGCAAGTCTTGAATCATGCACCCGTCCTAACCCAACCTGAGTCTCGCAAAGACTACACAGTTTACAGTGATGCGTCGCATCTCGGGTTAGGATGTGTTCTTATGCAAGAAGGCAGGGTCATAGCTTATGCATCTCGACAAATTAAGCCACATGAGTTGAATTACCCTACTCATGATTTAGAATTGGCTGCAGTTGAATTATCTTTACGGGGAAAAATACTACCTCTTCACCGACCATAAGATTCTCAAGTATCTTCTGACTCAAAATGAGTTAAATCTTTGGCAATAGAGATGGATAGAACTCCTTAAAGACTATGACCTAGTTATTGATTATCACTCGGGCAAGGCTAACGTTGTAGCTGATACGCGCAGTCCCAAACTTCAGCCTGGTAAGTATTGTCATTGACCATCGAACCCTACTTTGTTATTATATCAAACTCATTGAATGCTCGTTGCTTCGTATCCCCTCGTGCTATTAATGCACACTTCTGCCTTCGAAAGAATCATTTTCTCATAGCTAAACTCCAAGTTCAGTCTACCATTATATAGAGAATTAAGGTTCTTTAGGATCGAGATCCTCAGTTACAGTCTATTGTTTCCAAGATGTAGAGTGGAGATGAACCTGACTTCAGAATTAATTCTGAAGGTCTTCTATGTTATCGTGATCGAATCTGTGTACCCGACGATGAAACTCTCTGTGCTGATATTCTAAAAGAAGCTCACTTAAGCTCTTTCTCCGTACACTCGGGTTCTGTTAAGATGTTTAAGGATCTCTGAGAACTCTATTGGTGGCCAGGCATGAAACAAGCCATAGTTGATTTCGTGTCTAAGTGCCTTACATGCCAGCGTATCAAAGCTGAGCATTGTGTACCTACCGGCCTATTGCAACCTATCGATCTACCGAAATAGAAGTGGGAGAAGATCACCATGGACTTCGTTTGTGGTTTTTCTGTAACTCCCACCAAGCACGATGCTATATAGGTCATTGTGGACCATTTCACCAAGTCAGCTCACTTCTTACCAGTTAGAATGGACTACGGTCTTCCAAAGCTAGCTGACTTGTATGTCAAGGAAGTTGTGAGGCTTTATGGAGTACAAAAAACTATCATCTTCGATCGGGACCCATGATTTGCTTCTCGATTTTGGAGATCGTTGCAGAGAGCTCTGGGCACCATAGTAAACCTTAGTACTGCATTCCACCCTCAGTCTGACGGCCAGTCAGAAAGGGTAATTCAGGTAAATATTAAAACCTCCTTCCATCGAACCCGTACAAACAAACCTTGTTATTGAAATCTTCCATTTCAGATTCCGAAAGACATGCTTCGAGCATGTATTATCGATTTCAGTGGATCTTGGGAGAAATCCCTATCCCTTGTCGAGTTTACCTACAACAACAGTTACCAAGCTTCCATTGGAATGGCACCTTTTGAGGCGTTGTATGGCAAACGTTGCAGAACTCCTCTATGTTTGTCTGAACTGGGTGAAGGCAAGATGTTAGCTCCTGACCTACTTCTGGAAGAACAGGTTACCATCATCCATGATCGCTTTAAGGCAGCCTTTGACCGACAAAAAGCTTATGTTGATCTAAGACGAAGGTACATACAATACGAGTTTGGTGAAAAGGCCTTCCTCAAAGTATCACCGTGGAAGAAGATTCTGAGGTTTGGAAATAATGGGAAATTGAGTCCCCGATTCATTAGACCCCCTGAGGTTGTTGAAAAAGTTGGCCCGGTTACATATCGTTTGGCATTATCGTTAGAATTAAGCGGGATTCATGATGTTTTCCATGTGTCTATGCTTCACAAATACCGATCTGACCCTCCGCACATCATTGAACCAAAAGCGGTGCAGATCCAACCAGATTTGACCTACGAGGAAGAACCGGTCCAGATTCTTGTAAGAGAAGTCAAGAGGCTTTGTAACAAATATGTGCCTTTAGTCAAAGTGCTCTAGAGGAGTCACTCAGTGGAAGAAGCCACTTGGGAACCAGAAGAGTTGATGAAGAGCAACATCAACATCTCTTCGGTTCAAATGAAAATTTGAGGACAAATTTTTGGTAATAGAGGAGAGTTGTAACACCCCGAAAACTGTTCTAGTCAGAATGAGGTTTTTGGTGATCTGAAATTTTGTATCGAAATGGTCTAATTAATGTATTGACTGCTTTATTGTACTCAATTGTATTGTATTGAACCCTAGTTGAGCATAATTAATGATCTTGGACCTTTTTGAAAGAATTGAAAGTCTTTTAGTGACTAAGTTGTGAAAATTGAAAGTTTTAGGGTAAAAGTACAAACTTCAGAAAGTTGAGGGACCATCCTCGTAATTTGACCATTTTGAGGTATGAGTCACCTCCTTTCTTGATTTAAATGACGTGAAGATGATGAAATTTATGTCATAAAAGATGACTTATTCTTGGGAAAAGAATTGGAGTTTGTTATCATAATAAAATAGGTTTCCTCCCATGCTAGGAAACCATACTATTGGTTGCTTGAGAGGCCACCACTCATGAGGGAAGTTCACGAAAACTTAGTATTAAGGGAAAATGGAAGTGAAACTTTACACTTTTCCTAAACCGAGACAAGCTTCAATCTTCTTCATCATTTCCACCAAACAAATTAAGCTAACACCACAATTGTCATCTTATTCCTTAAGATCAAGCAAGCACCTCACTCCAATCCTTGGAGTTTCTTTGATTTCAAAACACCAAATTAAAGCTCTTGGATTGGTGAGTTAAACCCCTCAAGCAATTTATGGATTCTATGGAAATTTGAAGTTTAATTTCAAGATTAGGTCTTGAAAAGTTGAAGTTGAACCCATGTGTTATAAGTTTAATTCCATTGAATTAATGTTGTCTACGAGCTCTAGTAAGCTTGAATATTGATTTTGAATCATTAATTCTGATTTTAAGAATTTCCCTAATCTTTTGAGTAACTCAAGATTTGGAAGATCAACCACCATCTCCTACTAAAGCTAAAGGCAAAGGAATTGTAATTTGGGAGCCTTAAGAGCTTCAAAAATCAAGGTGAGCGTAGTTGGAGTCTCGGGAGTAGGCTAAGTGTCTTTCCCGGTTTCATTTTCATTGGTTAAGATATAGCTAACATTGGATTTTAAGGTCATTGCATTGAACCCCTTTTTAGGGTGGGTTGGTAAGCTATGGTAAGTTTCCTCATTGAATTATTGATCATTGATATCATTCATCGAATATGAGACATTATTATTGAATCAACGGACATTAATCGTAGACATTGAACTATTGAATATTGATCATTTACATCTAAGCATCGAATATGAACATTGGCATAACATTGGAAAGACCATTGACATCATTGACCATTGGACATTAAGTATTGAAATGTTGTCATCCATATTGATCATTGTCACCGAATTACTGAACTTATTGATATTGTCACTGAATCGTTGAAAAGGACCTAAGGGTCAACTTATTGCTATTGAATCATTGAAACTATTGATATTGTTAATGTAATGAATATTGGCCTAAATTTACCGAACCCTAGATTCAGTGTGGACATTGGATACAATTGGCATGCCATAGGATTTATGAGCTAATTGGTACGGGTGGACTACGGTACTTGGGTTACGGCCTTTATATTGGCGAGGCGGAGGGATGTTGTGTTGGTCAATTGGTGAGGCAGAGGTACTGGACCATTATTGATTTGGCGAGGCGTAGGAATCTGTGTATCTACTATCTTGATCAATCCAAGGGTTATAAATGAACTAAATGAATCATTGATATTAAGCATTGACATGTACTTATTGGCTAATGTTGCATTGTTATTGAACATGAATATATTGCCATTGGATTGTTGATGAAGCATGCATTTGAATGCATATTGATTATTGACATTATTTATGACTACCTCACTAGGCAAAGTATGCTTAATGCATTCACCTTCATGCATTTTCAGGTTAAGCAAAGTGGTTGAGAGATTAGACAACTTTAAGTCTTTCAAGGGCTAAAGTAATGTATACTTCCCTTACATACTCCTAGAATGGTGGCATAATTGTTGTAACAGACACTTATATGTATTTTGATGTGTGTATGACATGCATGTTATGAGAATGCTTTTATAGGCCTAAAATGACTTTTGGTAAAGGCTAAAATTGGTAAAACATTATCATAAGTGGCTAAAAAGGTGAAAACGTAGTAAAAGGATTCGGAATGTTATGAAATTTTGCATGCTGGTAGAAATATGTATTAACAACTTGCTGGTAAAATTTCGTTGCATTTAGAAATTGTTTGATAGGTTAAATTGGATTAAAGCCAGAGCAAATCTGTCATTTTAGTATAGGGCGTATCAATACGGGTGATGGCGTATCGATATGGATATACATATTTAGACATAGTCAACCACAGTCAACATAGCGTATCGGTACATCAAAGGGCGTATCGATACGGAATGTCAACACTGGAATCTAGAAAATTAATTGCATTGGTACGGTCCTTAGGGTGTATCGAAGCAGTCAACCCTAGTTAACCCATACCAGTACAGTTCCTTGACTATACCGATACGAACCTTACTTACTGAATTTCTGAGAATTGTTAAATGTATTGCGTATCAATACAGGTGGTCACCGTTTCAATACAAACTCATTGTTTTGTAACGAATTTAACGGTCTGGACATAGCCGCACCGATACGGCCTCCTTAGTATCAGTACGAGTTCTGGTAAGTTAGGTAATAATTCTAGGAATTTGCAAAATGGTCACTAAATATTGTATAGTTTAATTGGGCTAGTAAATGAATTCTGATTTGCATAGAAATTTACAGACATGTTGTTTAATGATTGAATTTCATTGTAGTAAGATTAATTTCTA
Organism: Hibiscus mutabilis; assembly: GCA_019671005.1. Classification (NCBI taxonomy): domain Eukaryota; kingdom Viridiplantae; phylum Streptophyta; class Magnoliopsida; order Malvales; family Malvaceae; genus Hibiscus; species Hibiscus mutabilis. Next base: position 18,097,177 of record CM033726.1, read on the forward strand.
AAATGGACCTATAATTTATTGGAATTATAGACTAGTCCCTATAATTTATAAAAGTTTAAAATTGGGCCTAATTAGATAAGCACAATTCGTATTGAATTAATTGAACCTGTTTGTATTTCCTGTCAACTTGTTTTACCGAATATTGTTTGATAATCACCGCCCCGATCACTGTATTGTTTTTCGGTAATGCCTTCCGACCCGGATACCTACCAGGCTGGGAAGGGGTGTTAGAGCTAAATCCGTGATTTCTTGCTAAGGTTAGTATATGTCTGACTCCTAAACTTCTTGAAAATCATAATAATAATGTTTTGCTTTATTCTATAGTTTGTATGGGTGTTGTATGGGTGAAACATGTCTTGGGAGATCAAAGTAATCATTTTGATGATGAATATGTTGTTATATTGCTGTAATAAAACCATAAAAACCTAGTAACTTTTAGTAACCACTTGGGTGGATTTGGGATGTTTAGAGACAAGTTAGGAATAATTTTCGATCCTTAGAAAGGTATTTCTGGGTTTTAGTACTGTTACGCGACGAGCCTGTACAGGTACCCCTTGTTCAAAATAAAGAACAAGGACTGGTGCATGGTGGATATATGCGTAATTAAAAGCATGTATGCCCTCTCTCAAGTAATATAATGATGAGTGGAATGTCAAACCCACAGGGATTGGGGTAACAAGTTCAGAGTAATCACACTTAAGAGTTAGTATAATAGTATTGGTGTGGTGATAGAATTATTAACAATGATCAAAAGGCAAGTAGATATTGTATCAAGGTTTATAAAGATTATGGATGATGGGTTTATTGTCATAAGACTTATCTAATATCATTCGAATACTATAATAGTTGGCAATACATGTCTGCGTAAACCAATTATATCCTTATCTACTCAACAGGGTTTTCTAATTAACTCCTAGACTCTCTCGATACCTAAAAGTTGATAACAAGAAACTATGGCAATACATGTATGCGTACACCCTAACAAATTATTATCTATTCAAGTTCCCCTTATTAGTCGTTAAGATCCTAAACTTATATCTAACCCGAATTAGAGCCTAAGTTAACAGCTTAAGCTCCACTATTCATTTTTTTTAACTTATCTATCTCGATATTAAGCCACAGTTCAATAATAAAAATGCCTCTCTCGATAGCTCTTACAATAATTATGCAAGAAGAACGATGAACATAATAGATAAGGAAAAGGTGCTATAACATTGAACAAGTAATTAAAACATAAAATCTTGAAAAAAAAATAAACCCAATAAAAGAGTATTTAGCTCATGTTTGAGCAAATATCATCCATAATATAAACAATAAAATTCACAGAATTTTATCAACTAAAATAGAAAGAAAAACAATCTTCCTCGTATTCTCCTCTAAGCCATAGAACTGTATTGCAATGCTCCTCACTCCTCAAGCCTCTCTCGATAGCTATCGTCATGTGAAGACTCATCTTGACCTCAACGATGGTGGTTCTCTAATAGCTTAAGATAAATGGTTGTTGTCTACGGTCAAGTTCTCTTTGTATTGTTGCCTAAGTTGTGTTTTTATAGATGGCAAAGCCAGGGTTAAGAAACCTTAAAGCGTGTGAAACCTCTTGAATGAGGATCTTGCTTTCCGCATCATTCAATGAAGTTCATAATGTAGAGGGGTCCATGTGTAAGTTGATCATCAATAGTCAAGGTTCATCTCCAACTCTATTGCACATCAAGAGTGCTGCTCCGCTGCTCCTATATTCCACTATCTTGGTTGCTTCCTGCACACGCACCACTAGAAGCAACTATCTTTCCTATTATATATATATATATATATCAATTAAGCTCATGCACCATTAAATCCCTAACTACATGCAAACTACTCCTAAATGTAACTATATGGGCTTGAAAACACGAAATATGCCAAGTAAAAGGGACTAAAATATAGGTTCTCTACATAATCATCAAATACCCCCAAACATGAACCATTACTTAGCTATGGTTTCAAAGGTTCCAAAAACATGCTGCAACATTAATTCAATCCTCAAAACAATCAGATATATGCAATATAACAAAGCTTAACAGATTCGTTATTAGGATCATTTCCATTGTAAGTGAAATGTGTGTTGTGTTGCATTCAATCAATACTTAATGACCTTAGAGAATTTTGAGGACTTCTCTCTATTCTTGCCTAGATCTTTCTCTTCTTTTTGGTACTTTATTTTACTCCCTTAATTTTTAGTTCATTAAGTTGTATCATTGGGGCTTCAACTTATCAGAACTACACTTCAGGCCTGAAAATGAATTGGTGCAAACACCCCATATCCGAGCCCTACAAGCAAAGTCATCTTTTAAAGACTTTCATTCACTCTTATTCTATAGCTACTATTCGTACCAGAGAAAGTTAAATGGAGCAAACACAACTCACCTAGTGTAATGTTACGCGTAATAAGTGCTCCGCAATTGTGCAAGTTTACACGTCGCAAGTTATAATATAAAAGATATCGTCTCCACAGGGATTGGTGTCACTTCAAGAATCTAGTCTCTTGCACTGTAAAAAGTAAAAGAACACAAGTAGAAGATTGTAGGAGTTTTAACTAACAACAAAACTAGAAAGCAATAAAGTAAAAGAAGAAGTAATCAAAAGAGAAAGAATAGGCCAGGTTATCGTGATTTGATGAGTGATAGCCAATTGGATCATCTTGGTAAGAGAGTGCAAGGGCAACTCAGTTGCCGTGGCAACTTGCACAGCGGGTTTGCCTTGGCAACTAATCGATGGTTGCCTGGGCAACTAACTGGGCAACTGTTTAGGCGGCAGGGCAGCAACTTCAAGGATAGATAGAGAGTTCTTCAATGGTTTCTTCTTATCCCTAAGTGGAAACTCTAGCTAATTGTGCATGCCTTGACAATACATCCCTGCGTGAATCAAGGGTGAACAACAACCAATCTTGCACTCCTCTTATCTGTTAAAATCCTTAACTTATTCCTAAGCTGGATTAATCTTCACCATCAATAGATTGAATAAAGAGCATACTCATTCGTTTCTTGAATCTAACTCTCCCGATATTAGATAAATAGATAGAGTTACGAGATCCTCTCCAAATTCACTCGCAAACAAGAATAAAAACCAAGAATGAGTAAACCTTGAATTGAAAGTGCAAACTCTTATTACCTAAACAAAATCCAATTGTATCTCACAACCACAAAACACAATAACATTAGCCAAATAGATTTAGTTCATGGCTAGGTTCCAAAGAAACACAAAACAAAGAATCCCTAACATAAACCTAATCGAACAAAAAAGAAAAAGATGAAGAATGGTTGAAAGCCCTTGTCGAAATCTCTCCCCTTTGCTCTCTCTTGAGTTAGACGGCTTGGTCTCCTTTAAATAGGAGATGGCTAGGTTAAATTCCTTCTTGAGAAGGAAGTTAAGTTGGAATTAAATACTTTAAAAGAATATAATTCTTTATATATTTAAATTCCTTCTAGATCTTCTCCTATCTTTTTGGGATTTAATTTCTCTTTGACCTCTTCATGGAAATCAAACTCCTTTGGGATTTAACTTTGCTCCACATCATCTTAGGCTTATCTAGTCATCAATTTCGACTGCCATATCATTTTATACCTTATCGACAATTGCACTGGCTAGCTCAACATTTCCTTCATGCATTGCCCTGGCAACTGCGTCGGCATCTCCTTCATGCACTGCCCTGGCAACTAGTTCCAGCCTTGTTTAGGCAAGTGATTCTGCACACACACAAAAACAACTAATGGCAGCACCCTTTTTTTCCACAAAATTAAGCAAAATATGAAATCAAGCTTAACCCCCAAGGAAACTATGTGATAAGTGTTCAAAAGTACTATTTTTCTTACCCTTTTTACTCATATTATTGTTAGACTTAGGCTCATATTAGTTGCATAGTTAGCTATTCATGCATTAATCCATGATTCCTTCAATTGTTGAGCTTGATTACATAACTTGGTGATTTTTGTGGAAATAGATGCTGCTTTGGTGTGTTTTTGTGTATGTATGTGCAGGATCACTTGCCAAAGCAATGCCGAGCTAGTTGCCAGGGCAATGCATGAAGGATATGCCGAGCTAGTTGCCAGGGCAGTGCATGAAGGAGACGCCGAGCCAATTGCCATGGCATTTGTCGACAAAGACCAAAAGCAATATGGATGTCGAAATTCATGATTTTACAAGCCCAAGATGACATGGAGCAAGGTCCAAGCCCAAAGGAATTTGATTGCCATGCAGAGATTAAAGAAGAATTAAATTCCAAGAGGATAGGAGAAGTTCTAATAGGAATAAAATTATAATAAAGAATTATATTCTTTAAAGATAATTTAATTCCAACTCAAACTCCTCCTCAAAGAAGGACTTTGGCCTAGCCCTATAAATATCAAGGAGATTTCGACAATTCGGGGGGAGAGCAAGAGGGAAATTTCGGCAAGTCCAAGTAGGGCAAGAGGAGAGAATTTTCGACAAGCATCAAGGGTAAGGAGGATTTCGACAAGCCTCTTCCTTCATCTTTGTTCGATTGGGTTCATGCTAGGGATTAATTATCTTGTGTTTCTTTGGAACCTAGCTATGAACTAAACTTACTTGGCTATGGTTATTGTGTTTTGTGGTTGTGAGAAACTATTGGTTTTTGTTTAGGTAATAAGAGTTTGCACTTTTCTATTTCAAGGTTTATTCATTCTTGATTTTTATTCTTGTTTTTGCAGTGAATTGGGAGAGGATCTCGTGATTTTATCCATTTATCTAATATCGGGAGAGTTAGATTCAAGAAAGCGAATGAATATGATCTTTATGCAATCAATGATGGTGAAGATTAATCCGGCTTAGGAATAAGTTAAGGACTTCAACGGCTAAGAGGAGCGCAAGATTGGTTGTTGTTCACCCTTGATTCACGCAGGGATGTATTATCAAGGCATGCACAAGTAGCTAGAGTTTCGACTTAGGGATAAGAAGAAACCATTGAAGAACGCTCCGCCGAACCTTGAATTGCTGCCTGATCGCCCAAGTAGTTGCCCAACTAGTCGCCCAAGCAACCATCAATTAGTTGCCAAGGCAACCCCGTTGTGCAAGTCGCCACGGCAACTGAATTGCCCATGCACTCTTTTACCAAGACAATCCAATTGGCTATCACACCTCAACTCACGATAACCTAGCCTATCTCTCTCATTCGAATTCATCTTTTCTTTTACTTAATTGCTTTCTAAATTAGTTATTAGTTAAAACTTCTATAATCCTTTACTTGTGTTTTTACTTTTTACAGTGCAAGAGACTAGATTCTTGAAGTGGCACCAATCCCTGTGGAGACGATATCTTTTATACTATAACTTGCGACGTGTATACTTGCACATTTGCGTAGCACTTATTACGCGCAACACTATGCAAACATGCATGAATGGCTAATAATAGAACTAATATGAGCCTAAGTCTAGCAATAATATGAATAAAAAGGGTGAATAAAATAATACTTTTAGACACTTAACACACCCCCAAACTTGAACTATAGCTTGTCCTCAAGCAATGCAAACTAATAATTACCCCCAAGACTTCAATTTTCACAAACTTAGCTTTGAACTTGATTTCAATTCTCATAACCGTGGCACAAAGTATGATTGGCTTTTCATTTTTCAAAAAAACTTAGGAGTTACTCGGAATCAAACTATAATGCTTGTCAGTGTGTGCGGAGTTTTGTGCAAGTTGATTTTTCGGATTTTATGCAAACAAGAGGTTTTCAAATTACTTCCTTGGGTTCTTTTAACATGTTTTAACTAGAGCCAGTTTTGGGCACCTCTAGTGTTTTTTAGTTTTCTTAAGTTAATAATTTATTCGACTAGAGCCGGTTTTGGGCACCTCTAGCGATCAATTTTTAGCACATACTAGAGCCAATTTCGGGCACCTCTAGCGATCGATTTTTAGCACATACTAGAGCCAATTTCGGGCACCTCTAGTATTCATCCAATTTTTATTATAATCCCTCAATTTTTTAACTATCAACCTAAGTTCGCTAGAATTCCTTAAATCAATCAAGCCACAACAGTGTTTCACCAAGTTTAGCATCATAGTGTGATTCTAAGTGTTTTCACGATTATCCTAGAATAAAAAATTATATTAATTAAGTGCATTGGCAAAGTCATCATCGGATATTCATCAAATCTAGGCAATTCTTGTTCCAACTAAAGGCATGGCAAGCAATTTATGTATCCTAAATGCAATACTTAAGATGAATGCAACTAAACATGGCAACTAACTAATAACAATCCCCCCAAACTAGAGTGAGGCATTGTCCTCAATGCATGCAACAAAGAAAAATAAAAATAACAACAAAGAAAAGTAAAAAGCAAACGAGGACTTACTCCGAGAGTTTATCGTCGTGGATGATTAGTTTCTTTTTGGCCGGTGTCTTGATTCTTTTGCTTGAACGTGGTGGTTGCTTTCTTGTTGCAGATGGTGGAATCGATCTTCGTATGGGGGTGTCCTCATCGTCCTCATCATAATGTCATTGACCTTTCGCTTGGGCTTGGAGGATTCGATTGGTGCGGTCTTTGTTGGTGCAATGGATGACTCGACTGAATCTGAAAAATCATATAATGATTAAGTACGAGTTGATTCGGGCATAGGTGCTTTACCTTTGGCTTTTGCAGTGGTTGTCGAGGTGTCTTTAGCTTTGGTTGCCGTGGCATCTTCAGTGTTGGTTGCCGTGGCAACTGCTTGGGCAGGCGCAAGGTAGGTTGCCGCAACATCATCTGTTGCGGTTGCCGTGGCAACTACTTTATTGGTTGTCGTGGCAAGGATTTCGGCAGGAAAGATGGGGAATGGCACGCCGCTGTCTGGGTACTTTTCTAAGATGACTTGGGTGATGGCATTATTGTGATCCTTCATGTACCACATGAACATTAGTTGTCAGTCTTCAATTTGCCTAGGAAGGTTCTGCAACGGTTGTAAGAGTGCTTCAAGTTGTCCCGGGGTTGCTGTCCGAGTTGCCCGAGCATCAATTGCTTGGGCATTAGGAGTTGCCGAGGCGGCAGGAGTTGCTACGGCAATTGAAGATGTTGGAGATTTTACCGGTGCCTCTCCCATTAGCTTTCAGATTTGTGCTTGATTCCAACCAGACTTTGGTAGGGCCTTTTCATCAGTGGACTCACTTGGGACATACATCTCCTTGCAAAGATTGGAAATTAAGCAAGGGAAGAAAAGAGAATCCTTGTCTTTTGTGCTACATACAAAAATCTCATCACAAATAATTGTTCCAATGTTAATGATGCGATTATGCAAGATAGAATGTATGAGCAAAAGACGAGGTCTATCAATGATAGTATTGTGTGTTGCGGGCGTTAAAGAAGTTTTAACAAACTTATTCCATAATTTTGCCTTAGGTTTAAGCTGAAGGCGATTTACCGTGCCCTTGTATTAACCGTTGTTCCAATGAGTTCCTGGTAGAGTGAGTTCTTGAAGCACCTTCTCGAGTTGCTTGGACGTGAGTTGATCAACAAAGGCTTGATGCTCGTCCTTCTCAATGTAGAGCCCGTAAAAGGTGTTGATGCTTTCGGGGCTTATGAGTATAGCCTTGTCACGAACAAAAACATAAGGATTATCCAGGTTAGGTGAGTGAGCATAGAATTCTCTTACCCATGAGATGTTGCCCAGTTTCGATTGATGGCAAAAGATTTGCCACTTTTGATGTGCAATCCTTTGGAATATGAATGGTTCAAGGCCGAAATCTTGATGAGAGTTGGAGTATTCGAAGCCTTGTTATTCGCAAATCTTCTGGCTTTCAAACTTGGAGTGAAATCTTTCTTGAACCACCGGTGTAGCAAACTTCTTGTATCTTGGTTCTTTGGAGGAACTTGGATGAACCAAAAATTCAATTTTGGATGCCATGGATGATCTTGGTTGTGAGTTTGGTAGAAACAAAGAAAAGAAAGCAAAAGAAACTAAAGAGTTGCAAGGTGAAAAGTAGGAATAGGTTTCTTGGAAGTTAAGGGTGATGGGTTATATAGAAAAGATAGGTAGTAAATATGGTGGGTGGGATTAATTGGAAAGAAAGAAAACAAGGGTTTTGATTAGGGGAAGGGGACAGCTAGGGGATTTGGAGAAGGGGAAGGGGAAGGGTTTGGCCGGCTATGTAGGGTTTATGTAGGGTAAATTGGAGGCTTAATATAAACCTTAAATTCCTCTTTATCTTGAACTCTTTTCCTACAATTCAAAAACAAATAAAATAAGAATTGAAATTAAAGATAAACTATTAAAAGAAAATTAATAAATTTGTGCAAAGAAATTCTTAAACCTAAAATTTTAAAATAATTAGATAAATATGATAGAAAGATGTAGTCTTAATCTTAAAGAAAATAAATAAATTTATCCTAAAAAGAAAAATAACCGAAATTAATAAAAAAATTTAAATAGTTAAAAAAAATAAAAATAAAAAGAAAATATCGAAAGAAGAGCATGCTCATGCATCTTCTAAGGTGACCACTTCTTTGTTACGTTCCACATGGGCACCGTTGTAGTGCTTCAATCTTTGTCCGTTAACTTTGAATTCATGTTCGCCAGTGATGGACTTGATTATCACGGAACCATAGGAGAATGGTTTGACAACTTCGAATGGTCCCGACCATCTTGATTTCAGTTTTCCCGGGAAAAGTTTCAGCCGAGAATTGAATAAGAAAACGAGTTGCTAGAGTGAATTGTCGCGACAATAGTTTCTTGTCATGCCATTGCTTTGTTTTCTCCTTGTACATTCGTGCATTGTTATAGGCGAGTGCACGGAATTCTTCTATCTCGTTGAGGTCCAACAAACGCTTTTGCACGGCGCTTTTCCAATCCATATTCATGGTCTTGATTGCCCAATATGCCTTGTGTTCGATTTCCACCGGTAGATGGCAAGTTTTGCCATAGACAAGTTGGGAGGGAGACATACCTAAGGGTGTTTTGAATGCAGTGCGATATGCCCAAAGTGCATCATCTAGTCTTACTGACCAATCCTTCCTAGAGGGATTTACAACTTTCTCGAGTATACCCTTCAATTCTCGGTTGGAAATTTCTACTTGCCCATTGGTTTGTGGGTGATATGCCGTGGCAATTTTGTGTGACACGCTGAAGCGTTGCAATATCTTGGCAATAGGTCTGTTGTCAAAGTGCTTTCCTTCATCACTGATAATTGCTCTCGGCATCCCGAACCGTGTAAATATATTTTTCTGCAAGAATCGTTGCACAGTCTTGGAATCGTTGGCGGGAACTGCAGCTGTCTCAACCCATTTAGACACGTAGTCGACAACAAGTAGAATGTAGAAGTTACCGAATGAAGATGGGGAAGGTCCCATAAAATCAATCCCCCATACATTGAACAATTCCACCTCGAGGATGTTTTGGAGCGGCATCTCATGTCGTCTAGAGATATTGCCCGTCCTCTGGCAATGATCACATTGCTTGTAAAACTCTTGGGCATATTTGAATAGTGTTGGCCAATACAAACCAGATTGCAAAACTTTGGCTGTGGTACGTGTTCTTCCAAAATGTCCTCCATAGGGTGAAGAATAGCATTGTCGGAGTATATTCTGCTGCTCCTCTTCAAGGATACATTGGCGTATAACCTGATCTACACATTGTTTAAACAAAAGAGGCTCATCCCATAAGTAATGCTTAGCATCATGGCAAAACCGCTTCTTTCCTTGGTGAGTAAGGCCATTAGGTAAAATACCACAAACAAGGAAATTAACTAAATCAACGTACCAGGGTATTACCGAGGCATCAGTGGTTGTTGTGGCAACTGCTTCCGTGGTTGCTGAGGCGTGCACGTCTGGAGTTGTCGAGGGTTGCCAAGCAATGCGCATCCATTGTTGCCGAGGCAACTAACAATTGCTCATTCCGAAATGCATCGCATATCTCTAAATCCGCGTCCTCCTCCCTGTCGCGTTCTAAGCGTGATAAGTGATCAACCACTTGATTTTCTGTTCCTTTCCTATCCTTAATTTCAATGTCAAACTCTTGTAAAAGCAATATCCAACGAATCAACGAAGGTTTGGCATCCTTTTTATCAAATAGATACTTAATTTCCAAATGGTCCGTATGGACAATTACCTTTGTACTAATCAAATAGGATCATAACTTGTCAAATGCGAAAACTACGGCTAGTAACTCTTTCTCCGTTGTTGCGTAATTCACTTGAGCGCTATTAAGAGTTTTACTAGCGTAGTATATCACATGAAAGGTCTTACCTTTGCGTTGGCCTAGGACTGCTCCTACCGCAAAATCACTTGCATCACACATGAGCTCAAAAGGTAGCATCCAATCAGGTGGAACGACAATGGGTACCGAGGCAAGTTTTTCCTTTAGGGTTTCGAATGCTTGGGCACAAGAATCATCAAAATTTAAGACTTTATACTGTTCAAGCAAATTGCACAAGGGTTTAGTAATTTTAGAAAAATTATGAATGAACCTCCTGTAAAAACTAGCATGTCCAAGAAGCTTCGGATTCCTTTAACCGAACTTGGTGGGGGTAATCCCTCGATCACATCCACCTTGGCTTTGTCTACTTCAATTCCCATGGATGAAATCTTGTGGCCAAGCACAATTCCTTCATCTACCATAAATGGCACTTCTCCCAATTAAGGACTAAATCGGATTCTTCACATCTTGCCAACACCTTCTCTAAATTGCCGAGGCAACTGTTGAAGTCATTACAAAATAAGGAAAAACCATCCATGAAGATTTCAAGGAAGTCTTCGACCATGTCCAAAAAGAGTGCCATCATGCATCTTTGAAAGGTTGCCGGGGCATACACAATCCAAACGGCATTCTTCGGAAAGCATAAGTACCGTATGGGCATGTGAAGGTTGTCGTTTCTTGATCTTCTGGTGCTATGGCAATTTGATTGTAACCTGAATAACCATCAAGAAAACAATAAAAGGGTTTACCTGCAAGACAATCAAGCATTTGATCAATAAAGGGTAAGGGGAAGTGATCTTTCCTAGTGACTTTGTTTAGCTTTCGGTAATCCATACAAACCGTCTAACCGGTCACAGTCCTGGTTGGAATGAGTTCATTGTTTTCATTACTTACCACCGTTATACCTTCCCTTTTTCGGTACACATTGTACCGGACTTACCCATGTACTATCAGAGATAGGGTATATGATGCTGGCATTAAGCCACTTGATGATTTCTTTCATTACAACCCCTTTCATGGCATGGTTCAGTCTCCTCTGGACCTCAATCAAAGGTTTGTGATCATCTTCCATCAAAATCTTGTGCATGCACACTGCCGGGCTAATTCCCTTCAAGTCAGCAATTGTCCACCCTATTGCCTTCTTGTGTAGCATCAACATGTTGATCAGCTTCTTTTCCTGCTCAGGCTGTAACTTAGAGGAAATAATTACAAGAAATGTATTATCGGTTCCCAAGTAAGCATATTTTAGTTGCCTTGACAACTGTTTCAACTCAAGAATCGGTGGTTGTTCAATGGAGGGCTTTTCGAGTTTACCTACCTTACCTGAGTAATCTAGTGGTTCAAAGTTTGTACCTGGTCGATTGACTAACCAATTTGCCTCTTCTTGTTGTTCCTCATCGATCGGTTCTTCATACTCCTCAGGTTCCTCTTGATCGGCAATGTAGTTGCCGAGGCAACTAAATTCCCTGTCAAAGTTAAACTCTATCGTGGAATGAAGAAGTTGGCATTCTTCTGGATCATCGACATGCCTTAGTGTTTGGAACACATTTAGTTTAACTTGCTGGTCATTCACCCTCATTGTGTGTTCTCCATTTTCAACATTGATCAGGGTTCTCCTTGTTGCTAGGAAGGATCTCCCGAGAATGATAGGTGCATGCTCATCAGCTTCACAATCCAAAACAATAAAGTCAGTGGGAAAAATAAATTTATCAACTTTTACCAGTATGTCTTCGATTTTTCCCTCTGGATGCACATAGGATCTATCGGCTAGCTGTAGCATAATTGTTGTAGGTCTTGCCTTCCAGATTCCTAGTTTCTGGAAAACTGATTTAGTCATCAAGTTTATGCTTGCTCCAGGGTCACATAATGCTTTCCTGAGATAGTGGTTTTTGATAGAACATGGTATTGTGAAACTTCCGGGATCTTTCAACTTGGGTGGCATGCGATTGTGCAACATGGCCATGCATCCATCTATTGCGTCAACTGTTTCAAACTCTCCTAACCTTGTTCTCTTGGACACAATGTCTTTCAAAAACTTGCCATATTTCGGCATTTGTTCAATTTCCTCAACCAGTGGCAAGTTGATATGGACTTGCTTTAGGATATCAAGAAACTTCTTGAATTGATATTCTTGCTTTTGTCTCTTCAACCTTTGTGGGAATGGTGGTGGAAGTCGGATATCTTCAATCCTTCCATTGGTCTGGAACCTGATTGATGGCATTGCCGGGGCAACTGGAGTTTCTGAAGCATCGTCAACTAGGGTTGCCGTGGCGTGCCTATCGTTGGTTGTTGTGGCATCCTTATCGCTGGTTGCCGCAGCATTTCCTGGTTCAGCATCTGAGGTTCTGTCACTGAGTTCATCTTGTTCTTTTTGTGGAGTTTTGTTTGATGAGCGAGCTTGACCTCCTTAAGTTGTCGACCACTTCTAGTGGTGATTGCCTTACATTGCTCACGGCCAGTTCCTCTTGCGACTTTAGTATCGCTAGGTAAACCTCATCGTGGTCTAGTATTCAGGTTTTGAGCAAATTGTCCGACTTGAGTTTCCAATGATTTGATTTCTGCCTCTTGGTTTTGCAATATCATCTCGATCATGTTAATAAAAGCATCAGTTCTTTTTATGAAGTTACTATTCTCAGCCATGTAAGATTCAATTTTCAATATAAAAGCATTGAGAGAATTTTCCAAAGAACTAGATGTTGTCGGTTGTTCTTTGCGACAAACTGTTGCCGTGGCATATTCTCTTTGGAATCTCGATGCTTTTGCATTCTGATTGTTACAGTTTAGAGCATTGTTTGGATTACTCCATGAAAAATTTGGGTGCTTCTTTCTTGAACCATTTGGGGTAGCAAACTTCTTGTATCTTGGTTCTTTGGAGGAACTTGGATGAACCAAAAATTGATTTGGTTGTGAGTTTGGTAGAAACAAAGAAAAGAAAGTAAAAGAAACTAAAGAGTTGCAAAATGAAAAGTAGGAATAGGTTTCTTGGAAGTTAAGGGTGATCGTTAAATAGAAAAGATAGTTAGTAAATATGGTGGGTGGGATTAATTGGAAAGAAAACAAGGGTTTTGATTGGGGAAGGGGACAACTACGGGACTTGGGGAAGGAGAAGGGTTTGACGGCTATGTAAGGTTTATTTAGGGTAAATTGGAGGCTTAATATAAGCCTTAGATTTAGCCCATTAATTTCCTTGTTTAAGTTTCCTTCTTGAATCAAATTCCTCTTTATCTTGAACTCTTTTCCTACAATTCAAAAACAAATAAAATAAGGATTAAAATCAAAGATAAACTAATAAAAGAAAATAAATAGAGATGTGCAAAGAAATTCTTAAACTTAAAATTTAAAAACAATTAGATAAATATGAAAGAAAGATGTAGTCTTAATCTTAAAGAAAATAAATAAATCTATCCTAAAAAGAGAAATAACCGAAATTTATAAATAAAAATAAAAAATTAAATAGTTCAAAAAATAAAAAGAAAATATCGAAAGGAGAGCATGCTCATGCATCGACTAAGGTGACCACTTCTTTGTTACGTTCCACATAGGCATCGTTGTAGTGCTTCAATGTTTGTCCGTTAACTTTGAGTTCATGTTCGTCAGTGATGGACTTGATTATCACGAAACCATGGGAGAATGGTTTGACAACTTCGAATTGTCCCAACCATCTTGATTTTAGTTTTCCAGGGAAAAGTTTCAGCCGAGAATTGAATAAGAGAAATAGTTGCCCTGGCATGAATTGTCGCGGCAATAGTTTCTTGTCATGCCATTGCTTTGTTTTCTCCTTGTAGATTTGTGCATTGTTATAGGCGAGCGCACGGAATTCTTCTATCTTGTTGAGGTCTAACAAACGCTTTTGCCCGGCACTTTCCCAATCCATATTCACGGTCTTGATTGCCCAATATGCCTTGTGTTCGATTTCCACCGGTAGATGGCATGTTTTGCCATAGACAAGTCGGAAGGGAGACATACCTAAGGGTATTTTGAATGCAGTGTGATATGCCCAAAGTGCATCACCTGGACTTACTGACCAGTCCTTCCTAGAGGGATTTACAACTTTCTCGAGTATACCATTCAATTCCCGGTTGGAAATTTCTACTTGCCCATTGGTTTGTGGGTGATATCTTGTGGCAATCTTGTGAGATACACCAAAGCGTTGTAACATCTTGGCGATGAGTTTGTTGTCAAAGTGCTTGCCTTTATCATCGATAATTGCTCTCGGCATCCCAAACAATGTAAATATAATTTTTGCAAGAATCGTTGCACGGTCTTGGAATTGTTTGCGAGAACTGTAGCTGCCTCAACCCATTTAGACACGTAGTCGACGGCAAGTAGGATGTAGAGGTTTCTGAATGAAGATGGGAAAGGTCCCATAAAATCAATCCCCCATACATCGAATAATTCCACCTCAAGGATGTTTTGGAGCGGCATCTCATGTCGTCTAGAGATATTACCGCCCCCTCCGCAATGATCACATTGCTTGTAAAACTCTTGGGCATCTTTGTACAGTGTTGGCCAATACAAACCGGATTGCAAAACTTTGGTTGCAGTACGTGTTCCTCCAAAATGTCCTCCATAGGGTGAAGAATGGCATTGCCGGAGGACATTCTGCTACTCCTCTTCAGGGACACATCGGCGTATAACCTAATCTATATATTGTTTAAACAAAAGAGGCTAGTCCCAGAAATAATGCTTAGCATCATGGCGGAACCGCTTCTTTCCTTGATGAGTAAGGCCATAAGGTAAAATACCACAAACAAGGAAATTAACTAAATCAACGTATACCGGGTATTGTCGAGGCATCCGTGGTTGCCGTGGCAGCCGCTACGTGGTTGCGAGGTGTGCGTATCTAGAGTTGTCACGGCATGCGGCGTCAAGGGTTCTTTGAGGCATGCGCTATCGGTGGTTGCCGAGGCATACACGTCTAGATTTGTCGAGGCATGCACATTAGTGTTTGCCAAGGCATGCGCGCATCCATTGCGTGTGCGTCAAGGGCGAGGCATGCGGCGTCAATTGCGAGGCATGCAAAAGGGTTGCATGAGCATCCATGGTTCTAGGCAACTAACGATTGCTCATCCGGGAATGCATCGCATATCTTTAAATCTGCGTCCTCCTCATCATTGCGTTCTAAAGCGTGATAAGTGATCAACCACTTGATTTTTGTTCCTTTCCTATCCTTAATTTCAACGTCAAACTCTTGTAAAAGCAATATCCAACGAATCAACGAAGTTTTGGCATCCTTTTATCAAATAGATACTTAATTTCCAAATGGTCCGTATAAACAATTACCTTTGTACCAATCAAATAGGATCATAACTTGTCAAATGCGAAAACTACGGCTAGTAACTCTTTCTCCGTTGTTGTGTAATTCACTTGAGCACTATTAAGAGTTTTACTAGCGTAGTATATCACATGAAAGGTCTTACCTATGCGTTGGCCTAGGACTACTCCTACCACGAAATCACTTGCATCACACATGAGCTCAAAAGGTAGCATCCAATCGGGTGGAACGACAATGGGTGCCGAGGCAAGTTTTTCCTTTAGGGTTTCGAATGCTTGGGCACAAGAATCATCAAAATTTAAGACTTTATACTGTTCAAGCAAATTGCACAAGGGTTTAGTAATTTTAGAAAAATTATGAATGAACCTCTTGTAAAAACTAGCATGTCCAAGAAGCTTTGATTCCTTTAACCGAACTTGGTGGGGGTAATCTCTCGATCACATCCACCTTGGCTTTGTCTACTTCAATTTCCATGGATGAAATCTTGTGGTCAAGCACTATTCCTTCATCTACCATAAATGGCACTTCTCCCAATTAAGGACTAAATCGGTTTCTTCACATCTTGCCAACACCTTCTCTAAATTGCCGAGGCAACTGTTGAAGTCATTACAAAAAAAGGAAAAATCATCCATGAAGATTTCAAGGAAGTCTTCGACCATGTCAAAAAAGAGTGCCATCATGCATCTTTGAAAGGTTGTCGTGGCATTACACAATCCAAACAACATTCTTCAAAAAGCATAAGTACCGTATGGGCATGTGAAGGTTGTCTTTTCTTGATCTTACGGTGCTATGGCAATTTGATTGTAACCTGAATAACCATCAAGAAAACAATAAAAGGGTTTACCTGCAAGACAATCAAGCATTTGATCAATAAAGGGTAAGGGGAAGTGATCTTTCCTAGTGACTTTGTTTAGCTTTCGGTAATCCATACAAACCGTCTAACCGGTCACTGATCTGGTTGGAATGAGTTCATTGTTTTCATAACTTACCACCGTTATATACCCTTTTTTCGGTACACATTGTGCGGACTTACCCATGTACTATCAGAGATAGGGTATATGATGCTGGCATTAAGCCACTTGATGATTTCTTTCATTACAACCCCTTTCATGGCATGGTTCAGTCTCCTCTGGACCTCAATCAAAGGTTTGTGATCATCTTCCATCAAAATCTTGTGCATGCACACTGCCGGGCTAATTCCCTTCAAGTCAGCAATTGTCCACCCTATTGCCTTCTTGTGTAGCATCAACATGTTGATCAGCTTCTTTTCCTGCTCAGGCTGTAACTTAGAGGAAATAATTACAAGAAATGTATTATCGGTTCCCAAGTAAGCATATTTTAGTTGCCTTGACAACTGTTTCAACTCAAGAATCGGTGGTTGTTCAATGGAGGGCTTTTCGAGTTTACCTACCTTACCTGAGTAATCTAGTGGTTCAAAGTTTGTACCTGGTCGATTGACTAACCAATTTGCCTCTTCTTGTTGTTCCTCATCGATCGGTTCTTCATACTCCTCAGGTTCCTCTTGATCGGCAATGTAGTTGCCGAGGCAACTAAATTCCCTGTCAAAGTTAAACTCTATCGTGGAATGAAGAAGTTGGCATTCTTCTGGATCATCGACATGCCTTAGTGTTTGGAACACATTTAGTTTAACTTGCTGGTCATTCACCCTCATTGTGTGTTCTCCATTTTCAACATTGATCAGGGTTCTCCTTGTTGCTAGGAAGGATCTCCGAGAATGATAGGTGCATGCTCATCTGTTTCACAATCCAAAACAATAAAGTCGTGGGAAAAATAAATTTATCAACTTTTACCAGTATGTCTTCGATTTTTCCCTCTGGATGCACATAGGATCTATCGGCTAGCTGTAGCATAATTGTTGTAGGTCTTGCCTTCCAGATTCCTAGTTTCTGGAAAACTGATTTAGTCATCAAGTTTATGCTTGCTCCAGGGTCACATAATGCTTTCCTGAGATAGTGGTTTTTGATAGAACATGGTATTGTGAAACTTCCGGGATCTTTCAACTTGGGTGGCATGCGACAGCAACATGGCCATGCATCCATCTATTGCGTCAACTGTTTCAAACTCTCCTAACCTTGTTCTCTTGGACACAATGTCTTTAAAAAACTTGCCATATTTTGGCATTTGTTCAATTTCCTCAACCAGTGGCAAGTTGATATGGACTTGCTTTAGGATATCAAGAAACTTCTTGAATTGATATTCTTGCTTTTGTCTCTTCAACCTTTGTGGGAATGGTGGTGGAAGTCGGATATCTTCAATCCTTCCATTGGTCTGGAACCTGATTGATG
This sequence comes from Hibiscus mutabilis, assembly GCA_019671005.1. Lineage (NCBI taxonomy): Eukaryota > Viridiplantae > Streptophyta > Magnoliopsida > Malvales > Malvaceae > Hibiscus > Hibiscus mutabilis. The sequence goes on from CM033726.1 coordinate 18,114,916, forward strand.
GCATTGCCGGGGCAACTGGAGTTTCTGAAGCATCGTCAACTAGGGTTGCCGTGGCGTGCCTATCGTTGGTTGTTGTGGCATCCTTATCGCTGGTTGCCGCAGCATTTCTCGGTTCAAAGATCCGAGGTTACATCATTTGAGTTCATCTTGTTCTTTTTGTGGAGTTTTGTTTGATGAGCGAGCTTGACCTCCTTAAGTTGTCGACCACTTCTAGTGGTGATTGCCTTACATTGCTCACGGCCAGTTCCTCTTGCGACTTTAGTATCGCTAGGTAAACCTCATCGTGGTCTAGTATTCAGGTTTTGAGCAAATTGTCCGACTTGAGTTTCCAATGATTTGATTTCTGCCTCTTGGTTTTGCAATATCATCTCGATCATGTTAATAAAAGCATCAGTTCTTTTTATGAAGTTACTATTCTCAGCCATGTAAGATTCAATTTTCAATATAAAAGCATTGAGAGAATTTTCCAAAGAACTAGATGTTGTCGGTTGTTGCTGCGGCAACTGTTGCCGTGGCATATTCTGCTGGAATCTCGATGCTTTTGCATTCTGATTGTTCTGGTTTAGAGCATTGTTTGGATTACTCCATGAAAAATTTGGGTGCTTCTTTCTTGAACCACTGGGGTAGCAAACTTCTTGTATCTTGGTTCTTTGGAGGAACTTGGATGAACCAAAAATTCGATTTGGTTGTGAGTTTGGTAGAAACAAAGAAAAGAAAGTAAAAGAAACTAAAGAGTTGCAAAATGAAAAGTAGGAATAGGTTTCTTGGAAGTTAAGGGTGATGCGTTAAATAGAAAAGATAGTTAGTAAATATGGTGGGTGGGATTAATTGGAAAGAAAACAAGGGTTTTGATTGGGGGAAGGGGACAGCTACGGGACTTGGGGAAGGAGAAGGGTTTGGACGGCTATGTAAGGTTTATTTAGGGTAAATTGGAGGCTTAATATAAGCCTTAGATTTAGCCCATTAATTTCCTTGTTTAAGAAGTTTCCTTCTTGAATCAAATTCCTCTTTATCTTGAACTCTTTTCCTACAATTCAAAAACAAATAAAATAAGGATTAAAATCAAAGATAAACTAATAAAAGAAAATAAATAGAGATGTGCAAAGAAATTCTTAAACTTAAAATTTAAAAACAATTAGATAAATATGAAAGAAAGATGTAGTCTTAATCTTAAAGAAAATAAATAAATCTATCCTAAAAAGAGAAATAACCGAAATTTATAAATAAAAATAAAAAATTAAATAGTTCAAAAAATAAAAAGAAAATATCGAAAGGAGAGCATGCTCATGCATCGACTAAGGTGACCACTTCTTTGTTACGTTCCACATAGGCATCGTTGTAGTGCTTCAATGTTTGTCCGTTAACTTTGAGTTCATGTTCGTCAGTGATGGACTTGATTATCACGAAACCATGGGAGAATGGTTTGACAACTTCGAATTGTCCCAACCATCTTGATTTTAGTTTTCCAGGGAAAAGTTTCAGCCGAGAATTGAATAAGAGAAATAGTTGCCCTCGCATGAATTGTCGCGGCAATAGTTTCTTGTCATGCCATTGCTTTGTTTTCTCCTTGTAGATTTGTGCATTGTTATAGGCGAGCGCACGGAATTCTTCTATCTTGTTGAGGTCTAACAAACGCTTTTGCCCGGCACTTTCCCAATCCATATTCACGGTCTTGATTGCCCAATATGCCTTGTGTTCGATTTCCACCGGTAGATGGCATGTTTTGCCATAGACAAGTCGGAAGGGAGACATACCTAAGGGTATTTTGAATGCAGTGTGATATGCCCAAAGTGCATCACCTGGACTTACTGACCAGTCCTTCCTAGAGGGATTTACAACTTTCTCGAGTATACCATTCAATTCCCGGTTGGAAATTTCTGCTTGCCCATTGGTTTGTGGGTGATATGCTGTGGCAATCTTGTGAGATACACCAAAGCGTTGTAACATCTTGGCGATGAGTTTGTTGTCGAAGTGCTTGCCTTTATCACTGATAATTGCTCTCGGCATCCCAAACAATGTAAATATAATTTTCTGCAAGAATCGTTGCACGGTCTTGGAATTGTTTGCGAGAACTGTAGCTGCCTCAACCCATTTAGACACGTAGTCGACGGCAAGTAGGATGTAGAGGTTTCTGAATGAAGATGGGAAAGGTCCCATAAAATCAATCCCCCATACATCGAATAATTCCACCTCAAGGATGTTTTGGAGCGGCATCTCATGTCGTCTAGAGATATTACCGTCCTCTGGCAACGATCACATTGCTTGTAAAACTCTTGGGCATCTTTGTACAGTGTTGGCCAATACAAACCGGATTGCAAAACTTTGGTTGCAGTACGTGTTCCTCCAAAATGTCCTCCATAGGGTGAAGAATGGCATTGCCGGAGGACATTCTGCTACTCCTCTTCAGGGACACATCGGCGTATAACCTAATCTATATATTGTTTAAACAAAAGAGGCTAGTCCCAGAAATAATGCTTAGCATCATGGCGGAACCGCTTCTTTCCTTGATGAGTAAGGCCATAAGGTAAAATACCACAAACAAGGAAATTAACCAAATCCGTATACCAGGGTATTGTCGAGGCATCCGTGGTTGCCGTGGCAACTGCTTCTGTGGTTGCCGAGGTGTGCGTATCTAGAGTTGTCACGGCATGCGCGTCAAGGGTTGCTGAGGCATGCGCATCAGTGGTTGCCGAGGCATACACGTCTAGATTTGTCGAGGCATGCACATTAGTGTTTGCCAAGGCATGCGCGTCTGGAGTTGCCGAGGCGTGTGCGTCAAGGGTTGCCGAGGCATGCGCGTCAAAGGTTGCCGAGGCATGCGCTTCAAGGGTTGCCGAGGCATGAGCATCCATGGTTGCCGAGGCAACTAACAGTTGCTCATCCGGGAATGCATCGCATATCTTTAAATCTGCGTCCTCCTCATCATTGCGTTCTAAGCGTGATAAGTGATCGGCCACTTGATTTTCTGTTCCTTTCCTGTCCTTAATTTCAACGTCAAACTCTTGTAAAAGCAATATCCAACGAATCAAACGAGTTTTGGCATCCTTTGTAGCAAATAGAATACTTGATTGCCGAATGGTCCGTGTAAACAATTACCTTTGTACCAATCAAATAGGATCAGAACTTGTCAAATGCGAAAACTACGGCTAGTAACTCTTTCTCTGTTGTTGTGTAATTCACTTGAGCACTATTAAGAGTTTTACCAGCGCAGTATATCACATGAAAGGTCTTACCTGTGCGTTGGCCTAGGACTGCTCCTACCGCGAAATCACTTGCATCACACATGAGCTCAAAAGGTAGCATCCAATCGGGTGGAACGACAATAGGTGCCGACGCAAGCTTTTCCTTTAGGGTTTCGAATGCTTGTGCGCAAGAATCATCAAAATTGAAGACTTTATCCTGTTCAAGCAAATTGGCCAAGGGCTTAGTAATTTTAGAAAAATTATGAATGAACCTCTTGTAAAAACCTACATGTCCAAGAAAGCTTCAGATTCCTTTAACTGAACTTGGTGGGGGTAATCTCTCGATCACGTCCACCTTGGTTTTGTCTACTTCAATTTCCTAGGATAAAATCTTGTGGTCGAGCACTATTCCTTCATCTACCATAAAATGGCACTTCTCCCAATTAAGGACTAAATCAGTTTCTTCAAATCTTGCCAACACCTTCTCTAAATTGCCGAGGCAACTGTTGAAGTCATTACCAAAAACGGAAAAATCATCCATGAAGATCTCAAGGAAATCTTCGACCATGTCTGAAAAGAGTGTCGTCATGCATCTTTGGAAGGTTGTCGTGGCATTACACAATCTGAACAACATCCTTCAAAAAGCATAAGTACCGTATGGGCACGTGAAGGTTGTCTTTTCTTGATCTTCTGGTGCTATGGAAATTTGATTGTAACCTGAATAACCATCAAAAAATAATAAAAGGTTTACTTGCAAGACGGTCAAGCATTTGATCAATAAAGGGTAAGGGGAAGTGATTTTTCCTAGTGGCTTTGTTTAGCTTTCGGTAATCCATACAAACCATCCAACCGGTCACAGTCCTGGTTGGAATGGGCTCATTGTTTTCATAACTTACCACTATTATACCTCCTTTTTCGGTACACATTGTACCGAACTTACCCATGTACTATCAGAGATAGGGTATATGATGCCGACGTCAAGCCACTTGATGATTTCATTCATTACAACCCCTTTCATGGAATGATTCAATCTCTTCTGGGCCTTAATCGAAGGTTTGTGATCATCTTCCAACAAAATCTTATGCATGCACACTACCGGGCTAATTCCCTTCAAGTCGACAATTGTCTATCCTATCGTCTTCTTGTGTTGCATCAACATGTCGATCAACTTCTTTTCCTACTCAGGCTATAACTTAGAGGAAATAATTACAGGAAATGTATTATCGGTTCCCAAGTAAGCATATTTTAGTTACCCTGGCAACTGTTTCAACTTAAGAATCGGTGGTTATTCAATGGAGGGCTTTTCAGGTTTACCTTCCTTACCTGAGTAATCTAGTGGTTCAAAGTATGTACCTGGTCGATTGACTAACCAATTTGCCTCTTCTTGTTGTTTCTCGTTGATCGGTTCTTCGTACTTTTCAGGTTCCTCTTGGTCGGCAATGTAGTTGCCGATGCAACTAAATTCCTCGTCGAAGTTAAACTCTACCGTGGCTAGAAGAAGTTGGCATTCTTCCGGATCATCGACATGCCTTAGTGTTTGGAACACAATTAGTTTAACTTGCTGGTCATTCACCCTCATTGTAAGTTATCCCTTTTCAACATCGATCAAGGTTCTCTCTGTCGCTAGGAAGGGTCTCCCGAGAATGATAGATGCATGTTCATCTGTTTCACAATCCAAAACAATAAAGTCAGTGGGAAAAATAAATTTATCAACTTTTACCAGTATGTCTTCTATTTTCCCTCTAGATGCACATAGGATCTGTCGGCTAGTTGTAGCATAGTTGTTGTAGGTCTTGCCTTCCCGATTCCTAGTTTCTGGAAAACTGATTTAGGCATCAAGTTTATGCTGGCTCCAAGGTCACATAAAGCTTTCTCGACATAGTGGTTTCCAATGGAACAGGGTATTGTGAAACTTCCAGGATCCTTCAACTTGGGTGGCATGCGATTGTGCAACATGGCCATGCAGCCCTCTGTTGTGGCAACTGTTTCAAACTTTCCTACCCTTGTTCTCTTGGACACAATGTCTTTAAGAAACTTGACATAGTTTGGCATTTGTTCAATTGATTCAACCAATGGAAAGTTGATGTGGACTTGCTTTAGGATATCAAGAAATTTCTTGAATTGATATTTTTACTTTTTTAGCTTCAACCTTTGTGGGAATGGTGGTGGAAGTCGGATATTTTCGATCCTTTCATTTGTCTAGAACTTGATTGATGGCATTGTCGGGGCAACTGGAGTTGCCAAGGCATCGTCAACTGGGGTTGCCATGGCGTGCCTATCGTTGGTTGCCGAGACATGTTTATCCTTGTTACCGAGGCATGCTTATCACTGGTTGCTGAGTCATGCTTATCGCTGGTTTTCGAGGCATGCTTATCACTGGATGCCGCGACATGCTTATCGCTCGTTGCCGCGACAATTCCTAGTTCAGCATCTGAGGTTTTGCCACTGAGTTCATCTTCTTCTTTTGTGGAGTTTTGTTTGACGAGCGAGCTTGAGCCTCTTTAAGTTGTTGGCCACTTCTAGTCGTGATCGCCTTACATTGCTCATGGCCAGTTCCTCTTGTGACTTCAGTATCGCTAGGTAAAACTCCTTGCAGTCTAGTATTCAGGTTTTGAGCAAATTGTTCGACTTGAGTTTCCAATGATTTGATTGCCGCCTTTTGGTTTTGCAATCTCATCTCAGTCCTGTTAATAAAAGCATCAGTTCTTTTTATAAATTTACTATTCTCAGCCATATAAGATTCAGTTTTCAACATAAAAGCATTGAGAGAATTTTCCAAAAAACTAGATGTTGTCAGTTGTTGCTGCGGCAACTGTTGCCGTGGCATATTCTGCTGGAATCCCGATGCTTGTGCATTCTGATTGTTCTTGTTTAGAGCATTGTTGGGATTACTCCATGAAAATTTTGGGTGCTTCTTCCAAGCTGGATTGTATGTATTAGACATCACATTGTTGTTCCGGCTGTATTTCCCCACATAAAAGCTAGATTCCGGATTCTGCATACATTCAGAAGAATCATGGTTACCACCATATAACTCACAAAAGGAATCTATTACCTTGACCTCTTGTGTGTTGTTTGGTTTCTGCATGTTCTGGACCATCTTGGTTAGAGTGGCCAATTGTGCCGAAATTCAATCTGATGATCCCAGTTCATGTATTGTGGCTTGGCATCTAACTCCTCCTCTTCTAGCAGATGGGAACTGATAATCATTCTTGCCAAGACTATTCAGAATTTGCATTGCTTCTTCCGGCGACTTATCTAGGAGTATGTCGTTTGCCGAGGCATCTAGCATCATCCTTGTCGGTGTATTCACAGTGTTGTAAAACATTGTTACTTGTGTCCGCAATGGGAATCTGTGTAGGGGGCATTTGTGTAGAAGTTCTCTATATCGCTCCCAAGCCTCGTACATGGATTCATCATCTGCCTGTCGAAAAGAAGTAATTTCATTACGAAGCTTATCAGTGAAATTTGTTGGATTAAATCGAGCAAGGAAATCACGAAAAGGATCGGTCGTAGATCATATTGATCCGGCAGGAATACTATTCAATCATGCTTTCGCCCTATCCCTCAGTGAATAGGGGAATAATCTTAGTCGTAAAACATCGGGGGTGACTCCTTGTATTTTCCATGAAATGCAAATCTCGAGGAAAGATTTTAGATGTTGTCGTGCATATTCAGTTGCTGAGCCACCAAATTGACCAATTGTGTTGATCATATTGAACATCACCGATTTCAACTCAAAGTGATCGGCTTCAATTTCAGGTGTGACAACTCCTGGATTAAGTCCTTCAAGATAGTCTCGAATAGTTCTATTTCGTGCAAGAATCACTCCTCCTCCTGCTGGAACATCCTGATTCATATTGCCGTCTTGATTAGTCATTGCTACTCTTAACCTTTGTCTGATTCTTTGCAAGGTTCGTTTGATTTCTGGATTAAAGGGATATTCTGGTGTAATCGGTCTCGCCCTGGTCATATACCAATGCAAAACCAAAGTTTGTTAGCCCTTTGAATCTTAAACAAGAAAAATAAAAAGTGTAAGAAAATAAAAACAAAGTTTCTATTGCCAATCCCCGGCAACGGTGCCAAAAACTTGTTGCGCATAATAAGTGATCCGCAATTGTGCAAGTGTACACGTCGCAAGTTATAGTATAAAAGATATCGTCTCCATAGGGATTGGTGCCACTTCAAGAATTCAATCTCTTGCACTGTAAAAAGTAAAAACACAAGTAGGTGATTGTAGGAGTTTCAATTAACAACTATACTAGAAAGCAATAAAGTAAAAGAAGATGTAATCAAAATGAGAGAGAATAGGCCAGGTTATCGTGAGTTGAGGTGTGATAGCCGATTGGATAGTCTTGGTAAAAGAGTGCAAGGGTAACTCAGTTGCCGTGGCAACTTGCACAGCGGGGTTACCTTGGCAACTAATCGACGGTTGCTTGGGCAACTAGTTGGGCAACTGTTTGGGCGGCTAGGCAGCAACTTCAAGGTTGGTATAGCGTTCTTCAATGGTTTCTTCTTATCCCTAAGTTGAAACTCTAGCTAATTGTGCATGCCTTGATAATACATCCCTGAGTGAATCAAGGGTGAACAACAACCAATCTTGCGCTTCTATTAGCAATTGAAATCCTTAACTTATTCCTAAGGCGGATTAATCTTCACCATCAATAGATTGAATAAAAACCATACTCATTCGTTTCTTGAATCTAACTCTCCCGATATTAGATAAATAGATAGAGTTACGAGATCATTTCCCAATTCACTTGCAAACAAGAATAAAAACCAAGAATGAGTAAACCTTGAATTGAAAGTGCAAACTCTTCTTACCTAAACAAAATCCAATTGTTTCTCACAACCACAAAACACAATAACCTTAGCCAAGTAGATTTAGTTCATGGCTATGTTCCAAAGAAACACAAAACAAAGAATCCCTAACATAAACCTAATCGAACAAGAAAGAAAAAGATGAAGAATAGTTGAAGCCTCTTGTCGAAATCTCTCCCCTTTTGCTCTCTCCTTGGAGTTGACGGCTTGGTCTCCTTTAAATAGGAGATGGCTAGGTCAAAGTCTCTCTTGAGGAAGAAGTTAAGTTGGAATTAAATACTTTAAAAGAATATAATTCTTTATTATATTTAAATTCCTTCTAGATCTTCTCCTATCTTTTTGGGATTTAATTTCTCTTTGACCTCTTCATGGAAATCAAACTCCTTTGGGATTTAACTTTGCTCCACGTCATCTTAAGCTTATCTAGTCATCAATTTTGACTACCATATCATCTTATCCCTTATCGACAATTTCCATGGCAACTAGCTCGGCATCTCCTTCATGTATTACCCTGGCAACTGCGTCGGCATCTCCTTCATGCACTACCCTGGCACTGGTTCCAGCCTTGTTTAGGCAAGTGATTCTGCACACACACAAAAACAACTATCAACAACATCTTTTTTCCACAAAATTAAGCAAAATATGAAATCAAGCTTGTCCACCAAGGAAACAATGCAAACATACATGAATGGCTAGCAATGCAACTAATATGAGCCTAAGTATAGCAATAATATGAATAAAAAGGGTGAATAAAATAATACTTTTAGACACTGAACAGAAATCACGACAAAGATCAGTCCAAGATCCTATTGATCCGGTAGGAATACTATTCAACCATGCTTTCTCCCTATCCCTCAGTGAATAGGGGAATAATATTAGCCGTAAAACATCTGTGGTGACTCCTTGTAGTTTGAATGAATTGCAAATCTCGAGGAAAGATTTAAGATGTTGTCGTGCATCTTTAGTTGCTGAGCCGCCAAATTGACCAATTGTGTTGATCATATTGAACATCATGGGTTTCAAATCAAAGTGGTCTGCTTCAATTTCAGGTGTGGCAACTCCTAGATTAAATCCTTCAAGATCTTTTTCAAGATAGTCTTGAATAGTTCTGTTTTGTTCAAGAATCACTCCTCCTCCTGCTGGAACATCCTGATTCATATTGCCGTCTTGATTAGCCATTGCTACTCTTAACCTTTGTCTGAGTCTTTGCAAGGTTAGTTCGATTTCTGGATCAAAGGGGTATTCTGGGTGTAATCGGTCTCGCCCTGGTCATATACCAATGTAAAACCAAAGTTTGTTAACCCTTTGAATCTTAAACAAGAAAAATAAAAAGTGCAAGAAAATAGAAACAAAGTTGCTATTGCCAATCCCCTGCAACGGCGCCAAAAACTTGTTGCGCGTAATAAGTGCTCTGCAATTGTGCAAGTGTACAAGTCACAAGTTATAGTATAAAATATATTGTCTCCATGGGGATTGGTGCCGCTTCAAGATTCTAGTCTCTTGCACTGTAAAAAGTAAAAGAACACAAGTAGAAGATTGTAAGAGTTTTAACTAACAGCTAAACTAGAAAGCAATAAAGTAAAAGAAGATGTAATCAAAGGAGAGAGAATAGGCCAGGTTATCGTGAGTTGAGGAGTGATACCAATTGGATCGTCTTGGTTAAAGAGTGCAAGGGCAACTCAGTTTCCGTGGCAACTTGCGCAGCGGGGTTGCATTGGTAGCTAATCTACGGTTGCCTGAGCAACTGTTTGGGCGGCTGGGCAGCAACTTCAAGGTTCGGTAGAGCGTGCTTCAATGGTTTCTTCTTATCCTTATGTCGAAACTCTAGCTAATTGTGCATGCCTTGACAATACATCCCTGCGTGAATCAAGGGTGAACAACCAATCTTGCGCTCCTTTTAGCCGTTGAAATCCTTAACTTATTCCTAAGCTAGATTAATCTTCACCATCAATAGATTGAATAAAGACCATACTCATTCGTTTCTTGAATCTAACTCTCTCGATATTAGATAAATAGATAGAGTTACGAGATCCTCTCCCAATTCACTCACAAACAAGAATAAAAACGATGAATGAGTAAACCTTGAATTGAAAGTGCAAACTCTTATTACCTAAAAAAGTCCAATTGTATCTCACAACCACAAAACACAATAACCTTATCCAAATAGATTTAGTTCATGGCTAGGTTCCAAAGAAACACAAAACAAAGAATCCCTAACATAAACCTAATCGAACAAGAAAGAAAAATATGAAGAATGGTTGAAAGCCCTTTTTGAAATCTCTCCCCTTTGCTCTCTCTTGAGTTTGATGGCTTGGACTCCTTTAAATAGGAGATGGCTAGGTTAAAGTCCTTCTTGAGGAGGAAGTTAAGTTGGAATTAAATACTTTAAAAGAATATATTTTTTTATTATATTTAAATTCCTACTAGATCTTCTCCTATCTTTTTGGGATTTAATTTCTCTTTGACCTCTTCATGGAAATCAAACTCCTTTGGAATTTAACTTTGCTCCACGTCATCTTGGGCTTATCTAGTCATCAATTTTGATTGCCTTATCATCTTATCCCTTATCGACAATTCCCTTGCAACTAGCTCGACATCTCCTTCATGCATTGCCCTGGCAACTGCGTCGACATCTCCTTTATGCACTGCCCTGGCAACTAGTTCCAGCCTTGTTTAGGCAAGTGATTATGCACACACACAAAAACAACTATCGACATCACCCTTTTTCCATAAAATTAAGCAAAATATGAAATCAAGCTTAACCACCAAGGAAACTATGCAAACATGCATGAATGGCTAATAATGCAACTAATATGAGACTAATCTAGAAATAATATGAATAAAAAAGGTGAATAAAATAGTACTTTTAGACACTTAACATGTACTAAGCTAGCAAGTTGCATATTAGAGTGGCCCTCAATAGCTATGCCTTTGGCATCTAGTTTACTCATATATTCCTTTTTATTCTTCTCCTCGATTTTTATGGGAGTTTAATTTTTAAGTCTTTATGATAACATTGAGCATTCGGTTCATTATTATCATCAAATTATGCTGAGGCACCGAAGAATCAACCTAAAATTTCCCTAAGGCTTCTTATGTTTCGAAAGCATGCAACGTGTCAAGTATATGCTAGAGCAGTATTAACCCTAAGTTCAAATCAAAAGAGATTTAACATATTGCTAACACATTAAGCATAATGTCATCATAGGAATATCATTATCATTGTAGCAACAATTTATAATATTCCAAAACCATAGCAAAAGAACCTAAAACCATCTAACTACTTACAAACCTAAAAAAAGTTTACGTAAGACAACTGATAAGTGTTCAAAAGTACTATTTTTATTACCCTTTTTACTCATATTATTGTTAGACTTAAGCTCATATTAGTTGCATAATTAGTTATTCATGCATTAATTCATGTTTCTTTCCACTGTTGAGCTTGATTACATAACTTGGTGATTTTTGTGGAAAAAGATGCTACTTTGGTGTGTTTTTGTGTGTGTATGTGCAGGATCACTTGCCAAAGCAATGCCGAGCTAGTTGCCAGGGTAATGCATGAAGGATATGCCGAGCTAGTTGCCAGGGCAATGCATGAAGGAGACGCCGAGCCAGTTGCCATGGCAATTGTCGACAAAGAGAAAATGCAATAGGGATGTCGAAATTAATGACTATACAAGCCCAAGATGACGTGGAGCAAAGCCCAAACCCAAAGTAATTTGATTTCCATGCAGAGATTAAAGAATAATTAAATTCCAAGAAGATAAGATAAGTTATAGTAGGAATACAATTATAATAAAGAATTATATTCTTTAAAGATAATTTAATTCCAACTCAAACTCCTCCTCAAAGAAGGACTTTGGCCTAGCCCTATAAATAGCTAGGGGAATTTCGACAACTACATAGAGAGCATTAGGGGAAATTTCGACTTCTTCTTCTTCTTTGCTTCCATTAGATTCATGGTTTGGGGATTATTCTTTGTATATCTTTTGAACCCAACCATGAACTAACTTGATCGGTTGGGGTTATTGTGTTTTGTTGTTGTGAGAAACAATTGGATTTTGTTTAGGTAATAAGAGTTTGCACTTTTCTATTCAAGGTTTACTCATTCTTGGCTTTTATTCTTGTTTGCGAGTGAATTGGGAGAGGATCTCGTAACTTCCTCTATTTATCTAATATCGGGAGAGTTAGATTCAAGAAACAAAATGAGTATGGTCTTTATTCAATCTATTGATGGTGAAGATTAATCCGGCTTAGGAATAAGTTAAGGATTTCAACGGCTAAGAGGAGCGCAAGATTGGTTGTTGTTCACCCTTGACTCACGCAGGGATGTATTATCAAGGCATGCACAAGTAACTAGAGTTTCGACTTAGGGATAAGAAGAAACCATTGAAGAACGCTTCGCCGAACCTTGAAGTTGCTGCCCAGACGCCCAAGTAGTTGCCCAGCTAGTTGCCCAGGCAACCATCGATTAGTTGCCAAGGCAACCCCGCTGTGCAAGTTGCCATGGCAACTGAGTTGCCCGTGCACTCTTTTACCAAGACGATCCAATCGGCTATCACACCTCAACTCACGATAACCTGGCCTATCTCTCTCTTTTTCTTTAATCTATTCTTTTAGTTTATTGCTCTTAGTTTACTCGTTAATTAGAACTCCTATTATCAATTGTGTTTTTACTTTTCACAAAGGCAAGAACTTAAGCAAAGTGGCCCAAACCAATCCTCGTGGAGACGATACTCGATACTCATATCACTTTATTACTTGCGACGTGTATACTTGCACAATTGCGTAGCACTTATCACACGCAACAAGTTTTTGGCACCGTTTCGGGATTGGCAATTGGTGTTAGTTGTTTTGTTATTGCATTTTTTTCTCTTAGTTTTACTAACTTTTCTTTTTGTTTGTTTTATCAAAAAAAAATTTAGGTGCGCTACAAGTTAAGGAACATCAACATGTCGGGAAATAAAAGCCAATCTATTCGAGAGATGATGTTGGAAGATATGAATCAATCCAATCAAGAGTTCCTTGCACCCTTTGATGATTACCTATACCAACCGAGAAAAGCCCAAAGAACTTATACCGTGGAAAAATCTTGTGCTATGTGTGGAGAACATCATGTGTTTGAAAATTGCCCTCACATTTTCGGTGCATATAACTACATGGAGGACCATAGAGGGAACCAGCAGCAAAATTCTTCATGGTATGGTCAAAAAGCTCAAAATTTTTTTTACCATAACAATTTTACCGCAACAACAGATACGCCATGGCAATGTAGTCCTTTTCAAGAGCATTCCAATTCCTTGGAGGAAACGTTACTAGCTTCCTTGGCTAGACTTGACGGATAAATTGAAGAGATTCGAGAACTATCAAAATCTATGGATACGAGGATAGCTCAGTGGGATGCAACCTTAGGGGATTCAGAAGATCAATTGGGGAGATCCACATATGTCATGGATAACATGCACCAACAATTCATTCCTAGGGATACTGACGTCCCAAGGCAAGAGGATAAGGAGCAATACAAAGAAATCTCTCCGATGTGTGAGGAACAACTAGAACCTCAAAGTCAAGAGGATGCCAATGAGAGAGACTGCCCAACACATGGTGAGCTTGAACAACAAATTGCCTCGGCAATGATTGAGGAGCCTAAACAGAGCAATGCCGCGACAACACTCGGTAAAGCTGAGAACAACAATACTACAGCAAATTCTGAGGAACTTGATGCCCAGAAGGTTACAACGTTGATGTTGAAGCAGGAATCTGTAGATTGCTCTCATCTACGATTGCCACGGCAATTACACGACCACATGCAAGATCAACGAGATGATAATACTTTGCCAATGGAATATGAGCAGGTAATAGTTGAACCTTTTGAATTCTTTAAAAACCCACCTCGTCCATTGCAAGTATGTCTTGAGGAATCGAGGTTGGTAGATTTGAAGCCATCGAAATCTCTACTGATGGAGATGTTTGAGAGGCCAAAAGAAAAAGGTGTTTGGATTCATAAAGCTCTTCAGAAAATTGATTCTTCCCTTGACTTAAAGTAAAATTTGACAACTGATTGCCATGGCAATTGGCTTGAGCAGCAATTGCCACGACAACAAAGGCTACATCCAACCATGATAGAAGTCGACAAGAATGAGGTAATTGAATGGTTGAGAATGGATATAATTTTTCCTATTAATATATTTGTGCCTCCAAGAAAAGTAGAAAGGTGGAGAGTATACATGGACTACAAGCGAACAAGGAAGAAAGACACCTCCACCATGGTAACGCAAAAGGGAGTAGTGGCAAGCACATTGGCCAAACTCTTTTTGGGCAATATTATCACCTGATGGAGGGTGCGGATGGACTATAAGAAGTATCGAAAACGGCAACCTTCAACACCGCAGCAACTCCTGATACGCAGGCCTCGGCAACCATAGACGCGCACGCTTCGGCAACCCCTGACGCCGCGGTAACCATGGATGTGCATGCCTCGGCAACCCTCGACGCCACGGCAACTACTGATACATTTATTTTTATTTTTATTTTTTGTTCTATTATTTTTTGTTATTTTTTCTCTTTATTTTTTAGGATATATTTTATTTTTCTTCATTATCTTTAGTCTCCAGGTTTTCTTTTCCACAACAAGACTCACAACCACCATGCTAAGGAAATTTACTGCCGACTACTCGCCACAGCAACCACAACAGAAACTGGCGATGCCCAGGCAACAACAATGGCTTCAGCAACTACTGATGCACATGCAAGTAAACCTGCATCGGCAAACATGGATCAAATCAAGGCAATGCTATTCACGCGGTACCAGCCACAAGCATTCAACCACTGACCGGAAATTGAATCAAGCAAACGGCACGAAGGAAACTCATCACTCGAGGTGACGACCTCTCTAACTAACTCATTTCATTTAGTTTCTTTTAAATTTTGTTCCACTTTTACGTGCATTGAGGACAATGCTTCTCTCGAGTTTGGGGGGTGTTGGTTTCTAGTTAGTTTCATTTTTAGTTGCATTCATCTTTAGCAATCACATATAGGTTGCATATGTTACTTGCCATGACTTTAATTTGATTTAATTGCTTAAGACTTGTTGAATATCCAATGATGAATTTTTGCCACTACACTTAATTGAAAGAACCTTTAATTTTAGGATTACATGAAAAGAACTTAGAATTTTACTATAATGCTGAATTTTTTTTTACACGGTTGTGGCTTGTTGATTGAAAGAAACTTAGTGAACTTAGGTTGCTTAAAATTAGGGTAAATTTAAAATTGAAAATTAAAAGTTAATTTCTTGCTAGAGGTGCCCAAAACTGGCCCTAGTAGTAATTGCTCTTTATTGCTAGAGGTGCCCGAAACTGGCTCTAGTAGTTAATGCACACTAAAGAATCGCTAGAGGTGCCCGAAATTGGCTCTAGTTGACTAAAATAAAATGAGAAATAGCTTACTTTGCTAGAGGTGCCCGAAATTGGCTCTAGTCGACTAAAATAAAATGAGAAATAGCTTACTTTGCTAGAGGTGCCCGAAATTGGCTCTAGTGAAAATAAAAAACAAATGCCCTGATAATTAAATTGATAAAAGCCTATTGTTCACATAGAATCTTGAAAATCAACTTGTACACAACTACGCACACACATTGTCACGAGCATTATAGTTTGGTTCCGGGTAATTTTTTGTGCTATCTGAAAAATTAAAAGGTGATCATACTTTGTGCCACGGTTCCAAGGTTTGAATTCAAGTTTGAAGCATGTCTTTGATGATTAAAGTCTTGGCAGGTAATTATGAGTTTGCATTGCTTGAGGACAAGCAATAGTTCGAGTTTGGGGGCGTGATAAGTGTTCAAAAGTACTATTTTTATTACCCTTTTTACTCATATTATTGTTAGACTTAAGCTCATATTAGTTGCATAATTAGTTATTCATGCATTAATTCATGTTTCTTTCCACTGTTGAGCTTGATTACATAACTTGGTGATTTTTGTGGAAAAAGATGCTGCTTTGGTGTGTTTTTATGTGTGTATGTGCAGGATCACTTGCCAAAGCAATGCCGAGCTAGTTTCCAGGGCAATGCATGAAGGATATGCCGAGCTAGTTGCCAGGGCAATGAATGAAGGAGACGTCGAGCCAGTTGCCATGGCAATTGTCGACAAAGAGAAAATGCAATAGGGATGTCGAAATTAATGACTATACAAGCCCAAGATGACGTGGAGCAAAGCCCAAACCCAAAAGAATTTGATTTCCATGCAGAGATTAAAAAAGAATTAAATTCCAAGAAGATAGGAGAAGTTCTAGTAGGAATACAATTATAATAAAGAATTATATTCTTTAAAGATAATTTAATTCCAACTCAAACTCCTCCTCAAAGAAGGACTTTGGCCTAGCCCTATAAATAGCTAGGGGAATTTCGACAACTCCATAGAGAGCATTAAGGGAAATTTTGACTTCTTCTTCTTCTTTGCTTCCATTAGATTCATGGTTTGGGGATTATTCTTTGTATATCTTTTGAACCCAACCATGAACTAACTTGATCGGTTGGGGTTATTGTGTTTTGTTGTTGTGAGAAACAATTGGATTTTGTTTAGGTAATAAGAGTTTGCACTTTTCTATTCAAGGTTTACTCATTCTTGGCTTTTATTCTTGTTTGCGAGTGAATTGGGAGAGGATCTCGTAACTTCATCTATTTATCTAATATCGGGAGAGTTAGATTCAAGAAACGAATGAGTATGGTCTTTATTCAATCTATTGATGGTGAAGATTAATCCGGCTTAGGAATAAGTTAAGGATTTCAACGGCTAAGAGGAGCGCAAGATTGGTTGTTGTTCACCCTTGATTCACGCAGGGATGTATTATCAAGGCATGCACAAGTAACTAGAGTTTCGACTTAGGGATAAGAAGAAACCATTGAAGAACGCTTCGCCGAACCTTGAAGTTGCTGCCCAGGCGCCCAAGTAGTTGCCCAGCTAGTTGCCCAGGCAACCATCGATTAGTTGCCAAGGCAACTCTGCTGTGCAAGTTGCCACGGCAACTGAGTTGCCCGTGCACTCTTTTACCAAGACAATCCAATCGGCTATCACACCTCAACTCACGATAACCTGGCCTATCTCTCTCTTTTTCTTTAATCTATTCTTTTAGTTTATTGCTCTTAGTTTACTCGTTAATTAGAACTCCTATTATCAATTGTGTTTTTACTTTTCACAGTGCAGTAACTTAAGCAAAGTGGCCCAAACCAATCCCTATGGAGACGATACTCGATACTCATATCACTTTATTACTTGTGACGTGTATACTTGCACAATTACGTAGCACTTATCACACGCAACAACAACCAAAGATTTTTTTACCTAAGACAACCTCCCCCAAACTTAAGATAAACATTGCCATCAATGTATAAAAATGTAAACATGCAATGAAAGAAATATACAAAAACTAAAAAGAAAAGAAAATTTACCCAATAAGTCATTGGGCGCGGAAAGGTGGGGAGCGTTCTGGATGCATGGGAGCCCTGCCGTTGTCCTTGGTAGTCATGGTCCTTTTTTCACAGTGACTCGATGCACGGGCATCAGCAGTAGGTCTCCTTCTTCGTTGGTGTGGTAGGGTAGTGGGAGTGGTATCCTCTTCTTGACGCCGAGGTAATGGTTGTATAGCAAGAATAGGATTGATTGCGTTGGCAATATATTGTAAGGGGAACTATAGGAAATCCACCGTCGATGCAAAAAAGAGCTCGTGAAAGAGAGCTCATAAAGCCATATCCTTTTCTTGGACGTACAAGAAATATGGTCATAAATAACCAACTATCAGTTCTGGTGTGGAAGTGCTAGGGGCTAGTGTGTTTTCTTGGAGTGCAATCCATTTTAGTTCTATCAGCCGAGAGGAAAACATTCTCATTGGAGCCTTGATGGTAATATCTTCAGCCCACTCATGCACTCGATCCTTCTTGTAAAAAGTCATGATAAGATTTGGAAAAATTAAGTCTTTGTGATTACTCCTCGAGATTGCCCTTGCAACAATTGCTTCATGAATTATCTCGCTAGGACTAATGTTGTGCCCAGGGACACAAAGGCCTTTCAGCACCATGTCGTAGGTTTCCTCGGTGGCTTCTTACCTCGAGCAAATGTTATTGTTATATTTAATGGTATCAGAGCTTAGAGTTTCTTCTTTCTGGGTAGATTAACCGATCGTCTTTCATAGGGTGTGTGGTAATATATACCCCTAGAATATAATCGTACTCTTTTGAACCAAAACTTTGATGTTGAATATATTTCCTGTAATAAGAGTATCTAAGTATTTTTTCTATTAGTGCTTGATTTGAGCTAGCCAAGAATGTCGTTAACATTCATCTATGTTTGGATTCACGTGATGAATTTGAATTCAGATAAAGTATATGAAATGGATGGTGATTGTGAAATGAAAGGCTTAATTCAGATTGAGATAGAATGTTATATTGCGTGAGACAAAGTTTGATAGATTCTAGCAAGATTTTAAGTTGAACTTGTTTTAGTTCTGAAAGTCATAAAGAACAAATTTGTTTGTCAAAGATCGAACAAGTTGATTTCCCCACTTAAGTGTCAAGCCTCATACCTTTGTGTTATGACCATTATGAGATTATGCTGGGAAATATTCTGGTGGAAGTTGATTGTGGAATATTATGAAATTGCAAGAAAGGTGTTCATTTGCGTTGCGCAAGTGTGAATTTTGTATTGATTCTCTTACATTCAAAAGAAGTAGTCATGTCTGAATGTTGTGTTGTAGGTAAATAAGCTATATCTGCCCAAAGCTTCAAATATGTTGGATGCACACTTCTTGAGTTAAATAATAATTTCTGTATGCTAACCATGTAAAGTTTATGTTGATACTCAGGGTTGACCATTTTGC
Organism: Hibiscus mutabilis; assembly: GCA_019671005.1. Taxonomy (NCBI): domain Eukaryota; kingdom Viridiplantae; phylum Streptophyta; class Magnoliopsida; order Malvales; family Malvaceae; genus Hibiscus; species Hibiscus mutabilis. Next base: position 18,133,790 of record CM033726.1, read on the forward strand.
TTTGTAATTGATATGTATAAGATATGGTCTTCAAAGGTATGTACATATGAACGGATGAGTAAGATTTTCCTTACTGTCCAATTGGTTAAAAATATATCTATGAATGTCTAGGTGAGGTTCTGACAAACAAGAGTCTCATGTTAATCGGAAAGATTGTGGCATCAAGTTCAGTATCAGAGTTGGGTATTATTCAAGTATATCCGTATGAGAAAATATTGAGATTTGGATGTATGGACAAGTAAAGCTCTACTTTACCACATTTCTTTAAAGAGTTGGGCAAAAAGCTTATCAGCTTGCGTTTTCTCCTTAGCATGGTCGTATTCATGATGTTTTCTATGTTTTTGATGAGTCAATACCACCATAATCTGAGTTATATTGTTCAGATTGAAGATGTTGATATGAGGCCAGATCTGTCTTGTGATAAGGAGCCCGTAAAGATTTTTTAAATCACAATGAAAGAGTTCTAAGGAGTATACGTATGCTAATGGTTATGGTTCAGTAGAGTAAAAGTAGCCCTACAGAAGCTACCTAAAAGATTGAGGAGTCTATGATAGAGCAGTTTTCACATCTTTTTCGTTTAGGTAAATTTTGAGGACAAAATTTCTTTTAGGGGGAGAATTACAACACTATGATATATATATATATATGTGTGTGTGTGTGTGTGTATAAAGGAAATAAAAATATATTTGAATGAGAATAGGACTGGTGGGGTTCGAACTCCCGACCTCACCCCTCCCTTCTCCCATGGGTGCTGGACCACTGAGCCAAGTTTTTATTTTTGTAAAAGGTTGCCTGGAATAATATTAGAGTTAAGTTTGGGAAGCCTATTAAATAAGATTTAATAACCCATATGACCCTTCACCTACCCATATTCAATTCTTTTCCTAGAAATGCTCTCTCTCTTCCTTTAACCTCTATCTCTGATCACTGATCGCCGAGCTCACCGCCATGTTGTGGCGTACACCGCCCTAACCAAAACAATCCCACCTTCATCTAACCAAAACCCCTGTCCCCACTCGTTGTTTAGCATCGTTGTTCATCGTGGAGATTGAGTCAACGGTTCGCCTGAAACCTTGGCTCGTCACCTCTGTTTTCAACATTTTCCAGCCACCCTCATCGTCTGTTCGAGTCACGGTCATCAAATCTGAGCTCCTTGTGTTGAGGCGAGAAAAGCTTAGCCTGCCGATCACCCGTCCAACGTCGGCAGAGGCTTTGTCGGAGCTTCATTTTTTAGCCACCTTGTTTTGTTTTGGGTTACTTTTGATGTGGTTTCTGGCTCATTTAAAAAAAACGGTTTGGATGAATTAAGTGATTCATGGGCTTTGGTTTTCTGACAGAAGCGTGACCATTGGAGTCGTCGCGCGAAGAATCCAGTTTAACGCTAGTGAGTCTAGTAAGGGGTAAGTAAGGCTGAATTGGGTTGCCTCTGAACTAGCCTGAACCGAATAAACCAGTCTAAGCCTATTAGCACACAAGCCCAAATCCGAGCTATCCGACCTGATCTGAGCTAGAGTTTGACTCGTCTGACCCGTTTACCTAAACCAAGTCAACCCAAACTAAGTCAGCCCATCCGATTCAACTCGTCTTAGTCAACTCAGTTGACTCTGACCGTTGACTTTGAATTTGATCGTTAACTTTGACCAAAAAGTCAACTTTTTTTGAAAACCCTATTTTATGTTTTTTGACTTCCTGGGTCCTTTTTTGAAGTCTATTTCACAAAATTCTAACCTGAGGGGCGTTGAATCTGCGTTCAAGAGTGATCGAATGTCATTTCAAGAGTCAACCAATATAGCAAGGAATCAAGGTAATACCTTACTACCTCTTGTATGCTTTACGGAACTAGTCAGTATTGGTCAATCCATGAATGAATATGATTGATTGTGTGAATATAGTGGAATATCTTAAAGTCGTACTGATTACGGTAAAAGGATAAATAACTGAATAAGACCTGAATAAATCGAGTAAAATTTTGATGACAGGTAAGAAATCCATGTTCAGTGAATAATTGTTGAAGCAATTAAATTCAAAACCTTCAATTTGGATTATTCTTGTCAAAAGATTTGACTTCTAAGATACTTGGATATGAAGTGACGAAAATGCCCCTAAAGTATGAAAAAGGCCAAGATACCCCTGATAGTAGTAATGATCTGGGAACTCATGTTCGACATAATAAAACTCTTGATTCATCTATTAAATTCCCGATCTTGTTGGAAAATCTCGGTAACATGCTCCTAACCTCGAGATTACGAAATACCTAGTTTTCCCCGATTTCTAAATAAGCGTCTAAAAACCATTTTCCTATAAATTTTTTAAATGATTGATTCGACTAAATGACGAATATATCCCTAAGCTCAGGTACATCTAAAATACTCTCATGACTGGAATAAGTGATTTGCCTTTGATAAATCTTGGAAATTCTAATAAAGCTTAAATGTTTGAAATGCCCTTATGGGTTATGAAGCATGACTCATGTACATCAATCTTATGATATTAATACAATATTGGAAGATTTTTGCAAGAAATATATGTTCGACTACTCAATGGTAATTCATGTGGTGAATCATGAAGTTGACGATTTAGGTATGTGATATAGTCAGTTCTAAGAAATAAGTACCCATAAGGTGTCCCTATTCGGATACTTGGCGAACATCGTATTGTTGGGATCTATTTAGTTGGAATGGACTTGAAAGTTTGAATAGTCAATAGAAATCTTTAATTATTACAAATCACCATTTTGTCATTTTTGGGTTGAATAACAAGTTTACCCCTAGCAGTTAAATAACCAAAATGCTCTTGTTAACCAAAATGATCGAAACATTCTTGATATATCGGATGTAACTAACGATCATGATGTAACAATTTCTGAATGCCAGGTTGGAGCCGTTAATTTCGAACCCCTTTTATTTATATATCTCACTTCTGTGTGTGATCTGGAAGCATGCTATCTATTTTTTGATATACTGAAAACACATGTCTGATTCCTATTTCACCGATAATACATGTCTGATTAATGTTTCACTGATAAATACATGTAAGCTATATCTCTTCAAATTCTATGGATTATCCAAACTTATTCACCCTGTCTGGTACTCAGGTTATCAGATAAAGAACAACCATATTACCTTCAAGTGTATCGTTTTTGAAAATATCAATTCATAATTGGAACCTATTGTTGCCTGGATCATCATGTTAGTATTATTTCTTTGCCATATACCTACTTGTGCCTTTAGCATCTCTTGGTAGTTCTATATTATTGAGCTTTTCCAAGCTCACGTTATTTTTACCATCACAGGTTATAAAGGATGAACATGGTGCAGTTATCGACATCAGTGTGAGAGTTCCTTTGGTACTGCTTGCGGGGTACGATATTTGTGCAATTAGGGGGCATGTATGTCATGTCTTGTTTTACATTTGAGTCTGAAACTTGTTTTGTTAACGTCTATTTATGAAAACTGTTATGTTAAATGAATAATTTATGAACTTGTGTTTTGATTCAGAATTTGTTTTATGATTTTAAATAGTTTGAGAATTTGTCTATCTGAAATTTTAGAGTGGGTCGCTCTGGTGGCCCGAATGTGATACCTCGAATTGGATCAGGCAACATGTATCAATTTGGGTGTACAGAACAATGTATGCATGATTACTTATATACCCTCATAGATATCAATGTATATGTACGCAAAACTTCTAATGTCATGCCAAATGTATGCATGTACTGGCATATTTAGATATATATATATACATATAAGTGTTTATGCACTGTGCATGTTCAACTGTTCACACTTACTAATAACATTTTCGGACCAAACTTACACAACCTAATCATATCCCCAGAACCCCTCATTTACCTTTGCCAAAACTCACACCTACCCCAATTATGAAACAAACACTTCGCTACAAAAGCCAGTAGCAAATCTTGATTGTCAGTCAAGATTTATCTCGGCACTACTATACACAAGAATACTATCACCTTTGCTACTTGTAAACCCAAGTATTCATAGAATAATCATCTCATTGCAACCTCGAATGGCAGTAGTGCATTCGCCACCTACACGGCATGACTATAAACTCATACCAACTAAACAGTCTTAAACAACCGCACTAGTGCTTCGGAGAATAGATCTTTCGACCAAATATATCCTCAAAACTAATCATTTTCATGATTACCCTCTCAACTCATACATTCCATAACGACCATCAACACGACACAGAAAGGATTCAGGAGTTGTACCAAAGAACATCTCAAAACCAAACTCAATTTCACAAACATAAGACAACACGGGAAACTCTCTCGAAATCACTCCAAGAAAGAATTCCCAAATAGCACAGACATTCAGAGTTCAAACATCCTTAAACCATGGATTTATTCACATAAGCCAAGATAACTTCGCAACATAAATCTCGACATCCTTTCAGCCTCATTAGCCAAGATCACATCAATCTTAATTTGGTCCATACCACAACAATCTCTACTAAGAAATAAATGTGAATCCTTAAAACTTCATAACATTCAAAACTTAATCATCGCTCAGTGTTCCAACACCCGATCATCTTCAAAATAGCGTCAAACCCAAATTCTCCCATGAAAACTTTTAACAGAATTCGGTTAACTGCCATGGTCTTACCAAGTGTACTCCTAACAATGATTGCCAAAATAGAAATCTTGTCACAATTATCCAAAGCATAGCCACTTCCGGTTGATAAGCATAACCAATGAAGCCTAAATCCTTCAAACAGCACAACATGGAACAAAAAATAGATTACTCAACCTTTCCACAATCAAAATAAAAATTCCATGATTCTACTACGCACTCTAATTTCAAAAGATGAAAATCAATCCAATGCTTTATGCACATTTCATAAATTGACCACCCTTGTGGAAATGATGTTAGGGATACTATCAAATTCTCCTTAACAATCAACATCATTGGTCAGGTTTCGATCCTGGATGTCAACTTTCTTGCCTGAAGCGTACATCATAACCTTATCAACTTAAACAGTCCAAAATCCTCATTAAAATCTCAACCTAAGCTTCCTCAAGCATAACTCAAGCATACATTACGAATCTTAATATTAATCAAGCATACGACACCTTACAATGAACTCTCTTCCATTCATATTAATTCACTTACTTATCGACTTCAAAATCCATATGATTAACATCGTTGGTAATAACCACTTTTAATATTCAAAATAGTAGACCAGTGCCACCCAAGCTCATGAACGAGGAAAACGTCACTCTAGTACGAAGACCACTTTTAACAATTCTCGATCGAGGACCAAGTCAACTCAAGATCGAAAACTATCTTTCTTATACTATTGATAACCCAGACAATGCTTACTAAGCTCAAAAGTAACTATTGAATAATTCATTTTGCCATTTAAAATTAAATTCATTACCGGTGTTTAAACCTGACAATTAGGGTGTAGGCTCGGTAAGTGATCTAAAACAAACATGCAAAAACCTTTTCAAATATTTGTAATAGGCAATGTGTTCCTAACTAAACCCAACATAAACAATTAACAACATGAGCACATATGAATAAATTTACCATGTTCTCAAAATAACTAGATTAAACTCTATTAATCCAAGGTTGTGAACCTGGCTTTGATACCACCAAATATAGCCCCTTGACCGAACCTAGTCATTAGACCTGAACTAAGAAGATCACATTGGGTTTGCCAAAGCAAACCCAAACTAACTTACTCAAAACTAGGTCCATTTTTCCCTTTCATCTTATCTAGATGAATTGCTAATACCTACAATGTGCATTCAAGAAGCGGTTCGATTTTCATTCGAAACAAACATCGATAAGGCACTCAATTATAAACACAAGCATTTTAGGACCAAAATGCGAATCTGAATAATTACAAGTACTTATACAATTTTTAGGTTACCAATATTTAATTAATTATATTTCATGCTAGCATGTCGATTTTCAACTCAAATGGATCACAATTAGACACCCAATTTAACAAAATACGAAATTAAGGACTAAATCATAAAACTGCCAAAATACAAGGACTGACACATTTCTAAATGCATCATACTGCAACTAACTATATTATAAGAATGCTTGCAAAATCTTAGGTCAATCGGACATCATTTACTTATTTAATTAATGAATGAACATATGATGACCAATATGCAAGGAATCTAAACTTGGTAAAACTCATTAACCGAATTAACTACCAAACCGCATATCCAAATTACATACAAACAACATTGACATCTTTCTAATTTTAAACCACCATTAAACAAGTATTCACATATAAATACATGCCAAATATTCAAATCAATCCATATTCATACAAGTATTCTAGAGCCATGCTTCCTAACAATATAAAGCACTATTCAATAAGCATCAAATGGTCAAGACCCCGAACATGGCTATAGATCAACTAAAAAAGTAGAATCACGTGACCATAAGTACACTTAACACACAAGCAACCAATCCAATCATTATTTAACGAATTTTAAATCATTAGATCATAACTATCAAATATACTTGGCATTAAATATAACTAACATCGAACACATTAAATAAAGTCATAATTCAACATAATATAAACTCCAATCATATAATCATACATTATACAAAATAACATCTCAATAATTTATACAAAATAATATCCCAATGGCTAACCCACATTGCCTTGTTACAAATAATACAAACAGCATAAACATAATCTTTATACACTTGTCTTGGGATCACTCCTTGCCTCAAACCACAACCGCGCACTTGTTTAATTCATTGCATTGACAGAAGAAAAGACAGCATAAGCATATAAATCCTAGAGAGTGTGCTCGAAACGGATAAAAAGTCAATGCATTTTTTAAATCAAAACTCTTATTAGAAACCCGTACTAAAGCGAGTCAAACTCACCTTCCCAAAGCATTTAAATAAAATATGCTTAATTAAGCCTAAGCAATATTCCAATACGTTTGTAAAACATGCCATGCGTACAAAACCATATGCACAAAAGCTTCATTTAACACTTGAATAATTACCATATACAAACATAGCCTTCAAATACCACACATATTCAACCATATACAAAATCATGCATCAAGACCATACGCAAAATCCCATTTGCAAAAATCCTCAATTTAAGCCTCTTCATGCATAATCATTCTATTTGCAAAGCTTAAAGAGCAATACATGCATATAACACTATATGAAAATCCTTTTAAATCGTCTTGATACATTATTCATATATTGGCATAAGAGTGATTAAAGCAAATCCATAACATTTTTATAGAAACACATTAGCTACATGGATTTCCAGGTGGTCCCTTTGACCCACCAATTATATCCACCAGCTGGAGTAAACAGTACAATTACAACCCCTCAACAGCTGCGATTCTCAATGGTTGGAGGAAACGGTACAATCATAACCCCTCGACAACCATGAGACGACTTATTATAGTGCACTTTAAACCCTACGGCATGTCAACTATATCCGATAACATTTATTTCATTGTCACTTAGCCAATATATACTTTTCAAACATGATACCTCACTATTTTTCCATAAGCAACACATCATTCATTTGCAAATGCAATAAACCATGTATAAAATAACTTACACATCTCTTTCGGAAACCAATTACCGAAACTCATAGGAATTCATGTACATAACCAATTCCATTGCATTTCATATGAAAATCATGTATATAAATAGTAGGTAACAAATCTTGCATTGCAATCAAATCTTTCTTTAAACCAACACGTAAAAATCAAAAGCTCATATCAAACCGATTTACAAAGGCGAAAATAGAGAAAACTTACTTCGAGCTTTGCTAAGCTTGCTAGGCTTTAACTAAACTCCCAAGGCCATAATTCAAACCTTTTTATAGTACCAAAATACATTTGCACTCACCAACATGTTATCGCCTCGATCCAACGCCTCAATGCCTAACCGAAAACCATCCAACACTTATCAACCTCCATGAGAAAATACAAGAGTCAATGTAAATTGGACCACATCAAAGTAACCACCTTATTAAAATACCACACGACTTCAAAAGCCTTATTATTCGAACAACTATACACGAAGTGACTCTTTTATTTCCCATGTTCAGGCCCTGCCTTGGGATAACTAATTCCCCCTTTATTTTTAACACTCACGCCACTTCTCCCATTTCCCTTTTTAATTTCTCTTTTTTTATTACCTTTTAGCTTAACAACGTAATACCTTTCACCCTTATTTATTATTATAAATATTATTTCTCAATATCATAACTTGAACGAAATGGGCAGCAGTAGCACCCCTGCTCTGCTCGCAGCACTGCCCCCCTTTGGGCTACATTCAAATCTTCTCTCTTTTTTTCAGCATTACTACACTTTTTGGGGACATTCATCCAGCACTCACAATGCACACTAATATATGATCCAATAATTAAATCAACCATTCTACCAATCACCCTATTCCAAGAACTTAAATCTAAATTTAATCAATTAGATTATTTTCGAAAATTAAATTACAAAATCAACTTTATATTATTATTACCCATGCACAAAATATTAGAACTTCATAGAAATCATTAGATTATTGTAATCTAATCAAGATTTATGAGAAAATCCATTAAAATACAATAATTATCTCAAAGCATTAAAATACAATAAATCCATTAAAGAACATTTCCTCACCTTGCTTGATGAAAAACCAACTTGAAGATGAACTCCCCTCTTCATAGAAATCATTAGATGAACGCCCTGAATTTGGGCCTAGATGTTTGATAGGTTGATTAGGCGGTTCGGGAGAATCAGTTTAGGCAATTCGAGCTAATTCGAGAATAAATTCTTAATAATTTTTTTTGTTAGAATAAAATGTGTAAAAATACTATAAAATGTTTAATTAATATTTTTAGGGTTTTGGTAAACTCAATTTGAAGGAATTAAATATGATTTTAGGATATTTTGGTTCGGTGACTAAAATGTAAAGTTTTCAAAACTATTTTGGTGACTAAAACATAAAAGGGTCAAAAATTAGAATCTTTAAGGAGATAATCTACCAAAGTTTTCCATCAGATTTTTCCCTTAATTTAGTCTATTTTTAAAAGTCTTGTAAATGGTTTTTAATTGAAAATAAAATAGAATTTATAAAAAGGATTTTAATTAAACAAATCCATTTTCTTATATAACTACTTTTCCTCTCAGCTTTTCTCTCAACTTTCTCAGTAGCCAAACTATCAATTTCATTCCAAAATTCTCATGAATCAATGTCTTTTGATTTCCTTTTTATTTCATACTTGATTCTTTGATTCCTTCTTCAAAATCTACTTGGTTTCTTGAAGTTTTCATCCAATCCTTGTCAATTAAGGGAGAAATCAGCAATTAGAGGCGAGTTTCGTTTTTCTCCTCTAATTAAAGGTTTTTTATTGAAATTTTCAAGTTCTTGATCCTTTACAATTGGCTTTTGTTATGTGTTAATGATTAAATCAAGATTTTATGATTTAAATTGAGTTTTGATGAGAAAATTTGATGAGTATTGTTATGGATATGTTTTGTATTGAATATAATTGATTTAAACTCTTGTAAGATGTGTTTTAATGTTAAAAGAATAATTTAATAAAAGAAACCCCGAAACTATGTGAATTCCTAATTTTTTTAGGTTGTAAATAGATAGATTTTGGGGTGATCTTGGTGTTGTAAGGTTGCTGGAGGTATAAGGATGTTATATTGTTGTTTTTGGATGTTAATTGATGATGTTAATATGTTAAAATCAATAGGTTTGGGCCTGGCTTTGTTTAGATGAAGTTTGGTGATGATTTCAGTTGTTTTAGAGAAGCATTTGATGGTTTTAGTGAGGTGAAGTTGTGTTTGATGGTTGCTGGGAATTTGAGATGCATGGAAGTGCATTAATCCTCTGTCTTTGTTTGGGTAAAGTAGTGGAGATAGATTCTTTAGCTTTTGGAGAGGTTGTAGAAATTTCGGAAGCTTGATTCTCGCAACGGCAAGAGGGCGTTGTGTTGTCGATGAGTGGAAAAGTGTTTTACAGCTTTTAAAAGGTTTGAAAGAGATTTTAGGAGTTTAGATTGAGCTTAAAACGCTTGCCTAAGCTCGGAAGTAAGTATAGACAAACTTGCCCTCAATTTCGGTTTAGCAAATATTGATTTTCTCATGCCTACATTAATGATTGACACCTAGTGTTTTATGCATATTTTGGAAATGGAATTAGATGCAAATGATCTTATACTGATGATATTTGAGTATGGAAAATGGTTAGTGAAATGGATTTTGAAATTATGTAAATGCATGTTTTGTTGCATTGAAATTGGTTTGAATAATGCATATGAAAAATAGTGAGGTATCTTGTTTAAAATGAAATATATTGGCTAAGTTACAATGGTTAAATGTTATCGAATATAGTTGGCATGACATAGGGTTTAAAGTGCACTATAATAAGTCGCCTCATGTGTGTCGAGGGGTTAATTGTGCCGTTTTCTCTACCATGGGAACCGCAACAGTTGAGGGGTTAATTGTGTTGTACTCTACCACTGGAGGATTGAGTATCACAATGGTTGAGGGTTAAATGTGTCGTTTGCTCCCATTGTAGATAGTATACATCATAACCGTTGAGGGGTTAAATGAGTCGTTTGCTCCAGTTAGATGTATGTTAAATGGTCGAAGGAACCACTTAGGAAATCGGTGTATCCGATGTGTTTTTGTTAAGGAATGATTCTGTTTTGGGATCACTTGAAAGCCAATATATGTGAACTAGTGTATCGTGATGAATTATGCTTTGCATAATGGGACTTATACATGTTTTGCTCTTTAACCTTTGCTATTGGATTAATAAGCATGTGAAGGCTTAAATTGACGTTTTGCATATGGGATTATGCACGAGATCCATGATACATGTTTTACATATGGTTTAATATGCATGTTTGCAAGGGTGAAAAGGGCATGAGATGTTTAAGTATGATATACACCAAGTGTTTTGACTAAAGTGATTTTAAATGCATTGATGAGTGTGTTTTAAAGCGACCCTCACTAGGCATTATATGCTTACACTCCCTTTTTCTCATCAATGCAGGAAAGTAAGCTTTTGGGGCAGCGAGCAAGTGAGGAGGAATCCAAGTTTTGAAATATTTCAAGTATGGTTTTGATAAAAGAACTTGTAGTAAATAAAGGGCAATGTGGCCAAGATGTAATTGGGAGGGTTTTTTGGTTACTCCCTCTTTGGACATGTTTCATTTAATGTTTTGGACTTATATGATGCTTTATATTTGGTTTTGTGGGGTTGGAATACATTTTGCATGCTTGGGTAGAGATCATGCCTATAGGCTCTTTGGTTGGATTAGATAAGTTGTGTATGATCCTTTACCATGCTCTTATGATTGTGGAAATATTGTTTGGGATGTTATATGATGATTAGATGTTTATTGGAGTATGTTAGATTGATCCAAAGTGTCATATGTTCGACCAAGAGATCATCACTGGTCTGTCCGTACTAATACGGATCCTCAGGGATCGGTACGCGGGGACCTATCCCTGCTCAATTTGGGCATAATTGACTAGGCGTACCGATACGCCTGGTAACCGTGTTGGTACGCATAGCTAAAATTTAGCTTGGCATCGGTACACGGGCAACCGTACTGGCACACCCTTTTGGCTACTAGAATCCCATGTTTCGAATATTGAGTATGCGTATCAGTACGCTAGAGGACTGTGCTGATACACCCTTTGAAAATTTATACCCGTGTCGATACGGGGTGTTAGTGTAACGATACGTAGTTAGTTATTTCTGTTAAAATGTTTTCTAAAGTTCGAATCTTTGTAATTTAGTCCATGTTTCTTAATCGTGCAATTAAATGTGTTTGGATGATTATTTAAAGTCAAAATTTAACTTGTATACAAGAAACCTGACTAATTAAGTATTGGTAACTTTAATTTCAAAGAAGTCCTCGTAATTACTTGTATTTGCAAAGTGGTCCCTAAAATGAAATCTTGAGTAATTGGATGTCAATTCGATGCCTGATTCAGTTGTAAATTTCACTTCTGCTAGCATGATCACCTTAGGAATTAATTATACATTTAGAAAGATAAAATGAAAAAATTAACCGTTTTCTAAGTAATTCTTTTGGGTTTGTTTTAGCAAACCTATTGTAGCTAGCTCAGTTCAGTCTAGCGCTTAGGCCGAGTCAAGGGGGTTACATTTTGTGGTATAAAAGCCAGGTTATGATTGTTGGGAGGTATGTTGTGTGGTTTAAGATGATGTTGATTGTTGTATGGTATGCACGGTGATTGATTATATGAATTTATGTTGGAAATGTGCTAATTTGGGGTAGAATCTTTGGGACACATTGCCTTATTACTACAAGTGTAAAAGAATTTTGTTTTTTTAAATAGAATGTCACTGAGACGATAGCTTAGGTCGAATTCGGGTAAAGTTGCTGGAGGGCATGAAGTTGAAGGTCAGATAGTTTACCCTAAGGGGTGCCACCTCCTCTACCTAACCTGCCAGCTGAGGTGGATGTTGGGCAAGCGCTGCCATTTCCACCTGGACTAGTCTTTGGGGATATGACACCTTTGGTACAGGAGATGATTGGAGCTTTTTAGGCCGTGATGGTTGGAGTACATGTACCTGTACCGGCACCAGCTGTTGTTGCTAATATGGGGTTGCCATTAGAGCGTCTGCATAGTTTAGGAGGAGTTGAGTTTAGAGGGTTGGCATATGAGGCATCCAAAGAGTGGTTGGCCAACATCGAGAGTATTCTTGGTTAGATAGAGTGTACGGATATGCGTAAGTTGGGCTGTATTATATCTTTGCTCCAGGGTGATGCATATAATTGGTGGACGACTTCTATCGTGGGTATGGCACTTGTATATGTGACATGGGAGCTCTTCTATGCTGCTTTCCAGAAGAAGTATCTAGGTTCCCAGTACCAAGATGAAAAGAAGCGGGAGTTTATGGCATTGGTCCAGGGTAATATGTCTGTATCAGAATTCAAGGTTTAGCTTGTTTGGTTGAGCCAGTATGCTCCTAAGCTAGTTCCTAACGAGCATCAGTGAAATGACCATTTTTGTTATAGGTTGGTCAAGGAAGTAAAGACTTATATGCTGGCTTCAGATTATACAGAGTTTGATGTTTTGGTTTCTCAAGCTAAGGACATAGAGCAGAATATGGGGTTGTCTCAAGTTTGGGGAGTTCTAGTGCTGGTAAAAGGATTCTTGAGTCGGATACTGGTAGAGACTGGTACAAGAAGCATCGGGATAGGAGGTATCATCCAGATCAGAGGCGTGGTGGAGGTTACGCTAGATATGGACAGTAAGGTCAGAACACCTATGTTGGAGTGCCCGAGTGTAGGCACTGTGGGAAACGTCATTCAAGAGAGTGTTGGGTTGCGCATGGTATATTTTGGAGTTATGGTTTGTGGGATCATTTGACACGTATGTGGATACAACTCCTGTGTCGATTGCACTGTATCGCATGGAACCGAAAGAGTTGAAGCCGCAGCTTCAAGAGTTGTTGGACCATGGTTTCATCTGACCTAGTGTGTCACCGTAGGGAGCACCGGTGTTATTTGTGAAAAAGAAGGATGGCACGATGATAATGTGCATTGATTATCGGCAACTAAACAAGTTGACAATTAAAAATAAGTATTATTTGCAGAGGATTGATGATTTGTTTGATCAGTTTCAGGGTGCTATGGTATTTTCCAAGATTAATTTGAGGTCGATGTAATATCCCAAATTTTTTTTTCTAATAACAAAAATGTGAATTTTGAAAGTTTTGTGGCTAAAGTACAAACTTTGGAAAAGTTTAGGGATCAAAGTGTAATTTTCAAAATTTATGTATTTTAACCCCGTAAAGGAATAGTTTACCCCCAAGAATGACGTTTTCGTGTTATCTGAATATTTTTTCAAACTTTATCGCTTTATAGCCATTAATACAAACTTCATACGAAAAATTTGGATAACACGAAAATGTCATTCTTGGGGGTAAACTATTTATTTACGGGGTTAAAATACATAACTTTTGAAAATTACACTTTGGTCCCTAAACTTTTCCAAAGTTTATACTTTAGCCACAAAACTTTCAAAATTCACGTTTTGGCCACTAGGCAAAATTGGGATATTACAGTCGAGGTATTATCAGTTGAAGGTGAAAGATAAAGACATGCCAAAGATAGCTTTTCGCACGTGTTACGGGCATTATGAGTTCTTAATGATGTTGTTTAGGTTGACAAATGTGCCTTCAACTTTCATGGATATGATGAATTGGGTATTCCATCAATTCTTGGATCAATTCATGCTAGTGTTTATCGGTGACATCCTTGTGTGCTCTCGTACTGAGGAAGATCACGATCGACACCTACGGATTGTGTTGCAAATTCTTTTGGATAATAAGCTTTATGCCAAGTTAAGCAAGTGCGAGTTTTGGATTAAGCAAGTGGTTTTTCTTGGTCATGTTGTTTCAGCGGAAGGTATCCGGGTAGATCTACAGAAGATTGAGGTAATTATGAGTTGGAAGAAACCTAAGTCAGTGTCTGAGGCTTGTAGTTTCTTGGGGTTAGCAAGGTATTATCGTCGCTTTGTAGATGGTTTTTTAAAGATTGTTGCTTCTTTGACGAAGTTGTTGCAAAAGGATGTAAGTTTTGAGTGGACGGAGGATAGACATCAAGCTTTTGATAAGTTGAAGGAAGCTTTGATGCAAGCTCCGATCTTGATTCAACCTGAGTTAGGGAAAGAATTTGTAGTTTATAGCGATGCATCCTATATTTGTTTGGGGTGTGTGTTGATGCAAGAATGGAAGGTTATGGCTTATGTATCTATGCAGTTGAAGGTACACAAGCGCAACTATCCTACACATGATATAGAGCTTGTTGCGGTGGTGTTTGCGTTGAAGATTTGGAGGCATTATCTTTATGGTGAGAAGTGTATTGTATACACGGATCACAAGAGTTTGAAATATTTGATATTGCAGAAGTAGTTGAATCTTAGGAAACAGAGATTGTTGGAGTTGCTCATGGATTAGGATTTGACGATAGAGTATCATCCGAGAAAGGCTAATGTTGTAGCTGACGCCTTGAGTAGAAAGGATGCAGTTGATTTCAGGGCGATGTTCGCTCAGTTGAGTGTGACGCGATATGGTGGTTTGTTGGATGAGTTACAGGTGAAGCCATCGTTGTTGCAATCGATCAAGGAAAAGCAGCTGTATAATGATTCTTTGGTACCACATATTAAGGATATCATGGATGGCAATCAGACAAATTTTTGTTTTAGTGAGGAAGATGTTTTGTGCTTTAAGGATCGAGTGGTTGTGCCGAAAGATGAGGAGTTAGAGCACACTATCTTGGATGAAGCTCATTCGAGTCATTTTACCATGTATTCAGGAAGTACAAAGATGTATTAGGATTTGAAAAAAGGAATATTTATGGGTTGGTTTGAAGAAAGATGTGGCGGATTTTGTTGCTCGATGTTTGGTATGTCAGTGAGTTAAGGCTGAGTATCAGTTTTCTTCTGGATTATTGCAACCGTTGAAAATTTTGGAATGGAAGTGGGAGAGAATTACCATGGATTTTGTGTCTGGTCTGCCTTTGACGTCAACAAAGAAGAATTCTATTTGGGTGATTGTGGATAGGTTTACGAAGTGTGCACATTTCTTGGCTGTGCATATGACGTATACTTTGGATAACTTAGAGGAGTTGTATATTGCTGGAATTGTGAGGTTGCACGGGGTGCCAAATTCTAAAGTATCGGATAGAGATTCGCACTTTACAGCAAGGTTTTGGGAGTTTTGCATAGAGCTTTGGGTACGCGGTTGGATTTTAGTACTTCGTATCATCCTCAAATTGATGGTTAGTCTGAATGCATTGTCCAGGTGTTGGAGGATATGTTGCGGTGTTGCATCATTGATTTTCAAGGAACATGAGAGAAGCCACTACTTTTGGTGGAGTTTCCCTATAACAATAGTTATCAGGCTAGTATCCAGATGGCACCGTATGAAGCTTTGTATGGTAGGAGGTGTCGCACGCCACTTTGTTGGGCGGAGGTGGATGAGAAGTATATTTCCTTGCCTAATGTGATGAAGGAAACTAATGAGAAGGTGAAGCTTATTAGTGATCACTTGAAGGCGGCTTTGGATCGATAAAAGCCTTATGCTGTCTTGAAGCGTAGAGTTTGCAGTTGGTGATATAGTGTTTCTCAAAGTTTCGCCTTGGAAGAAGGTGATGAGGATTGGACGTAAGGGCAATCTAAGTCCAAGGTTTATTGGGCCTTATAACGCATTAAAGCGTGTTGACCTAGTTACTTACAGGTTGAGGTTGCCTTCGGAGTTGGAAAAGATACATTATGTTTTCCATGTGTCAATGCTTTGGAGGGATGGATTGGATCCTTCGCATGTGATGCATGTTGAGGAGATTGAGTTGAATCCAAATTTGACCTATGATGAGGAGCTGGTGGAAATTCTGGATTCTATCACCAAGGTTCTTCGTGGAAAGACCATAGAGTTGGTAAAGGTGTTGTGGCGACATTGGGGTGTTGAGGAAGCTACATGGGAAAGTAAGGATGACATGAAGAAGCAGTTTCCTTACCCTTTTCCGCCAGGTAAATTTCAAGGATGAAATTTCTTAATAGGGGAGAGTTGTAACGCCCTGAATTTGGGCCTAGAGGTTTGATAGGTTGATTAGACGGTTCGGGAGAATCGGTTTAGGTAATTCGAGCTAGTTTCGGGAATAAATTCTTAATAAATTGATTTTTGTTAGAATAAAATATGGAAAATACTAGAAAATGTTTAATTAAGATTTAAGGGTTTTAGTAAACTCAATTTGAAGGAATTAAATTGGATTTTGGGACATTTAGGTCCGGTGACTAAAATGTAAAGTTTTCAAAACTATTTGGTGACTAAAACGTAAAAGGGTCAAAACTTAGAATCTTTAAAGAGCTAATCTACCAAAATTTTTCACCATATTTTCTCTTAATTTAGGCATTTTTAGAAGGCTTTTAAATGGTTTTTAATTGAAAATAAAATAGAATTGATAAAAAGGATTTTAATTAAAAAATCCATTTTCTTATGTAACAAATTTTTCTCTCAACTTTCTCAGCAGCCAAACTATCAATTTCATTCCAAAATTCTTAGGAATCAATCTCTTTTGATTTCCTACTTGATTCCTTTGATTCCTACTTCAAAATCTACATGGTTTCTTGAATTTTTCATCCAATCTTTGCCAAATAAGGGAAAAATCAGCAATTAGAGGTGATTTTTGTCTCTTTCCTCTAATTAAAGGTTCTTTATTGAAATTCTCAAGTTCTTGATCCTTTACAATTGTTTTTTCTTATGTTTTAATGATTAAATCAAGATTTTATGGTTTAAATTGAGTTTTGATGAGTTGTTATGGATCTGTTTTGTATTGAATCTAATTGATTTAGAACTCTTATAAGATGTGTTTTAATTTTAAAACAAGAGTTTAATAAAGGAAATCCTAAAACTATGTGAATTTCTAATTTTCTAGGTTGTAAATAGTTAGATTTTGGGGTAATCTTGGTGTTGTAAGGTTGTTGGAGGTATAAGGATGTTATATTGTTGTTTTGGATGTTAATTTATGATGTTAAGATGTTAAAATCAATAGGTTTTGGCTGGCCTTTGTTTAGATGAAGTTTGGTGATGATTTCGGTTGTTTTAGAGAAACGTTTGATGGTTTTAGTGAGGTGAAGTTGTGTTTAATGGTTGCTGGAAATTTGAGATACATGGAAGTGCATTAATCCTCTGTTTTTGTTTTGGTAAAGCAGGGGAGATAGATTCTTTAGCTTTTGGAGAGGTTGCGGAAGTTTCGAAAGCTTAATTCTCGCAACGGCAAAAGGGTGTTATGTTGTCGGTGAGTGGAAGAGTGTTTTACAGCTTTTAAAAGGTTTGAAAGAGATGTTGGGAGTTTCGATTGAGCTTAAAACTCTTGTATAAGCTCGAAAGTAAGTATAGAGAAACTTGCTCTCATTTTTGGTTTGGCAAATATTGATTTTCTCATGCCTACGTTTATGATTTGATACCTACTATTTTATGCATATTTTGGAAATGGAATTTGATGCAAATGATCTTATACTGATGATATTTGAGTTTGGCAAATGGTTAGTGAAATGGATTTTGAGATTATGTAAATGCATGTTTTTTTGCATTGAAATTGGTTTGAATAATGCATATGAAAAATAGTGAGGTATCTTGTTTAAAATGGAATATATTGGCTAAATGACAATGGTTAAATATTATCGGATATAGTTGGCATGTCATAGGGTTTAAAGTGCACTATAATAAGTCGCCTCATGTGTGTCGAGGGGTTAATATGTCATTTTCTCCACCATGGGAACCGCAGCGGTCGAGGGGTTAATTGTGCCGCATTATCCCGCTAGAGGATTGAGTATCACAATGGTTGAGGGGATAAATGTGCCATTTGCTCCATTGTAGATAGTATACATCGTAATCGTTGAGAGGTTAAATGTGTTGTTTGCTCTGGATAGATGTATGTTAAGTGGTTGAAAGAACCACTTGGGAAATCCTTGTATCCAATGTGGTTTTGTTAAGGAAAGATTCCGTTTTGGGGTCACTTGAAATCCAATATATGTGAACTAATGTATCATGATGAATTATGTTTTGTATAATGGGATTTATACATGTTTTGCTCTTTAAGCTTTGCTATTGGATGAATAAGCATGTGAAGGCTTAAATTGAGGTTTTGCATATGGGATTATGCACGAGATCCATGATGCATGTTTTGCATATGGTTTAATATGCATATTTACAAGGGTGAAAAGGGCATGAGATGTTTAAGTATTATGTACAACAAGTGTTTTGACTAAAGTGATTTTAAATGCATTGATGAGTGTGTTTTAGAGCGACCCTCACTAGGCATTATATGTTTGCGCTCCCTTTTCTCATCAATGCATGAAAGTAAGCTTTTGCGGCAGTGAGCAAGTGAGGAGGAATCCAAGTTTTGAAACATTTCAAGTATGTTTTGATAAATGAACTTGTAGTAAATAAAGGGCAATGTGACCAAGATGTAATTGGGAGGGTTGTTTTGGTTACTTCCTCTTTGGACATTTTCATTTGATGTTTTGGACTTGTATGATGCTTTATATTTGGTTTTGATGGGTTGGGATACATTTTGCATGCTTGGGAAGATATCATGCCTATAGGATCTTTGGTTGGATTAGATAAGTTGTGTATGATTCTTTACCATGCTCTTATGATTGTGGAAATATTTTTTGGGATGTTATATGATGATTAGATGTTGATTGGAGTATGTTAGATTGAGCCAAAGTGTCATACGTTCGACCAAGAGGTCATCATTGGTCTGTTTGTACTAGTACAGATCCTCAGGGATTGGTATGCGGGAACCTGTCCCGGCTCAATTTGGGCATAATTGCCTAGGCATACCGATACGCCCTTTGGCGACTAGAATCCTATGTTTCGAATATTGAGTATATGTATTTGTACGCTTAAGGACCGTACCGATACTCCCTTTGAAAATTTATACCTGTATCGATATGGGGTGTTAGTGTACTAATACACAGTTAGTTATTTCTGTTAAAATGCTTTTTGAAGTTTGAATCTTTGCAGTTTAGTCATTGTTTCTTGATCATACAATTAAATGTGTTTGGATGATTGTTTCAAGTCGAAATTTAACCTGTATGCATAAAACTTGACTAATTAAGTATTGGTAACTTTAATTTTAAATAAGTCCTCGTAATTACTTGTATTTGCAAATTGGTCCCTAAAATGAAATCTCGAGCAATTGGGTGTCAATTTGACGCCCGATTGAGTTGTAAATTTCACCGCTGCTAGCATGGTCACCTTAGGACTTAATTATGCATTTAGATAAGATAAAATGAAAAAACTGTTCATTTTCTAATTAATTCTTCCAGTTTTGTTTCGGCAAACCCAATGTAGCTCGCTCGGTTCAATCTGGCGCCTAGGCCGGGTCAGGAGGGTTACAAAAATCCTTAATCCACAATTTTTTAGAAATAAATGGAGAAGAAATTGAAATATAAATAATTAAGGGATCAAGAAATCCCTAAGTTTTATTTGGAAGAAAATGAGAGAAACTTAGAAATGTCTTTCTCAACTTTTAGAAAATTATAATCGTCAACTTCTTTTTGTTATAAACAAAAGGAGAAAAGATATTTCTTTATTTGATTTTATAATTCCATTAAAAATACCACCTTAACTTCTTTTTATAATATTGACATTATTAATATTTTACAACTTTTGCAAAATAATCACTATTTAATTTAATATTAAATCAATCCATTTAAAATTACTCTAAACTTAATTTTATCCTTTAACAAACTCATTAAATATATTTCCAAAAATATTAGCCATGATAAATTTATCGAGAATCAATTTAGTCAATCCAAATTAATTTTTGGAATTAATTAGCGAAAACCTAATCCAAAATTTCAGCCCGATTCCAATAAATTACCAGAATCTTCTAGCCCATTTTTCAAGGTATTACATGAATTAGAAGTTAACATTGAATCTTCTTGGATGGTCATGAGACATAGGTTGGCTACCTCATCTTCATCGGTGGAGTTTTCATCACTCTATGTAGCCACAAACACCTTCTTCTTAGAATGACTTGTTCCCTACTTTATTCTTGGACAATCATACTTGACGTGTTTGGGCTTCTTGCATTCGAAGCATATGATGGGATCCTTCTTTTTCCTAGATCCATGCCTTGATTCTTCCTTTTTGCACTTCATGAATCTCTTTATCTTTTTGAAGAGTTTAGCCATCTCTTCATCTTCATATTCTCTCCCATCTGCACTAGATTCTCCTTGAATGCTTGAGGAGGATTTGAATGCAACATT
This sequence comes from Hibiscus mutabilis, assembly GCA_019671005.1. Classification (NCBI taxonomy): domain Eukaryota; kingdom Viridiplantae; phylum Streptophyta; class Magnoliopsida; order Malvales; family Malvaceae; genus Hibiscus; species Hibiscus mutabilis. Next base: position 18,154,599 of record CM033726.1, read on the forward strand.
TTTCCTATTGGACATCAATTCATGGGTAAGCAAAGATCCAATTAGCTTGTCAAGCTTAAGCTTCTTTAGGTTCTTTGCTTCGATGTTTTTCTTCTTAGAGTCCCAAAAATCGGAAAGTGAGTAAATAAATTTCCTCAAAAGCTTGTCCTCCGGGATCACTTCTCCATATCCTTTTAGCCCATTCATAATGGTGGAAAATCGATTAGACATAGCTTTGATGTCTCCCTCTAGGTTCATCTTGAATTTTTCATACTCAAGGTTGAGAAGATCGATCTTGGTCTCTTTTACTTTGTTGTTTCCTTCATAAGTCGCTTCTAGCTCGTGCCAAATCTCCTTGGCATTTGAACAAGATGAGAACCTTCCATATTCATCGGGACCAAGTACACAAAACAAGATGTGCATCGAAAGTCAATGGCTATGGCATTTGTTTGGAATCTCTTGTTCTCGTCCTCACTCCAATCACTTATTTCCAAAGTTAGAGTAATGTAACCTTCCATGATACTTCTCCATGCCCCAAGATCACTAGCTCGAATAAATGGCCTCATTGTATTCTTCCAATAAGAATAGTGAGCTCTATTAAAGAATCGTGGCTTGTTGATCAGTTGGGAATCTTCTAGGTAGTATGCACTAAAAATGGAGGTCATTGACTCGGTTGATGTAGAAATGGATTGAGCATTTCGAGGATCGAATCTTGGTTGTTAAACCAATGATAAATACCTCGCTCTGATACCAATTGTTAGGCTCGAATATGATCAACCAAAAGTGTCAAGAGTGGGGTAAATTGGCTTATAAAATTTGGTAAGAAATGCTAAGAAATCAAAATATTTGACACAAGATTTAGACTGGTTTGACTTTTTAACTAAGTCTACATCCACTACCTTAGCTCTCCCACTTAAGATTTTCATAAATCCACTAAATTTGTCTTTCTTTTGAGGCGAAAGGGATAACCTTGCAACAACAAGGTTTATAACCCAAAACCTTGTCTATCTCTTTCGAAGAGAAAAATACAAATGAAGCAAACAAATGAAAATCTCAAAAGGCAAAGTGTTTGTACAGTTTAGCTCTCACCCAAAATCCTAAACACTTGAGCAAATTTAATAAAGAAGCTCACAAAGTGTTTTCTAAAAGAAGTTGACAATTAAGTACAAAAACTAATTTCTTTTTGCATGAATGTTGTTGCTTTCTTGTTGATCCAAGGCTGCATGAAGAGGTCTTTTGTAATATCCTAATTTTTAGCTAGTGACCAAAATGTACATTTTGAAAGTTTTGTGGCTAAAGTATAAACTTTGGAAAAGTTCAGGGATTAAAGTGTAATTTTCAAAATTTATGTATTTTAACCCCGTAAATGAATAGTTTACCCCCAAGAATGATGTTTTTGTGTTACCCGAATTTTCATACGGAGTTTGTATTAATGGCTATAAAGCGATAAAGTTTAAAAAAATATTTGGATAATCAGATCGAGCTAAAATTTCAGAGATAGTTCCATGGACCTTAGAAGAGTCATAAAATATAATTTTATGGATATTTGGATGTTAAAAAGATCGAGAAAATTTTAAATCGACTGAAATGACATGGAATGGCAATTTTGTGAGTAACTTGATCAGTAAAGGGCATTTTGGTCATTTTGCCCAAAAGGGACATGAAGGGAATTTTGATATTTATTTTATGGATGAATAGTGGCTGATTAGAATCCAACTAAGTCTAGTTAGAATGTTACAAAATGGCAAATTAGAAATATAAATCTAGTTGGAGGGTATTTTTGGAAAGTGTAATTTATTGAATTAAAAATTCATTTTTAATGATACAAGTGTCTTAAATATATGAAATATGAAGGAATTATCAGAAACAATACTCTCCAAAACGTTGGTGAAGAGAAAAAGAAGAGAAAAATTTTACAAGCTCGATTTACGCCCCGAATCTCAGTTTCCAGGTAATCTTTCGAACTACAAAGTTGTTCTACTCTTCGAGCTCTATCTTTTGATGTAAATAATTCATAGAATACTTGCTTGGTTGATGAGATTTGATATGAGGAAGAAATTAGGGTTTATGAACAAATTGGGGCTTTTATGATTTTATGAATCCATGGTTGATTTTAAGTTAGAATCATGCTTGCATGATGTTAGAATCATGTTATTGAGTTGGGATTTAAAACCTACATATTTCGGATTGTATAGATAAGATTAAGGTTTATGGATTCAAGTCTAACTTAGGGTTTGTGATGTTGGATTAATGATCTAGTAAGATTGATTTGTTGTTGGAAGCAAAACCCTAAGTTAAATACATAGGGACCATTTCGGCAAGCTTCAAAAATTAAGGGATCGGATCTGATTTTTATGAATTTGATGTGTATTTATATTATTAATGATGTTAGAGACATGAAAATGAAGTTAGAACGCTAAACTGACGATTAATCACATTAGTGACCATTTTGACAAATTGTCAAACTTGAATGGTCTATCGACAAAGAGGATATGTAGAAGGAGTAAATCTAATTTTTATTTAAAATGATGGAATTAAGGTAGTAATGTTGATTTTAGGACTAATTTGCAAAGTTAAGAAGCTTAAATCCTTATATTAGAAATTTGGTGACCACCTCGACAAAACAAGAGAAGTAAAGGTTTCAGCTTATTTTTGATGAAGGATGTAAAGAGAACATATGAATACAAGCTTTATTCTAGTCATTTGAAGTAAAGTGATGGGACTAAATTGACAAGTAGAGAAATAAGGAGAAGTTGGTGTAAATTAGAAGTTATTTATGGAAAGTTATGTTGGAATTTGAATTATGGCAGTAAGTTTAAAAATTCACCATAAATTCTACAAAAATGGTTAGATGATGAATTTTATAGCATTGTAAAGGTTTGTTAGTCTAGTTTCGTTTCCAACAAACGGAAACTGATTTTGAGTTTCGAGTTAAAAGATATGAATTTTTAATCGAATAAAGGTCAGAAAAATTACAGAGCAGTTTCTACCTGGACAACTCCGTGACGTGAATGTAAGGAATTTTCATAATTTTTGTAGATTTTATTAATTTATGTGGTTTATACCATTATAACCATTATCGAATCTGGTTTCTCCAGTATAACAGAAATTATGATCCAGTATGTATTCTGCCATGTATAAGTAAATCTTTGAAGTTAGCGCAAGATATCAGAAAATGGAATTTGAAACATTTTGTATTTAAATGTTAGTTAGCAAGCTCAGAAGAATTATTGAAAGTTCAAATTGGTCACTAAGGACCATAATGAGTTTTTGAACAATGCAAGGAAGAAAGGAAAAAATATTTGGAAATTTTATAATCGAATGATTATATTAGACAACATGTTTAAGGTATTGATAGATTTGAATATAACAAATATTTTGTTCTATTCATGTGATTAATGAAGTCAAGTCCGAATCAAAGAAGGTTCGAGGTACTATGAAAGAAAGGATAGAACTAGGACTTAATGAGGCATTGTGTTAAGTGGCCAAGGTGAGTGTATTTTTACCTATTTTATATATATGATATGAGGAAGACTTGCGATAAGTCGACCTTGATATTAATGAAAATGTATGTTGATCAAAGTTATGCAAATGGCATGAAATATTAAATGGCATATGTGATACATTGATATGGCATAATGATTTATGTAAGATAAATCAGATTTTAGATATTCGGTATGAACTGCCTAATATCGACTTATATGATTTATATCGATGCTTTGAACATGGAATGTTGATTATAATGTTGATTTTGCCCAAGTACTAATGTGAAGTGTTTGGTATAATTGGATATCCATAGAATCCTAACAGCTGCATCATAACACTACGGTGTGAGATAGACTCTTTGGGGTCGAGATAGACTCTTCGGGGTTGAGTTAGACTCTACGAAGTCGATTCAAACACTACGGTGTTACATAGCACAAAATGTGCGAGTATGAGGAGCAAAGGGCGTCATCGAGTACGTACTCATAATTAGACGCTACGGCGTTATAGATACTACGGTGTCGGTTATGATGACTCGTGTACCAAAGTATAACATTATATTGTACTTCAAGCTATAATACATGAAATGCATTTATGCAGACAGTTAAGTTAAAAAGCTTAACGTATATTTGATTAATAAAATAAGGGTTTGATGATATGATATAAACTGCAATTGGGACTCGCTTTCCATTTTGCAGAAACTGTATTGCACTGTTACATGAAGAGGAAAAACTTTGATAAGTCAATTTTATACGATTCTATATTTTTATATAATATACACAGTAATTTGTTTATTTATGTTATTTCTATACATTGAAATGTTTTACTTTAATTTATAGTTGCCTCACTAAGTGAATACTTAGCGTGTGTTATTTCACATGTAGGTTATTGGGAACTTACCAGAATAGCAGTCAAGCATGTTGATCAAGCTGCAATCTGACAAACATCAATAAGACATTCTAATTTATGATATTCTCTAGTGGGCATGTATCAATTTACTCGTTAGTTTTTTAAAGTTATAAGTTTGATTAATAGTCAGATAAATATAAATTATTCGTATGGTTAAAGAATTACTGGTAATGATATTTAATTGGGTAAAATTTTATTTATCATTTATCGCGTAACAATTTTAAATTTAAGAAAGGGCCTAGACAGTGTACCTAGTTTTCACTCTAAGTTATATACTTGTTTTAATAACTGACTAACATGTTTTATAAACCAATTCAGGGTCAAAACTAGCAATATGCAAATAGGCTACGAATACTTCAAAAGTCGAGAAATGGTTATTTTATAAACTAGTTTTATGTCAGATGTTTTAAAAAAATTACAAGTCTAGAACTCTGTTAAATAATATTGTGGCATCCTTAATGTGTATTCGTACTACGAGTATACGTTAAGCGTGTTACATCTTTTAAACCCTCTAATGAGTTTTTGGAAGTTATTAGCCATTGGGGTTAGTTTGGAGCTGTTGGGGACTTAATTTCCAGCATTAAATACTCTTTTGGTGTAGGGCGTATCGGTACGCAAGTCTCCGTATCGTTACATGCCTTAAGAAGAAAGAGTCGTTACTCACATCAAGCAGGGCGTACCGATACGCGACACAGAGTATTGGTACGAGCCCATGCATATCGGTATGAAGGCATCCATATCGATATGAAAAATGCTCTCTAGAAACTGCAACCCTCCCGCATATCGGTATTGGCTAAGTTGTACTAGTACGACCTATTGCGTATTGGTATGGGGAGTACCGTACCGGTACTCACATCATATTTTTAACTTTTAAATTGCATAAAAATATTTGTTCAAGTCAAAAACTTTTTCAAAAACTTCCAAATACCATATTTTTAACTTTTAAACCATATGAAATTATTTTTGCAAATTTGTGTAAGTCCAAAAATATTTTTCTTAACTTTGTTATATCAAAATCAATATCTCAACAATCTCCCCATTTTGGTAATTAGCGCAGAGATTACATTAGCTTATAGATGATAGAATTAGCTAGCAAATTGCATTAGTTGATTTGACTAGCAGATTACATTAGCTAATTGTATAAAAGTGATTGGTAAAATTAACTGATAGCTGATAGCTGTTTGACTATTTGAACAAGCAAAATGACATATAAGAGCATGGTTATATTCAATACTTGTTTGAATAATTTATTAGTTATTAATATTTTGTATCTTTTAATATTAATTAGATTATGAAAATTATTATTTTTAATATTATTACTAAGCATATATGAATGATGTATATATTAAGGGTAAGCTATACGAAATGCCTTTGAACTTTAACATGTGTATCGAAAATACCATTCAACTATAAATCGATACTATTATACCATTAAATTTAGATTTTGGCTTCAATCTAAGCACTCAGTTGTTAATCATGTAACCGACCGTTAAACCAAAACGGCATCGTTTTGGTATAGTTGTTTTTATGTCTAAGATATCCCAAAACGGTGTCGTTTTGATAGAGGAAAAATTAAAAAAAATCGTACTCAAAGAGACTTGAACCAAAGACATCAAGAATGAAAAGCTAGCACCTAACCACCAAACCAACTTACAATCTTATTATGATATCAATGCTTTTAATATATATACTCCCTCTGTCCCACTCAATATGTCCCTTTTGTGTTTTGAAATTATCCCACTTAAAATGTCTCATTGAAAAAATCAACAACTTTTACAAGACATATTTCCCTTTATACCTTTTCTTTAGTTTCCCAACAAAACAAAATCCAACTTTTCAAGGATAAAATTGTCGTTTCAATTATTTTACATCATATTTCTTACACAAACTTTTTCTTCCTAAAACTGCGTAAAATGTCAACAAGAGACATATTAAGTGGGACGGAGGGAGTATATAATTGCAATTGAACTTAATTTTACTTATCTTGTGATATAATTTTATAATATTAATAATATTTATAAATTCTATTTTATAATATATATAACTAAATCCAAACTCTAAACCCTAAACCCCAACTTATAAACAACAAACCCTAAACTTTAAACCTCAAACCCCAAACCATAAAAACTAAACTCAAAATTCAAACCCCAAACCTTTGAGATAAAGAGTTTAGGGTTTAGTTATATATATTATAAATGATATTTTAGTTTAGGGTTTAGAGTTTAAAGTTTAGGATTTATGGTTTGAGGTTTAATGCTAGTGGTATAGAGTGTATGGTTTAGGGTTTGGTTATATATTGTAAAAATAATATTTATAAATATTATACATAAATTATAAAATATTATAAATGTTATAAAATTATTTCATGAGATAAATAAAATTAAGTTTAACTGCAGTTATATATATTAATAGCGTTGAAATCATAATAAGATTCTAAGTTAGCTTAGTGGTTGGTGCTAGCTTTCCATTCTTGAGGTCCATGGATTTGAGTTCCTTTCAATGTAGTTTTTTCTTAATTTTTCCTCTATCAAACGATGTCGTTTTAGACTATCTTAGGCAATAAAACAACTATACCAAAATGATGCCATTTTAGTTTAACGTTACGTTACATGGTTAACGGCAGAGTGCTTGAATTGAGGCCAAAACTAAGTTTAGTAGTATGATAGTATTGGTTTATAGTTCAGTGGCATTTTTTATAGGCATAATGCTAAAATATGCCCCCTAACCTTTGACTGAATAGTCATTTTAACCCCTATTTTTTGAACCAATTTAACTCTCCAACGTTTCATTTTCGGACAAAATGGTCCCTCCACATATAAAAACTGTTAGTCAACCGACGATAAACAACTTGAAATTACTTGACAGAATGACGTGTTAGAAGAAAAATAATTTATATTTTATACAATTTTATAAAAATATTTTTTGACTGATGTGTCATTATGTAAAGTCAACATATTTGTCTATATGACACTGCTATTGCAGTGTGCACTACCATGTAGGTCTGCCATGTCATTTCAAGCTGTTTAACGTCAGTTGACTAACAGTTTTCATCCGCAGAAGGGCCATTTTGACCCAAAATGAAATGTTGGGGGTTAAATTAGTTCAAAAAAAGAAAAAGGGCCAAAATGACTATTCAGTCTAACGTTAGAGGCATTTTTTGGCATTATGCCTTTTCGATACACATGTTAATGTTCAATAGCACTTTGTGTAGTTTAGCCATATATTAATTTCTTACTCGTGAAATTATATTTTTAATATAATTTTAATAATGATTAAATTTAGATGTATATATTACTTTCATACTTATGAAATTATATTTTGAATACAATTTCATCAATTATTAAATTTAGATGTATATATTAATTTTTATTTATAAATGTAATGAACCAATTTTCGGGTTAGTGAATCAGGTCTTGGACGCGGGTTATGAGCCTTTATTTTATAAGTCTAAGGATATTAAGTTCGGCCCATTATATTAGGGGAGAAGGTTTGAATTCTAAATAGTGGAGGAAAGAGATAAAGTGGAAGAAAAAGGGAAAAGTGGATGGAGAGAGAGAGAGAAAATGTTGAGGGAGGGGTTTTGAAACTTTGATTTATTGAGATCCGACCGTCTGTTATCAACACCTTCATTGCCATTATGATCATCTTGTCGAGACGAGCTTGTTGGTACCAATAACGTCGCTATCAGAGCCATTGTCGGAGGAGGTAAGAGAAAAAAATTTGGGTTGTTGAGTTGGGGTAGTTTGAGTGCTCGAATCGAGAAATTGAGGCCAGCATCGTGACCACCAGCATCAAGACATCTGATCTGAGCGTTTGAAGTTATCGTCCGACCACTAGAAACTGTCGCACGCGCTGCTGCCTATGCATGGGCAACGTCCGGCCTAGCAAGGTTGTTATAATAGCTGTTAGGCCGAATTGAGCTGGCCTACTGAGCCAGCCCAAGCCATAGGTTGAGCCGGTCTACCAAGCTGAGCCGAGCTGCCAGTCGTTTGACCGAGCCACCATTGATCATTTACTGAGCTGCCTTTGACCATTGACTCTTTTACCAAAGTTGAATTTTTCTAGGGGACCCTACCCAAGGGTTTCTCAATTTCCTGAGTCCATTGGCGCAGTTTATCTGGTAATCTATTTTTACGTGTTTTATCCCCTAAAGTAGTCCAATAGTGTAAAATGGCTTATATAGTTGTAATTGTTTTATCCGAGGGTTTGGTGGACTCGAATATTGGAATTAAAGAAATGTCTAGAGGATTTTGGATGGGGATTTATCGCTTTGGCTTAAGGTTAATACACTTCGAATTCCTAATGCTTCATGAGCATCATAAATATGATTGATTTGTGTGCTTGTGTCCGCAAAATAAGTTGATGATAAATAAGCATGTGTTGAGATCGATGCCATGAGACTTAGTAATTATGAGATGCATGATGATGTTTAGGGATATGATTTGACTTATATAGACTTTGGAGATCGTGTAGGGTTGTTCGAACATTTGTTTAGGGATATGTGCTGACTGCTTGAATTGTGTGTTGTGTTTTTTGGATGTTAGAGTATGGATATTAATATATTCGATGAAAATTGTGTGTAAGGGATAAATAATGGTAATATTCGAATAAATGGTCATGAATCTGGTAATTAATATTAATTGATTAAATGCATCAGTAAACCAACCCTAGTAACTTTCATAAGATTTATAGATCAAATAAGTGTTGTAATATCATAATTCAAGGAAATGGTACGAACTCGTGAATAGGGTATCGGTACAAGCTTTGGCCATATCGGTATGCGATTAGGGGTCATATCGGTACAGGTTGACCCAGATCGATACTTGTGGAAATTAAGGATTTCAGTAAGCTATATTAGTATCGGTACGCATGTAAGTACTAGTACCCAAGAGTACCGTATCGATACTCGTGTTCAAGTACTTATACCCACTAAACGAGATAATTTATAATGCTAATAAAAAGATGGAAATTGTCGTGGGATGTAAATGAGATAACATGGATTAATAAGATAATTAAATAGGATGATTAATGTACTCTTCCCTAATGTATTAACAAGTTGGTAAACTTAATTGGGAGACTTGATAATTGATAGAAACCATAGAGTTATGGTAGTCATGCCAATATTGTGTGATGTATGGTAATAGTGTCAATGTTGTGTGCGATTTGGACACTTGGTTGGTTTAGTCACCTTTGATTGATGGGATCTGGATACCCAGAGAGCGTGTTGCAACACAATGCTTAGAGATGTCAAATGTACATTCCAGATGCTATGTGACACCAGGCCTTATTCGAAGACACTCGTGGAGAGATACCAAGTATGAGTGTATATTCCCGAGGTTGTGTGACATCGGGCCTCACCTAGAGAGAGTGTATGTTCCCGAGGCTATGTGACACTGGGTTACACTCGGAGTGTACCTTCCCAAGGTTGTCTGACACCAAGCCTCAACTATAGGTTTGTGTTATGACTTTGTGTGCTTTTGCTCGGATGATCTAGTGAGATTCCAAGTATGTTTGGGCCTTGTGTGTCATGTATGATGTTTTGATATGATGAGAGCATGTGTTTATGCGACTAGTGGTTGCGCTACGTGTTTATTTATCTCTCCTCATTGCTCGTACAAGATTGCATGCTTATGTTTATGATTAGCATGAAGTATAGTAGAGTTGATGTATGCCACTGAGCTTTGTTTGGAATTGTTGTTTCCATGCATAGGTTGATCGTCGAATCATGGGATCGAGGAGCACTATTAGTATGAGATTCCAACATGTGGTGATTTTCAGAGTACGGTACTTGTGTTTAGTGGTTGTATACTTATAAGACCTTACGTGGTCGAGTCTGTAATTCTTATTTTCAAAATTATATTAATCAAACCGGATGTTCAAATATTTTTAATTAAATTTATAGCTCATTTGTAACGTTTTGATTATTTATCTATATTTTAAGTTGTTAGCTTTGAATGTTTTTGGAAAATACCTTATTGGGCTAAAACGAATTGAGAAATTTTATGGAAATGGGTTGGGCTTAAAGCCCAAAATGACATATGGGTTTAGGGTGTTATATTTAGTGGTATCAGAGCTTTGGTTTAGCCGGTTCTAGAAAACTCTGGGGTGGTATAGGTGTTTTAGTAAGATGTCTAGTGATACAAGCCCCTAAATTAAGTTTGTACTCCTTAAGACTAGAATCCTGATGGTGCGTCCAATGTTGCTACATTAAGATGGTTACGATCGTAGCCGAGTTAAGTTGAATGATGCCGGAGTCAAGGATGTATTCTTCTCTCGCCATCTGAATGGTGTCTTCATTGTGTGTTGTAGTTGTTCCGAAGCCTTTGGATACGTTATGATAGTTTGTGGCAAAGAATATTCATCTTTATGCATGAATAACGCTTATGAAGTGGGTATAGATAACTCGCTCTTAAAATTGATTAATGGATGCACGTTGGTTGGAGGACCTTTTGTTCGCTTAAAGAGAGTCTCGTTTATACTTAGAAAGTGTCATAGCCCTTCTCGAGGGCATTTCTTAGAGATAGTGGACTCAAGATCCACTAGTTTGCTTGAGTGCGACCCTAGTTCGACGTTCTACAGGTTTGTTAGAGCTACCTTCTAGAGAGTTGTTGCACTTTGGAAATTAATTTGGTTAATCAATTGCGACACTTTCTTGTAATGTCAGGAGTTGTGCTTGAGGCTTCGAGACCTTGAGGGAACCCAACCTTTAGTAATGAGAATGTTAAACTGTTGTGTAACACCCATTTTCGTATCCGTGTGATGAATACGGATCAGGAATGTCACAACTTTACTATCCTTAAATATTAATGATATTTGAAACAAAATTCAAGTTTTGATAATTTTGAACCTAAATCTTGAGTATTGGTACACCTTGTCCCGAAATACACATTCTTGCATTTTATATTTCTAATTCATCCTAATTTAATTCCCAGATGTCTTCAAATGTTATGTATGCTTATAGGGAACAATTGACTATCCTAAAACATGCGTGCTCTCAATTATCTTAGCATGCAACTCATCATCTGAGATTACTCTTAACTTTGAATCTTTCTAGAAACGCCAATTATCATGACACCATAACGAACTTTAAAGGCCAATCACAACTCAATTAGGTTTAGCAAGTATACATGCCTCTATAATAATCAAATCTCAATTAGGATGTCATTACTGTGATTACCTGTTGAGCTTTCCAATATTGATGCAATGCTCTTCTCACTCTCATCTTGATTTACCTACGAGTGCACAATCAAACACACGCTAAGTACAAACTTAGTGAGGCAATAAAGGAAGTTAATAACAATAATTTAAACTTTATTCGACTTCTTGGCTATGTTTATAAAACATGATATATATGCTAATGCATCAACTATCACATTGCATTAGTAATGATTTACTACATGCTAATGTAAAAAGATTTTCATGCTTGTCCATTTTTCATAATATGCCATATATGTATATATACATCATGATCACTAGATATGTATTACCATCATGTTAATCATATATTAACATAATATAAACAAGATATAAATTTCTTACCAATATACTTGCCATTTATTCCAAAAGCTCACAAGCTTATTCACCTGTTTATCTTTTATTAACCAATAAATCATAGCCCAAATATAAGCCTATGAGGACCCTGGTACACGAGTCAAATATGCACCAAAGTGCTAATACACATAAGGTCGTGCCCACCATAATACATATAAGGTCATGCCCACCATATGCACTAAGTGTCCTTTATATACATTATAGTGCTAAACCGAGTATGCAGCGTGCTGCTGGAGTCTATGGCATGCCAACTATACCATTTCCCTCGATGACATACTTGGGCATATATTCCATATTTATTTCATCCATGTCAATGTATATCAACATAATTTAATATTGGGCGGTTCATACCCGAATTAACATTCATAATATAACATCATATATAACTAGTGATACATGCATTTATATTCAACTTTTGACACATTTAAAATATGTCAATCATATGCTCCATGACATAAATATAATGACAATAAATTTTGGGTAGGCTCATCGCAAGCCATCCCAATGATGTATAAAACATCAATGTGTCATGACATGTGTGCAATTGCACTCACCTTGTCCACATAACACAATGCCACACTAAATCCTAGTTCGATTCTTTCTTTCATAGTACCTCGAACCTTCTTTGATTCGGACTTGACTTCATTAATCACATGAATAGAATATAATATTTGTTAGATTCAAATCTAACATTACCTTAAACATGTTGTCTAATATAATCATTCGAATATAAAATTTCCAAATATTTTTTTCCTCCTTGTACTGTTCAAAAACTCATTATGGTCCTTAGTGACCAATTTAAGCTTCCATTAATTCTTTCGAGCTTGCTGACTAACATTTAAATACAAAATATTTCAAATTCCATTTTCTGACAGCTTGCACTACCTTCAAAGATTTATTTCTATAAAATAATCTTCAACTCGGAATTTGATTCCGTTTGTTCTAAAAGAAACTAGATTCGATAAGCTTTTCAATAATATAATTTAATAGCCCAAATTCAACTCGTACGATTTATGACGAATTTTCAAAGTCAAATACAGTTCTGAATTTCGGAGCATACTGGTACTCTGTTTTCTGACCTTTCATCACTTAAAAATTCATATCTTTTGACATACAAATCGAAATCATTCATTGGTTGTTTTAAAATAAACTAGACTGAACCACAAATACAATGATATAAGGATCACTTTCTAATTATTTTTGTACAATTTATGGTGAATGTCCGAACTCACTGTCACATACTAAAATTTCTGGGCAGATTCATAAATTTGATCTTTAACATCCTTTAACCATTCCAACTCTTCAAATTAACCTTCAATTACATTATTCTAACATTTTCCTTTCATGAAAACTCTGAATTAAACTTGAATCCAATAACCCTAAATTAACCCTAACTTGCCAAAATTAGGGGTTTTACTTTACACTTGAAATCAAGCTTGAATCAAGCTTAGAAAATATAATTAAACACTCAATCCTTCAAAATCAAACAACAAATAAATTTATATACATAAACCCTAAACTTTAATCCTTCAATTTCATGAGCATAGCTTAACCAATGCATGAAATTTTTATACCAAATGATAGAGAATTCAAAGAGGATCAACTTTGCATTTCATAACTAAACACAAAATCTAAGCCATTTAGGGAGAAAAATTAAAAATAGCATTCTTACCTTGGCCTCTTGGAACCCCACGTTGGAGAAGGAAGATGAGAAATTCTTGTATTTTCTTTTACCTTTAATTAATGTCATTTGGCATTTTAAAATCCATAAATATTGAAATTATCCTCCAAATAGTGAAATGACCATTTTGCCCTCAAATCCAATGAATCCATAATGTACCACATGTCATCATCCTTCATCCAATGGCCTAGATTTAATCTTGATTTAGTAGTTTACCAATTTGCCCTTGAACTATATCAATTTCCAATTTTGCCGTTGAAGCATACTTAAATTCTAATATTGTCCTTTGATCCAATGGCTAGGATTTAACATGGAAAATTTTCTAAATCCAAGGGCCCAAAATTAATATTACCATTTTAAGACATGGAAATGACATTTTTGGCCTTGCCCTATCATCCTTCAAAATATCCTGAATATTCGATTTGATCTGATTATTCAAATATTTTTCCAAACTTTATCGCTTTATAGCCATTAATACTAACTCCATACGAAAAATTCGGATAACACGAAAATGTCATCCTTGGGGGTAAACTCATCATTTACAGGGTTAGAATACATAAGTTTTGACAATTACAATTTGGTCCTTGAACTTTTCCAATTTTTATACTTTAGCCACAAAATTTTCCAAATTTACACTAGCCAAAAATTGGGATATTACAATTCTCCCCCCTAAAAAATTTGTCCTCAAATTTTTAAATCATACTTGGATAAAAAAGGTTAGGAAATTGTTTTCTCATATTTTTTTTCTCTTTCCCAAGTCACTTTTTCGACTTCATGATTTCGCCAAAGAACTTTAACAAGCGAGAACATCTTATTCCTTAGTTCTTTGACTCCATGTCACTTACCGATTCTTCCTCGTAAATCAAATCCGATTGAATCTCTATTTCCTCAGGGATAATGATATGTAAAGGATCTTATCGATACTTCTTGAGCATCGATACATAAAATACATTGTGAATCTTGTCCATTTCCGGAGGTAAGGCTAGCTAATAAGCCACCGGACCAACTCTTTTCACAATCTTATATGGTCCAATAAATCTCGAACTCAGCTTCCCTTTTTGTCCAAACCATAACACCTCTTTCCAAGGTGAAACTTTTAAAGTATAATTTATCCTTAACTTTATTTTAAATATCTTTTCTTTCAAGACCAGCAGATAATATCCATCATTCTAAAGCAATTCTAGATTGCTTCAAACCATTCTTACTTTATTCTCCGCATCCTGAAATAAATTAGATTCAATCACATTTTAGTTCTCTTTTTAACTCACTATCATCGGGGATATAAATTACCCATTGATAATATGAACATCTTTTAGACTTAAAAATAAAAATCTTTAATTTTCCCTTTTCACCTTACTAAACTCTTTCCAGACATATCTTATCTTTCATCTATAAATTTTTTATTCAATTTGTCAAAATAGACTTGAGCTGTAGTTGTGTAATCAATATACTATTTTCTTCCAAAGGTAATTGGGCATTTAATGCTTATAAGGCAAAGAATGAGTTTTGGCTAAATACATCAACTACTAATTTAGCTTTATTACATCAATACACATCCCAACCTATTGTGAGACGTATTATTGAACAAGGTAGAATCCTTATGAGATTCATACTGCACTAATACTAGTGCTACTATCAAATCTTATTCTACTGGTAATAATATAATCGTAATTTAATCTTAGAGGAATATTACTGCTTCTTTTGACTAACATCACTGGAGCTTCCTAAGGTGATATACTGGGTCGTATAAAACCTCAATCTAATGACTCTTGCAACTAGACCTTTATCTTTCTCAATCTAGTAAGAGCTATTATGTAGGATGCTACCGATATAGGTCCGATATTGGATTAAAATCCAATCCTAAACTTAGCCTCTCGATTAAGCGTCAAGCTTGACAGCTCCTTTTGGGCAACCCATTTAAAACTCACAAACAATAGGAATACTCTCCCAGCTTACCATTGATGCTCGGTATCCATAATATAAGTTAAATAATTTTCACATTGGTAACAAATTCCAATAAAAACTCTGCATGCCAATTATTACAACACTCACATGATTGGTTTTGTGGTTTTCTTGAATCTCCAATATTAATTATAAATGTCAAAGAGTTCCTATTTTTTCTTGTCCCGATCTCTTAGCGAAACTATGTAATAAATTCAGTTTGATATCTTTGCTGGGAACCCTCACCACTTTTTAGAAGTGGTGAAATAAATAATGATTCACTATTCCTCTGTACGAGCTGTGACCTATGTTTAGATATTTTCTCATTCTAAACCATTTGCATTGCATTTGGCATAAGAAGTTGGTTCGTTGGGGCGATGCTTAAATCGTTGATAGCTTGTTAAGTGACAGTAGAAGATTGTTACTTGTCTCCTAAGGTGGATGACTCGTTTAATAGATTGTAAAGTTCCTATGTGTTTTTTCGAGATTGGTTCAAGAATGAGATGTTTACGGTTAAAGTAGTAGAGGCTAGTCAATTCGAAATAAATTTTGGAATGAGGATTTCTCTCTTTAGGGCGTGTCGTGGTGATTTTTGATGTCTTGAAACCCCCTTAGCCTGGCCTAGCCGAAATCGGACTAAAGGAATCACATTAGGTTTGCCAAAGCAAACCCGAGCTAATAATGTAAACCGAGCCCATTTTTTCTTTTTATCTTGTCTAATGCATTGAATTGTTATCCTAAGGTGAACATGCTTCAGCAGTAATGTCACATTGAAATTAGATTTCAAAATGGGGTTTAATTGCTCAACATTACACATTAGGGACCAAAATGTAATTTCTAAAAAATTTAGGGCCTTTATCACAATTAAAATTACCCAATCTTTATTAGTCTAATTTCATACTCATATGATAAATTCCAACTTAAAACAATCATCCAAACTCATTCAATTGTATATATAACAATCAGGCACTAAATCGTAAGATTTTTAAACTTCAGCAAACTGCATACACAATATCAACAGAGCATATTGATACAAGCAAGCTCATACCAATATAGCTTAACAAACAAAACAGCTACTCGTACCGATACACATAAAACCGTATCGATATGGTGTGTTGACCCACTCGTACCGATACGGCCTTGACCTCCTACCGATCCACCATACATTTCTCAAAAACTTAGAATTCCAGTGAGCAAATTACGTAGCAATATAGTACCCCCGCATATCAGTATGGCTCTTTAAAATTGAAGGGATCGTACCGGTACTCAAACTCGTGTACCGACACCAATACAAAATTTCCTCAAGGTGATACGATGGCTAGGCATATCGATACCCTATACTTTATTTTGATAATTTGAGCCTTTTCAGACCTCGCGTACTGATCCTTGGGTACCCGTACCAGTACGCAGAGGTCTGTAATGACCTCTAGGTCCAACATATGACACTTTGGCTCACTCTAAACAACCTTAACATATATCTAAACAACTTATCACATCAAAAGCATGCTTGACAACAACATACTAGCATTTTACGCAAACCTAACAAGTCTAGCACAATCAATCACAAAATTTATACGCATTCTCCCTAGACAACATCCAAAACATAAATCTATCCACATCTCAATCACTTTAAACCTCTTACAAGTTCATCAAAAACCCTCCCAAACCAACATTTGACACATTGCTCTTATTACTACTATATAACGTTTTAAACCATACTTAGAAAACAAGTCCTTGGAATTCTTTCCTTGCTTCCTCGCTGCTCTAGACCTTTAATTCTCTGCATTGATGAAAAAAGAGAGCGTAAGCACACAAGGCTTAGTGAGGAAAGCTAAAAAAACCTACCACAACTAATGCATTTTAATCCATTTAACATTTCTTTTGAAAACCATTTTCCAAAACACTTTTCAATCATCATTTCCAATTCATGCCTTATCAAAACCATGCACTTAACATTCCCAAAATAGAATATTAAACCATATGCAACATGTATTATGGATTCAACAACAAAGTCTCATTTGCTACCCTCAACTTAAGCTTTCCCATGCATACTACCAATGCAAGGATTAAAGAGTAAAACATGTTTAATCCAACATTAACAACATAATCCATCACATGATACATTATCAATTATATTGGCTTACAAGTGATCATTAATCTAGTTCCACTTTCCAAAATATAACATCGGATACACGGGTTCAACAAGTGTTCCCTCAACACTTAACAATCTACCAGCATCTCAAGGTTCACCAAGGGGAGTTTTTGGTACACATAAACCCTCTTATCTGTTGTGATACCCGTGGTAGAGTTTTCGGTACACATAAACCCCTCAAGACCACTCATCAGCTAGATGTATAACCCACTAACAGGAGTCTTCGTTACAAAGATCTAAACCCCTCAACCGTTAGGGTACTTGGATGGAGTATTTGGTACTACGGATCAAAACCCCTCAACATCCAAGGCAACGTTTTATAGTGCACTATCAATCCTATGTCCGGCCAACTATATCCAATAACATTTTCAAACCTTTTTATACCATCACTTGCCAATATAATTCATTTTATTAACATCAACTCACTGTTTTCATATGCATCAACAAAATCATTTTACCAATGCAATCAACCTTGCATTAACCAATGTTTAACACATTTACCAATCATGTTTTACCTCCAAATGCATCATCAGCATTATAAAATCAATTTCCAGCATTAAACCTTGCTCAAAACATGCATATACAGTGAGTAATTAAACCATTAAAACAATTACATAAAAACCAATTGTAAAACCGAGTTCGAGAGAGAATTCATCATTTACTTACTTTTGAGCTTAGACTAGCATTTCAAGCTTGATCTAAACTCTCAAACACAACTTTCAAACCTTTGCAAAGCTGTAAAACACATTCTCACTCACCGATACACAAAGCCTCGCTTGCCGATACGATAAACTGGCCTCTAAAGCTTCTAAAATGATCGTTCAAGCTTGAGGACTAACTTCCTCTATTTTATCCACACAAAAACAGAGGATTCAATGCATCAAAATGCAGTCAACAACACATCAACATAAATCATCAACATCCATTACCCAAATCCACTCCACAATAACCAAAATTAACATCAAACATCTTCCAAACTTAACCCAGCCAAAACCTAACATTTTAACCCATCAAATAACATCTAAAAACATAACAACGACATCCTTATACCTCCAACATTCATAAAACCACCACAACACCCCCAAAACTCACAACAAACAACCTAGAAAATTAGATATTCACATAGTTTCGGGTTTCCAATGTTAAAACCCACTTATTAATATTATTAAACATCAAAATCATGATTAGAACCAATCAAGAACTTAGCAAAATAGAGTCTATTCAAAAATCCACCAACTTAACCAATTAAACCTCAATTTAACCAATTTTCCATAATTAAACCATCAAATCAAGTTAGAATACATATATAACGGATCAATAACTTGAGAATTTCAATAAAGAACCTTATATTAGAGGAGAAGAACGAAGCTCACCTCTAAATTTGGCTTTCCTCTTAATTGAATGAATTTTCTTGAGAAAATAAGATCAAATCAAATAGGTTTTGTTAGGGAACCATTAAAGATGCATTTGATAACAAAAGAGTATAGAAATCAAGTGTTTACTTGATAAAATTGAAGTGGAAATAGTGTTTAGCTGGAGAGAATTTGAGAGAAAAGCTTTTGGTAAAAAGTTAGTTACGTGATATTTCTTTAAAAATCTAATTATGTAATAAATCTCCCCAAACCTTTTTATCTATTTTAAAATCTTTTTAAAATATCCAATTTTAAGAGAAAATTCTGATATTATACTTTGACCAAATAGCTCATTAAAGATTCTAAGTTTTGACCCTTTTACAAAACAGTCACTAAAAATAGTTTTAAAACTTTACATTTTGGTCACTAACCAAAATGTCCAATTTTGAACCCCTTTTTGTAAAATTGATTTTACCAAAATCATTTTCATATTAAATAATGATTTTATACTATTTTTCGTATTTTTATCTCACCCAAAAATATTTATTTTGAATTAAATCCTGAAACTGACTCGAATCCTCTAATCCAATCCGTCGAACCGTTTAAACCACCTAGAAAACTCCTAGGCCCAAAATAGGGGCGTTACATGTCTGCAGTGATGTTTAAGGAGCCAAGGAACATTGGTGAAGATCCAAGCTGCGTTAGACCATTTTGTTGTGACAGTGGTGCTGACTTGATTTAAGTCGAGTAAGATTTTGAGATCTTCGAGGATGTCTTATTGTATTGTCAGAGCTATATTTTTGTTCTAGAAGAAGGAGGGTTGTGTTCAACCCAACAATGTGAAACTTTGAGTACTTGTTCACCAAATAAGTTGAGAGTGAGACAACAATGCGAGTCGAAGTAATTGAGAACTATTGATCTTTAGATCGAACACCACCTAAGTGAAGTGAACTTGATATGTGATGGGTTTTATGGAGTTAGTTTGGGTTAGAGTATCATGCTGCCCATGTGGGGCAATCAAGGATCACAAGTGATGGTCATGTAAGGGAGTACCGATACCAGCTCTATGTAGTACCGGTACTCGATTCATTTGGTGTCGATACTGATCGGTTAGTATCGGTACTCATGTGTTTTGTTGATTAAACTTCGAGTTGAGGATTGGGTAACTTTGGAAGTCGTGAGAAGTAACATATGATTGTAATTAAGAGGATACAATGTTATGATTGAATTTAAGTCTGATGGATTCTGATGAACTTTGAGATCTTGTTGTGGGTGTTGTAATATCCCAAAAACTGGTCTAGAAGAATGTTACCTTGTCATTGCTAAGTCAATTGTTATTCAGAGTATTTTGATAAGTTAAATTAAGGACTAAAATCGAAATTCAAAGGAAAAGGTGATTTAAGGCCAAAGATTAAATTAAAAGCTTAAGAAACTAAAGTGGATTGCATGCCAATTTTTAAGTAAATGAGGGGGCTATCCAACTTGTCACCAATTAAGAAAAGAATGGAGGTAAGAACCAGCCAAGTGGTGAAGGAAAAAAAAGGGAGCCATTCACTCGTCTTCATCACTTGGTCGAGCTTCCATGGTAGAAGGAGAGAGAGAATTGTTTGACATTGAGCTTGGATTTGGAAAGAAATCTTGTTAGCTAGCTTGAAGAAAGGGTAAGAAACTCCTTTCTATCGTTATTTGAGAATCTAAAGATTTAAGTATGAAATTAGGTACTTGCATATGAGTTTCTTAGACAAATTAGTAAAAAGATTTGATTTGCTAAGAAACCTTGATTATTCGAATGCTGTACACATTAAGGGGGCTGTGATTTTGGCAATTTGATATAATAAAATGAGTTGAAAAATATCTATATTCGATTAGATGATGTAGAGGTGTTGGAGTCTTTGATTTGGTTGTAAAGATGATGTCAAATGTTGGTTAGATATAATCGAATACTCTGACTCTAGAATAATCAAATGGTGAACTGTTTAATTGCTCATGAATGTTTTAAAGGCTGTTAAAAAAATGGATACATTTTACTAAAAATAAATCATGTTATGGATTGCCTAGAAACTGTTTTGGTAGATTATGAAGGGCTGGAAATGAATTATAATGAAACTGTCCTGCTTTGTACCTTAAAAACAGTTTTGAAATCTGCATTAGCTGTGACTTTGAAAATTTTCTATAAATCATATTGGTAGAATTAGAACCTATAATTTATATGGTTGGAAAGCTTGTCATGTCTAGTTTCATTTAAAACAAGCGAAACTGCATTTCGAGTTTTATAATAGCTTGTAGAGGCAATTATGCAAGGATAGTTTAATCTGCCTGGTAGCAGAATTTGGAGTATCTTTAGATTAAAAACTGTATTAATTCATTAGGTGTAAAAATGCAAGGCCTATATGGTTAGAAAGCTAGTTGAGTCAGCTTTCCAACGGTGTAAACAGTTCGAAATTCCGACGTACGGAATGAAAGTTATGAAATTTTAACTAAGGGATGTACAGTCTACCCGGCAACAGCTCTATAGGTGGCTTGAAATATCTTTGAATGTATGAAAGAGTGTATAAGGACATTAATGGGCTGTTTTAAGATTTAGGAAGGGACTTTCCTACTTGTACATAAAGTTTTAAGGACTGATTGAGTGCATAAACTGTATACAAATGCAATTTGCCCCGAATTGAATGTATATGATTAAATGAGACTGTTTTGACATGTCTAAATGTAGATATAACTATGTGGACTGTTTTGTGTCATTACATGATTAAATGGGACTGTTTTGACATGTTTAAGTGTATATGTGATATGTGAGCTGTTTTGTGTTAATACATGAATGTATATATATCTATACATATATATATATATATATAAATATATATGCAATGAATTGAATTGTTGGCTAAAATATCTATGACTATGTTATGAGTTGAATAGTTTGGTTTGGTTTTAATTACCTGCTGTTATGATTGAGGTACACACTTGACATATGAATGGCTATGGAAGGAAGTAAATCGAGTTTAGTGGATCAGGTATTCCATAATGTTGGAATATAAGGTGAGTGTAGTTTTGGTAGGGTTAGGACTTAGGTCCTAACCAAAATTTACATGTTTATCTTCTTGCTATTGATATGCCATGATAATGAGCTTAATTAAACTTGAATACGAATTAAAAGGGAAGATTGGACTAAGCTGAAATTTTTGATTAAGTAATAGCATGGAAATGGATAAGTTAAATTATTTTGAAAGAAATGTGTAAACATTGTGTGATTCCATGCCTTGAATGATTCCATTCGAATTGCTTGCTTGAGTTACACTGTGGATGTAAATGCTTGATTTCTTGTTCTTGATTGTGCCTATTCGAGTAGAGGTATGTATGTATTATAATGATATATGATGCTAGATCCTTGTATCATGAATGCAATTCACTCGAATGTTTACTTGATACCTAAGATGGTAATGTAAATAATTGCTTGAAATATAAGTAATTCGTGATTGTAGAGCTAAGGCTCAACTAGCCTAAGGGCTAAGCATGATATTGCTATAACTTGTTTGAATGAAATTCTAGAATATGAATTGTCTCGACTTAAACATGAAAGCATAAAACATAAGAAACAACAACAAGCTTTAAAGTATAAGAATACCCCTCTAATAAAAGTTTAAAGATTAAAAAGACTTAAATTGCCTACAATGGAAGTCCTTGGATACAATGGTATGATGCATGGTATACTTGGGACTACGGTCCATGAACCATGGCTCGGGGGACGCCCCATTACATGTAATATGTTATTGGCGACAGTTGGAGGTAACGAAGGAGTTATACGCAGTGGCGACAGTTTGGTTGGATAGTGAGAAGTATAGGATTGACATGTTCCCGATATTAGCCATTGATATGTGCTTTGAGCTAAGTATCTCTTGGACCTTTATGGTTAAACATGGACCAATGTTATTCATGACCAATTGTGATCCAAGGCAAACATGTTAAAAAGATATGAACTTTATTGAGAAATTCAAAAGAAAATCTTGAATACTTGAATTATATCTTGAAATACTTAAATGACTTGACAAGAAATCTTGAACACTTGAATCACTTGACATGAATCCTTGAAATACTCGAATTGCTTGACATGTAATGCTTGATTCTTGACATGAAACTCTTGAAATGATAATTGCCTATGCTTGGACCTTGTATTGTATGATTTGCTACTTGGAATGGCTTATGGTCTCACTTGAGCTAATGTTTACTTGATTAGTTTGCTTGAATTGCTTGACATGCAAACTTGATTACTTGAACATATTACTTAACTTGTATACTCGAACTTCTTGTTACATGATTGTTACTTGAAAAAGATCTCGATTTTACTTGAATCAATGAGTGTTGCTGCTATGTACATCTTATACATGAAAGTATAGACTGTTTTGGCATTGTGAATTATGTGTACGTGTTATATGACTGAATTGGCTAGACTAAATGAAAATATGGACTGTTTTGGCATTGTGAATTATGTGTACATGTTATATGATAGAATTGGCTAGACTAAATGAAAATATGGACTGTTTTGCATTGTAAGAATGTATAAACATGTATAATGGACAGCAAAGTAATAAGGCTTAAATTAAAGAAAGTAAACAAGAAATAATTAAGGCTTAAGGCTTATATGCTACTTAAAATGTATACTTGTACACTTGATAAACTTGTCACATGAAATGCTACTCGAAATGGACTTATACTCTCACTCGAACCAATGTGTATAACTTGTGAACATATCTTAGTGATAAGCTTGAAATAAATTGTGATTATGTTACTTGACTTGGAAATGTTGTGATTTGCTTAAACATGCTATCAATTGACTTGAAATGATTAAAGATTGAATTGTGATCTATGATTTTGCTTGTCATGCTATCTTGCTATTCGAATGATACTAGAAAATGTTTACTTGATAATTACTCGATAAGTTTACCATGCTGCTTGATTTGCTTGACAAGTTGGTTACTTAACATTTTCTTGCCTTGATGTTTGATTGCCATAAGTATGATGATACATGAGTTCATGATTTTTGCTTGACTTGGAATGCTATAAACCTTAATAGGGCTACTTGATTAATGGAGACATGACATAATAATTGGTTAGAACTAGTACTACCTCACTAAGTACATATCGTACTTATCACTCTTGTTTCCTCTCTTCCCAAACCATAGGTTAGGTGCTTCAAGGTGAATTACTTGATCCCGAAGTCAGATTTCTCGAGCTTGATGTATGACACAAGCAAAGGCATAAGTATGAATCCATACTTGTTGTAATGCTCCTAGTGGTTGGTGGCACCTAGTCTTGTATATAGTAAGCTAGAACATGCATTATGTTACTCGAAAGTTGTATATATGAACTTGAGTTGGCCTATAATGTCACGAAGGCTTAAATGCTAAACTTGGAGTATGTAATGGCATAATTCTCATATGGATTAAATGGATTAAGTTGTGCATATGTTATGAGTTTGAATTGAGTATGTTCTAGTCAAGTATGCTAGTCGAATGCCTTGTATGAACATATAAATGCTTGAATAAATATTATAAAAAAAATTCATGTAGACATGAACTTGAATTGCCGAATGGGTAAAGAATGAAACCATGCATGCTACTGGAAAATTACTCACATGAACTTGATTTGCTGCGAGTAATAGAAATTGAAATGAAATGAACAAATTTTTGCCTAATGTTATACATGACATTAAGACTCGATGAATGAGGAAACTGTTTTATGATATGCTTGCTTGAGACATGTTCGATTTCATGTACACATGAAATATTTACATGTCTTGAATGCAATGAGATTGAGTTAAAATGAAACATGCTAGTCTAGGTATGCTAATTGAAAGCTTTATATGATCGCATGAATGTAGATTTGAAAATGAGTAATCTAAGTGGTAACCCTAAATAAATAATAAGATGGCCATGCTTGTATACTTGATTGTGAATGCCTTGCTAGTTAAGAATGCCATTTGAATGCTACATATGCCTTCATGACTAAGTAGTTAGTAATCTTTGAATGTAACTTGAAAATGACTAATCATGGGTTGGCATATAATGAACAAGAATGATAAGCAAACAATAATGATAAACATATCTTGCTTGTATGATCAAATGTAATTGTCTAAGATTCTTGCTTGCTAATCACTCAACCCGCCTATTAGGGATGAGTTCTTGAAAATTTTTAAATTATTCATGTTTCAAGTGTTCCCCGTAACGCTCCTCAGTCGATTTACTACTAAACCGGGTTGAGGACGTTATAGGTGTTTTAGAGAAAGTTATGTCAAGGTAAGAGATTCTTCCTATATAGTACAGTGGTCAGTATATGGTGAATTTTGAGAGCGACAGTTTGTACCAAACTTTCGCCATGTGTTTTGGGAGACAATGTGGAGTCGTGTGTTTGAGATAGTGATAAATGGTTGACTTACTATCAGTTGGGAGTCTAACATTGAGTTCTTCAAAGTTGTTGTGATGTTTCGATGTTCCTTAGTGGAAATTAAATAAATGACCGTGGATCTTGTAAAAGATTGTGAGTGCACAGTTTCAATGGGATTTCGTTGAGTAATGAAATATTTCTTGGTAGGTATCGTTTGTTATTTCGAGAAAGGCAAGATCTAGATAGAAAGTCTACTTGGATTGTCTGTGGGTTGGGTTGTAGGACACTACGGTGTATACATGTTACCTTTTGATGTGAGATTTTTGGTTTGTGGTGGAACCTTATCCCTTGGTGGGATTTCATGTGATGATAGATCCTATTGAAGCTACATATGACATGTTTTTCGATATAAGTGCTTGAGGCAAGTTGAAACACCGTTTGTTTTTAAAAGTCTTGCACCGGGCAAGCAATGATATTGATAAAGTATGCCATTAGAGTTAGGGTCTCCTTTAGATAGTCGCCACGTGAGGAATCATTTTGGTTGGTTGCAATGCTGTTTAACCTCATGTTCTTTTTAGATCATACGAAGTTGTGGAGGGATTTTGTCTGCAACAACCTTTTGAGTTCTACAACATAAGTTAAGTTTCTTTGATGGCATTTTGGTATGACGTTTTGTTAAGGTATCGTTGGTTTTGTTTCATGGCTTAGGTTATGCGCCAAATAATGATGGATCAACTTATAAGAAATGGTCAGTTGAGATTATGTTTGTAATGTTAGAAGACAAGGGTAATGATTGACAAGTGTTTGTGAGAGATTAGAGTAGCGCAGCGAGAAATCTTTAAGAATGGCGAAGAGTTGTAAGGGTTTGAGCATCTTCATTGGATTATGAATACAAATTTCAAGGATGAAATTTTCTTTAAGGAGGGAAGAGTTGTAACAACCCAATTTTTAGGTTAGTGAATCGATTCTCGATCCTGGATTATGGGACTTTATTTTTAGAACTCCAAGTTAAAGATATTAAGTTGGGCCCATAATATTGGGGGAGAAGGTTTGAATTTTAAATAGTGGAGGAAAGAGATAAAGTGGAAGAAAAAAGGGAAAAAGTGAAAAGTGGATGGAAAGAGAAAATGAAAGGAAAAGAGAGAAGAAGTTGAGACAAGGGTTTTAAAACTTCAATCTAACGAGATCTGGCCATCCATTGTCGACACCTCTATCGCCATTATGATCATCTCGTCAAGACGAGTTTGCTGGTACCAGCAGCGTTACCATTAGAGTCATCGCCGAAGGGGTGAGAGAAAAGAAAATTTAGGTTGTTGAGTTGGGGTAGTTTGAGTGCTCGAATTGAGAAACCGAGGCCACCACCATGACCACCGACATCAATACAAGGCATTCATCATTTTCGTCTAACCATTAGAAGCTGCCACGTGCATCGTCGCCTGCGTGTGGGTGATGTCCAACCACCATGACCACCGACATCAGAGTCATCGTCAGAGGTGCGAGATAAAAAAATTTAGGTTGTTGAGTTAGGGTAGTTCGAGTGCTCGAATTGAGACCAAGGCCACCACCATGACCACTGACATTAATACAACAAATTTGGGCATTCATAGTTGTCGTTGGACCATTAGAAGCGCCACATGGCCGTCGCCTGCGTGTGGGTGACGTCCAACCGAGTAAGATAGTTATAACAGTTGTTGGGCTTCAGCTATTGGGCCGAGCTGAGCTGACCTACTGAGCCACCCCAACCCGCAGGCCGAGCTGAGCCGCTAGCCATTTGACTAAGCCGTCGTTGACCGTTGACTTTTTTACCAAAGTTAACTTTTTCTGAGGGACCCTACCCAGAGGTTTCTTAACGTTCCAAGTCCGTTGTCACAGCCCGTTTTGCTAGATTCAAACCCAATAAGGTGTTTTTACGCATTTTATCTCTTAAAGTAGTATAATAGTGTGAAATAGCTTATGTAGTCTTTATCCTAGGATTTGGTTGACTCGAATATTGGAATTAAAGAGATGTTTGGAGGGGCTTGGATGGGGATTTATCACTTTAGATTAATGTTAGTACAGTTCGAACTCCTAATCCTTCACGGGCATAATAAATATAATTGTTTTGTATGTTAGTGCCCACAAAATAGGTTGATGATGAATAAGCATGTGTTGAGACTGATGTTATAAGACTTGGTAATTATGAGATGCATGATGATGTTTAGGGATATGGTTTGACTCGTATAGACTTTGAAGATCGTGTAGGGTTGTTCAGACATTCGTATATCTATGCAATGAATGCTTGAATTGTTTGTTGGGTTGATTGGGTGCTAGAGTATTGATATGTTCGATTACAATTGTGTGTAAGGGATAAGTAATTGTAATACTAAAATAAATGGTCATGAAGCTTGTAATTAATATTAATTGATTGAATGTGTTAGTAAACCAACCCTAAAGACTTTTATAAGCTTTAAGGATAGAATAAGCATTGTAATATCATAATTCGAGGAAATGGTACGAACCTATGAATAGGGTATCGGTACGAGCTTTGGCCATATCGGTATGCGATTAGGAGTCGTATCGGTACGGGATGACCCGTACTGGTACCCACTGAACGATATAATTTATAATGCTAATAAAAAGATAGAAATTGACGTGGGATGTAAATGAGATAACATGGATTAATAAGATAATTAATGAGGATGATTAATGTACTCTTCCATAATGTATTAACAAGTTGGTAAACTTAACTGGGTGACTCGATAATTGATAGAAACCATAGTGTTATGGTAATCGTGCCAATGTTGTGTGTTGTATGGTAATCGTGTCAATGCTGTGTGCGATTTTGAAACTTGGTTGGTTGAGCCACCTTTGATTAATGCTAATCGAATTCCCAGAGAGCGTGTTGCAACACCATGCTTAGAAATACCGGATGTATATTCCCGACACTAGGCGACATCGAGCCTTATTTGAATATACTCAAGGAGAGATGCTAAGTATGGGTGTACGATCTCGAGGCTGTGTGACACCCACCCATAGAGAGTGTATGTTTCCGAGGTTGTATGACACCGAGCCTCACTCAGAGTGTATGTTCCTAAGGATATGTGACACCGATCCTCACTCCAGGTTTGTGTATGACTTTGTGTGCTTTTGCTCCGATTATCTAGTGAGATCCTGAGCATGGTTGGGCCTTGTGTGCCATGTATGATGTTTTGATATTATGAGAGTATGTGTTTAGGAGACTAGTGGTAACGCCACGTGTTTATTTATATCTTCTTATTGCTCGTACTAGCTTGTATGCTTAAGTTTATGATTAGCATGAAGTATAGTAGAGTTGATATATACCACTGAGCTTTGTAAGTTCAGCGTTCAGAATCATTGTGCCCGTGCGTAGGTTGATCGTCGGATTGTGGGATCGAGAAGCACTATCAGTACGAGATTCCAGCATATGGTGATTTCTAGAGTACGATATTTGTGTTTAGTGGGCTGTGTATTCATAGGACCTTATGTGGTCAAGTATGTAATTCTTATTTTCGAAATTGTATTAATCAAATCGGATGTTCAAATATTAATAATTAAATTTGGAGCTCTTTTGTAATGTTTTGATTAGTTATCTATATTTTAAGCTGTTGGCTTTAAATGTTTTTGGAAAATACCTTATTGGGCTAAATCGAATTGAGAAATTTTATGGAAACAGGTTAGGCTTAAGGACCAAATATGACATCCGGGTTTAGGGTGTTACAATGAAATTATCTTTTTAATTTTATTAGTTATTCAAATGTATGTTATTTAGAGTAAATTTTTGTAATTGACAAGGATAAAAGAGTCTTTACAATTCTTTTATCTAAACCTCTAGGCTCGAACTCAAAAAGCTTCTAAAATGAGCTTTTTCAAATTATGAGGTTTCACCCTAATCCACCACTATAATCCTCTATTTACCAAACATCTAAATTAGCGAATTTGACCAGTCAAACTTCTAAAATTTGTTTAAACCTCTAATTTTGGCTCAAAAAATGTTTACCAAACATGATTTTTTTATTTTCCATTATATATGTTATGTAAACACATATAGTGGAAATTTCTTATGCAAAGACAATATTAAGGGTGTATTGGATAACTAGGATTTGAACTCCGCTCGTTTCTCCGATTATAAATTTAAAAAAAGTAATTTTTTAGATTTTTTATTGTTCTTTATGCATTATATAACATCCACGACCATAAATGAATTATTTCTATAGATGCAATGAAAAAATTGACTACAACGTTAAATTTTTAATGATGCTGGCCTAATAACCCGCGTGTACTTGGTGCAATTTTTTAATACTTAACCTTTTAAACTTTTTAATTAATTTAAAATTTTATATTATTTTTATCAAGTAGAGGATTTTTATATTTTAAATGAAAAATGATAAGAGTCAAATACACACAAGATGGACAACATGAACTTTTATACTATTTATTGATGTGCAAACAAGTCCGTAGTCTTGGGCAAGAGGGGCATCTGCCCATGGTTCTTTTTTCTAATATTTGTTATAGAGGTCTAATTGTTTTTAATACTTTTTATTAATAGTCTATTTTCAAATACTTATTATTAGGGTCTAATTTTTTCAATATTTATTATTAGGGGTCTACTTTTAAAATTTTTTTAATGTTTGTTATTAAGGGTTTAATTTTTTCGATACTTATTATTATATGTCCAATTTTTTCTAATACTTACTATTTGGGGTCTACTTTTAAATTCAATTTTTTTTCAATACTTGTTATTAAGGGTCTAATTTTTTCCAATACTTATTATTAGAAATCTACTTTTAAAATTTAACCTTTTTTTCAATACTTGTTATTAGAGCTTCAATTTTTTCTCATACTTATTACTAGCGGGCTACTTTAAAATTTGAATTGTTTTCAATAATAATTAATAGGGGTTTTCAATACTTATTATTAGGGACGCAGTTTTGAAATTCAATTTTTTTTTCAATACTAGCTTTTAGGGGCTCTGTTTTTATGTTTGTCCTTATGCCTCTTAAATCTCAGAAACAGACATATTAATGTGACATGTAAGATAACTAGTTTCGTATCAATATAAAATATAGTTGGATTGCCACGAAAGCTGCCACAATAATAATGTTACAATAACGTTTTGGTAATTATTTTCGTTACAAAAGAACGATTTGTCATTTTTAGAAAAGTTGAGGCCAAATTTAATTAAAATAAAATCATATTAAGGAAAAATATAAACACCATGAACTAAATTTATCATTATGTAGAAAAATTACACATAATTTAAAAGTGTGAACAATACAAGGGTACAATGATTAAGCTTATGTTCCCCTCTATTTGCTATGTTATGAACCGATTTTTTTTCTTAAAAAAATAGTTTGAAAGCGCTAACCAAAATACAACACTTCAGTTTAGAGGGAACACTAAAAGCATTGGCAAAGTAGAAGCCCAATACAAGGAGGCCCAAATCTACACAGACTGATAAACAGAAGAATGGGTTATGCACAAATTAATGGAAAATTCCTAAATCTTTCTCCTTTCTGCTTCAATTTCTCTCAAAACCTTTGTTTATTCTATTCAAAACTGCCATTTTTGCACATTCGGGCTGTGACACATGAAGCCATCATTGTTGAAGACCAATTTTTTCTCCCAATAATTCCTTCTCACAGCTTACTTTTTCACGTAGCTTCCATCAATACCCAAAGAAGAAAACATAAAGTAAACTCTTTCTTTATTAATCTTTTATGATTTAACTGATTCGAAATAATCACAACTTGTTTAAGAGAAAGATATTATTCATGCAAAAGAATCTGGATTTTGAAACTGACATGGGCTCTCTAAGATTTTCAGGAATAACTTGTAGTTAGGGATCTCAGTGGGGCGACTTTTACCGAACTACTCCACTTCACATGTTCCGAGGGTGATAGGGTGGGACGACGACAAAAACTAGACTTGTCGTGGATGGTGGGTAGGGATGATAATGAGTATGATCGGCTCGCAAGCTACTCAAGTTCAGTTTGGTCAAAATTCGGTCAAAAGTCGGTTCGAGTGAGTTCGACTCAAGCTCGTGTTCGGCTCGAGACCTTAGCAAGCCGAGCCAACCAAAGCTCGGCTCGAAATAATTATATATATGTGTATATACTCCATATATATTTGTATGTTTCAGTGTTGTTAACTTGCTACAAGAGTTAAATACTTTAAATCTCCTTCTTGTGGACTTGTATAATTTAAAAAAATGTACCATGGTTACTTGCGGGCTTCAAAAATAAATATTATCTTTTCCCAAACAGGTTTTTCACATTTTATTTTTTAAAGCTTCAAAAAAATATATTTAAAAGCAATTTGAGGAAAGCAACAAGCCGAGCTCGAGCCGAGCCGAACTCAAACTGTCCAAATCGAGCTCGAACTTGAGCCTAAAATTTCGAGCTCAATAAGCTTCGAGCCCGAGCCGAGACTGGGCAAGCTCGGGCTCGGCTCGACTTGTTATCACCCCTAGTGGTGGGGCAAACGTGGGTATGACCCTGTACCCTCCCCATCCCGACCCGCATTATCACTACCCACCTAATATACATAATAAGTATATTTAAAAATAAATATTTTAAAAATTTATTCATAGTCCACCCAATTTTCAATTAACTCTTAGGCTCAACTCCTTTACCTTATCACTTTACCTCTTTTACATAAAAGCCTCAATTTACTCACTGTTAATGTTGTCCTTAAAATTTCACTTTATCCCTTTTACATGAAACACTAGAATTACTCATCATTAGTTTGTTGGGTTTCATAGAAAATTAACTGATCTAACCAGGCATATAAACGCAGCGAAAAAATATCCTATAAAGAATTTCCAGGATCTCATGCTATCATATTAATGTACGAAAAGGAAACCAAACATTACCTTGATATTTGATCAGGAATCTGGTTGAGTTGAGGCGTTGCCTTTCTGAAAGACGACCGCCCTCTACAAGTATCCACACGCGAATGGACGACGAACGACTATCAGAATGCTAGTTCCAATCAAGATTTCGAAAATCTAGTTTTGTAGTTTGGTAGCTATTTCAAAAATCACACTAAAAACCCCTTGGCATACATACATATATATATGACTTGATTAGGGTTAGATTGAGTTCACTTATTATAATTTAATTAAAACTCTTTTAAATAAATTATAAAATAAATTCTTTTATATGATAAGGAATTCAAGTTCAACCAAAATCTAGATGATGTAATTTATTTAATAATATTATTTGTTTAAAATAAATAATATATTAAAAAACATATTCCTTATCTAATAAGGAATTTAAATCCAATCAAATCTAGATAATGAGATTATTTAATATTATTTATTTAATATTATTTTTTTAGAAAAATAATAAAATATTCTATCACAAGAATATGAATTTAACTTCTTTAAATTCGAATAAATAATCTCTCTCGATATAATTTAAAATAATCACATTATCTTAAATTTATTATTGGGA
Organism: Hibiscus mutabilis; assembly: GCA_019671005.1. Taxonomy (NCBI): domain Eukaryota; kingdom Viridiplantae; phylum Streptophyta; class Magnoliopsida; order Malvales; family Malvaceae; genus Hibiscus; species Hibiscus mutabilis. The sequence continues at coordinate 18,187,482 of CM033726.1, forward strand.
GTAATAACCACAACCATTCTTAGTGTGCGACCCTATAGGTTCAATTAACGTTGGCAGTAGATAAAATCACATTTTATTCTACAAGTCATAAGCGGCCTCTAGCAAGACATTATGACTACCCAAGTTAAATGAAAAGCTCATAATCCAATAGAACCTTAATTCAGTTTATGGCATAATCCTTTTATCTCACGATATCTTGATAGAATATAAGGAATGGAAAATGTTAACCTTATATCGTTCCATCTTTAGTTTCTCGATGCCCAATTGAACAGATTAAACAAATGACATTGATCTCTATCAACTCATTTGAGCACGGCCATGCATTTCTCAGTCTCAATCATCAAGGGGCCCAAGGATATCTCTCTTATGTTAAGAGGGATAAATTCCATCTTAATTACCCACATCTCACTGCATGATTCCTTATTATGTTCAAGCAAAACCTTTATAATCGTCCGATTAAAAACGATGTTTGACTATGTCAAAACATAATAGTTATCATGTTGAGAACCATAGCAATTTCAGGTCTAAGGATTTAATGTCACAACTGTTTGAAGATTAATATATAACTTTAATCCATGTATTAATCTCAAGACGAGTCGATCCTAATATTTGTTCTCAACAAATATATATATATGAATTTCATTTGAATCTCATTCACATATTCATCTTATGAATATCTATCAAACTTCATACTAATCTTATCTTATTATTGTTCCCACAATAATAACTGATTAGGGATATTAAGAATAATAATATTCAAGGATACAAAAGCATGCAAATTTATCATAACAATAAATTCAATAATCAAAATATCATGTCCATACAATAGGCCTTAGGGCACTATCGCTAACATAGCTTATGTCACAACTCGCAAGCTTATGCATCATCCCTAGGACCCTATTTTCCTTTAATTCTCTCTCTTTATGGGATTCATCTATAGCAAATATGGCTGATATGTTTTCTATAGTAATTGATTGTTAGTTGTTGTGTTTTTAATTTTTGTTATTGTTTTGTCCAATTGCAATCTTCTTTTGTACTTATTTTATCTTATTCAATTGAGTGACGGTTGGATTAATGTTATTTATGTGATGAGAGTTTAGAGAACAAATATTTCATATTTTATATATATAAATGTTTATATCTATTTAACTAATACTTGTAAATATATTAGAAGAACTGCATCGTAGGGTGGGTATAACAAAAATTAGGTGAGTCTCAAGACCCACATGGGGTAGAGCATGGATAGTTTTAGTCTTATGGGTCGCATGACTAATATAATGTTGAGTTTTATACCCACAATGGGTCAAAAGTAGGAATAAATATAAAAACTCTTGTTTAAAATGGATACGGGAAAAATACAATCCCCACATGTCCCGCCCAGTTAACGTCCCTATTTATAGTTTGATCTTGGTAGATGATTTTGTTGTTAAATGATGAGTTTGGTCCTGAATGGTGTCACTCTTAAACTCCAAATAGTCATAGATGGTTGTCCTTCGGTCCCAAATTCTACCAGTCACTTTGTTTTGGCCCCCTGAGCCTGAATTCGACTTCCATTTTGCCGAAAAGTGCATAGAAGTTCATGAAGAGGCCAAAAAACTTCCGTTTCTCTCTCGCCAATATGTTGCTTCTCTCATGCCAATGAAGTTTTTCACCGTTCGAATCTTGGAGAATTCCCTTTGTTCACTGGTAAATTGACATCGTCAAAAAGTTAACGGAGGATGAAAAAAAGTTCAAAGTATAAACTTCACCGAGTAAATTGAACAATTTAAAACTTTAGTGACCAACATAGGTTTGATAGTAAAGTTCAGCGATGATTTAGATAATTTACCCTAATTTTATTAACAATAATAGCATCATCATTATTTCTTTTAATAAAAAAGGAGAAATTTATTACATTTTTAAGGCGGTCATTTTATAATTTTTTTATAGTCAAAAAAATTAAAAAATATCTTATAATTGAAGGACTATATGTGTATTTTATTCTAAAATATAGTATAATCCATAAAAAAAACAAATGAAATTATAAAATTACAAAAAATTTATCCTAGAAAATATCCTATAATTTTCTTATTTGGATTGATCATTTAAAAACATTAGGTTGTATAGAAATTGCATTGGTCTTTGATCCGATGAATACCCGAGATGAGATGTTGGATAAATGTTGTATGCAAGCTTATAGGAAACACCATATAATCAAGTCCGTACTGAGGGTGGGTCATGACTCATCCTACCATATGTAATTATAAGTGTCTAATTTTAATAGTAGTTTAGTTTTTCTCCGATATTTATTATTAAAATCTATTTTTTTTCAATATTTTTTTTTTGTTAAGATCCAATTCGGAATAATAGGAGAGAATGGATAGTGGGATTTTCCAAACGGATCAACATTTGTTCAATGTTTGAGGCGGTAGAATTAGATAACTGGAAAGTTGTCAAGCTTCTCAAAGGGAATCCACGATAGTGCATCATATCGTGGAATTGATTAATCGTCCGGGTTGCGAAAGAAGATGAACTTGAGTGCCTCATATTACACAACCATCCGAATTTGGGGTTGCATATCCTTCATGCTGATTGTCTGAGTTAGGAGCCTACTGTGCTCCTTCCGATTTCAAGTATTCATCAAAAAAATTACTACAAAATTAATCATCTGTGTTATGTTCTAAAAAAGGACACGTGTAAGTAACCCATCATCTCAGCTCACAGTTTCTGCAAGTAAACTCTCTTCCTCTTCCTTTGTGACATTGTCTGTTCTTAATTTGTTTCACTTACTATCCATACGATATAGCCCCTGCCTTCTTCTTCTTTTCTTCTTCTTTTGATCACTAAATCTTCACAAATAATACAAACCCAACAAAAAACATCTGAGAACTAAAGTAAACTAAACATAGCGAATATACAGCAACCAGACGGTGGCCTGCTAAAAATGTGGAAGGACCACTACTGGTGACTTCATCTGAGCACATTGGATCGAAACGCCATACGCGTCCAAGCATTTGTTTAGGCGGTATCGGCGCCGGCGGCGAGCAGCCTTACGATTCTCATGTCAAAGGACCCTCCTCTTCTTCCGCCGCCACTTCCAGGCAGTGGATACATCAATCCGACATTTCCTTATGTCCCATAGTCCGTCCGGATTTCGACGCCAACAACGAGAACCTCGATGACCAAAGACAAGCTCATAACAGTAAGAATAACAATTTAAATGGAGTCTCAATTGGCAGCTGGAGCGTAAAAGATTCAACGAAACGGCTCCGATCCAATTGGGATATAAAAAAATTATGATTCCAGTGGTGGAAACATCAACAACATCCGCGGCAGAAACAAGAACAATGCTAACAACAGTAACGTGGAAACAGAGGATAAATACAGTGGCAGCGAAGATAATGAGAAGTTCGACATGGAGAACTCGGGAAGTCCCATGAAAGAGCAGAATCCAACTCATTCATTGGATAATTTGGGTGTCGAAAGGGAAGCTTTTTGTCAAGGAAATAACCGAAGACGACCGATTCGGACTTGGGTTTTCGATGGGGTGGTCAGTAAATGGTTGAACAGTTTGAGGTTAGGACGGTATTGAGATCCATGAAGTGGATGATCAAGTTTTGCCATTGTTGACATTACAAGTTCTCAAGGATATGGGAATAAATGCAGTTGGTTCAAGAAGGAAAATCTTTTGCGCAATCCAAAAGATGACCTTTGTCAGCCATTGCAATGTAAGATTTTGAACATTATTACCAATTTCATGCTCGTCTCACCATGTTTTTAGGATAAACAATGATATTGGAATTTTGACTTGTCTGAATTGTCTTGTTTTGTCATGGTTATGATTGTCCGATTGTTTGAGCATTCTTGAAGGGTCTAAGCTTTTACCATAGAGTATCTCGTGTTGAATATGTATAAGACATCAAAACTTTCTATTGAGTCCATGGTTTGGATATCTGATTCTAATTTAACCTTTTATAATCATATTGTAAAACCGTTTATAGTACTTGAGTTGGTCTTAACATATTGTTTGCATTCCTTCGAGTCCCTTACATTACTGAAGGTGGGTTTTGAGCTTGCAGTAAAGGAATTGGCTCCACAAAGAAAGAAAATAAGACATGGTGCCGAAAGGATTACACTTCTAAGTGCATCATTGACATAATTTTGTTTTTGTGTTTCCTAAATTGATGATAGGTGCTACCAAAGAAAACCTTAATCATCAACATTTGGCTCGTTGGCCAAACTGTTCATATTTATTCTCTCATATTCGTTTAGGTCATGAGTTCTACATCCATTAAGAACACCCGCTTTTTCCCCCTAAAATCTCCTCTTCTCTTCCCTCCAGGTAAGATTAAGATTATAATTAAAATTTATAAAAAAATCAAATACAATATTAATTTATTCAATTTAATAACATGAAATTAATTTAATTTAATGTCATAAATCTAGTACCTTATATACTAACTTTTGACATATATCTTTTATCAAAATCTAACTATTAATATATATAACAAGGGTATTTTTATAATTATGATAGGACAAGACAAGTTCTCCATAAACGCGAACTCAATTCGATTAATATTAAGAAAAATTGACCCAACCCAAAGATCAAATTTCATACAAAAAACACTTTGGTCACAACAACGACGTACAACTAAAAATACAAAGAATTTAATTTTTGTAAGATAATTTTTAAAAAACATAAGTATCAAAATGACTTAAAGAATAAACTAGCATTTAAAAAAGTTGGACCTCCGTCAATAATCTTTAGAGTAAGTGGTTAAATTTTTCAGTTGACACCATTTCTACTTCCTTAGGTTGTCGGTTCTAAACCCATTATGAACAAATTTCTCTTCCCTCTCCCCTAGGTAGAGTTGTCCAAAAAAAAATTGGAACTCCAATATATATCGGTAAAGTACACAAATAGTCACTAAATTATCTTTAAAAATTCATAATTGGCATTAAACTTTATTTTTTGTTACAAAATGGTCACTGAGTTGTTAACTGCCATTAGGTGGATAACATGACAGCTACAAAAAATTGTATAATAACACATTTAGTCTTTTATATTTAGACATTCAATCAATTTAATCCTAATTCAAAAAAATCTAACCATCATTATTTACAATCATATCAATTTAATTCTATTTTAAAATATAAATAATTTAAAACTTTTTGATCCTATCAAAAAACAAATAGTAGAATATAGAAGGAGATGGGATTTGAACTTGGGTCTAAAATAACCACCGAAGCAGGTCAACAACTAAGCCAAAGCTATTCCTTTACATAAATAACAACAAATAATATTAATATTAAGGGAAAACTACATGTGTGGTCACCAAACTATCATCTTTTTTTATTTTGGTCACACAACTAATATTTTCGTCAAATCGTTCTTCTCGTTAGATACATTTCCTATTTGGTCCCTCTTCATTAAAAATCTAACGGAATCACTGATTTGGCAAAAAAATTATTTTCCATGTCATTACTTCTCTCCTTGTCAGCATGTTAAATAATATTTTTTATTCAATCAACTAGGAAGTGACACGTGTCACCTGCTAATTTTGAACAAATGAAAGAACAAAATATTTTTGGTATAGCTGGAAGGATTTAGACCTAAGACCCCTTGCATAAAGGGTTCAACACCTAACCATTGAGCTAGGCTTAAAATATAGTTAAGTTTTATCCATACAAATATTTAAGTTATACTCTTCCAACCTCAAAAATAAACAAAATTACCTCTATGAAGATTTGAACCAGAAACACCTTGCACTAAAAATAAAGTATTCAACCACTAAGCTAGGTTGAGAACTAATAATATATCCACAAAATTTAAACTTTAATTTAAAGTATATTATCACCTCAAAATTAAATCAAAATACTACTAAAATCAATCTAAAATTATTTTTCAATTCGTATAGAACTACTCAAAAGTAGAAACAGAAAGAGCAGAAGAAGTTTCAAAGGATGACAAAGGATTTTCAAATATAAAGTTTATATTTAATTTTTTTTCATTTATATCAAAGGAATATCTTTGCCCCAGTGGTCAGTTTGCTACATTGGCTATCCCAGACCCAGGTTTGAGTAAATCTGGTAAACTTGACCCGAGACCCGAGAACCAAACTGATTTACTCGAACCGAGATCCGAAATTGACCCGAACACGATGACCCAAATTTGATCCAAAATTCGAAATAAACCGAACCGAATTTCAGTTGAACTGAAAATGGACCCAAATCGATTTTCAATCGAACTAAATGGAACCAAACCGATTTTACCCGAACCGAAAGCAACCCGAACTGAAGGCAACTTGAAATAAAAATATATATTAAAATAAATAAATAAAGATGAGATGTGAATTATAGCACAACACACCAAAAAGCCAAATATACAAGCTATATAAAGTCATATATAGGGTGGAAAAACCTAACTCGGCCTGAAAACCCTACTAAAATCAATCGATCTCCTATTAACCCGATATTGACCCGACCCAAAATCAACCGACCCGAAAGTCAACTGAACCGAAAATTAACTGAACTGAAGTATCGACCCGATACCCGAACTGAAATCACCATAGAGTCGAACTAAAACCGAACCAGACCCGAATGAACTATTTGCCACCTCTAGGTTTAAGTCTCATCTCCTTCGTTCTTCTTCTATTTATTTTCTTTCAACCATAGGGTGACACCTGTCACCCTGTGGTTGGAGGAAAAATATTAAATTATTTATATTTCAAAATAGGATCAAATTGATAGAACGTGTAAATAATGAGAGTTAGATTTATTCAATTTTTTAATTAGGACTAAATTTATTGAATGTCTAAATATATAGGACTAAATATGCTATTATAAAATTTTTTATAACTGTCACATCACGCACTTAATGGTAGTTAACGGGTCAGTGACCATTTTGTAACAAAATCTACAATTTAATGCTCATTGTGTAACTTTTTGAAAGTTGGATGACTATTTTGAATTTTTTAAGATAGTTTAGTAACCATTTGTATACTTTACCCTATATATAAAGTGACAAAAGCTTGAAACAATACATCAGAGTTACCAACTCAATAATACAAAAGAACAAGGTGCTATAATATACATGCCACTAAATAGAAAAGTATTGTACTCTGAAGATGATGATTGCATGAACTTCTGTATAATGTTCACACTTGAAGCGATGCTCAAACCTATTAACTTGTGAGGAAGAAAAATTAGAACACTTAACTTTGAAAACCATGTAATACATAATACCATATCAAAGCTACACAAAGCAGACATGTATGATGATTGAAAATAAATGTCATAGCAACCATATCAATACCATAACAAAAATAAAGACGTACAATAATAGAGTTCATGTATAGCATGCTTTAGATATGACGTAAATAAAGAGCACAACATAGGTTTGAGCAGAAGTTAAACATAGCTAGGTTATTGAACCAAGCAACAATTTTCATAACATAATAACGATTCATCATATAAAAAGACATTCATCCACCTACGATATATATATATTTCCACGACCCTTTAAGACACTAAAATTTTGACAATTTCTTTTTCTTTTCTTAAGAACACATACAAGGTTCATCTCTACAAATAGGATAATGGTAACCCCACGATTAATTACTTCATTTATGAGTTTCATAGTAATAGAAATACATGTCCTACCGAAACAAAATTTGTAAATTGCTATCCTCTTGCCTAGGGGCAAGGTTTTACCTCCATAGAAAAGATGATTCATTCGGATCCGTATGAAAGCCCAACACTAATGCATTGCCAGAATCATGTTGAATATATATGCATATATTTATAAGGCGTAAATTCAAAAAATGTTCCCAACATTTGACTAAATAGTCACTTTGGCCCCTCTTCTCTTTTGGAGTAATTCAACCCTCAACAGTTCATTTCGGGTCAAAATAGCCCATCTGCAGAAGAAAACTATTAATTAACTGACGGTAAATGACTTGAAATGACGCGATAAACCTATATGGCAGTGCACACTGACATAGCAGTATCATATAGACAAATGTGTTGACTTGAAAAAACGTTATATCAATCAAAAAATCATTTTACAAAATTATATAAAATAATTTTTTTGCTGACTTATCATTCTATCAATTCATTTCAAATTGTTTATTATCTTTTGTTTTCTAACAATTTTCATCCGCAGAGGAGCCATTTTGACTCAAATGAAACTTTGAGGGTTGAATTGCTCTAAAAAAAGAATAGAGCCAAAGTGACTATTTAGTCAAACGTTGACTATTTATAATGTACAAGTCATTGAGCATTAAATGCTCATGTGTGACATCGATCAATCAGAATCAAATATGTATAAGTCGACGCTATTGCAATGGTTCAAATGTATACGTAATTCATAACATCACATAAATTTAGAATCCTATAAACATACCATAGGGTATTAGGGTAATTCGACATATCATAGGGTATTTTTATAATTTTGCATGTAAGGGCATTTCAATTATTTTAGTATACAAGGATATCTTGGTGATTTTAACTTCTAAAGGTATTTGGAAATCTTTCTCGTATGGTATTTTTACTCATACCCAAGGTTTTAAGACTACAAAATCAACTTCAAAGCATTGGGGTAAAAGAGTAACTTAACACTACAAGGACATTTCAAAAAAAGTTAACAATACGAGGACATTTCAAAAAATTTGGTCTCTCATAGGTAATTTATTAATTTGACCTCACAAAACTTAATGTAGAAGGGTAGTTTGTTCGTTTGACTCGTAAGGTAAAACTTGTTTTTTCAATGGAAATTACGAAATTTTCAAGTTTCACTGACTGAAGTGGATCAAGGGATCCTCCTAAATGGTTTAGGGAACCAACGGGTCGGTCTTGAGGTCTTAACCTATCAAAAGGCCTAAAAATAATTTGATCTAAGTAGTCCAGTCCAAAAGGTATCAAAACCATGTAGTCCAAAAGGTATCAAAACCTCGTACTAGATATCAAAACCCAAGGCCAGATTTCGATACCCAAGTTAAGGTATCCAAAACCCAAATGGCTACTAGAATTTTATATTTCAATTTCTCAACAAAAGGTATCAAAACCCTTGCTTAGGGTACCAAATCCATTCTATGAAACTTAAAAAATTCATCTCCAAATTGTCTTCCTAGGCTCCAAAAATGACCCTAATGGTCCCAAACGTTTCCTAGACATCAAAGGAGACTAACATAGGCTTTAAGCAATCAATTACTACATCAAAACTATTTTCACCATTTGAGGATTTTAAGTATAAATGATATCAATGACAAGTAATATATATACATCAACCAAACACAATACATGATTCATATAGCATGTAACCCTCTCGACCCGGCCTAGTCGCAAGACCGAACCGAGCGAGCTACACTAGGTTCACCGAAGTAAACCAGAAGGATTAAACCAAAAGCACACCCTTATTTTTTTTCCTTTTATCTTGCCTAGATGCATTTAAGCTTTCCTATATGATCATGTTGTTCACAGGTGAGCACTCATCTCAATCGGGCATCGTAAAGACATCCAATTGGCCGCTGACACAGATTAGGGACCAAAACATAAATTCAGCAAATCAACAGGAATTTTCTAATTTTTAAGTTACCAACCTTTAATTAAGTACATTCCATGTTTGCATGTCAAAAATCAGCTTCAAACAGTCATCTGTACTCAAATTGTCATATCCCGAAAATTGGCCTAGTCAAAAATAGGTTACGGTGATCGAAAAGTTTGAATCTGATGCATTAAATGTTTGTAATAATTGACCTTTGTACCCCTCTTGTTTAATAAATTTATATTTTGGTCCTACTTGAGTGAATGAACTTCCTTGTACAAAAGTCAAAGCCAAAATACAAATTCTGGGTTAGGCGTATCGGTACGGTCAACCCAGTATCGGTACGATCCAACTGTCAATAACTAACTTACCTATTTAAGCCTGGTTGTATCGATACGGCTATAAGGTGTATCGATACAGGTCCCTTGTTTCGAATCTGTTTAAGCCTAAATCGGAAAAAAAAATTGAAGCAATGTGCTTACTCACCTCTTTGCTTGTCTTCTCCCACGTGAATATCATCAGAAATGATGATGCATAGCCATCATTTTCCTTGGAGTTGTAAAAAGGGGATAAATTGATAGAAAATATTGTTTAAGGTTTCCTTGGCTTGAGGGAAAGTACCCTATTGGCCTTTGATGTGGTGAGATTTGATTAAAGCCCTTAGCTTTCTTAAATAAGAAAGAAAGCTTTCATCCCTTACATTTGAACCTCTTGGTAAACTAAACCACCTTGCTACCAAAGTAAGCACACACCTCCATTTCCATCTTCAAGCTCAAGCTAAGCAAGCACCTCGATGCAATCTTCGATCTTCGTTCAAGTTTGATATACTATTTGAAAGCTTGCGATTCGGCGAGTAAAACCCCTATATCGATTTAGTGATTTCATCTTTCGTTGAGGTTTTATTTCAAGATTAGGGTTCTAACGTTCAAATAGAAGCCCATAGATTAAATAGTTAATTTTTTCATTCTGACGGTGTCTATAAGTTTCGGTAAGCTTGAAATACAATTTTGAATCCTTAGATCAAATTCTGATGCAATCCCTAATTTTGTGCTAGCTCAAATATTAGAGAAGGATCCCTTTTCATCTCCAAAAGAAGCTAGGCACAACGGAATTATAATCCAAGAACCTCGTAGTCGAGGTGAATGTAGTCGTGTCAAGGGATAGGCTAGGTGCCATCTCGTTGCATTTGTTTTGCGATTTTCATAATCGATATGTATCTTGCTAAAAGCTCAAGTAGAGCAATGCTTGTGTGGATGCTAAAGATGAGTATGGTAAGCCTTTGATATTGTTACATCATGATATGATAAAGATATGTGTTATAATATGTCATAGAGCTACGACTCACTTTCGTTTCCGACATGTTATGGCCTATAGTCACTATGGTAAGAAGTACAATGAACTATGCAAACCTTGGACATTCGGTGAGTTTTGGATACAATTGGTATGCCATAGGGTTAATTGAGCTCTTATAAGTAAGGGTGGACTACGGTCCGGGCTACGACCCATATGTGGTGGAAATAAGGATGGCTTGTGTAAGGGATTTATCCGGAGCTAGGGCTCAAGGCTACGACATGCTATCCGTTATATGTGTTGGTGTAAAGGGGAATCCTTGTATCCATTTGTTACGTTTTCCAAGGAAGTTAATATGTGTATCATATTTTCTTGGATTATGTAAAATTGTGATAATTGATTAAGCATGAGACATTGTGGTTAATAGCATGTGAATAAGATGATTAAACATGTCGATATGCCATTCATGTTCATAACATGTATTATATGTTAGTGTTATTGTTTATGTGTCGATGACTACCTCACTAGGCTATATAAGCCTAACATATGTGTGTCTCATGCATTTTAGGACCTTGTTGATCGTGTAATCTCCTGGTTGCAAGTCACTTCTGCAAGCTATATGTATGTTTACTTTTGTTTCTGAACACCTAGTAAGGTGGCATAAGGTCTAAACGTGTCGAAATGGCCTATTTTGGTATGTTTGTATAAGCCTAAAAGAGCCTAGATAATGCATGTAATGGATGGTATGTTTGGAAATGGTTAGAATGGTTAAAATGAGCCTAAAAGTCCTATTTGGTAAAATCCTAGTAAATGGATTCAAAATGCTCTAAAACTTGATATGCGATTAGAATTACTGTTTGTAAGGTTGCTGGTAAAGTTTGGTAAAATTTGACTAAGGTTTGGTTAGGTAATTCGAATAAAAACCGGCAAAATTCTATTATTACAAGCTGGGTGTACCGATACGGGTGATGGTGTATCGGTATGGCATTTATAAATTGGCTTTCTAGAATAGGGTGTGTCGATACGATTAGGGCGTATCGGTACGAAAATTGGTTACTAGAATCTGGTTTGAAAAAGGATACTGGTACGGTCTTAAGGTGTAACGATACGAGGTCAACGCAGTCAATGCGTATCGATACTGGATTAGCTGTATCAGTATGGGCTTGACATTCTGGAATCTGGGAATTGAAATTAGGCTTAGCGTACCGATACGGTCATTAAGGGTATCGGTACGATGTTAGTTAATTCTGTTAAAAAGGTGTTTTGGGCAGTTTACAAATTGGTCACTAATTATTATCTGGCTTAATTAGTTTAGTAAACGATATCCGTTAGTAACGAAACTTCACAGATTATTAATTTGTAAGTTTAATTACAAGTTGGTAATAAAGAAATTGGGTTAGGATCGCTAATTTGCAAAATTTACAATTTAGTCCTTTTAGTCTAAAAAGTTTAAAATTGACCCCAATTCTGACTAGACTAGTAACGAATAGGTTCGATAAGTCTTAAATAGGATCGTTAAGATATTCTGAGTAAGTTTCCAGCTCTAATTCCATCTCTAAACTCTGATTGTGTTTTCCAATAATGCTTACCGACCCGGTTCTCTACCAGACCAGGAAAGGGGTGTTACAGTTGTGGATTCAGAGCCTAGGTTTAGTCGATTCTAGGACAAAACTGAAGCTCGTTACGAGTCCGTATGTACTCATGCCATCTAGGAGTTATTTGTTTATGATAATCTATGACTTGTAGCTTACACGATTTAATCTTTCTATACAATTAGATCTAAACATGTATGCGCATGCTGATAGACGCGCTGTTAATTAACCCAATTCTGGCTCCTCCTCGACTCATGGGGATAACTTGAGGCCCGAGACCCGGCCTGAACGTGTGGGACAGAATGACCCACATCAACCTTCGCCAATGCCACCTGCTCAGCAGGAGTATCTGATGTCCATGGCTGACATGATTAAGCAAGTGGTTGTGTCACTCCGACAAGAACCATTCCCCCAGCCTGCTGAAGCACCTCTGCTTGTATCAAGAGCTCCCATTGATAAGCTCAAGCAGTATCCGGTTTATACCTTCACCAGGCAGGACTTGGATAACTCTAAGATCATAGAATACTGGCTGGAGAATACGCTCAAAGTGCTGAATAAACAGATGAAGTGCCTTGAGGAGCACAAGCTAGAGTGTGCCTTGGCTTTGATCACTGATAAAGCACAAAGTTGGCGGGCACTATGACGCTCACCGTGCCTGAACACCGAATTACGTGGGACTTCTTTCTTCAGGAGTTCTGCAAGAAATATGTCAGCAACCACTATATCGCTGAGAGGCGTAAGAAATTCCTCCACCTGAAACAAGGAAGAAGACCCGTAGAGTAGTACATACACGACTTCAATAAGTACGCGAGATATGGTAGCGAGATCATCCGAATAGAGAAAGATAAATGCCAAATGTTCATTGACGGCCTCTGTGATGAATTACGTCCTCTCTTCGTTGCTCTGGAGATAGAGGACTTCCAGGCCCCCGTCAATCGAGCCATTTCTACTGAAGCCTCTCAGAAGACCTCTAAAAAAAGGAAAGGGGATCAAGCCTGACCCGATAAGAGATTTTGAGATGACTCTAAGCCTCCTATACCACAAAAGAAGGGTAGACAATGGGAACAGAAGTCTGCCGCTTATCAGTAGATGCCACGATCTGGCTATGTGCCACAATTCCAGTCTACAGGAACATTTGTTGCTCGTACAGCTTCAGTGGATAGTACGGGTGGTTCTGCGAAGGGTTCTTAGATTATTCTGTGTAATTTCTGCTAGAAGATGTGTAACCCCCTTGACCTGGCCTAGACGCCCAACCGAACCAAAAATGCTATATTAGGTTTGCCGTAGCAAACTGAAGAGATACAACCAAACCCGGTCCATTTTTTCCTTTTATCTTATCTAGATGCCAATTATTAACCCTACGTGTTCATACAGACATCCGGTGCAACCCCAACTCAATCGGGCATCAATTTGACATTTAATTGATCACGTTTGCAAATTAGGGACCCAATTGAAAATACAGAAAATTGATGGGCTAAAACTCATTTTAAGTTACCAACCTTTAATTAGTCAGGTTCCAAACTTTTATCTCAAATATTAGCTCAAACCGATTATTCTACCATATATAATTGCATCAGCAAGAATTAGGGACTAAAATGCAAAGAAAGCAAAACTGCCCAAAAGTGACATTCACAAGAGAAACGGTCATCCGTATCGAAACGGGTAAGCCCGTACCGATACGGTTTGAAACACACTATTTCGATACACCATCAAGCTACATCGATCGGCCTAACTGAAATACCGAACTTTTGAAATATTTTAAAACGTACCGATACGATTTCTTAGGTGTTTCGATACGCGGGTTCAAGTTGAAAAAGTGAATTCCAGAGGCTAAAACTCGTATCGAAACGCCCATCCCCATACCGGTACGCCAGGCCAAATTTGTCTGGGTGTATCGAAACGCACCAGACCCGTACCAATCCCATAAGCCTGAAATTGCCTAGCCGTACCGATACGGTGCCCCGCGTATCGGTACGCCTGGGCCTGTAATGTCACATTTGGCTAATTTTTCATCCCAAAAGCATACTCAAACCACTCCAACATGCTTTAAACACAATACTAACATGTCAAACATATCTCATGCCAACTAACATCACATATCTAACAACACAACAAGGACTTATGCATCAAAGAGGAAATCTATAGGCATGCTTCCTAATATGCATCCAACCAACATACCAAAAAGGTAAACTAGCACCAAAATCAAACCTTAAAGGCCATTTACAACCCAAGAGCAACTAAAGAAACGTGCTCAAACAGGGAGTTTCACAAAACATCTCCCAAAACACAGCAAGTACCCCATTTCCCTTATTCATTATAGTCTAGTTTCTAACATACTTTGGAAACAAGTCTTGTCAAGATCCCCTTACTTCTTGCTGCCTTCCAAGACCTCAATTATCTGCATTGATGGACAACGAGAGCGTAATCACACAAGGCTTAGTGAGGAGTGCTCAAAAACAAACATCGCCAATGTATTTAAAACAATTTACTTAACATCATTCTTTAAAACATCATGCCTTTTTAAAACATGCACTTTACATCATTAAAAACCAACATATTAAACTATATGCTTCATGTATCATTAAACAACAGCAAGTCACATTGCTAACCCTCCACTTAAGCCTTCCCATGCATTACTACCAAATGCAAAGCTTAAGGAGAAACATGTATGAACCACATTATACAACATAAACATTTCAATGATACATTAACAACTATATTGGCTTTCAAGTGATCAATAGACTAGTTCAATAACAAAAGAGTTTATCGGATACACGGATTCAACAAGTGTTAACCCAACACTTCAAGCCATCTCAACCGGAATAGTGATACAATCACAATCGCGGTACATTAACAACCGGGTACAATAACAACCCACGGGGACATCCATCCCAATCATCGGTTAGACGCTTAATCCACTAACGGGAGTATTCGATAATGTTTAACCCCTCTACCGTTAGGGTACTTGGATGGAGTATTTGGTACATCGTATAAACCCCTCAACATCCAAGGCGACTTATTTACAGTGCACTTAATCCTATGGCCAACCAACTATATCCGATAACAATTTTAAAACCACATCACTTGCCAATATAATTAACCAAATAACATTTACCTCACTGTTTTTAACAAGCATTAAACCATGCCATTTCCAAAGATACAACCATGCTTTAAAACACAAGTATAAACCACATACTTACAAGGATCACTTACCATGTGCATACTTCAGCATTTCATGCTTAAAAATAGTATATCAAATACTTTAAAACATGCTTAAATAGTAGGTAACATGTAAATTAGAACAAGTGCATAAAACCATTTCAAACTAGCACGACCGAGAGAGAAAACCACTTTATACTTACTTTCGAGTTTAAACTAGCGTTTCAAGCTTAGTTTAAACTCCCATAAACCACTTTTAAATCATTCCAAAGTTGGAATTCATGTTCTCACTCACCGATACGCGAAACCTCAATTCGCCGATACAAAATCAAGAATCTGAAGCCTCCAACGCTTCTCCAATCACTTCTGGATCAACCTCCCCTATTTTTACCACAAAACAACAGAGGATTAATGCATCATAATGCATTCCAAACACAGCAACCACAATCCTTCTCGGATTCTCACAAAACTTCCACAATTAATCCTCCACAACAACCGAATACATAACCAAAACACTTCGATTCAAAAACCAGCCAAAATCTATCAATATAACATCACTTTCAACATCAAAACACATCTAAAAATAGATTCAAAACAACCTACCACCTCCAGCAACCTTACAACCATATAAACACCACAAAACCTCAGAACTAACAACCTAAACAAATATAGATTCTTAAGTTTCGGGATCCCATTGATAAAAATCACTTATAAACATTATTAAACATCCAAGATATGAATCAAAGCAACCTTACTTACTGGAAATCATATCCAATTCACGAATCAACTCATTTTCCCCAAATAACTCAATTAAACATTGAAAAATCATCAAAACCAGATTAGAAACACAAAAACAAGGATCAAATGCTTGGGAATTTCAATAAAGAACCATACAATAGAGGATATATTAGACCTTACCCATATTGTGAAGTTTCTCCCTCAATTGATTTGTGAAAAGCTAAGAAAACACAAGATTATTGTAAGATTTTGTATTAACAATCTTTATAAAACAATTTGAAACAATAAAATCAAGTTAGAAACCACCTCACCTCTGGAAATTTGATGAAAAACTGAGTGTTTGGCTGAGGAGAGAATGGAGAGAAAAAGTTGAGAGAAAATGACATGATTTTTGTTTTAGAAAAGATAACTAACTTTTTAACAAAATCCTCTTTGATTACTAATTAAACCACATATTAAAATAAGTCAAATCAAGGCAGAAATCATCAGAAACCAATTTGTAAAATAGCTCATTAAAGATTCTAAGTATTTGACCCTTTTCATTTTAGTCACTACAAAATCAGAGTTTTCAAAACTTTCATTTTGGTCACTAACCAAAATGTCCATCTTCCAAAACCCATTTTTCAAAATTGATTCCACCATTATTAAATACATAATTAATAATGATTTTTAAGCATTTTCCATAATTTTTCCAACACCAAAAATATACGATCCTAAAACTAACTCGAATCTCTACTCCGATCCACCGGACCGTCTAATAAACCACCAAACCGCTAAGCCCTAAAACTGGGGCGTTACAACTCTCCCTCACTTAAGAAATTTCGTCCTTGAAATTTACTTGGAGGAAACAGGTGCGGAAACTGTTTCGCCATATCCGACTTGCGTTCCCACGTGGCCTCCTCAGCATCGTGGTGGTTCCACAACACCTTAACTAGCTCGACTGTTTTGCCACGAAGCACCTTACTTTTGGTATCAAGAATCTCTACTGGTTCTTCATCGTAAGATAGGTCTGATCTCAAGTCGATCTCCTCCGCTGGCATGACATGCGATGGATCCGACCTATACTTCCGCAACACCAAAACGTGGAACATATCATGAATCTTTCCCAACTCCGAAGGTAACCTCAAATGGTACGCAAAAGGACCCACACACTCGACAACCTCGTATGGTCTAATGAACCTCGGGATAAGCTTCCATTTCTGCCCAAAACACAACACCTTTTTCCGGGGCGACACTTTCAAAAACACTTTATCACCCACAGTGTACTCTATCTCCCTACGCTTCAAATCCGCATAGGATTTATGGCGATATGCAGCCTCTTTTAAGCGCTCACATATCAATTTTACCTTTTCAGTCGTGCCTTTCAAGACATTGGGCATAGACACAAACTTTTCCCCCGCTTCTGCCCAACACACGGGCGTACGACACTTCCGGCCATACAACGCCTCATAAGGTGCCATGTGTATGCTAGCAGGATAACTATTATTGTAATCAAACTCCAGTAACAACAACTACTTCTCTCACGTTCCCTGGTACTCAATAACATAACACCTTAGCATATCCTCGAGAACCTGAATCACGCGCTCCGACTGGCCATCCGACTGAGGATGGTACGAGGTACTGAAACTCAACCAGGTTCCTAAAGCACAATGCAAGCTCACCCAAAACCTGGCGGTGAACCGCGGATCCCTATCTGAAACTATAGATTTGGTCACCCCGTGCAAACGCACTATCTCAGAGATGTACAACTCAGCCAACCTGTCCAAGGTATACGTAGTATGCACATGCACAAAATGCGCACACTTCGTAAACCGATCCATAATCACCCAAATGGAATCCTTTTTGGTCGGCGTCAAAGGCAACCCAGACACAAAATCCATGGTGATTCTTTCCCACTTCCATTTCGGTATCCTCAACGGTTGCAACAACCCCGAAGGGAACTGATTCTCAACCTTTACCCACTGAAAAACCATACACCGTGCAAAGAAATCAGCCACGTCCCTCTTCAATCCAACCCAATAGTACTACTCATTCAACCCTCGATACATCTTAGTACTACCACTATTCGACCTTTGAAACACAACACTCCATCATTGTTGAAATGAAAATTCGTAGGATTTCTATCCCTGATATCTTCCACATAAGATACCAAACTCCCATTATACGGTTGCTTCTCCTTAATTATCTGGGACAAGGACAGCTTCACTTGCAACTCAGCCAACAATCCTCCGTCAGTTGTCACACTCAACCGAGCAAACATGGCTCTCAGCTCCACAGTTGCTTTCCTGCTCAAAGCATCCGCCACAACATTGGCTTTCCCCGGATGATTCTCAATGGTCAGATCATAATCCTTAAGCAACTCCAACCATCTACGTTGCCTAAGATTCAGCTCTGATACATCATATATTTCAAACTCTTATGATCCATATAAACAACACATTTCTCACCATAAAGATAATGCATTCAGATCTTCAAGGCAAATACAACCGCGGCCAGCTCAAGATCGTGAGTAGGGTAGTTACGTTCATGCACCTTCAACTGCCTAGATGCATACGCCACTACCTTACCCTCCTGCATCAACACGCAACTGAGCCCAACATACGACGCATCACTATATACAACAAACTCATTTCCTAATTCTGGTTGAACCAAGACAGGAGCTCACGTTAAAGCTTCCTTCAACCTTTCAAAAGCTCGTTGTCTATCCTCCTTCCACTCAAACTGAACATTCTTCTGCAACAACTTTGTTAACGGAGCCGCCAAACTAGAAAACCCTTCCACAAGCCTCTAATAGTAACCCACCAAACCAAGGAAACTCCTAACCTCCGTCACAGACTTAGGCTCCTTGCAACTCATTACAGCCTCAACCTTATGTGGATCAACACGGTTTCCTTCGGCCGACACCACATGCCCAAGAAAAACAACCTCTTTAAGCCAAAACTCACTTTTGCTTAACTTAGCATAAAGCTGATTAGCCAACAGCCTCTGAAGCACAATTCTCAAACGTTTATCATGATCCTCCTCGGTACGTGAGTACACAAGGATATCATTAATGAACACAACCACAAACTGATCCAAAAACTCATGAAACACAATATGTATCATGTCCATAAAAGTAGCTGGAACATTGGTCAAACCAAACGACATCACAAGAAACTCATAATGCCCGTACCTCAAACGAAAGGTTGTTTTGGGCACATCCACCTCCTTCACCTTTAACTGGTAGTACCATGACCTCAAATCTATCTTGGAAAACACCGAAGCTCCCCTGAACTGATCAAACAGGCCATCTATCCGTGGTAAGGGATACTTGTTCTTTATTGTCAACTTATTCAGCTATCGGTAATCTATACACATTCGCAACGTACCATCTTTCTTCTTAACAAATAGCACCGGCGTTCCCCACGGTGAAATACTAGGTCTAATGAACCCACGATCAAGCAACTCCTGCAATTGCGTTTTTAGCTCCTTGAATTCCTTCAGAGCCATGCGGTACAGAGCAATGGACAAAGACCTCGATGCCAAACTCTACCTCACGGTCAGGTGGCAACCTCGGTAATTCCTCCGAAAAAATACCCAGAAACTCTCATACAGTGCAAACATTCTGCACCCTCAACTCCTTTGATCCAGGATTCATAACATAGGACAAATAAGCCTGACATCCCGAATCCAACATTCGTCTTGCCTCCAAAGCTGAAACAACACTAGACAAAAACTTGGCATTCTCGCCAACAACCACCACCTCATAATCATCCGACAGCCTCAAAGATATCTGTTTGGTATCAAAATCCATCACAGCCTGATGTTCAGTCAACCAATCCATACCCAAAATCACATCAAAACCATGGAATGGTAACTCCATCAAGTTTACGGCAAACACATGTCCCTGAACCATCATCGGACACCTATGATACAACCTCCTAACCACGACTGTCTCCCCAAGAGAACTAGTCACTCTAACACCCACATTGAGAATTTCAACAGATACATCAAGCAACTCAGCATGTTCACTCAAAATGTATGAATGAGTAGAACCAGAATCAACCAACAAATACAACGACAAAGACTGTAGGGTAAAAGTACCTACAATCACATCAATGTCATTACGACCCTCATGGTGCGCATACACCCTAGCCGGTCCACCTCCCTCAGGCTGGATAGCAACAATATGAGCTACAGTCCTCTGCCCACCATCTCGACGCTGAAACTGTCCATGGCCACGACCTCGCTGCAGAGCAACAACAGGTGCAACGCCCTGCCCACCTCGAGCCAACAACAGACAATCACGTCTCTAATGATCAACTGACCCACAACTCCAACAAGTATTAGCCACCACAGGCGCGGAAGCCTGACCCTCCCTAGCCAAATATGGGAAATCTCGCCTTAAATGATCTCGGGATCCACAAACCCAACAAGTGCTAAACGGTGCTCTAACCTGGGCACCCTGCCCCTGGACTCTACATCCCACAACACCTCCACCATGCCTCAGCTCTGGGCAAAACCTCTTGTCACGTTGTCTCTTGGCCTGACCACCGCTATAACTCGAATTAACAGCTCTCTTACCCGAGCTAGAACCTCGCAATCTAGATGCCAAACCCAAATTCTGGTCTACATCCTTAGCTCGCGAAACCAACACATCAAAGTCGGTGTAATCAGCATGAAGCATGTATGTCTTAACATCCTATACAAGTCCATATCAAAAACGATCACATCGAGTACGCTCGTTAGGAACCAGTTCAGGTGCATACCGACTCAGCCTCATGAACTGCACCTCATACTCCGCAACAGACATACTGCCCTGCACCAAGGCCATAAACTCACGCTTATTCTCGTCCTGATATCGGACTCCCAAAACTTCTTCCGGAACGTTTCATAGAAGAACTCCCAGGTCACATCATCCGTTGCCATACCGGATATCGTGGTAGCCCACCATGTATAAGCATCACCCTGCAGCAAGGAAAGAACACAGCCCAGCTTACGAGCATCGGTGCACCCCATCTGGCCTAGTATCCTCTCAGTACTGGCCAACCAGCCCTTAGAAGCCTCAAGAAACAACCCTCGAAACTCAACTTCGCTCAAACTATGAAGACGCTCAAGCGGAAAACCTTACCCCTCCACCGGTGGTGCTGGTACACGAACACTCGCAACTGCTGCCTGAAACGCACCGGTCATAGCCTCTATCAACGGTGCCATATCACCCATCCCTGGCCCAGCCAGCGCAGGTGGTACTTGCTCTAAACTCTTAGGTGGATTAGGTGGGGCGGTGGCAACCCTCCAAGAGGTACAACTTCTCCTTCATCATCATGCCCAGCGGCAACAGCAATCGCACTAGATCGCAACTCTCTCATCGGTCCCATCGTGCTAAAATATATCTAAGGCATGATAATCATTTCAAAACAAAACAGTCAGACCAGCCTTAAGAAAGGATCCAAAACTTTCATTTCAAAAAATCAAAACAATTTCTAGACTATAATAATAAGGTAATAGGTACCCCTAACATCCCCAATATAGCATACAACAATCAACATTCATATATCAATCACCGTGCATATCATCCAGCATACATACAACAATCACCGTAAATATCATACAACAGACCATAACTCACGACAGCAACACACCAACCTCCCAAACAAACCCAACCTAGCTCTGATACCACCAAATGTAACCCTCTTGACCTAGCCTAGACGCCCAACCAAACCAAGAAGGCCACATTAGGTTTACCGTAGCAAACCAAAGAGATACAACCAAACCTGGTCCATTTTTTTCCTTTTATCTTATATAGATGCCAATTAGTAACCCTACGTGTTCATACAGACATTCGGTGCAACCCCAACTCAATCGGGCATCAATTTGACATCCAATTGATCACGTTTGCAAATTAGGGACCCAATTACAAATACAAAAAATTGATGGGCTAAAACTTATTTTTAAGTTACCAACCTTTAATTAGCCAGGTTCTAAACTTTCATCTTAAATTTCAACTTAAACCGATCATTCTACCATATATAATTGCATCGGCAAGAATTAGGAACTAAAATGCAAAGAAAGCAAAACTACCCAAAAGTGACATTTACAGGAGAAACGGTCATCTGTATCGAAATGGGTAAGCCCGTACCGATACGGTTTGAAGCACACAATTTCGATACACCACCAAGCTGCATCCCTCCATAACATCCGAATACATAACCAAAACACTTCGATTCACAACCCAACCAACATCTATCAATCTAACATCACTTTCAACATCAAAACACATCTAAAAACAGATTCAAAACAACCTACCACCTCCAGCAACCTTACAACCATATAAACACCACAAAACCTCAAAACTAACAACCTAAACAAATAGAGATTCTTAAGTTTCGGGATCCCATTGATAAAAATCACTTATCAACATTATTAAACATCCAAAACATGAATCAAAGCAACCTTACTTACTGGAAATCAGATCCAATTCGCGAATCAACTCATTTTCCCCAAATAACTCAATTAAACATTGAAAAATCATCAAAACCAGATTAGAAACACAAAAAAAGGACCAAAATGCTTTGCAATTTCAATAAAGAACCATACAATAGAGGAGATCTCGGACCTTATCCCTATTGTGAAGTTTATCCCTCAATTGATTTGTGAAAAGCTAAGAAAACACAAGATTATTGTAAGATTTTATATAAACAATCATTATAAAACAATTTGAAACAATAAAATCAAGTTAGAAACCACCTCACCTATGGAAATTTGATGAGAAACTGAGTGTTTGGCTGAGGAGAGAATGTAGAGAAAAAGTTGAGAGAAAATGACGTGATTTTTGTTTTAGAAAAGATAACTAACTTTTTAACAAAATCCTCTTTAATTACTAATTAAACCACATGTTAAAATAAGTTAAATCAAGGGAGAAATCATCAAAAACCAATTGGTAAAATAGCTCCTTAAAGATTCTAAGTATTTGACCCTTTTCATTTTAGTCACTAGAAAATCACAGTTTTCAAAACTTTCATTTTGGTCACTAACCAAAATGTCCATCTTCAAAAACCCATTTTTCAAAATTGATTCTCCCATTATTAAATACATAATTAATAATTAATTTTAAGCATTTTTCCATAATTTTTCCAATACCAAAAATATATGATCCCGAAACCGACTCTAATCTCTACTCCGGTCAACCGGACCGTCTAATAAACCACCAAACTGCTAAGCCCTAAAATCGGGGCATTACAAGAGGCACCCAGGGAAGTTCCATAGACAATCGGGATCCTGTTATCTCTGTGGCGAGTCTGGCCATTTTATCAGATAGTGTTCGCAGAACCCTCACGCCCCTACCTCTGTAGCTTCTCAAAACAACCCTAGCAAGGGAAGAGGAGCAAAGCAACTGCAATCTGGATCAGCAGGGAGACCTCGCAACACTAATACCCCTCCGGTTGGACGTGATCCACAGACTTCGGCCTAGATGTATCATGTACGAGGTCGAGAGCAGGAGGATGACCCTGATGTGATTTCAGGTATGGTGGAGTTATTTCTGATCATGTTTATGTTTTAATAGATCCAGGCTCTACGCACTCTTTCATTAGTGAACCGTTGATTACCAAGTATGCTTTAGAATATGAACCTGTTGTATCCGAGATAGTTGTCTCTAATCCACTAGGAAATAGTGTGATTATTCGATGGGCTTGTAAAGCTTGTCCTTTGAGGATCCAAGGGATCCCATTTCCAGCCAATTTGATGGTCTTGACCTTTCGAGAATTCGATCTCATCCTAGGCCTAGATTGGTTAGTCGAACACCAAGCCTTGGTAGATTGTTCCAAAAAGAAATTGTATCTCTGTGGACTCGGTAAAGGAAGCATAACCCTAATGAAATCCGAGCTTGAGCCTAAGGTGACTCTTATGTGTGCCATGGGGACCAAGAAAGATCCAAAACTCAAGGATGTGCCTATAGTGAAGGAGTTCCCTGATGTGTTCCTCGATGAGCTTTCGGGACTTCTTCCTACCCGGAAAGTATAATTTAGGATCGAAGTGCAATCAGGGACTACTCCAATCTCTATTACTCCGTATAGAATGGCTCCAGTGGAGTTAAGAGAGTTAAAGGCCCAAATCCAAGACCTTTTGGATAAGGGCTTTATTCGACCGAGTTCCTCACCCTAGAGAGCATTGGTTTTGTTCATAAAGAAGAATGATGGATCGATGCGCTTATGCATCGACTATCGTAAGTTAAACAAGGTGACAATCAAGAACAAGTATCCGTTACCGAAGATCATAGATCTTTTTGATCAATTGAAAGATGCCTCTGTCTTCTCCAAAATTGATCTACGATCCAGATACTATCAAATGATAGTGAAGGAGTCTGATGTCCCAAAGACTGGCTTTCGAACCAGATATGCCACTATGAATTTCTAGTGATGCCTTTCGGGCTCACAAATGCACCTGCAGCCTTCATTGATTTGATGAACCGTGTGTTTCAGCCCTATCTTGATAAATTCGTGGTTGTCTTCATAGATGACATTTTAATCTATTCTAAAGATTCGGCTTCTCATGAAGAACATCTCCGAACTGTGCTTTGGATTCTCCAAGAGAAAAGCAATTATATGCCAAGTTCAGTAAATGTGAATTTTGGCTATGTGAAGTATCTTTTCTGGGCCATGTGATTTCTTCTGCGGGAATCCAAGTTGACCCAAAGAAGATTCAAGCAATCCTTGATTGGATTCCTCCGAAGAATATTAGAGAAGTTTATAGTTTTCTAGGCCTTGCGGGTTATTACCGTAGATTCATTAAGGGATTCTCACTAATTGTTGCACCTTTGACGAAGCTTCCCGGTAAAGAAACTCCTTTTGTATGGACAGTGGATCAGCAAAGGAGTTTTGATCAACTTAAGCAAGTTCTCATTCATGCTCTTATTTTGGTGCAACCCGAGTCGGGTAAAGACTTCACTATGTATAGTGATGCATCCAACCTGGGATTAGGCTGTGTGCTAATGTAGGAAGGCAAAGTCATAGCTTATGCTTCACGACAACTCAAACCTCACGAGTTAAATTATCCGACCCATGATTTGGAATTAGCCGCAGTTGTGTTTTCTTTAAAAATTTGGCGGCACTATCTTTACAGAGAGAAGTGTTATTTATACACTGATCACAAGAACCTTAAGCACCTCCTAACTCAAAAAGAATTGAATCTCTATTAGCGTAGGTGAATGGAGCTTCTAAAAGACTACGACTTGGTTATTGATTACCATCTCGGTAAAGCCAATGTCGTGGTCGATGCTCTTAGTCAGAAACCTACTCCATCTCTGAGATGTTTGAATGCTCACTTCCGGTTCAAGAAACATGGCAAATTATTGGTTGAATTGAGAGTTCAATCAACCATTGTATCTAGAATTAAAGTACTTCAGGAATCCGATGAGGAATTGCAATCTCTTATTGCCAAGATCAAAGTAAACCCAGATCCTGAATTTGCTATGAATTCCAAAGGGTTGTTATATTTCTGCAACCGTATCTATGTACCCGATGATGATGATCTTCGAGAACAAATTCTGAGTGAAGCTCATTATAGCCCTTTCTCTATACATCCAGGAGCTATTAAAGTGTATAAAGATTTGAAAGAACTGTATTGGTGGTTTGGTATGAAAAATGAGATCACTGACTTTGTGGCTAGGTGCTTGACTTGTCAACGAGTCAAAGCCAAACACAAAGTACCCACTGGACTTCTGCAGCCTATCGAGCTTCTACAGTGGAAATGAGAGCGTATTACGATGGACTTCGTAAGTGGGTTGCCAATGACTCCGAAGAAGAATAATGCTATAAGGGTCATTGTGGACCGATTCACTAAATTTTCCCATTCCATTCATGTGATAATGGACTTCAGCTTACCTAAACTCGCAGAGTTGTACGTTCGTGTAATTATTCGCTTACATGGAGTCCCTGTTTCCATCATCTCCGATCATGACCCACGTTTCGCGTCTCGATTTTAGAGGACCCTACATGAGGCTTTGGGAACTCGAGTGCACCTAAGCACTGCTTTCCATCCTCAAACCGATGGCCAATCAGAAAGGGTTATTCAGATTTTGGAAGACATGCTTCAAGCTTGCATTATTGATTTCGAGAATACGTAGGAGAAATCTTTGTCATTGGTAGAATTTGCATACAACAATAGCTACCAAGTGTAATGACCCGTTCTAACCTGGGGCCCAAACCAAACCCAAAAACCCATTTACAACCTGACCTGACCCGGGAAACCAAAAACCCTAAAAAACCCTAATGACATTCCACCGAGCTGCCGCCGCCGCCGTCATCAACAACCTTTTCACCGGCAACCAATCTCTAAAATAATTAAACCTGAAACTAATCGCTAACTAAACCCTGATCCAAAACCCCAAATTCAATCCTTAAAATCCCTAAAATTTCCATCCCTAAAATCAATCAAACACCCTACTCAACAACCCTGTCAACCACTCGACAGATAATCCATACCCCTACCACAATCAAACCCACTGCCATATCCCACAAAACCTGGATTGCATCCACTCAGATCTGCAACATCAGATTAAAAATGAGGAGTAGTTATTAGATTGAAATAATAGGATTATATAACCCGAAGAAAATGTAAAAAGAAAAGAGAAGAAGAGATCGAAAAATCAGAGTTTTTTTTTAGAAAAGTGGATTCGGTAAATCAAAGAAAATTGTAAAATCTTTTGAAGAATCAATTTTTTTAGCTCCGTTTCATTTTGCAATCCAAAGTTTTTTATTTTCGTTTATTCGAATCAAAGTTTGAAAGTGAAAATAGAAGGAGAAAGGGCCGAATGAGCTCGGCGCTCCTTTCATGAGCCGTCGTCGAATGAAAGAGATGAGATAGGGGAGCATGAGAGTAAAGTTTAGGTTTAAGTTTTTTTTTAATTTTAATATGATTCGGAAAAAAATTTAACAACCCTTTATTAAACTGGCCAAAACACACGAAACGGCGTTGTATTAGCACTCTTTTTAAAGTTATGGTCTAATTGCACAAGCAGTCCCTAGGCTTTTAACCTACTCTTGTTTCCCTCCCTAGGATAATTACGCA
The DNA here is from genome assembly GCA_019671005.1 of Hibiscus mutabilis. NCBI lineage: Eukaryota > Viridiplantae > Streptophyta > Magnoliopsida > Malvales > Malvaceae > Hibiscus > Hibiscus mutabilis. Next base: position 18,214,830 of record CM033726.1, read on the forward strand.
TTCGATCCTTCCTTGTTTTGTTGCATATATAATTTCGTCCTTTTAGCTTTAAATTTCTGTTTTTTGATTCAGTCACTATTTTTACTTTGATTTTAATTTCAGCACTTTTATTTTATGTTTTTCAATTTCCAGTCTATGCATTTTACATTTTGTTCATTTTAGTCCTATAAGGTTTGTTATTTTTGCCATGTATTTTAATATTTATGCATTATAATCCTTGAATTTAATTTTAGGTTGTTTCATGCATTCTAATATGATCCATGCATACATATCATTATTATTATTATTATTATTATTATTATTATTATTATTATTATTATTATATGCATATAATATATTATCATACAAAGTAATTTATTTTGTACATATTATATATTGATTTAAGATATATGTGTATATATACTTATATATGTTTTTATCTATGTCACATTTTTTATGTATAATAACTTTATTATTTTTTATATTATGTATATGATTTTATGCTTATTTGTAAAAATATGTATAGTATTTTATTTAATTGCTATATATGTAATTTAAATAAATACATTTTTTGTAAAAATAACATATATATAAACTATTAACTTTAAATATATCTAGATATTTTTATAGGTATAAGTATTAAATATTTTACCTTAATTATTATATTTTTAAGTTAGATTAATATTTATGTATTTTTGTTAGATTAGTATTTTGTTATGTTAGTGTTTATTTATATGTTTATCGCATTGTATTTATTCATGTTTGTCATGTTTTAAGTTGCATTTCGGATATATTTTGTCAATGCGGCCCTTTTATTCGAGCGTAAACATGGCCAGTATCAAGCTTAGTGATGGTGGTATTTCGGTTTACTCTCGAATAATAGGGCCTTTAAAATCTACTCGCACTTATAACCAAATTTTAATTTAATAAAGCGGTAATTATTAAAGTGCCAATTTTGGGCGGTCTGGGGTGCTAATCCATCTCCATCCGTAACCGACTCCCGAACCTGACATTTTTAAAATCTCTGGTTTTAATGGTGCCTGGCCTACCTTAGTGACCGGTGGCGACTCCATTTTTAAAATAATACAATTTTTTCTAAAACCCCAATGGAAGACATTTCTTAAAATTTCCAAAAGACCCCAAACACCTTAAAACCTCGTTTTTTTAGCGAAGACACTCGAAGAAGGATCGCTACAGATGGCGACTCCGTTGGGGGCATTTTTATGGTTTTCAAAAATAAAAGAGAGTCGAGCTTTTTAAATAATTATCACTTTACTAATATTGAAAATTATGGACTAAAGTGACTATTAAATTAACATTTGGTTATAATTTCGCGTTTATTTTAACGCATTTAAAAGTTGGCATATAAACCCGTCCTTTTAAGTAGGGGGAAAACGCTAGCGCTTTCGTGTGGATATCGTTCCTCTGTATGGGCCTAGCAAGTACCTTCGAGGCTTGAGTACCTTATGCTTTCGTGAGGATATTGTTCTTTCGTATGGGTATCAGCGAATGGGCCCCCTTGAGTTGAACCCAGTTGAAAGAAGCCTATAATGGGTGATGACCGGGGGCCTTGCTACTCTTAGTAGGGGACAGCAAGGACAATTCAGGTACCTCTTAGCACCAAAACTGCATGTAGAGAATATAGAAAGCCCACCCTTTTAGAGTCATGCGGATAACTTAGGTGTTTTAGATGAGATAAATAGGATTGCTCTGCTTGTTGCCTTATCTACTTCGCTTTTTATTTATGTATCTATTGAGTTTATTCGGTACTAACTCATTTCTTTTTTGTTTTATTTTATTTTTACTTTACACATACTTTTGTTGCATTAGCATTAAATGACATAAAGGTGTTGGTTCAAGTGGTTTTCCCGATCAGAAATCTTTCATTTTTACCTTATTTACTTTAATTTATTCATTTGATTATTTTAATTTCAAATTGACCCATTTTTGTGATCACATCATATCTATTCATTTTGGCATTCACTGCATTGCATATCATGACATTTTGATTTTTGCATTGGTGCATTCGCATATAGGACATATACTTTGTTTTTTACATGCATTCATTTTGAGACTGATCCTCGGGAGGCCCTGTGACAGCAATACTAGGAAAGACGAAAGATCAATCGATTCAACATCCATACAGAACAAGAACTAAGACAAAGATGGCAAATGAAGACAGACTGGATATGATTGAGCAGAACCAGAAGACTTTGCAAGAAAATTTAACCCAAAAACTGGAGGACCAGTTAGCTAAAGCCCAACAAGATATAAGGGACCAGTTTGCGAAATCTCAACAAGACATACTCGGTAAATTGGCGCAGATGCTCAGATGCAAGTTTTGTGAACAAGGAGAGGCCTCTACTATTGGCCTTGGGGCAGGTCCCGGCGAGGAAAATGAAGATCTTATATATCCTCCAAGGTTCACCCCTACTCAAGCTAAAAATCAAACCAACCCTCGAGTGGTAATTTCTATGGAAAAATCTCAACCACTTCAGGCCAGCACCCCTATCCTGGAAAATTTGCCCACCGCATCAGAAGCTAAGCTAGGGGCAATCAGGCTAAAACTTTTGTCTTCGAGATGGATCAGTTGATTGAATCTAACAAATCAAGAAATGATCCGTCAAAAGAGATCGAGGAGCATTGCAAACGACTCGAAGAAAAAATGCAAGCCATGGAAATAGAGGATACCTTTAGTGGATTCGATGCTAGCGAACTCAGTATTGTCCCAGATTTGGTATTACCTCTAAAATTCAAGATCCCGGAGTTTGAAAAGTATGATGGAACCAGTTGCCCTCGCGCTCACCTCACTATGTTCTATAGGAGGATGACAGGATACGGAAGAGATGACAAGCTATTAATACATTGTTTCCAGGACAGTCTATCTGGATCTGCCGCCCAATGGAATAATCAGTTGGCCGCCATCAGATAAAATCATGGAAAGGCTTGGCTAGAGCCTTTCTGGAGCAGTACCGACACGTCAGTGATATGGTACCTGATCGTTGGACTCTGCAACACATGAAGCAAAGGTCTAATGAAAGCTTTAGACAGTACGCGCAACGTTGGAGAGACATAGCTGCACAAGTCCAACCCCCTCTTGGTGAGAAAGAAACAGTAGTCATATTCATCCAGACTTTGGAGAGTTCTATCTTAGACTGTCTTATAGGTAATGCAACTACCAACTTTGTTGATCTAGTGTTGTCTGGCGAGCTCATTGAAAATGCCGTTAAAATCTATGTTGGTAGAAGTTCTTCTCACAAGAAGCCTTTGTGTGGGAAGAGAGACAATGGGGTAAACTCATCAAGAGATTATAATGTTGGTTATTCAAAGCCGATGACAGTGGTCCCTCCCAAAGTTGCAAATGCTCAATGTTCTTCAATCCAGGATTCGAGTCAGAAAAAGAACACTGAGAAGATTGAGTTTACTCCACTACTAATTTCGTACGGGGATTTTTACAAAGAGCTGCTCAATGCTCACGTAGTGGCACCTTTCCACCAGGCTCCATTGCAACCTCCATTCCCAAAATGGTATGATCCCAGCGCAAGATGTGATTATCACGCGGGACAAGTTGGTCACTCAATTGAGAATTGTTGGGCCTTTAAGAGGCTAATAGAAAGGTACATCAAGCTCGGTGTTGTAGGTATTGAAAACCCTATAGGGCCATCTACTATTGGAAATCCCTTATCGAAGCATGAAGGTCCCAATTAAGATTCAAAATGACCAGATGTGGGGCATACCTTGGTATGACTCTTTTTGGTCAGGCTAGTCGTCAAATTATTTTGACCATGACCAATAGGTCCCTTGTAGTTTTTACCTATTTCAAATTAATACTTTATTGGACCAGTCTCACTATCCTAAGCCCAAAGGTAGTGAGAATCTTTTGTAACGGCCAAAAGCTACAAGTTTCAATGAAATATGCATTTTGTTCAGAAAAATATTTCGATCACACTCCTACATAACCAGAAGCTGAAAAAATGAAAAATGATGGAAAATGACTTATGCTGCTAAGAACCAAATATGGGGGAATTATGTTAAGATTTTCAAGTAATGTTCTATATGGGAATTTTGGGGGCATTCTCCTGAAGAGATTGACTTCAAGGAAGAAGATTAGACCTAAAGGAGACGGGGGCATCCTGTTGAGGGCCAGAAAAATCATGTCATATTCATACATTTAGCTGCATTCATTTTGTAAATCATTTTTGGCACACATTGAAAACCATCCAGGATTTAGATTTAGTACATATGCCAAAGTCATCACACATTTAGAATATATTCATGCATTGAAGATGCATTCATTTTTGCTTGTACATACAAAAAGGTTTGAAGAAGAGGCCGAACATCTTTAACATGGGGGCAATGGCATGATGGCCAACCTTAGTCTAGGAGGAGGCCAAACATAGAAAAAATGCTGAAACTTCTAAATAAAAGGTACCAACAACAAAATTTTAGAACATTTATTGATTAATGTTTTTTCCCATCTTCAGGTCACAGCTCTCCGCATGTAAAGCAGTAGAAGTAACTTTTCGGATCTTACTTTCATCATTGGTGATAGACCAACATTTCTAGATTTTTCTTTACCGTTGATGGTGTAGCAGTTTAGTTATTTTGAAGATCTCGCTTCTCAGTTCATGGTGCAACAGATCCAAACCTTTCTTCCAAATATCGCTCCGTCGTAGATGGTGTAGTATATCAAATTTTTGAAGATCTCGTTTCTCCGTTGATGGTGCAACATATCAATTTTTTCCTTCGAATCTCGTCTCTTCGCCAATGATATAGCAGATCCTGCATTTTTCGAATCTCGCTTCTCCGTTAATATTACAGCTAATCAAATTTTTGTCAAGGTCTTGTCTCTCCGTTGATGGTACAACTATACCAAATTTTTTCTTCGAATCTTGTATCCTCATTTTAGTTGAAGGCAAAAAAATCAAAAAAAAAAGAAAGTCAAGAAAATAATTAAAAAATGAATAAAAAAAGAGAAGTCAAGAAAAAATCAAAAAAAGAAAGTCAAAAAAGTGAAAAATAAAAGAAAAAATCAAAAAAAATCAAAAATGAAACATCAAAAGAAAATTTATCATCATCCGACCTTGTCTCACCGTTGATGGTGAAGATGGGTCCAAGTTGTTTTCATTCGCCGATCTCGCTCCTCCGTTGATGGTGTAGTAAGATCCAAGTTGCTATTATTTGATCTAGTCCTTCCGTTGATGGTAAGGCTAGTTCTAAGTTGCCAAATTATCCGATCATGTCCCTCCGTTGATGGTGTGGCTGGGGTCTAAGTTTCTGAAATCAAATCATGCTCCTCCGTTTATGGTGTAGTATGGTTCGAGTTGGTGTTATGCTTCTCCGTTGATGGTGTAGTAGAATTCAAATTATTATCTGATCTTGTCCCTTCGTTGATGGTATGGCTAGGGTCCAAGTTGCCAAAATCAAATCATGCTCCTCTGTTGATGGTGTAGTGTGGTTCAAGTTGGTGTTCTGCTTCTCCGTTGATGGCGTGGTAGAATCTAAATTATTTGATCTTGTCCCTCTATTGATGGTGTAGCTAGGTCCAAGTTGCTGCTACTCAATCCTGCTCCTCCGTTGATGGTGTAGTAGGGTTCCATTTAGTGTTCTGATTCTCCTTTGATGGCGGGGTAGAATCCAAATTATCATCCGATCTTGTCCCTCCGTTAATGGTGTGGCTAGGTCCAAGTTGCTGCTATTCAATTCTGCTACTCCGTTGATGGTATAGTAGGGTTCAAGTTGGTGTTCTGCTTCTCCGTTGATGGCATCGTAGAATCTAAATTATCCGATCTTATCCCTCCGTTGATAGTGTGGCTAGGTCCAAGTTGCTGCTACTCAATCCTGCTCCTCCGTTAATGGTGCAGTAGGGTTCCATTTAGTGTTCTGCTTTTCCGTTGATGGCGAGGTAGAATCCAAATTATCATATGATCTTGTCCCTCAGTTGATGGTGTGGCTAGGTCCAAGTTGTTGCTATTCAATCCTGCCCCTCCATTGATGGTGTAGTAAGGTTCAAGTTGGTGTTCTACTTCTCCGTTGATGGCATCGTAGAATCCAAATTACCTTCCGATCTGGTCCCTCCGTTGATGGAGTGCCTGGGTCTAAGTTGCTATTCAATCATGCTCCTCTGTTGATGGTGTAGTAGGGTTCCAGTTAATGGCCTGCTTCTCCGTTGATGGTGAGGTCGAATCCAAATTATCGTCTAATCTTACCCCCTCTGTTGATGGTGTGGTTAGATTTAAATTTACTGACCTTCAAGTTCCCTTTATTAATGTTGTAGCTAAAGTAAAAAAAATGAAAAAACAAAAATAAAAGAGAAGAGAAAAGAAAAGAAAAAAAGAAAAAAATGAGAAGAAGAAAAAAATGAAAAAATGAGCTTTTGATCCTGCCTCTTCGTCAGAGTCGTAGCTGGATCAGACATCATAATTTTCATCCATTGGTCTTGCCGCTTCATCAGTGTTGCAGTTGGATCAAATTTTGTAGACCCTGCCTCCTCGTCAGTGTTGCAGCTGGGTCAAATTCTCTTTAGGTATCAGCTTATCATCAATAATGTAGCAAGTTGTGCTCATTTTGCTTCCCCAACAGACACCCCCTATTTTGAAGATTTTGCTTCCCCAAGAGTGACAAAGTGGATCAATCAAGTCAAGAAAGAAGGCTTGCATCGAAGAGAAAGAAGATATACCGAAGAATGAAGACATACGTCAAGAGGGAAGAAGCCCAGCCGAATCGGACAAAACAGGTCATTTTAGTCTTTGCTCTATTGTTGTTACGCAACAATGAGCAAAGAGGGGCAGTTGTAATGACCCGTTCTAACCCGGGGCCCAAACCAAACCCGCGACCCAAATCGAAAACCCATTTACAACCCGACCCGGGAAACCAAAAACCCTAAAAAACCCTAATGATATTCCACCGAACTGCTGCAGCCGCCATCATCAATAACCTTACTGCCGGCAACCAATCCCTAAAATAATTAAACCTTAAACTAATCACTAACTAAACCCTAATCCAAAACCCTAAATTTAGTCCCTAAAATCTCTAAATTTATTATCCCTAAAATCAATCAAATATCATACTCAACAACCCTGTCAACCACTCGGTAGATAACCCATACCCCTACCACAATCAAACCCACTACCATATCCCATAAAACCCGGATTGCATCCACTCAGATCTACAACATCAGATTAAAAATGAGGAGTAGTTATTAGATTGAAAGAATAGGGTTATATAACCCAAAGAAAATGTAAAAAGAAAAGATGAAAAAATCAGAGTTTTTTTTAGAAAAGTGGATTCGGGAAATCAAAGAAAATTGTAAGATCTTTTGAATAATCAATTTTTTTAGCTCCGTTTCATTTTGCAATCCAAAGTTTTTATTTTCATTTATTTGAATCAAAGTTTGAAAGTGAAAATAGAAGGAGAAATGGTTCGAACCATACCTAATCGTCTCCTCAGCGAGACGTCGTGCCGCCGCCGAACGGAGTTCAAGGGCCGACTGAGCGCTACGCTCCTTTCATAAGCCGCCGTCGAATGAAAAAGATGATATAGGGGAGCATGTGAGTAAAGTTTAGGTTTAAGTTTCTTTAATTTTAATCTGATTCGAAAAAAAATTTAGCAACCCTTTATTAAACCGCCAAAACACACAAAACGACGCCGTATTAGCACTCTTTTTTAAGTTATGGTCTAATTGCACAAGCAGTCTCTAGGCTTTTAACCCGCTCCTGTTTCCCTCCTTGGGATAATTACGCATTCGATCCTTCCTTGTTTTGTTGCGTATATAATTTCGTCCTTTTTAGCTTTAAATTTTTGTTTTTTTGATTCAGTCACTGTTTTTACTTTGATTTTAATTTCAATACTTTTATTTTATGTTTTTCAATTTCCAGCCTATGCATTTTACATTTTGTTCATTTTAGTCCTATAAGGTTTGTTATTTTTGCCATGTATTTTAATATATATGCATTCTAATCCTTGAATTTAATTTTAGGTTGTTTCATGCATTCTAATATGATCCATGCATACATATTATTATTATTATTATTATATGCATATAATATATTATTATACAAAGTAATTTATTTTGTACATATTATATATTGATTTAAGATGTATGTGTATATATACTTATATATGTTTTTATCTATGTCACATTTTTTATGTATAATAACTTTATTATGTTTTATATTATGTATATGGTTTTATGCTTATTTGTAAAAATAAGTATAGTATTTTATTTAATTGCTACATATGTAATTAATAAATACCTTTTTTTGTAAAAATAACATATATATAAACTATTAACTTTAAATATATCTAGATATTTTTTATAGGTATAAGTATTAAATATTTTACCTTAATTATTATATTTTTAAGTTAGATTAATATTTATGTATTTATGTTATATTAGTATTTTATTATGTTAGAGTTTATTTATATGTTTATCGCATTGTATTTATTCATGTTTGTCATGTTTTAAGTTGCATTTCGGATATATTATTGTCAATGCGGTGGCCTTTTATTCGAGCGTAAACGTGGCCAGTATCAAGCATAGTGATGGTGGTCTTTCGGTTTACTCTCGAATAACAGGGCCTTTAAAATCTACTCGCGCTTATAACTAAAATTTAATTTAATCGTCACTTTAATCCGGAAAGTTTAATATTAATAAAGCGGTAATTATTAAAGTACCACTTATAGGCGGTGTGGGGGTGCCAATCCTTCCCCATCCGTAACTGACTCCCGAACCTGACATTTTTAAAATCTCTGGTTTTTATGGTGCCTGGCCTACCTTAGTGGCCGGTGGCGACTCAATTTTTAAAATAATACAGTTTTTCTAAAACCCCAATGGAAAATATTTCTTAAAATACTCAAAAGACCCCAAACACCTTAAAACCTCATTTTTTAGCGAAGACGCTCGAAGAAGGATCGCTACACCAAGCCTCAATCCAAATGGCTCGCTATGAAGCTTTGTATAGAAGGAGATGTAGAACTCCTCTTTGTTGGACTGAGCTTGGTAAAGGCAAGACGTTAGGCCCTGATTTACTTCGGGAAACCAAAGAAAGGGTAACTATTATCCGTGACTGACTCAAGGCTGCATTTGATCGTCGAAAGCTTATGCTGGCCTAAAAAGAAGAGACATTCAGTACGAGGTTGGTGAGAAGGCCTTCCTCAAAGTATCTCCATGGAAGAAGATCATTCGTTTCGGCAAAAAAGGGGAAGCTAAGTCCTCGTTTTATTGGGCCATTCGAGGTGATCAAAAGAGTTGGACCTGTTGCTTACCGATTAGCTCTCTCTGAGGAGTTAAGTCAGATCCATAACATCTTCCATGTTCCATGTATCTATGCTACGCAAGTGCCGATGTGATCCTTCCCATATAATCGAACCATAATCTATAGAGATTCAATCCAATCTAACGTACGAGGAAGAACCTGTGCAGATTCTCTCACGAGAAGTCAAGAGACTTCATAACAAGTCTATGCCCTTAGTAAAGGTTCTATGGAGAAGTCATTCCGTTGAAGAAGCAACGTGGGAACCTGAAGAGACAATACAAAAGCAGTATCCTCATCTCTTTGTCTAAAGTGAAAATTCGAGGACGAATTTTTTTAAGGGGAGAGTTATCATATCCCAAAAACCGGTCTAGTCAAAATGAGGTTTCGGTGATCAAAATTTTTAAATCCGAGGCGTTAAATGTTTGTAATAATTGACCTTTGTACCCCTCTTGTTTAATGAAGTTACATTTTGGTCCTACTTGAGTGAATGAACTTCCTTGTACAAAAGTCAAAGCCAAAATGCAAATTCTGAGTTAGGCATATCGGTATGGTCAACACAGTATCAGTACGGTCTAACTATCAATAACTAACTTACCTATTTAAGCCTGGGCGTATCGATACGGCTATAAGGTGTATCGATACAGGCCTCCTATTTTGAATCTGTTCAAGCCTAAACCGAAAAGAAATTGAAGCAAGGTGCTGACTCACCTCCTTGCTTGTCCTCTCCTACGTGAATATCATCAGAAAAGATGATGCATAGCAATCATTTGCCTTGGAGTTGTAAAAATGGGATAAATTGATAGAAAATATTGTTTAAGGTTTCCTTGGCTTGAGGGAAAACACCCTAATTAGCCTTTGATGTGGTGAAATTTGATTAAAGCCCTTAGCTTTCTTAAATAAGAAAGAAAGCTTTCACCCCTTACATTTGAACCTCTCGGTAAACTAAACCACCTTGCTACCGATGTAAGCACACACCTCTATTTCCATCTTCAAGATCAAGCTAAGCAAGCACCTCGGTGCAATCTTCAATCTTCGTTCAAGTTTGATATATCGTTTGAAATCTCACGATTCGGTAAGTAGAACCCTTATGTCAGTTTAGCGATTCCATCTTTTGTTGAGGTTTAATTTCAAGACTATGGTTCTAACGTTCAAATAGAATCTCATGGATTAAATAGTTAATTTTTTCATTACAACGATGTCTATAAGTTTCGGTAAGCTTTAAATACAATTTCGAATCCTTAGATCGAATTCTGATGCAATCCCTAATTTTGTGCTAGCTCAAATATTGAAGAAGGATCCCTTGTCACCTCTAAAGGAAGCTAGGCACAACGAAATTGTAATCCAAGAACCTTGTTGCGCGTAATAAGTGCTCCACAATTATGCAAGTGTACACGTTGCAAGTTATAGTATAAAAGATATCGTCTCCACAGGGATTGGTGCAACTTCAAGAATCTAATCTCTTGCACTGTAAAAAGTAAAAGAACACAAGTAGAAGATTGTAAGAGTTTTAACTAACAACTAAACTAGAAAGCAATAAAGTAAAAGAAGATGTAATCAAATGAGAGAGAATAGGCCAGGTTATCGTGAGTTGAGGTGTAATAGCCGATTGGATCATCTTGGTAAAAGAGTGCAAGGGCAACTCAGTTGCCGTGGCAACTTGCACAGCGGGGTTGCCTTGGCAACTAATCGATGGTTGCCTGGGCGACTAGCTGGGCAAGTACTTGGGTGGCTGGGCAGCAACTTCAAGGTTGGGCGGAGCGTTCTTCAATGGTTTCTTCTTATCCCTAAGTCGAAACTCTAGCTATTTGTGCATGCCTTGATAATACATCCCTGCGTGAATCAAGGGTGAACAACAACCAATCTCGCGCTCCTCTTAGCCTTTGAAATCCTTAACTTATTCATAAGCCGGATTAATCTTCAGCATCAATAGACTGAATAAAGACCATACTCATTCGTTTCTTGAATCTAACTCTCCCGATATTAGATAAATAGATGAAGTTACGGGATCCTCTCCCAATTCACTCACAAACAAGAAGAAAAACAAAAAATGAGTAAACCTTGAATTGAAAGTGCAAACTCTTATTACCTAAACAAAATCCAATTGATTCTCACAACCACAAGACACAATAACCTTAGCCAAATATATTTAGTTCATGGCTAGGTTCCAAATAAATACAAGACAAAGAATTCATAGCATAAACCTAATTGAACAAAGAAGAAAAAGATGAAGAATGGTTGAAGCCTCTTTGTCAAAATCTCCCCCTTTTGTTGAAAATTTTCTTCTCTCTCCCTCTTTGGAGTTGACAGCTTGATCCTTAATTTATAGGGCTAGGTCAAAGTCTTTTTTGAGGAGGAAGTTAAGTTGGAATTAAATTATGTTTAAAGAATATAATTCTTTATTATATTAAAATTCCTTCTAGAACTTCTCCTATCTTATTGGGATTTAATTTCTCTTTAACCTCTTCATAGAAATCAAACTCCTTTGGGATTTAGCTTTGCTCCACGTCATTTTGGGCTTATCTAGTCATCAATTTTGACTACTATATCATTTTATTCCTTGTCGAAAATTGCCTTGGCAACTAGCTCGGCATCTCCTTCATGCATTGCCTTGGCAACTAGCTCGGCATCTCCTTCATGCATTGCCCTGGCAACTGGTTCCAACCTTTTTTAGGCAAGTGATTCTGCATACACACAAAAGCACACCAAAGCAGTACCTTTTTTCCACAAAATTAAGCAAAATGTGAAATCAAGCTTGTCCACCAAGGAAACGATGCAAACATGCATGAATGACTAATAATGCAACTAATATGAGCCTAAGTCTAGCAATAATAAAATTAAAAAGGGTAAATAAAATAGTACTTTTAGACACTTAACACACCCCCAAACTCGAACTATTGCTTGTCCTCAAGCAATGCAAAATAATAATTACTCGCCAAGAGTTCAATTTTCACAAACTTAGCTTCGAACTTGATTTCAATTCTCAGAATCGGGGCACAAAGTATGATTGGCTTTTCATTTTTTGGAAAAATTAGGAGTTACTCGGAATCAAACTATAGTGCTTGTGAGTGTGTGCGGAGTTGTGTGCAAGTTGATTTTTCGGATTCTATGCAAACAAGAGGTTTTCAAATTACTTCATTGGGTTCTTTTAACATGTTTTAACTAGAGCCTGTTTCGGGCACCTCTAGTGTTTTTTTTTAGTTTTCTTAAGTTAATTAATTTATTCGACTAGAGCCGGTTTCGGGCACCTCGAGCGATCAATTTTTAGCACATACTAGAGCTAATTTTGGGCACCTCTAGTGATCAATTTTTAGCGCATACTAGATCCAATTTCGGGCACCTCTAGTATTCATCCAATTTTTATTCTAATCCCACAACTTTTTAACTATCAACCTAAGTTCGCTAGAATTCCTTAAATTAATCAAGCCACACAGTGTTTCATTAAGTTTAGCGTCATAGTACGATTCTAAGTGTTTCCATGTTTATCCTAGAATAAAAAGTTCTATCAATTAAGTACATTGGCAAAGTCATCATCGGATATTCATCAAATCTAGGCAATCCTTGTTCCAACTAAAGGCATGGCAAGCAATTTATGTATCCTAAATGCAATACTTAAGATGAATGCAACTAAACATGGTAACTAACTAATAACAATCCCCCCCAAACTCGAGTGAGGCATTGTCCTCAATGCATGCACAAAGAAAAAAAATATAAAAACAAAGAAAAGTAAAATGCAAACGAGGACTTACTCTGAGAGTTTGTCATCGTGGATGATTAGTTTCCTTTTGGTCGGTGTCTTGATTCTTTTACTTGAACGCGGTGGTTGCTTCCTTGTTGCCGATGGTGGAATCGATCCTCGTACGAGGTTGTCCTTATCTTCCACTTCATCAATGTCAATGGCTTTTCGCTTGGGCTTGGAGGATTATATTGGTGCGGTCTTTGTTGGTGCAATGGAGGACTCGTCCGAATTTGAAAAATCAGACAATGATTCAGTACGAGTTGATTCGGGCATAGGTGCTTTACCTTTGGCTTTTGCAGTAGTTGCCAGGGCGTCTTTAGCTTTGGTTGCCGTGACATCTTCAGTGTTGGTTGCCGTGGCAACTGCTTTGGCAAGCGTGGTGTAGGTTGTCGTGGCATCATCTGTTGTTGTTGCCGTGGCGACTGCTTCATTGGTTGCGGTGGCAAGGATTTCGACATAAAAGATAGGGAACGGTACGTGGTTGTCTGGGTACTTTTCCAGGATGACTTGGGTGATGGTATTGTTGTGATCCTTCATGTACCGCATGAACATTAGTTGTCGGTCTTCAGTTTGCCTAAGGTGGTTCGCCAACAGTTGTAAGAGTGCTTCAAGTTGTCCTGGGGTTGCTGGCCGAGTTGCATGGGCATTAGGCGTTGCCGAGGCGGCAGGAGTTGTCACGGCAATTGAAGGCGTTGGGGACTTTACCGGTGCCTCTCCCATTAGCTTTCGAATTTGTGCTCGATTTCAACCGAACTTTGGTATGTCCTTTTCATCAATGGACTCACTTGGGACATGCATCTCCTTGCAAAGATTGGAAATTAAGCACGGGAAGAAAAGAAAACCCTTGTCTTTTGTGTTACATACAAAAATCTCTTCACAAATAATTTTTCCAATGCTAATGATGCGATCATACAAGATAGAATGTATGAGCAAAAGACGAGGTGTATCAACGGTGGTATTGTGTGTTGTGGGCATTAAAGAAGTTTTAACAAACTTATTCCAAAATTTTGCCTCGAGTTTAAGCTGAAGGCGATTTACCGTGCCCTTGTATTTACCGTCGTTCCAATAAGTTCCCGGTAGAGTGAGTTCTTGAAGCACCTTGTCGAGTTGCTTGGGCGTGAGTTGATCAACAAAGGCTTGATGCTCGTCATTCTCAATGTAGAGCCCGTAAAAGGTGTTGATGTTTTTGGGGCTTATGAGTATAGCCCGGTTCCGGTTGATGGCAAAAGATTTGCCACTGTTGTTGTGCAATCCTTTCGAAGATGAATGGTTCAAGGCCGAAATCTTGATGAGAGTTCGAGTATTCAAAGCCCTGTTCTTTGCAAATCTTCCGGCTTTTAAACTTGAAGTGAAATCTTTCTTGAACCACCGGTGTAGCAAACTTCTTGTATCTTGGTTCTTTGGAGGAACTTGGATGAACCAAAAATTCAATTTTGGGTGCCATGGATGATCTTGGTTGTGAGTTTGGTTAAAACAAAGAAAAGAAAGCAAAATAAACTAAAGATTTGCAAGATTGAAAAGTATGAATAGGTTTCTTGGAAGTTAAGGGTGATGGGTTATATAGAAAAGATAGGTAGTAAATATGGTGGGTGGGATTAATTTTGGAATAAAGAAGAAAGGGGTTTCGATTTAAGGGAAGGGTGACGGCTAGGGGGTTTGTTTAGGGTAAGTTGGAGGTATTATATAAGCCTTAGATTTAGCCCATTAATTTCCTTGTTGAAGAAGTTTTCTTCTTGAATCAAAATTCCTCTTTTATCTTGAACTCTTTTTACTATAATTCAAAAACAAATAAAATAAGGATTAAAATGAAAGATAAACTAATAAAAGAAAATAAATAAAGATGTAGTTTTAATCTTAAAGAAAATAAATAAATCTATCCTAAAAAGAAAAAATACTGAAATTAAATAAAATATATATATAGTTCAAAAAAATAAAAAAAGAAAAAAAAGAAGAAAAAAATATCGAAATGAGAGCATGCTCATGCGTCTCCTAAGGTGACCACTTCTTTGTTACGTTCCACATGGGCACCGTTGTAGTGCTTCAATCTTTGTCCATTAACTTTGAATTCATGTTCGTCAATGATGGACTTGATTATCATGGCACTATGGGAGAATGGTTTGACAACTTCGAATGGTCCCGACCATCTTGATTTCAGTTTTCCCGGGAAAAGTTTTAGCCCAGAATTGAATAAGAGAACTAGTTTCGCTGGCATGAATTGTCGCGGCAATAGTCTCTTGTCATGCCATTGCTTTGTTTTCTCCTTGTAGATTCGTGCATTGTTATAGGCGAGTGCACGAAATTCTTCTATCTCATTGAGGTCCAACAAATGCTTTTGTCCGACACTTTCCCAATCCATATTCACGGTCTTGATTGCCCAATATGCATTGTGTTCGATTTCCACCGGTAGATGACATGTTTTGCCATAGACAACTCGGAAGGGGGACATACCTAAGGATGTTTTAAATGCAGTGCGATATGCCCAAAGTGCGTCATCTAGTCTGACTGACAAATCCTTCCTAGAGGGATTTACAACTTTCTCGAGTATACCCTTCAATTTTCGGTTGGAAATTTCTACTTGCCCATTGGTTTGTGGGTGATATGCCGTGGCATTCTTGTGAGATACACCAAAGCTTTGTAACATCTTGGCAATGAGTTTTTTGTCGAAGTGCTTGCCTTCATCACTGATAATTGCTCTCGGCATCCCAAACTGTGTAAATATGTTTTTCTGTAAGAATCGTTGCACGGTCTTAGAGTCGTTGGTGGGAACTGCAGCTGCCTCAACCCATTTAGACACGTAGTCGATGACAAGTAGAATGTAAAGGTTACCGAATGAAGATGGGAAAGGTCCCATAAAATCAATCCCCTATACATCGAACAATTCCACCTCGATGATGTTTTGGAGCGGCATCTCATGTCGTCTAGAGATATTGCCCTTCTTCTGGCATCGATCACATTGCTTGTAGAACTCTTGGGGATCTTTTTATAGTGTTGGCCAATACAAATTGGATTGCAAAACTTTGGCCGCGGTACGTGTTCCTCCAAAATGTCTTCCATAGGGTGAAGATGGCATTTTTGGAGTATATTCTGCTGCTCCTCTTTAGGGACACATTGGCGTATAACCTGATCTGCATATTGTTTAAACAAAATAGGCTCATCCCAAAAGTAATGCTTAGCATCATGGCGGAACCGCTTCTTCCCTTGGTGAGTAAGGTCATAAGGTAAAGTACCACAAACAAGGACATTAACTAAATCTCGTACCAGGGTATTGCCGAGGCATGTGTTGCCGTGGCGACTGCTCCCAAGATTGCCGAGGCATGTACGTCTAAATTTGCCAAGGCATACGCATCCATGGTTGCCGAGGCGTGCGTATCAGTGGTTGCCGCGGCATGCGCGTTGAGAATTGCTGAAGCGTCGAGGGTTGCCGAGGCGTGCGTCTCAGTGGTTGTCGCAGCGTGCGCGTCGAGGGTTACCGAGGCAACTAACAGCTGCTCATCCGGGAATGCATCGCATATCTCTAAATCCGTGTCCTCCCCCTATTGCGTTCTAAGCGTGATAAGTGATCGGCCACTTGATTTTCTGTTCCTTTCCTGACCTTAATATCAATGTCAAACTCTTGTAAAAGCAATATCCAACGAATCAAACGAGGTTTGGCATCCTTTTTAGCAAATAGATACTTGATTGCCGAATGGTCCGTATGAATAATTACCTTTTTACCAATTAAATAGGATCGGAACTTGTCAAATGCGAAAACTACGACTAGTAACTCTTTCTCTGTTGTTGTGTAATTCACTTGAGCACTATTAAGAGTTTTACTAGCGTAGTATATCACATGAAAGGTCTTACCTGTGCGTTGGCCTAGGACTGCTCCTACCGCAAAATCACTTGCATCACACATGAGCTCAAAAGGTAGCGTCCAATCTGGTGGAACGATAATGGGTGCCGAGGCAAGTTTTTGCTTTAGGGTTTCGAATGCTTGGGGTGCAAAAATCATCAAAATTGAAGACTTTATCATGTTCAAACAAATTGCATAAGGGTTTAGTAATCTTAGAAAAAATATGAATGAACCTCCTATAAAAACCTGCATGTCCAAGAAAGCTTCGGATTCCTTTAACCGAACTTGGTGGGCGTAATTTCTCGATCACGTCCACCTTGGCTTTGTCTACTTCAATTCACTTGGATGAAATCTTGTGGCCGATAACTATTCCTTCATCTACCATAAAATGGCACTTCTCCCAATTAAGGACTAAATCGGTTTCTTCACATCTTGCCAACACCTTCTCTAAATTGTCGAGGCAATTGTCGAAGTCATTACCAAAAATGGAAAAATCATCCATGAAGATCTCAAGGAAGTCTTCGACCATATCTGAAAAGAGTATCATCATGCATCTTTGGAAGGTTGTCGGGGCGTTACACAATCCGAACGGTATCCTTCGAAAAGCATAAGTACCGTATGGGCATGTAAAGCTTGTCTTTTCTTGATCTTCTAATGCTATGGCAATTTGATTGTAACCTGAATAACCATCAAGAAAACAATAAAAGGGTTTACCTGCAAGATGGTCAAGCATTTGATCAATAAAGAGTTATGGGAAGTGATTTTTCCTAGTGATTTTGTTTAGCTTTCGATAATCCATACAAACCCTCCAACCGGTCACAGTCCTGGTTGGAATGAGTTCATTGTTTTCATCACTTACCACCGTTATACCTCCCTTTTTCGGTACACATTGTATCAGACTTACCCATATACTATCAGAGATAGGGTATATAATGTCGGCGTCAAGCCACTTGGCGATTTCTTTCATTACAACCCCTTTCATGGCATGATTCAGTCTCCCCTGGGCCTCAATCAAAGGTTTGTGATCATCTTCCAACAAAATCTTGTGCATGCACACTGCCGGGCTAATTCCCTTCAAGTCGGCAATTGTCCACCCTGTTGTCTTCTTATGTAGCATCAACATTTTGATCAGCTTCTTTTCCTGATCAGGCTGTAACTTAAAGGAAATAATTACATGCAATGTATTATCGGCTCCCAAGTAAGCATATTTTAGTTGCTCTGGCAACTGTTTCAACTTAAGAATCGGTGGTTGTTCAATAGAGGGCTTTTCGAGCTTACCTTCCTTACCTGAGTAATCCAGTGGTTCAAAGTATGTACATGGTCGATTGACTAACCAATTTGCCTCTTCTTGTTGTTCCTCATTGATCGGTTCTTCATACTCCTCAGGTTCCTCTTGATCGGCAATGTAGTTGTCGAGGCAACTAAATTCCTCGTCGAAGTTAAACTCTGTCGTGGCATGGGGAAGTTGGCATTCTTCCGGATCATCGGCATGCCTTAGTGTTTGGAACATATTTAGTTTAACTTGCTGGTCATTCACCCTCATTGTGAGTTCTCCCTTTTCAACATCGATCAAGGTTCTCCCTGTTGCTAGGAAGGGTCTCCCGAGAATGATAGGTGCATGTTCATCTGCTTCACAATCCAAAACAATAAAGTCAGAGGGAAAATAAATTTATCAACTTTTACCGGTATGTCTTCTATTTTTTCCTCTGGATGCACATAGGATCTGTCGACTAACTGTAGCATAACTGTTGTAGGTCTTGCCTTCCCGATTCCTAGTTTCTGGAAAACTGATTTAGGCATCAAGTTTATGCTTGCTCCAAGGTCGCATAATGCTTTCCTGACATAGTGGTTTCCAATGGAATATGGTATTGTGAAACTTCCGGGATCCTTCAACTTGGGTGGCATGCGATTGTGCAACATGGCCATGCATCCCTTTGTTGCGGCAACTGTTTCAAACTCTCCTAGCCTTGTTCTCTTGGACACAATATCTTTAAGAAACTTGGCATAATTTGGCATTTGTTCAATTACTTCAACCAATGTCAAGTTGATGTGGACTTGCTTGAGGATATCAAGAAACTTCTTGAATTGATATTCTTGTTTTTGTCGCTTCAACCTTTGTGGGAATGGTGGTGGAAGTCAGATATCTTCGATCCTTTTATTGGTCTGGAACCTGATTGATGGCATTGCCGGGGCAACTGGAGTTGTCGAGGCATCGTCAACTGGGTTGCCGAGGCATGCTTATCGTTGGTTGCCGAGGCATGCTTATCGCTGGTTGCCGCGGCAATTCCTGGTTCAGCATCTGAGGTCTTGCCGCTGAGTTCGTCTTGTTCTTTTTGTGGAGTTTTGTTTGATGAGCGAGCTTGAGCCTCTTTAAGTTGTTGGCTACTTCTAGTGGTGATCGCCTTACATTGCTCATGGCTAGTTCCTCTTGCGACTTCAGTATCTCTAGGTAAACCTCCTTGCGGTCTAGTATTCAGGTTTTGAGCAAATTGTCCGACTTGATTTTCTAATGATTTGATTGCTGCCTCTTGGTTTTGCAATCTCATCTTGGTCCTGTTAATAAAAGCATCAGTTCTTTTTATGAAGTTACATTCTCAGCCATATAAGATTCAGTTTTCAACATAAAAGCATTGAGAGAATTTTCCAAAGAACTAGATGTTGTCAGTTGTTGCTGCTATAGCAGTTGCCGTGGCATATTCTGCTGGAATCTCGATGCTTGTGCATTCTGATTGTTCTGGTTTAGAGCATTGTTGGGATTACTCCATGAGAAATTTGGGTGCTTCTTCCAAGCTGGATTGTATGTATTGGACATCACATTGTTTTTCCAATTGTAATTCCCCACATAAAATTTGGATTCTAGATTCTGCATACATTCAGAATAATCATGGTTACCACCACATAACTCACAAAAGGAATCCATTACCTTGACCTCCTGTGTGTTGTTTGGTTTCTGCATGTTCTGGACCATCTTTGTTAGAGTGGCCAATTGTGCCGAAATTGAGTCTGATGATCCCAGTTCATGTATTGTGGCTTGGCGTCTAACTCCTCCTCTTCTAGCAGAGGGAAATTGATAATCATTCTTGGCAAGCCTGTTTAGAATTTGCATTGCTTCCTCCGGTGACTTATCTAGGAGTATGTCATTTACCGAGGCATCTAGCATCATCCTTGTTGGTGTATTCACAGCGTTGTAAAACATTGTTACCTGTGTCCACACTAGGAATTCGTGTAGGGGGCATTTGTGTAGAAGTTCTATATATCGCTCCCAAGCATCGTACATGGATTCATCATCTGCCTGCCGAAAAGAATTAATTTTGTTACGAAGCCTATCAGTCAAATTTGTAAGATTAAATTGAGCAAGGAAATTACGACAAAGATCGGTCCAAGATCCTATTGATCCGGTAGGAATACTATTTGTTGCGCGTAATAAGTGCTACGCAAATGTGCAAGTATACACGTCGCAAGTAATAAAGTGATACGAGTATCGAGTATCGTCTCCACAGGGATTGGTTTGGGCCACTTTGCTTAAGTTACTGCACTGTGAAAATAAAAACACAATTGATAATAAGAGTTGATTTTAACGAGTAAAGTAAAAGCAATAAACTAAAAGAATATATGAAAGAAAAAGAGAGAGATAGGCCAGGTTATCGTGAGTTGAGGTGTGATAGCCGATTGGATCGTTTTGGTAAAAGAGTGCACGGGCAACTCAGTTGCCGTGGCAACTTTACACAACGGGTTGCCTTGGCAACTAATCGATGGTTGCCTGGGCAACTACTTGGGCGTCTGGGCAGCAACTTCAAGGTTCGGCAGAGCGTTCTTCAATGGTTTCTTCTTATCCCTAAGTCGAAACTCTAGCTACTTGTCCATGCCTTGATAATACATCCATGCGTGAATCAAGGGTGAACAATGTTGCGCGTAATAAGTGCTACGCAATTGTGCAAGTATACACGTCGCAAGTTATAGTATAAAAGATATCGTCTCCACAGGGATTGGTGCCACTTCAAGAATCTAGTCTCTTGCACTGTAAAAAGTAAAAACACAAGTGAAGGATTATAGAAGTTTTAACTAATAACTAATCTAGAAAGCAATTAAGTAAAAGAAAAGATGAATTCAATTGAGAGAGATAGGCTAGGTTATCGTGAGTTGAGGTGTGATAGCCGATTGGATTGTTTTGGTAAAAAGAGTGCACGGGCAACTTCGATTGCCGTGGCGATTTGCACAACGGGTTGCCTTGGCAACTAATTGATGGTTGCTTGGGCGACTAGTTGGGCAACTACTTGGGCGATCGGGCAGCAACTTCAAGGTTCGGCGGAGCGTTCTTCAATGGTTTCTTCTTATCCCTAAGTCGAAACTCTAGCTACTTGTGCATGCCTTGATAATACATCCCTGCGTGAATCAAGGGTGAACAACAACCAATCTTGCGCTCCTCTTAGCCGTTGAAATCCTTAACTTATTCCTAAGCCGGATTAATCTTCACCATCATTGGATTGCATAAAGATCATATTCATTCGTTTCTTGAATCTAACTCTCCCGATATTAGATAAATGGATGAAATCACGAGATCCTCTCCCAATTCACTCGCAAACAATAATAAGAATCAAGAATGAATAAACCTTGAAATAGAAAAGTGCAAACTCTTATTACCTAAACAAAAACCAATAGTTTCTCACAACCACAAAACACAATAACCATAGCCAAGTAAGATTAGTTCATGGCTAGGTTCCAAAGAAACACAAGATAAACAATCCCTAGCATGAACCCAATCGAACAAGGAAGAAAAGATGAAGCTTGTCGAAAATTCCTTGCCCAAGATGCTTGCCGAAAATTCCCCTTGCTTCCTCTCTTGGAGTTGTCGAAATTAACTCTTGCTCTCCTTCATCATAGAATTGTCGAAATCTCCTTGATATTTATAGGGCTAGGCCAAAGTCCTTCTTTGAGGAGGAGTTTGAGTTGGAATTAAATTATCTTTAAAGAATATAATTCTTTATTATAATTTTATTCCTATTAGAACTTCTCCTATCCTCTTGGAATTTAATTCTTCTTTAATCTCTGCATGGCAATCAAATTCCTTTGGGCTTGGACCTTGCTCCATGTCATCTTGGGCTTGTAAAATCATGAATTTCGACATCCATATTGCTTTTGGTCTTTGTCGACAAATGCCATGGCAACTGGCTCGGCGTCTCCTTCATGCACCGCCACGGCAACTAGCTCGGCATATCCTTCATGCATTGCCACGGCAACTAGCTCGGCATTGCTTTGGCAAGTGATCCTGCACATACACACACAAAAACACACCAAAGCAGCATCTATTTCCACAAAAATCACCAAGTTATGTAATCAAGCTCAACGATTGAAGGAAACATGGATTAATGCATGAATGGCTAACTATGCAACTAATGTGAGCCTAAGTCTAACAATAATATGAGTAAAAAGGGTAAGAAAAATAGTACTTTTGAACACTTATCACACCCCCAACTCGAACTATTGCTTGTCCTCAAGCAATGCAAACTCATAATTACACGCAAGACTTCAAATTTTCACAAACTTAGCTTTGAACTTGATTTCAATTCTCGAACCGGGGCACAAAGTATGATTGGCTTTTTATTTTCGGAAAACGAGGAGTTACTCGGAATCAAACTATAATGCTTGTGAGTGTGTGCGGAGTTGTGTGCGAGTTGATTTTTCGGATTCTATGCAAACAATAGGTTTTCAAATTACTTCTTTGGGTTATTTTTAACATGTTTTAACTAGAGCCAATCTCGGGCACCTCTAGTGTTTTATTTTTAATTTTCTTAAGTTAATTTAATCGGCTAGAGCCGGTTTTGGGCACCTCTAGTTAAAAAAAAAAAATTTAACGCCTCCTAGAGCCAGTTTCGGGCACCTCTAGTGATCAATTTTTTAGCATATGCTAGAGCCAATTTCGGGCACCTCTAGCATTCATCTAATCCCCCAATTAGTTAATTATCCACCTAAGTTTACTAGAACTCCTTAAATCAATCAAACCACAACAGTGTTTCATCAAATTTAGCATCATAGTAAAATTCTAAGTTTTTCCATGGTTATCCTAGAATAAAAATTCTATCAATTAAGTGCATTGGTAAAGTCATCATTGAATATTCATCAAATCTAAGCAATTCTTGTTCCAATTAAAGGCATGGCAAGCAATTAATGTATCCTAAATGTAATGCTTAAGATTAATGTAACTAAACATGGTAATTACTAATAACAATCCCCCCCCAAACTCGAGTGAGGCATTGTCCTCAATGCATGCATAAAAATAACGAAAAATAACAATAAAAATAAAAATGCATACGAGGACTTACTCCGAGAGTTCGTCATCGTAGATGATTAGTTTCCTTCTAGTTGGCGTCTTGACTTTCTTGCTTGAACGCGATGGTTGTTTTCTTGTTGCCGGTGGTGGAATCGATCCTAAATGCGGGTTGTCCTCATCATCCTCTTCATCAATGTCAATGGCTTTTTTCGTTTGGAGGATTCAATTGGTGCGGTCTTTATTGGTTCAATGGAGGACTCGTCCGAATCTGAAAAATCAGAAAATCATTCCGTAGGAGTTGATTCAGGCATAGGTGCTTTACCTTTGGCTTTTTCAGTGGTTGCCGGGGCATTGTCAGGGTTGGTTGCCGTGGCGTCAGCTTCCTTGGTTGCCGTGGCAAGGATATCGGCGGGAAATATTGGGAACGGCACACGGTTGTCCGGGTACTTTTCTAGGATGACTTGGGTGATGGCATTGTTGTGCTCCTTCATGTACCGCATGAACATTAGTTGCCGATCTTCAATTTGCCTTAGGCGGCTTTCCAATGGGTGCAAAAGTGCTTCAATGTGTCCCGGGGCCGAGTTGCCCTGGCGTTAGGTGCTTGGGCATTAGGGATTGCCGCGGCGGCAGGAGTTGCCGTGACAATTGGGGGCCTTAAAAAATCTCCCGGTGCCTCTCCCATTAGCTTCCGGATTAGTGCTTGATTCCAACCAGACTTGGGTAGGGCTTTTTCATCGGTGGACTCACTCGGGACATGCATCTCCTTGCAAAGATTGGAAATTAAGCAAGGGAAGAAAAGATAACCCTTATCTTTTGAGCTGCATACAAAAATCTCATCGCAAATAATTTTTCCAATGTTAATGATGCGATTATGCAAAATAGAATGTATGAGCAAAAGACGTGGTATATCAACGGTAGTATTGTGTGTGGAGGGCATTAAAGAAGTTTTAACAAACTTATTCCATAGTTTTGCCTCGGGTTTTAGCCGAAGGCGATTTACCGTGCCCTTGTATTTACCGTCGTTCCAATGAGTTCCTGGTTGAGTGAGTTCTTGAAGCACCTTGTCGAGTTGCTTGGGATTGATTTGGTCAACGAAGGCTTGATGCTCGTCCTTCTCAATGTAAAGTCCGTAAAAGGTGTTGATGCTTTCGGGACTTATAAGTATGGCCTTGTCACGAACAAAAACATAAGCATTATCCGGGTTAGGTGAGTGAGCATAGAATTCTCTTACCCATGAGATGTTACCCGGTTCCGGTTGATGGCAAAAGATTTGCCACTTTTGATGTGCAATCCTTTTGAAGATGAATGGTTCAAGGCCGAAATCTTGAGATCTGGAGTATTCAAAGCCTTGTTCTTCATGAATCTTCCGGCTTTTAAACTTGGATTGAAATCTTTCTTGAACCGCCGGTGTAGCAAACTTCTTGTATCTTGGTTCTTTGGAGGAACTTGGATGAACTAAAAGTTTAATCTTGGATGCCATGTATGATCTTGGTTGTGAGTAAAAACAAAGAAAAGAAAAGAAACTAAAAAGTTGCAAGATAGAAAGTAGGAATAGGTTAAGGGTGATGGGTTTTATAGAATCGATAGGTGGGTGGGATTAGGGTTTAGGGGAAAACGAAAAAGGGTTTAGGGTTTTGTAGGAGTTGTCGACAAGGGTTTTGGTTAGGATGAATTGGAGGCTTTATATAAGCCTTAGATTCAGCCCATTAGTTTCCTTGTTGAAGATGTTTTCCTACTTGGTTTAGAATTCCTTCTTTATCTTGAACTTCCTTTCCTACAATTCAAAAACAAATCAAATAAGGATTAAAATTAAAGATAAACTAATAAAGAAAATAAATAAAGATGTGTAATAGTATTCTTAGACTTGAATAAAAAAAATCTATCCTAAAACTACTAATAATCGGCAAAAAAATAAATAAAAATCAAAAAATAAATAAATAAATAATTAACTAATCGACAAAAACAAAAATAAAAAATAAATAAAAATAAAAATAAAAATATCAAAAGGGAGAGCATGCTCATGCATCTCCTAAATTGACCACTTCCTTGTTACGTTCCACATGGGCACCATTGTAGTGCTTCAATCTTTGTCCATTAACTTTGAATTCATGGTCGTCAGAGATGGACTTGATTATCACGACGCCATGGGAGAATGGTTTGACGACTTCAAATGGTCCCGACCATCTTGATTTCAGCTTTCCCGGGAAAAGTTTTAGCCGAGAATTGAATAGGAGAACTAGTTGCCCTGGCGTGAATTGCCGTGGCAATAGTTTCTTGTCATGCCATCGCTTTGTTTTCTCCTTGTAGATTCGTGCATTGTTATAGGCGAGTGCACGAAATTCTTCTATCTCATTGAGATCCATCAAGCGCTTTTGTCCGCACTTCCCAATCCATATTCACGGTCTTGATTGCCCCAAGACGCCTTGTGCTCGATTTCCACCGGTAGATGACATGTTTTACCATAGACAAGCCGGAAGGGGACATACCTAATGGTGTTTTGAATGCAGTGCGATATGCCCAAAGTCGTCATCTAGTCTTAATGACCAATCCTTCCTTGAGGGATTTACAACTTTCTCGAGTATTCCCTTCAACTCCCGGTTGGAAATTTACGCTTGCCCGTTGGTTTGTGGGTGATATGCCGTGGCGATCTTGTGTGATATGCCAAGCGTTGCAACATCTTGGCAATTAGTCCATTGTCAAAATGCTTGCCCCCGTCGCTGATAATTGCTCTCGGCATCCCAAACCGTGTAAATATGTTTTTCTCAGGAATCGTTGCACGGTCTTGGAATCGTCGTTGGGAACTGCAGCTGCCTCTACCCATTTAGACACATAGTCGACGGCGAGTAAGATGTAGAGGTTGCCGAATGAAGATGGGAAAGGTCCCATAAAATCGATCCCCCATACATCGAACAATTCCACCTCGATGATGTTCGAGTGGCATCTCATGTCGCCTAGAGATATTGCCCGTCCCTCCGCAACGATCACATTGCTTGTAAAAGTCTTGGGCATCTTTGTACAATGTTGGCCAATACAAACCGGATTGCAAGACTTTGGTCATGATACGAGTTCCTCCAAAATGTCCTCCATAGGGTGAAGAATGGCATTGCCGAGTACATTCTGTTGCTCTTCTTCAGGGGACATCGGCGTATAACCTGATCTGCACATTGTTTAAACAAAAGAGGCTCGTCCCAAAAGTAATGCTTAGCATCATGGCGGAACCGCTTCTTCCCTTGGTGAGTAATGTCATACGGAAAAATACCACAAACAAGGAAGTTAACTAAATCTGCGTACCAGGGTATTGCCGAGGCATGTGCTGCCGTAGTGTCTGCTCCCAAAATTGCCGAGGCGTGTGCGTCAAAGACTGCTGCGGCGTCGAGAGTTGCCGAGGCGTGTGCATCCATGGTTGCCGAGGCATCATGGGCTGTCGAGGCGTCAAGGGTTGCCGAGGCGATTAGAATTTGTTTATCCGGGAATGCATCGCATATCTCTAGATCCGCGTCCTCCTCCCTATTGTGTTCCAAACGTGATAAGTGATCGGCCACTTGATTTTTTGTTCCTTTCCTGTCCTTAATTTCAATATCAAATTCTTGTAAAAGTAATATCCAACGAATCAAACGATGTTTAGCATCCTTTTTAGCAAATAAGTATTTGATTGCCGAATGGTCCGTATGAACAATTACCTTTGTACCAATTAAATAGGATCGGAACTTGTCAAATGCGAAAACTACAGCTAGTAACTCTTTCTCCGTTATTGTGTAATTCACTTGAGCATCATTAAGAGTTTTACTAGCGTAGTATATCACATGGAAGGTCTTACCTGTGCGTTGGCCTAGGACTGCTCCTACCGCGAAATTACTTGCATCACACATGAGCTCAAAAGGTAGCGTCCAATCTGGTGGAACGACAATGGGTGCCGAGGCAAGCTTTTTCTTTAGGGTTTCGAATGCTTGGGTGCAAGAATCATCAAAATCGAAGACTTTATCTTGTTCAAGCAGATTACACAAGGGTTTAGTGATTTTAGAAAAATTATGAATGAACCTCTGTAAAACCCTCGCATGTCCAGAAAACTTGAATTCCTTTAACCGAATTTGGTGGGGGTAATCTCTCGATCACGTCCACCTTGGCTTTGTCTACTTCAATTCCCTTGGATGAAATCTTGTGGCGAGCACTATTCCTTCATCTACCATAAAGTGGCATTTCTCCCAATTGAGGACTAAATCTGCTTTTCTTAGCATCTTGCCAACACCCTCTCTAAATTGCCGAGACAATTGTCGAAGTCATTACTAAAAACCGAAAAATCATCCATGAAGATCTCAAGGAAGTCTTCGACCATGTCGAAAAGAGCGCCATCATGCATCTTTGGAAGGTTCTTTGGGCGTTACATAATCCGAACGGCATCCTTCGGAAGGCATAAGTACCGTATGGGCATGTGAAGGTTGTCTTTTCTTGATCTTCGGTGCTATGGCAATCTGATTGTAACTGAATAACCATCAAGAAAACAATAAAAGGGTTTACCCGCAAGACGGTCAAGCATTTGATCAATAAAGGGTAATGGGAAGTGATCTTTCCTAGTGGCTTTGTTTAGCTTTCGATAGTCCATACAAACCCTCCAACCGGTCACGATCCTGGTTGGGATAAGTTCATTATTTTCATTGCTTACCACTGTTATACCTCCTTTTTTCGGTACACATTGTACCGGACTTACCCACGCACTTATCGGAGATAGGGTATATAATGCCGGCGTCAAGCCACTTGATGATTTCTTTCATTACAACCCCTTTCATGGCATGATTCAGTCTCCTCCGGGCCTCAATTGAAGGTTTTGATCATCTTCCAACAAGATCTTGTGCATGCACACCGCCGGGCTAATTCCCTTCAAGTCGGCAATTGTCCACCCTATTGCCTTTTTATGTAGCTTCAACATGTTGATCAGCTTCTTTTTCGCTCAGGCTGTAACTTAGAGGAAATAATTACGGGTAATGTATTATCGATCCCTAAGTATACATATTTGATTGCTCGCAATTGTTTCAACTCAAGAATTGGTGGATTTTCGATAGAGGTTTTTTCGATCTTACCTTCCTTACCTGAGTAGTCCAGTGGTTCAAAGTATGTACCTGGTCGATTGACTAGCCAATTTGCCTCTTCTGGTTGTTCCTCATCGACCGGCTCTTCATACTCCTCAGGTTCCTCTTGATCGGCAATGTAGTTGCCGAGGCAACTAAATTCCTCATCGAAGTTAAACTCTGCCGTGGCATGAAGTAGTTGGCATTCTTTCGGATCATCGGCATGCCTTAGTGTTTGGAACACATTTAGTTTTACCTGCTGGTCATTCACCCTCATTGTGAGTTCTCCCTTTTCAACATAAATCAAGGTTTTCCCTGTGGTTAGAAATGGTTTTCGGAGAATGATAGGGCCTTGTCATCTCGCTTCACAATCCAAAACAATAAAGTCAGCGGGAAAAATAAATTTATCAACTTTTACCAAGTATGTCCTCGATTTTTCCCCCTACGGATGCACATAGGATCTGGCTTCGGCTAGTCTGTAGCATAAATGTTGTAGGTCTTGCCTTCCCGATTCCTAGTTTCGAAAACCGATTTAGGCATCAAGTTTATGCTAGCCCCTAGGTCGCATAGTGCTTTCCCGACATAGTGATTTCCAATAGAACAGGTATTGTGAAACTTCCGGGATCCTTCAACTTGGGCGGCATGCGATTGTCAACATTGCCATGCATCCCTCTGTCGCGGCAACTGTTTCAAACTCTCCTAGCCTTGTTCTCTTGGACACGATGTCTTTAAGAAACTTGGCATAGTTTGGCATTTGTTCAATTGCTTCCACTAATGGCAAGTTGATGTGGACTTGCTTTAGGATATCAAGAAACTTCTTGAATTGGTATTCTTGCTTTTGTCGCTTCAACCTTTGTGGGAATGGTGGTGGAAGTCGGATATCTTCTATCCTTTCATTGGTTTGAAACCTGATTGACGGCATTCTTTGGGACATCCGGAGTTGCCGGCGCGTTACCAACCGGGTTGCCGAGGCGTGCTTATCGCAAGTTGTCGAGGCGTCATCGGTTGCCGAGGCATGCTTATTGCCGGTTCTTTGCAGCAATTCTCGGTTCAGCATCCGAGACTTTGCCGCTAGGTTCGTCTTGATCTTTTTGTGGAGTTTTGTTTGACGAGCGGGTTTGAACCTCTCTAAGTTGTTGGCCACTTACGGTGGTGATTGCCTTACATTGCTCATGGCCAGTTCCTCTTGCGACTTGGTATCGCTAGGTAAACCTCCTTGTGGTCTAGTGTTTGATTTTGAGCAAATTGTCCGACTTGATTTTCCAATGATTTGATTGCCGCCTCTTGGTTTTGTAATCTCATCTCGGTCCTGTTAATAAAAGCATCGATTCGTTTTATGAAATTACTATTCTCGGCCATATAAGATTCAGTTTTCATCATAAAAGCATTTAGAGAATTTTCCAAAGAACTAGATGTTGTCGGTTGTTCTTTGCGGCATCCATTCTTTGTGGCATATTCTCGCTAGAATCCCGATGCTTGTGCATTACGATTGTTCGGTTTAGAGCATTGTTGGGATTACTCCATGAAAAATTCGGTGCTTCTTCCAAGCTGGATTGTATGTATTGGACATCATGTTGTTGCCCGATTGTAATTCCCCACATAGAAGCTAGATTCCGGATTCTCGCATACATTCGGAAGAATTATGGTTATCACCACATAACTCACAAAAAGAATCCATTACCTTGACTTCATGTGTGTTGTTTGGTTTTTGCATGTTCGGACCATCTTGGTTAAAGCGCCAATTGTGCCGAAATTGAATCGATGATCCTAGTTCATGTATTGTGGCTTAGCGTCTAACTCCTCCTCTTCTAGTAGATGGGAATTGATAGTCATTCTTGGCCAGCCTGTTTAAGATTTGCATTGCTTCTTCCGCGACTTATCTAGGAGTATGCCGTTTGTCGAGGCATCTAGCATCATCCTTGTTGGTGTATTCACGGCGTTGTAAAACATTGTTACTTGAGTCCACACCGGAATCCGTGTAGAGGGCATTTGTATAGAAGTTCTCTATATCGTTCCCAAGCCTCGTACATGGATTCATCATCCTCTGCTGCCGAAAAGAAGTAATGTCGTTACGAAGCTTATCAGTCAAATTTGTAGGATTAAATCTAGCAAGGAAATCACGACAAAGATCAGTCCAAGATGCTATGGATCCGCAGAATGCTATTCAGCCATGCTTTCGCCTATCCTCGGTGAATAGGGAATAATCTTAATCGTAGGACATCGGGGTGACTCCGTGTATCTTGAACGAGTTGCAAATCTCGAGGAAAGATTTCAGATGTTGTCGTGCATCTTGATTCTTTGAGCCGCCAAATTGACCTATTGTGTTGATCATATTAAACATTACCGGTTTCAACTCAAAGTGGTCGGCTTCAATTTCGGGTGCGACAACTCCTGGGTTAAGTCCATCAAGATCTTCTTCAAGATAGTCTCGAATAGTTCTGTTTCGTGCAAGAATCACTCCTCCTCCTGCTCGAGCATCTTGATTCATATTGCCGTCTTGATTTGCCATTGCTTCTCTTATCCTTCGTCTAAGTCTTTGTAAGGTTCGTTCGATTTACGGATCAAAGGGATATTACGGTGAAGTCGGTCATACTGGTCATATACCAATGCAAGACCAAAGTTTGTTAGCCCTTTGAATTTTAAACAAGAATATAAAAAGAAAGTGCAAGAAAGTAAAAACAAAGTCGCTATTGCCAATCCCCGGCAACGGCGCCAAAAACTTGTTGCGCGTAATAAGTGCTACGCAATTGTGCAAGTATACACGTCGCAAGTTATAGTATAAAGATATCGTCTCCACGAGGGATTGGTGCCACTTCAAGAATCTAGTCTCTTGCAATCGTAAAAAGTAAAAACACAAGTGAAGGATTATAGAAGTTTTAACTAATAACTAATCTAGAAAGCAATTAAGTAAAAGAAAAGATGAATTCAATTGAGAGAGATAGGCTAGGTTATCGTGAGTTGAGGTGTGATAGCCGATTGGATTGTTTTGGTAAAAGAGTGCACGGGCAACTCAGTTGCCGTGGCGACTTGCACAACGGGGTTGCCTTGGCAACTAATTGATGGTTGCTTGGGCGACTAGTTGGGCAACTACTTGGGCGACTGGGCAGCAACTTCAAGGTTCGGCGGAGCGTTCTTCAATGGTTTCTTCTTATCCCTAAGTCGAAACTCTAGCTACTTGTGCATGCCTTGATAATACATCCATGTGTGAATCAAGGGTGAACAACAACCAATCTTGCGCTCCTCTTAGCCGTTGAAATCCTTAACTTATTCCTAAGCCGGATTAATCTTCACCATCATTGGATTGCATAAAGATCATATTCATTCGTTTCTTGAATCTAACTCTCCCGATATTAGATAAATGGATGAAATCACGAGATCCTCTCCCAATTCACTGCAAACAATAATAAGAATCAAGAATGAATAAACCTTGAAATAGAAAAGTGCAAACTCTTATTACCTAAACATAAACCATGGCAACTGGCTCAAGCGTCTCCTTCATGCATTGCCACGGCAACTAGCTCGGCATATCATTCATGTATTGCCACGGCAACTAGCTCTAGCCTTGCTTTGGCAAGTGATCCTGCATATACACACAAAACACACCAAAGCAGCATCTTTTCCCACAAAACTACCAAGTTATGTAATCAAGCTCAACGATGGAAGGAAACATGGATTAATGCATGAATGGCTAATTATGCAACTAATATGAGCCTAAGTCTAACAATAATATGAGTAAAAAGGGTAATAAAAATAGTACTTTTGAACACTTATCACGCCCCCAAACTCGAACTATTGCTTGTCTTCAAGCAATGCAAACTAACAATTACACGCCAAGACTTTAATCATCAAAGACATGCTTCAAACTTGAATTCAAACCTCGGAACCATGGCACAAAGTATGATCACCTTTTAATTTTCGGATAACACAAAAATTACCCGGAACCAAACTATAGTGCTCGTG